>CAMZMU010000037.1:41234869-41932754 GCA_947311845.1 Poa pratensis | reverse complement strand
CCTCGGGGATTTGTTACCAATTGAGATCTTGCCGAGTTGCTACTTGCTATTTACCCTTGTTTTGTTGATTCCCATCTTTGTGTTCTTGAGTTCACCCGTGTTCTTCGTGTTCATCGTTCCCTCCGACAAATCCGTGAAAATCGGGACCAAACCACATCATATGGTATCAGAGCTCTAGGTTGACAGGATTTGATTTGTGTTTCCACCGAAATCCACCAAATTTTTCTTCGTTTTTGAGAAATTCGAAAATTTCCACCAAAAATAGCCTTGCCTTGATTCGAGCCGATCTGTCGATTCGTTGCGTTTTTGGTAGTTTTTGTCCATGGATCTGTTGCTTTAGGACCCCCTCCACCTTGTTTGCGTTCCCTAGCCTTAATTTTGCCAATTTCCCACGAATTTGAGGATTTTTCGAGCTCAATTTCCGCCCAAATCGCGAAGAACAACTCCAGATTTCGGGTCCACCGGTACTACCGGCCAGACCTTCGGTACTACCGGAGCGCGCACGACCGGTACTACCGGGGCAGAAGCGGTACTACCGCCGGGCAGGATTTTCAGAGCAAATTTTTCTTATTTTTCCTCGGTTCGTTTTGGCATTTCCTCTTTGGTTTGAGTCCTTTCTTGGTGTGCCCTACGTCTACGACATCGACAGCTTCCGCAGCCACGCATCAACGCCAAGCGACGACACCAAGGACTCGACATTTCCCCACCATCATAATCCGTTGTGAGCCCTTCTTCCTTTCGTGTACCTTGACCTATCGGACTAGCTCTTTGATATTGCGGGGCATTGCACTTGTTCGAGTGATTGTCTTGAAGTATTGGCGAGTGTGTATCGTTAGGATCTTGGCACTAGCAAAAGAGAAGGAATCATCGTCAAAAAGCAAAAATCAAAAAAAAAGAGAAGAGAAAAGAAAAGAAATGAGTAGTGCCAAGTATCATCTCTTGTAGGTTGCGACAAAGCTTATACCGCCAAAGTGTGAGTGTGTAACACTTGTGCAAATCCGTTGCCCATCAAAAAGCAATTGAGCTAGCGTCCCTCTTGTGTTGGGTGACATTTGAGCACGTAGTCTTCGTTAGGTTGTCTATCTTCGAGTGCTCGCCCTTTGGTCGCCCAACCCCATCATTCGCTTTTGTGTGTGTTTCTTCATCATTTGTGGTTGGAGTTTCTTTGGTAATTTGATCATTGTGGATTTTCTCTACCTTTGACAACATACTTTTCGCGGTTTGCTTGTTTCGTTTGCCACTTCATACCTTCCTATCCTCATAAGTGTGTGTGTTGGGTGTTAGAACCGGATTCTCTCCTCTCAAGCCACATTATACTTGGGATATAGTTTGTCTTGGTTTTTCCTTACCACATATCTCACTTGTTCTTGAGAAAATGTTTAGGGGAAGTACAAACGGAAGCTCAAGCTCGGACGATGAAATCCATGGTGGAGTTCGCGGTGATCATGGCTATGTCACACAATACGGAGTTGTTGGTCTTCGACACCTTCTTCGTGATGGCCTAGGACGCTACGAGCGCCGTCTTCAAGCTCAAGAGCAACTTCAACGACCGCATGCATGCGCAAGAAGCATATGGAGCGGGTGACCGAAGCTCTCAACAACCTTGTGCGACAACGAGTCTTCTTCACGATCAAGCCGTACAAGAAGCACCTCAAGGTCGACACAAGCACGTCATGGACGTCATGAACCTCGACAAGAACGTCAACATGATCCAAGGCGCGACGCCCATGAACGACCTCCTCCTAACGTTGAACAACCACATGATCTTCACGCGAACAATGCCAATGCGCATCAAGAACAACCTCACCAAATGTTGAACGTCACGAACGCATACCATCACCACCACCGCAACAACGTGATCGTCATGACCCA
The DNA here is from genome assembly GCA_947311845.1 of Poa pratensis. NCBI lineage: Eukaryota > Viridiplantae > Streptophyta > Magnoliopsida > Poales > Poaceae > Poa > Poa pratensis. The sequence goes on along the minus strand of CAMZMU010000037.1, from coordinate 41,930,882 downwards.
TTGGCTAATGACAATGGCGTCCCGGGTGCAAATGATTTTCATGAACAAGGACGTCATCCCGTCATCCTCCAAGGCCACACCATCAAAATCATGACAATGTGAACAATATGACAAGAGCACCGTCCTCAACATGATCCTCGTCCTCGTCAAGAACTTCCACATGATCGTCACCAACACCAACGTTCCGAGTCAAGTGATAACGAGTCAAGCCAACACAATGGTGATGGACTCAATCGAAGGAGACGTGGACGTGCATTCCCACGTGGTGCCCATGGTGACAACTATGATGACTTGACCAACGTCCGCTTTGACATACCCAAGTTCTACGGCACAAGTGATCCGGAAGCTTACTTCTCATGGGTACTCAAGGTTGACAAGATCTTCCGCGTGCAACGCTTCTCCGACAAAGAAGGTTGCCTTAGCCTCGATGGAGTTTGAAGAGTATGCCCTCTTGTGGTGGGAACAACTACAAGATGCTCGCGTCGCTAACCACCAACAACCAATTGACACTTGGGTTGAAATGAAAAAACAATGTACAAGCGCTTCGTGCCAAGCCATTACACTAGAGACTTATACAAGAAGTTGCAAGAGTTGAAGCAAGGTTGAAGTCGGTTGACGAGTACTACAAGGAGATGGAAATCTCCATGATGAGAGCCAATGTCAACGAGTACGAAGAGCAATCCATGGCTCGCTTCATGAATGGCCTCAACTATCCAATCAAGAAGATTGTGGAGTTCCAACCATATGCCTCTTGGTTGAGCTAGTACATCAAGCTTCCAAGGCCGAGCGCCACGTGCTTGAAGAGCTCAAATACATCAAGACAAAGGCATTCTTCGCCAACAAGCCTTCTTCGTCAACTCCTACACCTTCACAAGCTCTTCCTCAAGCGAACACACGAGGTCCTCCAAGAGTCTCTACATCGACACCTCAAGCGCCTCAACCTTTCAAGAAAGTACCTCCCGCTACCAAGGCGCCTCAAGGATCTTCGTCCGGCACAAGACTCTTGCAATGCTACAAGTGCGGCGGACAAGGGCAAAATCTTTTGAGTGCACCAACAAGAAGGTCATGATCATCAATGACATGGGAGAGTATGAATCTATGAGTGAAGATGAGTACAATGCTTTGAACAAGGTCGCCACAATGCAAAGTGCTCAAGAAGAAGAAAGTGAGATATATTGTGATGGCGACAACAATCCCTCCTTGGTTGTGGCAAGAGCTCTAACCACCAATGTTCAAGTGGAAGAAGACCAAAGATGCAACTTGTTTCAAACAAGAGCGGGAATCAATGGAAAGTCCATCAAGGTCAATAGATGGTGGAAGTTGCCACAACTTAGCGAGCAAAGAACTTTGTGATAAGCTCAACTTGAAGTTCAAGAAGCACCCACATCCTTACCATGTGCAATGGTTGAGTGATACCGGAGCCGTCAAGATTCAACACATGGTGCAAGTGTCCTTCAAGATTGGAGCCTATGAAGATACGTGATTGTGATGTTGTGCCTATGACCGTTTGTCACTTACTCCTTGGGCGTCCATGGCAATTTGACAAGGGTGCTATGCATGATGGAAGGACAAATTACTATAGCTTCAAGAACAACGACAAGACCTTCCCTTCGTCCCATGACACCAAGTCAAGTCATCGCCGACAACGCCAAGACTATTGCAAGGGCACAACAAGATCGTTCGTCAAGTGAGATGAGTGGTGAGCGAGAGACCCACCATAAAGTGAGTGAGAGCCACAAGCCAAATGAGAGTGACACTTCAAAGAGAGTTCCCACAAAACTTACACTATTGCCACCAAGAGAGAGATGAGGGAGTTGAGAGAGAACCCATCCACCCTCCACTATGTGCTCATATGCAAGGGTGAAGTTTCTATGACTAACACTTTCACAAACCTTCCTCCTTCTTTGTTGTCTCTTTTGAAGGACTTTGAAGATGTCTTCCCTCAAGAAGTGCCACCGGGACTACCTCCTCTACGCGGAATCGAGCACCGCATCGACCTTGTTCCCGGCGCACCGCTACCAAACCGCGCTCCTTACCGCACCAACCCCGAGGAGACAAAGGAGATCGAGCGGCAAATACAAGAACTTCTTGCCATGGGACATATCCGCGAGAGCTTGAGTCCGTGCGCGTGCCCGTCATCTTGGTACCCAAGCACGACAACACTCTTCGCCTTTGCATGGATTGTCGCCCCATCAACGCCATCACCGTTCGGTATCGCCATCCTATCCCTCGACTTGATGATATGCTTGATGAGCTTTGTGGTTCCGCTATATTCTCCAAAATTGATCTTAAAAGTGGATACCATCAAATAAGAATGTGTGAAGGTGATGAATGGAAGACCGCATTTAAAACAAAGCTTGGTCTTTATGAATGGCTCGTCATGCCATTTGGTCTTTCCAATGCACCTTCTACTTTTATGCGTCTCATGAATCATGTTTTGCGTCCTTTCATTGGAAATTTGTTGTGGTATACTTTGACGACATCCTTATCTATAGCAAATCTTTGGAAGAGCACACTTCTCATGTTGCTCAAGTTTTGTTGGTTCTTCGCAATGAAAAGCTTTATGCAAATCTTTCTAAGTGCACTTTTGCCACCAACAAACTTGTTTTCTTGGGTTTTGTTGTTTCTTCGGATGGAGTCGAAGTGATGAAGCAAAGATAAAGCAATTCGGACTTGGCCTTTTCCGATGTCACTTGAGGAGTTGAGACGTTTTCTTGGTTTTGCCGGATTTTACCGCCGTTTCATCAAGGATTTTTCCACAATTGCTTGCCCCCTCCATGAACTTACAAAGAAAAATGTACCTTTCATTTGGGGCAATGCACATGATTTTGCTTTCAATGAGCTCAACGGTTATTAACCGAAGCACCACTCCTTGCCCTTCCGGATTTCTCTAAGACATTTGAGATTGAATGCGATGCAAGTGGATTGGGCATTGGTGGAGTGCTTATGCAAAATGGTAGACCCATCGCATACCATAGTGAGAAACTAGATGGAGCTCGCTTGAATTACCCCATTTATGACAAAGAGTTATTTGCTTTGGTTCGTGTTTTGGATGTGTGGCAACATTACCTTCGTCCTAAGGAATTTGTCATTCATTCCGACCATGAATCCTTGAAATATTTGAAAAGTCAAACAAATTTGAACAAAAGACATGCTAAGTGGGTTGAGTTCATTGAGTCTTTTACCTTTGTAATCAAATACAAGAAAGGTAAAGACAATGTGGTCGCGGATGCTCTATCCCGCAAGGCCAACCTACTTACACGTCTTGACATTAGTGTCTTGGGTTTGGATGAGATAAAGAGTTGTATGCTACCGATGCTTTCTTTGGAGACATTTTCGCTCAATGTTCGGAGCACAAAGGAATTGGTGATTTCTATTTGCCAAGGTTTCTTGTTTAAGGCTAACAAACTATGCATACCCGAGTCTTCGCTTCGTTTGGTCCTTTTGAAGGAATCTCATGGAGGAACACTCATGGGTCACTTTGGCCGCGACAAGACCTACGCCATGCTCGCCACCAATACTATTGGCCTAGAATGAAGCGTGATGTGGAACGCCTAGTTCGACGATGTTCTACATGTCTCAAAGCTAAGTCTACTCTAAAACTCTCATGGCTTATATACACCTTTGCCTATTCCACATCGCATGGTCCGATATAGCTATGGATTTTGTCTTAGACTCCCACGCACTAAAACAAACAAGGATTCCATCTTTGTCGTCATTGATCGATTCTCTAAAATGGCACACTTTATACCATGCAACAAGACCGACGATGCTTCACATATTGCTACTTTGTTTTTCAGGGAAATCGTCCGTCTTCATGGCGTGCCAAAGACCATTGTGTCGGATCGTGACGCCAAGTTCGTGAGCTATTTTTGGAAGACTTTGATGGCCAAGATGGGAATCAAGCAACTATTCTCCACCGCATACCACCCTCAAAACCGATGGCCAAACCGAAGTGGTGAACCGAAGCCTATCTACACTCCTTCGTGTGTTGATCAAGCCTAACTTGAAGAATTGGGAAGAGTGCATCCCACACGCCGAGTTCGCCTACAATCGAGCACTACACCGCGCAACAAAGTGAACACCCTTCGAGATAGTCTATTGTCGGCCCAGTGAGAACCAGGGTGTGCTGGGCCTGTCCTCCACGCCCTCGACACTCGATGGCCTATTTTCGCTAAGGACCAAGCCTACGGCTTGGAGAGCCTCGTGAGGCAAATTGCCTCGCGAGGTCTTTGGAGGCAGCAGAGGCCTGTGGAGGCCCTCTTCACCGCTGCCCCCTTCTTCAAGGAGACCTCCCCTGGAGAGAGGTCAACGCCAAATCCTCCACAGGGCACCCTAGCCCTCGTGGGGATTGCTTCGCTGCAAAGCAACCTCTGCAGAGCGCACATGGGCTCTGCAGCGGCCGCAGAGTGACGCGCGCCTCTGCGCGCTGTGACGACGACGCCGCAGTTTCCATTCTGGTGATTAAAGGAGTCAACAAAGCTGTGCCATCCACACCGGACTACAAAGATTTCCTCTTTGGTGATAAGGGGACCGGCCGGCGCTACGCTCCACGGCCAACGTCACCGTGGGCACCCCACGTTCCTCTGCAGCCCCAGCTGGCCGTCCTGCATGGACGGTGGTTTCTCTGCCACAGGCATCAGCTTTACGCCATGGACCGCGTCCATGGACAGCTGGGCTGCGGTGCACCGCGCTCCACCTTCTGTGGCCATGTGACAGCCCTTCCGCGGCGCAAGCGCAGGGAAGGAGCCCGGGGCGCCTATAAAAGGAGGAGGAGCAGCACCGTAGCAAAGGATGGCATTCTCATTCTAGCTTAGTCACTTACGCGCAAGGAAGAAGAAGACCACAGTTCCCCTTCCTTGTGTACTCCATTGCCAAAAGAGAGCCCTCGGCAAGCTCATTGTATTGTAACCTCCATAAGCAGTGCAATACAGACAAGCAGGAGTAGCGGTGTTACCTCCACACGAGGGCCGTGAACCTGGGTACGGGCTGGTGTTCATCTCTGTCGTGATGTCCCTCCTCTTACTCGACGAGCACCGTCGCCGTGCAGGTTGAGGGTTGTTTGACCAACGTGTTCAGCCCCTTACACGAACTCTCTTCGTGAGCTTGACTATCCCTGTTTCGTGGGAGTCATTCTCCGACAATTGGCGCGCCAGGTAGGGGGCTGAGGCGCGTCTTCAACCTTCACCGACCTCTGCACCATGGCGGACACTCGCGCCGCTCGCGCCACCCGGCGGGCGTCAGGCAGGGCTACCACCGAGCCCGCTGCCAACACCACCAACCCTCGCGGCCGTCCCCGTGCCAGCCGCGCCACGGGGTGCAACACCGCTGAACCGCGTGTGGAGCACCCCGAGGACGATGACGGCCACCACCACGACCGCTTCGACGAAGACGTCGACCACGGGCACGGCGAGGACGCTGAGTCCTCGCATCCGTCCCAGCGCCACAGCGCCTCCACTCTTGGGCATCCAGCACCCAGCCCGAACACCGCGCTGCTCATGGCCGCGGAGCTTTTCCGCTACCGCCCCACCGCCGAGGCGCACGACAACTGGCTCGGCCGCCTCCAGCATGTAACATCCCAAATCTGTAACCCTGTTTTATTAGCCAAAAATGTGGGCCAACAAAAATTTTCTGTTACTTTATGTGTGCTTGCTTGTGTTTGCTTGCTTGAGTGGTGTTTCCTTAAAATAAAAATTTGAAAACAAAGAAAAGAAGCACAACAAATTGTTTCCCACATAAAGTAATGTGACAAAAGTCACACAAACTTTTTCTATCTTCTTAAGAAAATCAAAATTTGATCTTCAAAACAAAACTTCAGTGGGGTGACATGGTGATCACTTCCACTCTACCCTCATATTCTTTTCCTCTCTCTATTTTAATTCTATTCTAAATCCTATTTTCAAATTTTCCAAATGTTTCTTTAACTTTGGAAAACCATCAAAATCTTCAAACTACACTACCAAATTAAATCATCCAGTGGTGGCACAAACCCTGGAAAAATATTTGGAAACAAATTATGAAAAGAAATTTCAAAATTTCAAATTTGGTTTTGGTTCAGGGATTTGATCGAACACATGTCGAGCACCACTGTGTTCATCTCTGAGCCGAAATTCAACTTCCAAATTCGAGCTCGTTTTTGAGAAATCGAGCTGTCCAGCAGCATCTCCACACTCACCTCACCTCACTCACTCGAGGGAAGGAGAAGAAACGTGCTCGTTGACCCCAGAGGAGGCAAGGCGATGCCGCCACGCCATTGCCGTCCCTGGCAAGCTCCCGCACGGGTCACCTCGCGGGCAGAGCTGAAGCGACGCCGAGACGACGCCGCGCCGTGCCCGCCACACCACCAAGCCCCTCCGCCTCTGCACGACGAGACCTGAGCGCCGCAGAGCCCTCTGGCGTGTGCGACGTCCGCGCCAGAGCACGCCGTGCGTCGCGTCGACGCCGAGGTCCACGGCACGCCCTGCACGCCTTCGTGCTGCCCTACCTCTCCCCTCTGGTCCAGTCACCTCCGCCGCGTCGCGTCCGAACCCCTCTGCCCCTCTGCTGCCTTGCACGCGCACGAGCCGGCCCCAGCGCACGCACCCGTGCTCGCCGCACGCCATGGCCGGCCGAGCACGGCATCGACGCCCCACGCGTTACCCTGTCCCCCTCGACCACTGACCGTTCCTGCAGCACCCCCTCGCTCCCCGCAACCCCTCTGGCGCCCTCAGCCGGACCCAGCGCCACCACCTTCCTCTCCCCTCCACCGAGCCGTGGAAACGCCGACCGTCTGCGCCGCTATAAAAACCCACCCCCGCACCCTCTCTTCTCCACACACCTCCACCACCTCCCTCTCACACTCCTCACCTCAGAGCATCGCCAGGAAGGCGAGCTTTCCCCTGCAGCCACCGTGCACACGCACGGCAGTGCGCTGCCGCGTCGAGGAAGAGGTCGACCACGGCCAGGTCGCACCCCTCTTCCCCTGCTCTCTCTCTGGCCCCTGCCCGCACCACCATTACTCCCTTGCTCACCCGCCACGATTTGCCGGTGTTTCTTGCACAGCAGCGTCGCGGAGGACTCGCCGGAGTTAGCGCACGGCCGCGGAGGAGGAGCTGAGCACGCCGTCGACGGTTGGAGCCGTCCCTGCACGCGCAACTTGTCCCAGAAGCTCCCCACTCCCTCCGCCGTCGATTCCGATCATCTCCGCCACCTCCCGTGCTCTCAGGTGAGCTATCCGTGCTCGTCACCGTCGCCGGCGCGGCGGCGCCGCCCATTTATGGTTGACGCCGTTCGCGGCCACTGTGCGCCGTTGGATCTATATCCAACGGTAGCATACCGCTTCGTTTGTTTACACGCCGACAAGCGGGACCCACCCGTCAGCGTTTTAAACATTATCCACACGCGGGAATTTTTCCACTGAGTCACTGACCACCCGACCCCACATGTCATAGTTTTAAACATTATCCAGAGGAGATGATTTTCCAAATTCTTTTTCTCTGAATAAGTCAGTACTGGACCTAGTTTAGAAATTCAAAATCTCGAGTTCTAGGAATCCAAATAAATCAAACTCAACTGTTCTGGAAAGCTTATGAAATTCTTAAACTCACCAAAGTGGTCTCACCCCATTTAATTAAATAATAAAAATGTATTAGTAAAAATGCTCCAGAAGGTTTAAAACACTAAACCATTTGTTTCTGGAGTTATATAAATCCAAATAACTTGAAACCAATTTTGGTAGCTTTGTATTAGGATCCTTTAGCTCCCCAAATTTTGGTAGAATTAATTGAGTAGTATAAAATCCTTAGCCTTTGGTTGAACTTCAGTGCACCCTTCTGCACTAAAACAATTAGTGTGAACTGTTGGTAGATCCAATTGATCTAAAACCAATTTTGTTAGGTCACACTCAACCAAGGTTAGATACCCCTAAAAGGATTTAATTTTTGGAGCAACCAAATTTGTTTGGTAGCTAAAACTTGTTTAAAACCCTTCTGAAGTAAAACAGATGTGTAGGGAGTTTTGTAACTCCAAATGATCCCAAACCAATTGGGTGATCTTCTACACACCAGTAGCTATCCATAGAATTTTAGTTTGAATTTTTGTGACAAACATAGATTAAATGGTGAATTAATTAGTGTACAACTAGTTTCTGCCTTAGTTTGAAATTAATTAAATAAAATTTAATTCAATCAATTTGAAACCACCTTGTGTTGCTTGATGTATACAGTAGCTATTTGCAGCATTGTGATTGTTATGATGTGTTGATGCTTGAGCTAGTATAGTGATTGTTTGTTTTGATTGTTTAACGTTTAGACGATACCGTTGACGGATTTATCGAGGAAGGAGGTTTTATTGAACCAGAAGACCAGGATCAGTACCACTTTGTGGATCAAGGCAAGCTACTTCACTGAGCTTGCACTTCTATACCTCTATTTTAATCACATGAGTCTTCACTAGTATCAAAGATTTTTAAAACCTTTTACAAAGATATGAAAAACTATTTTGCCACCCTTGTAGATATATAAGGTAATTATCTTCAACTATAGGATGGAAAAAAAAAATGTTTATTCAAAACTCTTTTAAAAGTACTCGAATGAAGTTGAAGTACCGAACGGTCGGTATGAAGATGGTAAAGCAGAGTTTGGTGTTGTTTTTGGAAGGAAAAATGCACATTGTGTCCTGGTACTTACATCCCCAGCCAAAAATCTGTGCGACCACATTTACCCACATATGGGCAAGGGCGTAGTCATATAATTTGCCTGTGCTAGTACTGGATGCCTCAATAACGAGGATAACCTCGTTCCATGAGGGGATGGTCTGAGGACCTACCCCCTGACCTGGGTCCTCTTCATTGTTGTCTACCGGAAGCCGGTATGGATGTGTCGGAGGAAGAGGATTGAAGGGCTCCCTTGGGTCCGCCGGGCAGAACTACGAGTCCCACACTTAGTTCTGAGGATTTGAGTGTCGTGGAAAGTGTCGTAGCGGCAGGGTCCTATACTAGCATGAGCAAAGGACAGGCTATGGCCGGGAACTCAACTTCGCATACCTCCGGTATGGCGGGACGTGGCTGACACGATGAGTGACCGGATGGGTGTGGGAAAAGCGTACTACCTCTGCAGAGGGTAAAACTATTCGAATAGCCGAGTCCTCGGATACGGACAGTTGGGAAGAACTACTAAGGCCATGTGCAAAGTTTTGCAAACTCTGGAGTTGTGTTGAGGAAATTGACTTGGAAAGGGTTATTTCCCACCTGTGCCAATGAGTTGGTACGAGGTGGTGAGGGGTTTGGAACCATAACCAGGTTATGGTTGGATACCGGAAGAGTTCCGGAAAAACAGTTAAAATGGTGTTTTCTTAAAGGATAAACTTCTTCTCTCTCCCCTTTTCGAAAAAGGTTTTTGAGAGTTTTTCAAATAAAAGTTTTTAAAATAAAACTAGTGCTTACTCAAGTTGGGGTAGTTTGCGAGTACAATCAAATGTACTCATATTGGTTTCGTCCCTGGCTATTGTCTTAGCCAGATTTCGAGGAACCCTGCGTTGAAGAGGAGTTTGGCGACGTCTATGCGAACTAAGATCTTCATAAGTCAGCTGCCTGTCGGGTGTTGTCGAGTTGGTTTAGCCCTACTACCGTAGCTTCCGCTGAATAAAGATGGTTTGGCCCTTGAAGGCACCTATGTATAATTAGGCCTGTATGGCCAGGTTTGTAAGACTTTAAACTCGGTGTTGTATGGATGTAAACTTTGATATTCAGTTCGGATTATGTGCAACGACAGACTGATCACGGGATCGTTGTGTTAAGCATAATCGGGTATTTCGGACGGCTAGTCCGGGGTCCCCACAGAGCTGGTATCAGAGCCATCCTGACTTTAGGAGACTTTAGTTAGCATGGGCGTTAGTCAAGGGTTACAAAAGTTAATTTCTAAAAAAGGAAGTGAAGTATTTTCGAAAATTTCTTATCTCCCCAACCCCCCCCCTATTTATTTAAAACCCTACACTCATTAAGAGTAATCTTTTCTTGAACCCTTAAAATTTTGCACACTTGCTACTCCATTAAAGTTTACATTATGTACTCATGTCACCTAACTAACTTAAAATTTTCTTAAAATTTGTAGATGGCACCCAACGTCACCGAGTTCGTCCAAGTTAGGAAGGACGGCCTGCTGATGTTCGAGCAGGACCTGTACGAGTTGAGCCAGATTTTGGGACGCCCTGTTCCAGAGTTTGAGGGAACTCAGGTCGATTCCCTCGGTAATGGGAACCTGTCCTGGCTCATCAAGTCGTCCGTCCGAGGCAGGATTCAGCCACCCCGTTCCAAGGACTTGGTCTACTCCACGATGGACACTACTTGGGTTGACGGTCTGACCCGAGTTATGCAGAGGCTACTAGCCCGCCTTTGTGAGGAGCACAAGGACGAGCTGGTTGGCACACGTTTCCAGTACTTCGGGAGGCGTGACGACGATGGAAACCCCACCTACCCCGCGCAGCACACTCTCTTCGGCGAGTACATCACCGACATGGAGGTGCTACTTCACGACACCCAGGAGAACCTGCGCGATGCTAGACTCAAGGTTCACTTCCAGCGTAGCTCCCTCGACGATGCCCGAGACCGTGAGACCCAGCTAAAGTGGGAGAATGATAATCTCCGCCTGAAGCTGGCCCGTCAGAGGAGGTCTATCGTCAGGCTCCGCAAGACGGTAGCAGAGCAGAACGAGATGATAGACGAGATGGAGCAGCAGGCGAACGAGATGGAGGAGGAGGGCGAGGATCTCCGCAAGGAGAACAGTGCCTTCATCAGTGATGATGAGGACTACCTTGAGGAGATGGATTACGAGGAGGAGGACGACGAGGAGGAGTTAGTTGACGAGGAGGAGGAGCCGTCTGAGCCAGTTCTCGAGGAGGAGGATCCCGAGGAGCCACCCTACGACTCAGACGTTGAGGTCGTCGAGCCTGGGGTTCCACCTCAGTAGTTGAGCGACGAGAGCACTACCTTAGGACTGTGTCGACCCCCCCTATGCGAGTAGAGTGTGTGTGATGGTTCCTAGTGAAATCATGTAGTATGTACATTAGGTGTAGTAGGATGTTGTAAGCTTGATGTGTGAACTCCTTGATGTGATGATTGTGTTGAATAAATGTGATGGTCTTGTTTGACTAGTGTTTCATCAACCACCCCCTTTGTGACTTCATCGTTAGCCAAAGCCTCTTTGCCTTGCCTCTTATATCGTATCTATTCCAGGATGACGAACACTCGCCACAACCAGCACGCGGCACCACCACCACCGCCAGAACCCACCGCTGCTCAACTGCTTGCGATCATCATGGAGGATCGCCAAGCTGCCCGGGAAGAGCGTCAAGCTCATCTCGCCGCCCTGCAGCAACTTGCCGCTGCCCACGCCAACCAGAACCACAATGGTGGCAATGGAAATGGCGACGAGGGTGGAAATCAACGCTCTACCCTGAGTGACTTCCAGAAGACCACACCGCCCACCTATTCCAAGGGACTTCACCCCCTGGAAGCAGATGACTGGATCCGCACTATTGAGAACGACCTGGAAGTTGCCTCGGTGGGAGAGAATGAGAAGGTCCTGTATGCTACCCACTACCTTGCTGGACCCGCAAGAGCTTGGTGGGAGACTACCAAGACCCTCCAGCACGCAGGTCATGTCATTACCTGGGAGGAGTTCAAGGACAAATTCCGCAAGAAGTTCATCTCTAGCGGTCTTATCGAGAGGAAGAAGGATGAGTTCCGTAAGCTAAGGCAGGCAGGCAGAGATGTGGTTGGTTACCTGGATGAGTTTACCGATCTTGCTCGGTATGCTCCTGAAGATACCGACACGGAGAAGAAGAAGATGGAGCGTTTTCTGAATGGACTCCATGATGAGATGCAATGTGCCTTGGTTGTCCAGGACTTCCGTGATCTGGAGTCACTTGTGGACAAGGCCATTCAGCTGGAGACCAAGCGCAAGTCCATGTTTGAAGGCCGCAAGAGAAGGATGAATATTCAGGAAGGTTCCAGCAGTCAGAAACCCCGCACCTTCCAGCCAGCACCCAAGCCAGTTTATCGACCACCCCCAGCTCCACGTCCCAACTATCCCAACCGTCCCAACAGCAACAACAATGTCCCCCGCCCAAACATCAACAACAACTACCGCCCCAATGGCAACAATCGTCCCGGAGGAAACACCAACACTTTTACCCCTACTGCCAGCGTTGTCTGCTTTGAATGCGGCAACAAGGGTCATTACTCCCGAGACTGCCCCAATCCCAAGAGGAATGCTCCACGCCCCAATGCCCCTGCACCTAATCCTGGACAAGGCCGAAATGGGAATGGAAATGGCAAGAATGCTGCACCCCGTGGCAATGCTGCTGTTGCAAGAGGCCGTCTGAACCACATCAACACTGAAGAAGCCCAGGAAGCGCCAGATGTTGTGCTGGGTACGTTCCTTGTCAACTCAGTACCTGCAACTGTCCTGTTTGATTCTGGTGCTACCCATTCCTTTGTTACCAAGGAGTTTGTTGTTAAGGGAGGTCTAGTCGGGAACCTCTTGTCCAAACCCCTGCTATACAAACCCCAGAGTTCCTAGTAGAGACCAAGCTGTTTTGTCCCGACGTCTCTCTTGAGATCAAAGGAGAAAACTTTCCAGCCGATCTAATCATTCTAGGAACCCAGGCATAGATGTCATTCTGGGCATGAATTGGTTAGCAAAGTATCATGGTCGTATCGACTGTGCCAGAAGAGCGTATCTCTCACCACAGACCAAGGAATTGAAGTGGAGTATGCTCACAAGCCAACAATCCCAACCCTGTTGTCATGAAGGCATAGCCCAACCAACCTAGATGAGATCCGTGTGGTCCATCTATTCAAGGATGTTTTTCCGAGGAATTGCCTGGTATGCCGCCAGACCGGGATATTGAGTTCGTGATTGAACTTATTCCTGGAACATCCCCTATATCTCAGAGACCCTACCGGATGAATCCAGAAGAACTGGTGGAATTGAAGAAGCAGTTAGCTGATCAGCTCAGTAAAGGTCTGATTCGCCCAAGCGCATCACCTTGGGGATCACCTATCATCTTCGTGGACAAAAGAGACGGTACCACACGCCTGTGTGTGGATTATCGCAAGCTCAATGATGTAACCATCAAGAACAAGTACCCCTGCCCAAGATCGAGGATCTGTTCGATCAGATGAACGGAGCCCGAGTCTTTTCTAAGATCGATCTTCGGACAGGTTATCACCAGTTGAAGATTCGAGAGTCTGACATTCCCAAACCGCCTTCACCACCCGGTACGGATTGTTTGAATACACCGTTATGTCCTTTGGCTTGACCAATGCCCCAGCTTATTTCATGAATCTCATGAATAAGATCTTCATGGAGTACCTCGACAAATTCGTGGTTGTCTTCATTGATGATATCCTTATCTACTCCAAGACTGAAGAAGAGCATGCTGAACATCTGCGTTTGGTTTTGGAGACCCTCAGAGAACACAAACTATATGCCAAATTTAGTAAGTGTGAATTTTGGCTAAGTGAAGTGGCATTCCTCGGACATGTTGTGTCTGCAGGAGGAATCTCTGTTGACCCCGAGAAAATCAAAGCCATTCTAGACTGGAAATCACCTACCAGTGTAACGGAAATCCGAAGTTTTCTCGGACTAGCCGGTTACTACCGCAAGTTCGTTGAAGGATTCTCCAGTATAGCCAAACCCATGACCCAGCTGTTGAAGAAGGATAAGAAGTTTGAATGGACCCAGAAGTGTGAAGATAGTTTCAGAACTGAAGAAGAGATTGACTTCAGCCCCAATCCTAATCATGCCAGACGTCACCAAGAGTTTCGACGTGTATTGTGATGCTTCACGTCTCGGACTTGGTTGCGTTCTGATGCAAGAAGGAAAAGTTGTGTCGTACCTGTCTCGACAGTTGCGACCGCATGAAGGGAATTACCCAACCCATGACCTGGAGTTAGCAGCTGTGGTTTTTGCTTTAAAAAAATGGCGACCCTATCTTGTGGGTCATCGCTGCGAGGTCTATACAGATCACAAAAGCTTGAAGTACATTTTCACTCAGAAGGAGTTGAATCTGAGGCAGAGAAGGTGGATGGAATTGATTAAGGACTATGATGTCGGAATTCATTACCATCCCGGAAAAGCCAATGTGGTAGCCGATGCCTAAGCCGGAAGCCATGCACCCTGAATACCCTAATCCAAGCAGAGCAGCCAACCTTATTTAAGGAGTTCGAAGATTTCGGACTTGAATTGGTTAGCTATGGATATCTTGCCAACCTGGAGTTAGCCCCAACCCTGTTGGACCAAATCAAAGAAGCCCAGAAGGGTCATGAGAGTATTGAAGGTATTAAGAAAAAGGTACCCCTTGATAAAGCACCTGGTTTTGCCATAGATGCTGAAGGAGTTCTGAGATTCAAAGGACGCCTATGTGTGCCCGATGATAAGGAACTTAAAGGTCTAATCCTGAAAGAAGCCCACAATACCCCATACTCGATCCACCCCGGAGGAACCAAGATGTACCAAGATCTTCGTGAGAAGTTTTGGTGGCATGGAATGAAGCGGGAAATTGGATCTTCGTGGCCAAGTGTGATAATTGTCAGCGAGTCAAAGCAGAGCATCAGCGCCCTGCCGGATTGCTCCAACCCCTTAAGACCCCCGAGTGGAAATGGGATGAAATTGGAATGGATTTCATTACCGGACTTCCTAGGTCAAACCGAGGCCATGATTCAATCTGGGTCATAGTCGACCGATTGACCAAGGTTGCCCATTTCATTCCGGTCAACACCACTTATAGAGGGAACCAGTTAGCAGACTTGTATATTCCAGAATAGTAAGCCTGCACGGAGTGCCTAAGAGGATTGTATCTGACAGAGGCACGCAGTTCACCTCACGATTCTGGAAAGCTCTTCATGAAGCCCTCGGAACCCATTTATCATTCAGCACAGCCTATCACCCTCAGACCGGAGGACAGACTGAGCGAGTAAACCAGATTCTGGAAGATATGCTTCGTGCATGTGTCCTAGCCTATGGCTCTAAATGGGAAGATTGCCTTCCATTTGCAGAGTTTTCCTATAACAATAGTTATCAGTCTAGCCTGCAAATGGCCCCATTTGAAGCACTTTACGGAAAGAAGTGTCGTACACCCTTGAACTGGTCCGAGACCGGAGAAGGAAAAGTGTTTGGACCAGATACCCTCCGTGAAGCCGAGGAGCAAGTCCAACTTATCCGTGAGCGTCTCAAAACAGCCCAATCCCGTCAGAAAAGTTATGCTGATCCCAAGCGGCGTGACGTCACTTTTCAACCTGGAGATTTTGTCTATCTTCGGGTGACACCACTCAAAGGGATGCAACGTTTCCATGTCAAAGGAAAGTTGGCACCCAGATATATTGGACCTTTCAAGACTCTTGCCCGTCGCGGAGAAGTAGCCTATCAGCTAGAGTTACCCCCAGAGTTATCGGAATTTCATGACGTCTTCCACATTTCGCTGCTCCGGAAGTGTCTTGAAGTTCCTGACCAGCCCGACGTTTTCAAGAACATTGACCACCAATCCATCGACCTGAACCATGATCTGACCTACCGCGAGAGACCATTCAAAATTCTCGACGAAGATATTCGTCTCACCCGGAGGAACAAGATCAAGTTTTACAAAGTCCAGTGGACTAATCATTCCGAAGAGGAAGCAACTTGGGAACGTGAGGACTATCTTAGAAGCGAGTTTCCCAACCTCTTTAGCACCTAAGCCTAGAAAATCTCGGGACGAGATTTATTCTAAGGGGGGAAGGATCTGTAACATCCCAAATCTGTAACCCTGTTTTATTAGCCAAAAATGTGGGCCAACAAAAATTTTCTGTTACTTTATGTGTGCTTGCTTGTGTTTGCTTGCTTGAGTGGTGTTTCCTTAAAATAAAAATTTGAAAACAAAGAAAAGAAGCACAACAAATTGTTTCCCACATAAAGTAATGTGACAAAAGTCACACAAACTTTTTCTATCTTCTAAGAAAATCAAAATTTGATCTTCAAAACAAAACTTCAGTGGGGTGACATGGTGATCACTTCCACTCTACCCTCATATTCTTTTCCTCTCTCTATTTTAATTCTATTCTAAATCCTATTTTCAAATTTTCCAAATGTTTCTTTAACTTTGGAAAACCATCAAAATCTTCAAACTACACTACCAAATTAAATCATCCAGTGGTGGCACAAACCCTGGAAAAATATTTGGAAACAAATTATGAAAAGAAATTTCAAAATTTCAAATTTGGTTTTGGTTCAGGGATTTGATCGAACACATGTCGAGCACCACTGTGTTCATCTCTGAGCCGAAATTCAACTTCCAAATTCGAGCTCGTTTTTGAGAAATCGAGCTGTCCAGCAGCATCTCCACACTCACCTCACCTCACTCACTCGAGGGAAGGAGAAGAAACGTGCTCGTTGACCCCAGAGGAGGCAAGGCGATGCCGCCACGCCATTGCCGTCCCTGGCAAGCTCCCGCACGGGTCACCTCGCGGGCAGAGCTGAAGCGACGCCGAGACGACGCCGCGCCGTGCCCGCCACACCACCAAGCCCCTCCGCCTCTGCACGACGAGACCTGAGCGCCGCAGAGCCCTCTGGCGTGTGCGACGTCCGCGCCAGAGCACGCCGTGCGTCGCGTCGACGCCGAGGTCCACGGCACGCCCTGCACGCCTTCGTGCTGCCCTACCTCTCCCCTCTGGTCCAGTCACCTCCGCCGCGTCGCGTCCGAACCCCTCTGCCCCTCTGCTGCCTTGCACGCGCACGAGCCGGCCCCAGCGCACGCACCCGTGCTCGCCGCACGCCATGGCCGGCCGAGCACGGCATCGACGCCCCACGCGTTACCCTGTCCCCCTCGACCACTGACCGTTCCTGCAGCACCCCCTCGCTCCCCGCAACCCCTCTGGCGCCCTCAGCCGGACCCAGCGCCACCACCTTCCTCTCCCCTCCACCGAGCCGTGGAAACGCCGACCGTCTGCGCCGCTATAAAAACCCACCCCCGCACCCTCTCTTCTCCACACACCTCCACCACCTCCCTCTCACACTCCTCACCCAGAGCATCGCCAGGAAGGCGAGCTTTCCCCTGCAGCCACCGTGCACACGCACGGCAGTGCGCTGCCGCGTCGAGGAAGAGGTCGACCACGGCCAGGTCGCACCCCTCTTCCCCTGCTCTCTCTCTGGCCCCTGCCCGCACCACCATTACTCCCTTGCTCACCCGCCACGATTTGCCGGTGTTTCTTGCACAGCAGCGTCGCGGAGGACTCGCCGGAGTTAGCGCACGGCCGCGGAGGAGGAGCTGAGCACGCCGTCGACGGTTGGAGCCGTCCCTGCACGCGCAACTTGTCCCAGAAGCTCCCCACTCCCTCCGCCGTCGATTCCGATCATCTCCGCCACCTCCCGTGCTCTCAGGTGAGCTATCCGTGCTCGTCACCGTCGCCGGCGCGGCGGCGCCGCCCATTTATGGTTGACGCCGTTCGCGGCCACTGTGCGCCGTTGGATCTATATCCAACGGTAGCATACCGCTTCGTTTGTTTACACGCCGACAAGCGGGACCCACCCGTCAGCGTTTTAAACATTATCCACACGCGGGAATTTTTCCACTGAGTCACTGACCACCCGACCCCACATGTCATAGTTTTAAACATTATCCAGAGGAGATGATTTTCCAAATTCTTTTTCTCTGAATAAGTCAGTACTGGACCTAGTTTAGAAATTCAAAATCTCGAGTTCTAGGAATCCAAATAAATCAAACTCAACTGTTCTGGAAAGCTTATGAAATTCTTAAACTCACCAAAGTGGTCTCACCCCATTTAATTAAATAATAAAAATGTATTAGTAAAAATGCTCCAGAAGGTTTAAAACACTAAACCATTTGTTTCTGGAGTTATATAAATCCAAATAACTTGAAACCAATTTTGGTAGCTTTGTATTAGGATCCTTTAGCTCCCCAAATTTTGGTAGAATTAATTGAGTAGTATAAAATCCTTAGCCTTTGGTTGAACTTCAGTGCACCCTTCTGCACTAAAACAATTAGTGTGAACTGTTGGTAGATCCAATTGATCTAAAACCAATTTTGTTAGGTCACACTCAACCAAGGTTAGATACCCCTAAAAGGATTTAATTTTTGGAGCAACCAAATTTGTTTGGTAGCTAAAACTTGTTTAAAACCCTTCTGAAGTAAAACAGATGTGTAGGGAGTTTTGTAACTCCAAATGATCCCAAACCAATTGGGTGATCTTCTACACACCAGTAGCTATCCATAGAATTTTAGTTTGAATTTTTGTGACAAACATAGATTAAATGGTGAATTAATTAGTGTACAACTAGTTTCTGCCTTAGTTTGAAATTAATTAAATAAAATTTAATTCAATCAATTTGAAACCACCTTGTGTTGCTTGATGTATACAGTAGCTATTTGCAGCATTGTGATTGTTATGATGTGTTGATGCTTGAGCTAGTATAGTGATTGTTTGTTTTGATTGTTTAACGTTTAGACGATACCGTTGACGGATTTATCGAGGAAGGAGGTTTTATTGAACCAGAAGACCAGGATCAGTACCACTTTGTGGATCAAGGCAAGCTACTTCACTGAGCTTGCACTTCTATACCTCTATTTTAATCACATGAGTCTTCACTAGTATCAAAGATTTTTAAAACCTTTTACAAAGATATGAAAAACTATTTTGCCACCCTTGTAGATATATAAGGTAATTATCTTCAACTAGGATGGAAAAAAAAAATGTTTATTCAAAACTCTTTTAAAAGTACTCGAATGAAGTTGAAGTACCGAACGGTCGGTATGAAGATGGTAAAGCAGAGTTTGGTGTTGTTTTTGGAAGGAAAAATGCACATTGTGTCCTGGTACTTACATCCCCAGCCAAAAATCTGTGCGACCACATTTACCCACATATGGGCAAGGGCGTAGTCATATAATTTGCTGTGTTAGTACTGGATGCCTCAACAACGAGGATAACCTCGTTCCATGAGGGGATGGTCTGAGGACCTACCCCCTGACCTGGGTCCTCTTCATTGTTGTCTACCGGAAGCCGGTATGGATGTGTCGGAGGAAGAGGATTGAAGGGCTCCCTTGGGTCCGCCGGGCAGAACTACGAGTCCCACACTTAGTTCTGAGGATTTGAGTGTCGGTGGAAAGTGTCGTAGCGGCAGGGTCCTATACTAGCATGAGCAAAGGACAGGCTATGGCCGGGAACTCAACTTCGCATACCTCCGGTATGGCGGGACGTGGCTGACACGATGAGTGACCGGATGGGTGTGGGAAAAGCGTACTACCTCTGCAGAGGGTAAAACTATTCGAATAGCCGAGTCCTCGGATACGGACAGTTGGGAAGAACTACTAAGGCCATGTGCAAAGTTTTGCAAACTCTGGAGTTGTGTTGAGGAAATTGACTTGGAAAGGGTTATTTCCCACCTGTGCCAATGAGTTGGTACGAGGTGGTGAGGGGTTTGGAACCATAACCAGGTTATGGTTGGATACCGGAAGAGTTCCGGAAAAACAGTTAAAATGGCGTTTTCTTAAAGGATAAACTTCTTCTCTCTCCCCTTTTCGAAAAAGGTTTTTGAGAGTTTTTCAAATAAAAGTTTTTAAAATAAAACTAGTGCTTACTCAAGTTGGGGTAGTTTGCGAGTACAATCAAATGTACTCATATTGGTTTCGTCCCTGGCTATTGTCTTAGCCAGATTTCGAGGAACCCTGCGTTGAAGAGGAGTTTGGCGACGTCTATGCGAACTAAGATCTTCATAAGTCAGCTGCCTGTCGGGTGTTGTCGAGTTGGTTTAGCCCTACTACCGTAGCTTCCGCTGAATAAAGATGGTTTGGCCCTTGAAGGCACCTATGTATAATTAGGCCTGTATGGCCAGGTTTGTAAGACTTTAAACTCGGTGTTGTATGGATGTAAACTTTGATATTCAGTTCGGATTATGTGCAACGACAGACTGATCACGGGATCGTTGTGTTAAGCATAATCGGGTATTTCGGACGGCTAGTCCGGGGTCCCCACACAGCACCTCGTCGACACTGCGGCGGTACCGCGCGCAGCTCCGGCGGCGTCGCGCTCTCTGGTGCACCACAACTCCGACGCGCAGGAACCCGCGCATGGCACCTCCGCCGCCGCCTCCGCCGCCTCCTCCGCCAGGTCCGCCTCCAGCTGCGGCGCACAAGGCCGCATCCCACGCGTCTTCGCCGCGCGATTGCCAAATCGTGCAGCGGACACCCCCAGACGCGCGGGTGGAAATGGAGCGCCAGAAGGACCTCCAGAAGCGCATCGTCGAGGAAATCGGCCAAGCAGGGCGACAGAACCGCCGTGCTCTTCAGGGTGGCATCGCCTCGTACGCCACAGGTTGCGCGGCCTTCACCCGCAACCTGCGTCGCGTCGTCTGGCCACAGAAGTTCAGGCCTGACCTACCCAAGGGCTACGACGGCACGAACAACCCCATCGAGTTCTTGCAGCTCTACACCACCTCCATCCAAGCTGCGGGGGGAGACGACAAGGTCATGGCCAACTGGTTCTCCCACGCTCTCAAGGATTCCGCCTTGTCGTGGCTCCTGAACCTTCCCGAGGATTCCATTGACTCGTGGGAGGAGCTCTGCCAGCAGTTCGTTGCGAACTTCAAGGGCACGTACGAGCGCGCCCTCACCTACAACGACCTGCGAGCTGTGCGCCAGAAGCCTGGCGAGACCCTCCGCAGGTACATCCAGCGCTTCAGCCAAGTCCGCAACAAATCCCGAACATCCCGGACTCGCACGTCATTGCGGCCTTCAGAGAGGGCGTCACCAACCACAGGATGCTCGAGAAGCTCGGCATCCATGATACCCTCTCCTCCGTGGTGAAGCTCTTCGACATCGCAGACAAGTGCGCCAAGGCAGAAGAAGGGCTCCTCTTCGTCAAGGTGGGCTCGACAGACGACCCTGTCGAGGGATCCAAGACCCAGAAGAGGCGTGACGAGACAAAGCGCAAGCCTACCGCAGTCTGGCAGCTGAACCCGACGCCAAGCATGTTCGCGAGGACTCCCAGAGGCTGGCGAGAAAAAGGTGGACAACCGCCCGTTCTGCATCTACCACAACAGGCGCGGCCATGCGACGGAGAACTGCTATGACCTCAAGCAGCTGAGCAAGAAGCGTGAGCAAGAAGAAGGCAGCGGTGGCCGCGGCAGAGGCCGTGGTTACCGCAAAGGTGGACGCAAGGGCAACTTCCAGAGGCCCAGGGAACTCAGGCGAATGCCGCCGAGAAAAACAACAATCTCCCGACGAAGAGCCTGGAGGCTACCAGGCCCCAAGGGTGCCATGGCATGCATCCTCGGCGGATCCCAGGCGCCCAAGTCGAACAACCAGTTCAAGCAGTTCGCTCGCGAGCTCAACGCAGCGCTTCCCGGGGTCGAGACGTCCCGCCCCCTCAAGTGGTCCCAGTACACCATCGCCTTCGACGCCAAAGATCACCCCAAGTCTACAAGACTGTGGGCACCCTCCCGTTGGTGTGCACCCCCACCATCAACAACATCGCCGTCGGCAAGACGCTCATTGATGGGGGTGCAGGCCTGAACGTCATCTCTGTCGAGACCTTCGAGACGCTTCAAGTGCCCTACGAGTGGCTCATGCCCTCCAGGCCCTTCACCGGGGTCACCAGCGGCTCAATCTCGCCTCTGGGGCAAGTGAGGCTCGCGGTCACCTTTGGCACGCAGGAGAACTACCGCACCGAGCTAATTGACTTCGACGTCGCGCACATTGGCCTGCCCTACAACGCCATCCTCGGCTACCCCGCCCTCGCGAAGTTCATGGCCGTCACGCACCACGCCTACAACATGGTCAAGATCCCTGGCAGCGGTGGCACCATCACCATACGTGGTCACGTACAGGACGCCACGCGCGCTGTCGAGATCGCCTACAAGGCCGCTGCCATGGCATTCCCCGCTGACGAGGACATGGAGCCTCTCGAGAGGCCCAAGAAGAAGAAACAGCTGTTCACTCAAGAGCAAGCATCTACAAAGAAGGTGTCGCTGAGCACCAGCGGCTCGGGGGCTGAGGGCTCGGGGGCTAGCGTCACCATAGGCGCTGGCTTGCCTCCCAAATAGGAAAGCGCGCTCGTCGCCTTCCTTCGGGCAAATTCTGACATGTTCGCATGGACTCCGTCAGAAATGTCCGGTGTACCAAGGGAGGTGATCGAGCACCACTTAGCCGTGTGTCCAGACGCACGCCCTGTAAAGCAGAAAGCGCGGAAACAAGCCCCCGAGAAGCAAGCGTTCATCATCAAAGAAGTAGAGAAGCTGAAAGCAGCAGACATCATTCGAGAAGTTGCCCACCCCACTTGGCTCTCCAACGGTGTGGTTGTCCCAAAACCCAATGGAGGAGGCCGGCTCTGCATCGACTACACAGACGTAAACAAGGCCTGCCCCAAGGATCCATACCCCATGCCAAGGATAGACCAGATTGTGGACTCCACCGCCGGCTGTGATCTCCTCTGTTTCCTGGATGCCTTCTCAGGCTACCACCAGATCAAAATGGCCAAGGAAGACGAGGAGAAAACAGCATTTCTCACCCCTTGTGGTGTGTATTGCTACACTTGCATGCCCTTTGGCCTGAAAATGCCGGCGCCACCTTCCAGAGGCTCATGAGGATCGCCTTGGGGGCTCAGATGGGAAGAAATGCAGAAGCTTATGTCGACGACATCGTGGTCAAGTCTCGCGAGGGAGACACTCTCTTGAAGGATCTCGAGGAAACCTTGCCAGCCTGCGCAAGGTGAACATCAAGTTAAACCCCGCCAAGTGCGTCTTCGGGGTGCCTTCAGGCAAGCTCCTCGGGTTCCTCGTGTCCCACCGCGGCATAGAAGCAAACCCTGACAAGATCAAGGCTATAGAAGACATGCAGCCACCTCGCCGCCTCAAGGACATGCAGCGCCTAGCAGGATGCATGGCCAGCTTAGGCCGCTTCATCTCCAAGTTCGGCGAGAGAGCCTTGCCATTTTTCAAGATCATGAAGAAATCCGGCACCTTCAAGTGGACTCCAGAGGCGACAAAGCATTTGAGGACTTGAAGAAATACTTGGCTAGCTCACCAGTCATGGTAGCCCCCAGGGCAGGCGAGCATCTGAAGCTGTACCTAGCAGCCACTCCACAAACTGCAAGCGCCGTCCTGGTGGTGGAAAGAGAAGAGCCAGTTCTCCCCAAGAAAAGCACTGCCACACCAAGTCCAGAACCTCCCGACGAGGAACAGTCTCTCCAGACCCAGTGCCAGACCCACAGCCTCAAGTCGAGTCCTACAAGCACCCTGCCGAGGCTCCTCCACAGGCAAACCTCGCCAAAGGTCCTGAGGAGCCTCTCGAGGGAGCCGACGCTGCCGCACCATCAACGACCCTCGTCGAGCATCCAGTCTACTTCGTCAGTACTGTACTGCGAGATGCTCGCGAGCGGTACCCAGTGCAGCAGAAGCTCCTCCTCGCGCTACTCATCGCCTCCAGGAAGCTGCGCCACTACTTCCAGGGCCACCCCATCACGGTGGTCACGTCCTTCCCCCTGGAGCAGATCCTGCGCAACCCCAACGCTACTGACCGCGTCGCAGGATGGAACATTGAGCTGCAACCATTCAACTTGCGCTTCGACACCACAAGAGTCATAAAAGGGAGAGCGCTGGCGGATTTCGTCGCCGAGTGGACAGACCCAACTCCTGAAGAGCCTCGCGAAGAAGAAACCGCGTCATCGGGAGATACAATGCCAAGCCACTGGACCATGCACTTCGATGGAGCTTTCGCCTGCCGCAATGGTGGGGCTGGCGTTGTCTTAACCTCACCAAAAGGTGACAAGCTCTACTACGCCATCCAGCTGTGCTTCACAATAGACAAGATCTCCAACAACATCGCCGAGTACGAGGGCCTCCTCGCCGGGCTCAGAGCCGCAATCGCCCTTGGCGTCAAGCACTTACTCATAAAGGGTGATTCCCAGCTCCTGGTTAACTTCTCCAACAAGAGCTACACGCCTAAAGACGACCACATGGCCGCCTACCTTGAAGAGGTCCGCAAGCTCGAGAAGCACTTCAGGGCATGGAGCTCATGCACATCCCGCGAAAGGAGAACCAGAGGCAGATGACATCGCCAAGCGAGCATCACGAAGGCAGGCCCAGCCGGCCGGCGTCTTTGAAGAGAGACTCTCCAAGGCGTCCATAAAGCAGCCACAAGAAGCAGCAGCCACAAGCACAGACGAAGTACTCCCACCACCTCCTGTAGGTGGGGCACCCAACTGCGGTCCATCCTCAGGGGAGCGTCTGCTGCTGGCTATGGTGCATCAAGAGACAGGCTGGGTTGACGAACTCAAAGACTACCTGCTGAAGGGAGTCCTCCTGAAGAAGACGCGGAGGCGGAACGAGTGGCTCGACAAGCCAAGTCATACTACATCCTCGAGGGAGACCTGTACCGCAAGCGCCCAAATGGAATTGCACTCAAGTGCGTCCCCCCCGAGGAAGGCCGCATGCTGATCAGAGACATTCACAGTGGAGAGTGTGGCCACCATTCCTCTGCACGCACCCTGGCAGGCAAGGTCTTCAGGAGCGGTTTCTACTGGCCCCAAGTGCTTCAAGATGCCACCACCATCGTCCAGTCTTGCGATGCGTGCCAATTCCACGCCAAGCAAGTCCATCAGCCTGCACTGGGACTCCAAACCATCCCGCTCTCGTGGCCTTTCGCGGTCTGGGGCTAGACATCTTGGGACCCTTCCCGAGATCGCAAGGGGGCTACCGTTTCCTCTTCGTGGCAGTCGACAAGTTCACCAAGTGGGCAGAGGTTGAAGCAGTGCGCAGCATACCGGCCAGGGCAGCAGTAAAATTCATCAGAGGCCTGGTCTGCCGCTTTGGTGTGCCTAATCGCATCATCACCGACAATGGCTCACAATTCACCAGCGGCATCTTCAGGGCCTACTGCGAGAGCCTCGGCACCAAGCTCTGCTTCGCCTCGGTGGCTCACCCACAGAGCAACGGCCAAGCCGAGCGAGCAAATGCTGAGGTCCTCAAGGGCCTCAAGACAAGAAGCTTCAATCGCCTGAAGGGCTACGGCAAGGGCTGGATAGACGAACTCCCGTCCGTGCTCTGGTCCATCCGCACGAACCCCACGAAGCCCACTGGTGAGACGCCATTTGCCCTCGTGTATGGAGCTGAAGCAGTCCTCCCCACAGAGATCAAGCATGGATCCGCACGGGTCCTTGCCTTCAACGAGGACGATCAAGCAGACCTCCACACGACGACCTGCTGCTCCTTGACGGGTTGCGCCGCCGTGCCGCCCTCAGGGCAGCCAAGTACCAGCAAGACCTGCGACGCTACCACAGCCGCCACATACGTCCGCGCACTCTCGAGACAGGCGACCTCGTCCTCAGGAGAATCCTCTCCAGGGAAGGTCTCCACAAGCTCTCGCCATGTGGGAAGGCCCCTACAGGGTCTCACACATCGCCAGGCCTGGCGCGGTACGCCTCGAAACGGAGGACGGCATCCCGGTCAAGAATCCATGGAACATCGCGCATCTACGCAAGTTCTACCCGTGATCATAGTCACGCCAGACATTTTTTGTCTCTAGAGGGAAGCACACAACTTCACCTCCAAGCTTCACAAAAGCTTCTCCTCCCGAGGGCCAGCCCCTCTGAGCTCTCCTGATACGTGCCGCCGCAGGCCGTGAAGAGTCTCAGCCACTGAATGTGGTCCCCATGCCTCGACATGGAAAACTTTATCTTGGTACACCAAGTGTAATGAACCAATTCGTTTCTCAATGAAACATTGCGCTGAGGCGCCGCTATGTAATATTTTGGTGGTGAGTTTTTACTTTTCATCATCTTAGTTCATTTCGCGCTCATATTTTCCCCATGCGCACCTCGCGAGCGGGGGCTGAGTACGGTGACTGTGCCTCAAGAGCACCCCAACAGCACCGCAAAATCCAAAGGATCCGAGCTCTAACACGTGAGCACGCTCTCACGCCTGTTACCTCCCAAAGAGCTCTGGCCCATGGGCTTGCTCCCAAACACGCCACCTCACCAAAGGACCTTGGTGCTTACTCTCCTCGCGAGATACTCATGAGGAACCTATAAGCGCGCATGAGTTTTTACTGCCATGTACTTCCTCTACGAGACTAAAGTCTCGCAAAGCTAAGTCCAGCGCTCACGCCTCAGGAGTTTTTCCTCCCTCTCACGAGCATCTGTCGTCCCTCGAGCGGGTTTTCTCTCCCTCACACTCCATGGACTGCTTGTGCGTCAAAGGGGGGCCCTCGAGCACCGTGACTCGAGAGCCCTTACCTCTCCAAGCCTTAAACACCCCGGCCCTGCCGAGTCACGCTCCGGCATACCGCAGTGGCGGAGTCATAGCGCAAAGAGATGGGTCCTGATGACGTAGAGCGAAAAAAGACATGGAACAGGGGCAAAAGGCCCATCGAGGGACATACACATAGTAGAGCACGATTAAAGTGTCTTACAAACCAGAATGGATTAAAACAAGTCTTAAAACAAAGATAGTTGCGCCTCAAGCGCGTCTTGTTGCAGGAGCGGCCTAGGCAGGGGCATCGCCGTCACGATCCTCCTCAGCCTCCTCTTCAGCTTCGGCTTTAGCGCCCTCCTCCTCCTCAGCGGCCTGCTCCGTCTCGACACTCTTGAAGCGGTCGACGTAATCGTTGACCTCTTCCGAACCAAGTTGGAGAGGTCCTGAGCTTGGTCCGCCTCGACAGGCTCGGTCACCGACTCGAAGTCGAAGCTGGGGTGAAGACGCTGGAGGTTGGCAAAGACGCGGTTGATCGCCACCGTCAGGAGCTTGCGGCACTCTTCATCAACAACGTCCCCCATCTCCGCCACAGGGCCCTCGAGCGCGGAGAAGAGCTGGTCGAAGTAGGCGAGGTACGCGGCAGCATCGGCGTTCCCATGAACGGGAACCGCTGGAGCGTCCACTCCCAGGCTCGCCGCAAGGGAGTTCTCCGAGCCACCAAGGACTTGAACATACGCTCCCGCTGCTGCGTCAAGACTTGTGCCGCCTGCACGTGGTGCTCAGCCTCCTCAGCACGTTCCACGGCAGGGCCCACCTGAGCGGTCAACTCCTTCATATCAGCCATCAGGGAAGCAAGGCCCTGCTCGCGCGCGTCCGGGCCTCCGCAGCAGCCTGGAGGCGGGAGTCGAATCGCTTCTTCTGGGCCTCAAGATCCCTGATGCGAGCCTCAAGCTCGTTGCGTCTCTTCGTGAAGCGATCCTCTTGCTTCTTGGCCTTCTCCGCGAAATCTTTCCTGCAGTTGTCACGAAAAAGCTTCTCCTTGGTCGCAGATTCCTCCGCCATCTTCTCTCCTTTTGCGAAGATTCTCATTGGTCTGCGCGAGGCGCTTCTGGTAGAACTCCTCGTCTTGGGTGACCTTGTTCTCGCGGGCTTCCAGGTGCTCCCGCTGCGCGGATTGATCCTTCTCGATCTGCTCAACCTGTTCCTCGCGCTTGCGCGCCTCGGCCTCGCGGGCGTCGAGCTCAACTCCGCGCTGCACGATTAGGTCTTCACGGATGCGCAGGTTCTCACGGAATTTCTCCAAGCTCTGCCGCACGTTCTCCGACTCGGCAACGATCCCTGCCTCGCGGTCCAGAAGCTCTTTGTGCTTGGTGGAGACCGCCGCTTCACGCGCCGCCAGCTCCTGGTGTTTGGCCTCGGTCTCCGCCTCGAGAGCCTCGCGCTTGGCACCCAGGTCCGCAAGGGTCTCCTCAACTTCGCGGACCACGCTGATGCGGATCTCCTCAGCGGAGCGCAGTGCTGCCTCACGTTGCGCCTGGGCAGCCTCGTTCTTCCGGCGGCAGCTCTCCACGGTCTCCTGAAGACAAGCCCAGCCCCGCGCAAGCTCGGTGTCCTCCTCCGCCCTGGAGCGATCCTCCTCAGCGAGCTGGGCCTCAAGCCCATCGAGCATTTCCCTCGCCGACCGAAGGACAGCCCCACGGCGAGCTGCAACTGGGTGCCGCCCCCGCAGGACTAAGGCCCACAGCTC
Organism: Poa pratensis; assembly: GCA_947311845.1. Classification (NCBI taxonomy): domain Eukaryota; kingdom Viridiplantae; phylum Streptophyta; class Magnoliopsida; order Poales; family Poaceae; genus Poa; species Poa pratensis. The sequence goes on along the minus strand of CAMZMU010000037.1, from coordinate 41,902,919 downwards.
ACCGGAGGGCCTGGAAACGCCGGCGCCTGCCGAGGATCCCGGAGCGTCGCGCCTTGGGCTCTGGGTGGCCTCGAGGCGCGCCTGGGGGCTCTGATGCGAGCCTCCCTCTTCGTCCGCGCTGGAGGCCTTCTGGGGGCTCGAGGCGCCCTCACCATCAACCCCACCATTTTTCTGCCCCTGGGGAGCACTCTCCTCTCCCCAGGGGCAGGGTTGGCCTTCTCAGCTGAGGCCGCCCTCACGGCGGCCTCAGAGTCTACCGTGGGCTCTCCAAGGCTCGTGCTCGGTGGGGGCGATGACACGGCGGCCTCCTCCATCTCGACGTCAGCGCGCGCTTCTGCGAACGCCTCCGTCTCCGCCGCACGCTCCTTCGCCAGCGGCGTGGACCTCGCCGCATCCGCCTCCGGCGCCCCCTCCTGCCGCACAGGAGAGACGTCAGGCTGCATAGGCGGTGGCATCATCACCTCTGCCTCCTCCTCTTTCTCCTCGTGGCGCTCCTCTGCCTCAGGAGGCGGAGCCGCAGCCTCGGGAGAAGAAGCAGTGCCCTCGGGAGGCACCTCGTCAGCTGTACGCGTTGCAGACGCCGCTGCAGCGCTGGGGATCTCTCCAAGCCTCCGGAGCCTCCGCCGTTTTGGCACCTCGGGGCGTCTGGAGAGGTAAAGGCTCAAAAACTCCTCGAGGAGTCTACACAAGAATAACATCAAACAAAAAAGGGAGTCAGTCCTTACCCAGGTTTCTTGGCGCGGGAGTCAACCCACACCGTGTTCGACGACCGCCACGGCCTCGACGGCGCGGCAACGGCGCTGGACCCCTCAGGAGCAGCCTCGGCTTTCCTCTTGAGAGAAGTGCCCGCTGGATTCCTGGCGGTCCTGTCATGAATGGCCTTTGAGCGGGGCTCGCAGTGGCCCGATGAAGCTCCATCATCATCGCTCTCCTCTTGTCCCCCAACACGCTGCGAGGGAGCGACCACGAACTGGTCGCCGCTGCCCGAGGAGATCCCGTGGATCTCAACTTCGGGTGCCGCACTCTTCGAGGTACTCGAGTTCTCCGCCGAAGAGGCAGGGCCACCCAAGGCGCCGGTTGCGCCTGCGTCAGATTCCGCGGGCGTTTCCGTCATCTCCTCGTCGCCCTCAGCTGGCGCCCCCTGCGCCGCAGATTCTGGATCCTCGCGAGGCCCGACATGCCCCTCAGGCACCAGGCCCCACTGGTCGAACTTCGGCATCGTCTGCACGAGCGAGACGCGACGCCCGAGATCGATCCTGTGGAGCGGAACAGCCTTGTCGTTGGGCTTGGGGATGTCTGGAGACGTGAAGAGGGTCTCCATGATGGTGTGCACCTCCTGCTGCGTGAAGAGGGTTGCGCTCAGACGCATCTTGTCCCTCTGGTTGGAATACAGCCACATCGCGTCCGCATGCCTCTGGAGCGGAGCAATGCGACGCCTCACGAAGTCCTTGGCAACCATCTACCCAGTGAGGCCTGCCTCGCAGAGGTCCCTCAAGCGCCTTACCACGGGGCCAAGTGTAGTGCCCTTGAGCGCCTTGGAAGACCAGCTCGCCCTCTTCGTCGGAGGCGCTTCAGGCAGTTCGAAGAAGGCGCTCTGGCCCCGAACTTCATGAGGAACCAGCGCTTGCGGAAGTCCTCCACCTTCTTCGTCACGCTGGTCACAATGTTCTCGCCGTTCCGCGCGATGGGGATGTAGATGCCCTTCATACCATCGGTGATGCGGAAGGACACACACCCCGACCGCTCCTTGTTCGCCGTGAACCGGAGCGCGTAGAAGCTGCGGAAGAGGTCCACCGAGGGTGGAATGCCGATGTATGCCTCGCAGAGATAGGCGAAGATGGCGAGAACAAGGATGGAGTTGGGATGGAGATGAAGAACCTGGATCTGGTAGCGCTCCAGAACCGCCAGGAAGAGTCGGAGAAAGGAGGCACGAGCCCGACGAATAGGGTGTGCATGAAGATGGGGTAGAAACCGCCGAAAGAGTTGTCCGCTGTCTTAAGCACCGTGGCGCCGTGCTCGTTGGTCACCGAAGCCGCCATGTGACGCACCTTGTCCAACTGCGCTTCCTTCTTGAAGCGGAAGCCAGTCAGAGCCGGCTCGAAGTCTCCGTCCTGCTGCATCGCAGCAGGCTCGCCGCCCTGCACCACTGCCTTGCCTTCGTGGCCGCGGTGGCTTTCTTGGGCGCCATTGCAGCAAGATTGCGAAGGAAGGGCACCGGGGACACGGAAGCGCAGAGGTCGAGAGCAAGGAGACGGGCGCGCAAATGATGCAGTAACTGCTGCCTGAACCGGCGCTGCAGGCTTTATATCACCTCAGAGCAGTTGCCGAGACGTGGTGGGTCCCCCACTGCGCCCATCATCTCCGAAGAGAACGTGTCGTCGCGGCGTAACTGCCCTACATGTGTCTCAGGCCGGCCGGACACTTTGGGCCCATGACGATTCGCCTGCGTCCACTGGACTACGTCGTGCCCATCATGGGCCCGGGGGCTACTGTCGGCCCAGTGAGAACCAGGGTGTGCTGGGCCTGTCCTCCACGGCCCTCGACACTCGATGGCCTATTTTCGCTAAGGACCAAGCCTACGGCTTGGAGAGCCTCGTGAGGCAAATTGCCTCGCGAGGTCTTTGGAGGCAGCAGAGGCCTGTGGAGGCCCTCTTCACCGCTGCCCCCTTCTTCAAGGAGACCTCCCCTGGAGAGAGGTCAACGCCAAATCCTCCACAGGGCACCCTAGCCCTTGTGGGGATTGCTTCGCTGCAAAGCAACCTCTGCAGAGCGCACATGGGCTCTGCAGCGGCCGCAGAGTGACGCGCGTCTCTACGCGCGGTGACGACGACGCCGCAGTTGCCATTCTGGTGATTAAAGGAGTCAACAAAGCTGTGCCATCCGCACCGGACTACAAGGATTTCCTCTTTGGTGATAAGGGGACCGGCCAGCGCTACGCTCCACGGCCAACGTCACCGTGGGCACCCCCACGTTCCTCTGCAGCCCCAGCTGGCCGTCCTGCATGGACGGTGGTTTCTCTGCCACAGGCATCAGCTATACGCCCATGGACCGCGTCCATGGACAGCTGGGCTGCGGTGCACCGCGCTCCACCTTCTGTCGCCATGTGACAGCCCTTCCGCGGCGCAAGCGCAGGGAAGGAGCCCGGGGCGCCTATAAAAGGAGGAGGAGTAGCACCGTAGCAAAGGATGGCATTCTCATTCTAGCTTAGTCACTTACGCGCAAGGAAGAAGAAGACCACAGTTCCCCTTCCTTGTGTACTCCATTGCCAAAAGAGAGCCCTCGGCAAGCTCATTGTACTGTAACCTCCATAAGCAGTGCAATACAGACAAGCAGGAGTAGCGGTGTTACCTCCACACGAGGGCCGTGAACCTGGGTACGGGCTGGTGTTCATCTCTGTCGTGATGTCCCTCCTCTTACTCGACGAGCACCGTCGCCGTGCAGGTTGAGGGTTGTTTGACCAACGTGTTCAGCCCCTTACACGAACTCTCTTCGTGAGCTTGACTATCCCTGTTTCGTGGGAGTCATTCTCCGACATCTATGGCTCCAACCCCTACACCGCGCTCGACATGCTACCACTTCCACTCCGTGAGCAAGTTAACATGGACTTCGACAAGCGAGCCGCTTACATGAAAAAGCTCCATGAGGAAACAAGAACTACTCTCGAGAAGCACAACCAAGACCATGCTACGAAGATGAACAAACACAAGTGCGCCATGATATTTCAAGAAGGAGACCTTGTTTGGCTACACCTTCGCAAAGATCGCTTTCCGGATGCAAGGAAGTCCAAGCTTCACCCTCGTGGAGATGGACCTTTCAAGGTTATCAAGCGCATCAACGACAATGCCTACAAGATCGACATCTCCCACTCCAAACACTTGGTCCATGACACCTTCAACGTCGCCGACCTATCGCCATACCTTGGAACATCAAGCGATGAGGATGACCAAGAGTCGAGGACGACTCTTTTCCAAGGGGGGGGGGAGATGATGTAGCCCAACCTACGGCTCCTACAACAAGTGGCCCAATGACAAGAGCAAGAGTCAAAGCCCTCCATGATAAGGTGAATTCACTCCTATCTATGTGTGATCTCGACACTCCCTTGAATGGTTTGCTACTTCATTCGGATACTTTGTGCATACTCAGGAACCACCTTGATGACGACCCTCAATGGAGTGAAGAAGATGACCAAGAGAAGACCCAAGAAAATGGCCAAGAAGAAGAGCGGGAAAGATAAGCTGGAATTCCTGAAGAAGTGCCGGCCGATACTACCGGGCCGTCCCGGCCGGTACTACCGCCGAGACGCTAGACGCTACTGGATCCGATGCCGCCCTAAGCGGTACTACCGGCCACTTCATTCCGGTACTACCGGCCCTGCGCGTGCCTGTGTGCAGATCTGGGCCTTGACCCATGTATTTCGTCCCCTTTTTGCCTAGACTATAAATAGGGCCTCCCCATCTAGATCTAGGGTTAGACAATGATTTGGGATTAGAGTAGAGCCGTGCTCCTTCTTCTCAAAGTGTCTCTTTCCTCCTATGGAGATGAATCAAGGCCTCCCCTTGTGGAGATGAACCAAGGCCTCCCCTTGTGGAGAAGATCCCTTCGTGGATACCAAGGCTTCCTCTTGTAGTTGCGATTACTTGCTAATCTTCCCTCTTTGAGTGGCTAGATTGGATTGGTTGGATTGACCAATTGGACAAACAATTCTAAGAGTAAGGTGTGCTTGGGAGAGGAGAATTGGGGGCTACCTCGGGGATTTGTTACCAATTGAATCTTGCTGAGTTGCTACTTGCTAGTTATCCTTGTTTTGTTGATTTCCCCTATTTGTGTTCTTGAGTTCATCCCGTGTTCTTCGTGTTCATCGTTCCCTCCGCACAAATCCGTGAAAATCGGGACCAACCCACATCACCTAGGGGCATCCAGGCGCACATCTACGATTTCAATCGTATGTTACTGGGCGACGAGGGGAGTCGGGGCTCTTCTCTCTCGCCAATACCCTTTGGGACATGCAGGGCCACGTCTCGGAGGAGGAAAATCATGACCTCAAGCTCACCTTCACTTGTGAGGAGATGGACTCGGTCCTGAAAAGCATGAAGGTGGACACGGCACCGGGCCCGGATGGCCTGCGGTGATTTTCTTTAAGAAGTTCTGGCCTCTGGTAAGACCATTGATCATGGATATTACAAATGGTTTCGCTCTTGGGAGAGTGGACATTTCGAGGCTGAACTTTGGGGTCCTCACTCTTATCCCCAAAGTTCCTGGGGCGGAAGATATTCGACGGTTTAGACCGATTGCTCTCATTAACGTTATTTTTAAGTTTGTCGCTAAAGCCTATGTGCTTCGGTTATCTCCCGTCGCCCACCGCATGATCAGTAGGACTCAATCTGCGTTTATTAAGGGGCGGCACATCCACGAGGGTGTTGTCTCCCTACAAGAAATCGTGCATGAAATTAAGTCCAAGAAACTTGGGGGAGTTTTCTTGAAACTGGACTTTGAGAAGGCCTACGACCGTGTGAAGTGGCCTTTCTTGCGTGAGGTGCTCCTCCGCAAAGGCTTTGACCCGGGTTGGGTTCATCGTGCTATGGGGTTGGTCTCGGGGGGCCAAACCGCCATTACCATTAACGGGGAAGTAGGTAACTTCTTCCGCAATGGTCGGGGGGTGCGCCAGGGCGACCCCCTCTCACCCTTACTCTTTGACTATGTGGTGGAGGCGCTTGCGGCCATTTTGGACGCGACAAAAGGGGCGGGCCATATTTCTGGGCTTATTCCCCACTTGATACCTGGGGGGGGGGGGGGTATCACATCTGCAATATGCAGATGATACGATCATTATGATCCAACCGGATGACTTGGCGATCGCCAACCTAAAATTCATCCTACTCTGTTTCGAGAGTATGTCTGGTCTGCGAATTAATTTTCACAAGAGTGAGGTCATGGTTTTGGGGAGCCCGGACCTGGATCACCAAAGGATAGCAAACATGCTAAAATGCAAATTAGGGGTTTTCCCTTTTACCTACTTAGGTTTGCCTATTAGCGACAGAGCGTTGACGGCGGGGGATTGGGGTCCCCTTCCGATGAAGGTGGGTAAGCGGGCCGACCCCTGGATGGGGAATATGATGTCAGCTGCTGCTAGGCTCACGCTGATTGACGCCTGCCTTTCCAGCCTTCCGCTCCATGCCATGGGCGTCTGCCTGTTGGGCGACGGGGTCCATGGGGCGATGAACAGACACCGCGCGCGATTCTTTTGGGGGGACTCACGCACGAGATGCCGATACCATTGGGTGCGGTGGGCTGACATGTGTCTACCCAAAGCCCTCGGGGGATTGGGGATCATGGACACAAAACGCATGAACAAGTGCCTCATGGCCAAATGGATTTGGAAGCTGTACGCTGGAGAACAAGGCTTGTGGGCCGACATTCTCCGGAACAAGTACCTTAGGGGTAAGGACTTATTGGTGGACTCACACATCTACGGCTCACAATTTTGGAAATCTATCCAAAAAGTGAAGGACGTGTTCCGCTTGGGGGCGAAACATGATATCGGTAATGGACGCTCCACCAGGCTTTGGTTGGACCGGTGGATAGGCTCGGGCCCTCTTTCTGAGAGTTTCCCGGAGATTTTTACCATTACCTCGGATCCGGAGCTCACTATTGCCGACGCTCTACAGCCAGAAGGATGGAGCATCCCCTGTAGACGCGCGTTTGGACATGTATAACACAACCAATGGGTTAACCTGTTGAGAACCCTCGAGGATACGCGACTAACCCCGGCTCCCGACCGTATCATTTGGGCCCTTGAACCTTCGGGGAGGTTCTCGGTTAGGTCCTTATACCGCAAGCTGTGCGAGGGAACCCCCCGTAGACATTTCTGCGAGATATGGAGGATTGCGGTCCCCCGTAAGATCAAAGTGTTCCTCTGGCAACTTATAAGGAAGAGACTGCCGTCAAATGACAACATTCACCATCGGCACGGCCCTTCCACAGGCAGATGCGCCTTATGTGGGGAGTTTGAGGACACCAACCACATTTTCTTCACATGCCCTCTTGCCAAGTTCATGTGGAGTGCAGTGCGGGAACTGTTCCAGTGCAACTGGAAACCCACCTGCTTCTCGGACGTGTACCGAGAACTGTGTCAAGCAAAACGAGTTTTGTGGACGTGTTGCGCAGCGCTAGTCTGGTCTCTTTGGACGACTAGGAACAAATTTACCATTGAGGGGGTCTTCCCCGCCCAACCCGCTGACGGCCTCTATAAACTTTCTATATACTTACAGGTGTGGAAGCCAGTGGCTAGGAGACAGGATCGCGAGACGGTGGAGCTGACGATTAGCAGGATTCGTCAGCTCTACGCGCAGGTGCGGGAGGCCCCTGCATCTTGAGCCCCGCCATCCCTGCTTGTACCCCTCTTTTTGGTGCCTTAGTGTGTTCGATGCAGCCTTGTGGGGCTGGGATCACCCCTAGGAGTTGTAGCTTTGTGTTTCTCCATTCGCTACGCTTGCGCCTTGTGCGTTCTCTTTCATTTCGAGCCTGCGAGCTCTTGTTGCTGTTTCACGGCGTGTAAGGACTATGTGGGGTTACGTTGGCTTCATTAATTTAAAGCCGAGCTCATCTTGAGCCTAGGGTCTTAAAGACACGGTGGGGATTTTCGAGGCGTCAACCCACTATGAGGTTCAATGGCCGCAAAAACAAGGTTTCAAATCCGTAGATGGCACGAACTAATCCGGTTGCCATCACTTTCCACATCTACCAGGTACGAGGTTTGGTGACATGGCCAAGAGGCTAACTATGTAGGCCGATCGTGAGTAGTCAATGTAACAGGGTGGTGAATGAGTTAGCAGTTGTATGTGAAGACACAAGGTGATCCCAGATTAGGTTTACTTGATGTCCTTTTGGGGTACCGGCCGGTTGTACATTATTCAACGAAAATCATACGCCTTTCTATGATATATCCGCGAAAAATTATAAGTCTGGTGTACAAGATAAAACTTGCCGTACTTTGAGAGTGACGTGAGATCATTCTACTAAAATTTACTTATAAAACGTAAATCTAATGGAGGAAATACATTTTATTCTTTATAGAGAGGAAAACGGAAAACAATTTTGACTCCCGAGGTCCAGTGATCGCTATACTTAAAATGTTTAAAACTCAGATTTGGAAGTTTTAAAAAATCTATAAAAACAATCATATTTATTGTCAATGATGTATCCCACAATCGTGGAAATTCTTGATTTGAAATAGTTTATATTAGGTGCTACACAAAAATGAAAAATGTTCATTTTTGTGTACTCTATATCAGAATGTAAAGTATTTAAAAAATCGTGATTTTACACGTTTGTGGGATATATCATTAACAATATGCAGATTTTTGCCAGATTTTTTAAAACTTATATGATTTTTATTTTTTTAAGACAAAAAGATCACATGAGTCCGGGAGTAAGAAATCTCTACTCAAAAAATATACAAAATTCATCAGAGAATCCGAGAAAAATCCAACAACTAGCATTTCACCTGAAACCGGCCGAGGCTGAGCCGCTGAGCCCACTTCGCACGCCCACTCTTCCTTCCCGCCGTACCGCTCGCTCCGAGTGGCAATGGCGTTCGCCGCCACCGCGCGGAGAAGCCTCGCCTCCCGCGGCCTCTCCGATCTCCTCGCGCGCCGCTCCCATCCTTCGCTCACCCATCTTCTTCCTTCCGATTCCACCCGCGACCCCGAAAGCCCTCTCCCCTTCCGCCCCGCCCGCACCTCGGCCGTTTCACTTCGCGGTCACCCCTTGCGGGACCTCCCAAACCCTAACCTCCCTCCCATTCGGTCTCCACCTCCTCGCCGGGCCATCCCCTCGCAGCTTCTCCTCCTCCTCGCGCGACCCCGACTTCACCGACGTCCTCACCGATGCGGCCCAAGCCGCGGCGCCCGCGGCGAGCTTCCCCGGCGAGGTGGCGTGGGCCGCTGAGGACTCGTCGACGGCCGTCGCGGCGGCGCAGCATCTCATCGACGCGGTCCATTCCTTCACCGGTCTCAACTGGTCAGGGTTTAGGGGTTTGAGGATTTTGTGCCCTTTACTCTGTCCCGTCTCCGGACTACATCATGTTCCTCGTGTATTGTTTGCACTACAGGTGGATTTCCATTGCTCTATCCACGGCGCTGCTACGGTGTGTGGTGTCCACATTGTCGATTATTGGCAGGAGGCGACTATTAAGGAATTACCATGTTCGTCCCTTTAGTTTACCTTTTTTTTCCTCATGCATAATAGAACAACTTATCTATACTGCGTGCTATAAGTATACTCGTATCTTGTGTAGCCAGTAGTTACATGTTCCCAATTAGTAGTAATCACTGGCGGTTCTAGAAGGAAAATGGAGGGTGGGTTCAAAATAACAACATGGTCTTGTGCAGTTCAGTCCCATGTAGCACTGCATAACAGTATAAAACATCATAAAAATAAATAATAGCGATGTATCTTTGCTAAGTTGCTGATGTAAAGCACATTTGAACTCAAAACTAAAATATGCGCAAAATATCAATTGACCTACATGTGAAAATTAGTGAAACAATAGTATGCTGAAAATGCAAACATTCAACATAATTATGCATATCACTAAGGTTTTACTGCACTCACCGGTTAGGGGAACTGGAGTGCTCTCACCAGTTGTGGGATTTGAAATTGTGCTCTCATTGCCATCATACGTAGGGGGTTTGGAAATATGCCCATAAGTGGGGAAATTGTGCTTGCATAATTGAAGTTGTACTTGAATTATCTGTAAAATAGCAACACAAGTCACGAACTGAGCTCAGCTGGTAAGGTTACTCGCGGTGGAACCAGCCCAGCAGGGTTCAAGTCCTAGACTTGGCACTGGTGCTCACATTTCCTAGATTTATTCCAGGCTTTTTGGCAATGTCCATATGTGAGCGTCTGTGTTTGTAATGTGTTTCTCAAAATAGCGTCACAAGTCCCCTAGATTGCAGTCATCCATTGGCAAGTTAGAATATGCACCGCAACATGTGCACTATCACATAGCAGGCATATGTGCACTATCCAGTAGTAAATGTGTGTTAGGTGTAAAAGAATCTACTCCGATTATGTTAACTTATTAATGCCCTGTTTGGAATACGAGAAATTTTTCCAGTATCCTGTAGGACATCAATTGTTTCATATGAAGTTCTTGCAGAACTCCCGTGCATCGTAAAAATGCCTAAGTTACGACAGAGCCAACTGAAATAAATTTTGCAGTTTAAATTTTTATTTGGAAGATTTTTGTTTTGATATACCCTACTTTCTTGCGTGGTTCAAACTTACATAGGTGATGCGTCAGGACTTGCTACAAATCCCCGAGTTGGTAAAGAATGTATGTATCACGATATTATTCATGCTTCAAACTTACTAGATTAGAGTACTCCTATCGCACGTACAGTCTGTATATTCTATTGTCCAGAAAGTTAACTGTACACATTCATTTGCTGCAGGCTAAGGATGACGCATCAAGAGAAAAACTTCTGGATGCATTACTTTCTCTTATCAAAAAGTATGTAAAATGCTTTACTTGACTTTTATACTGTGACACTATGAAGTGTGTTCAGATGGTGTTGTTGGCGGTGGCGCTAATGTTTTGTTTCTGGAAATGTCCTTAATGTTGTAAGTAGTTCTTGCTAGAGATAGTTTAATGCTGACGTTAAAAGAGAGAAGCTTAAGTTTTATGGTTCCCCTACCTTTCTTTAAGTGTTTAATCATGACAAAGATCTGCTTAAAAGTTATCCATTCGGAAAATGATGTTAGATTGTTTCATCTGAAATTCGAAATCATTTTATTGAAGGGCATGGCTTGTTTCTGGGATATATACTTTAAGTTTTTATATGCTACTGTATCAATCATTTTTAATCTGGGGCAAGGTGTCAAAATCATAGTCTTATCATTTTGTTATTTGCACTAAGCATTCATGCATGATACAATAGCAAATCATGAATGTACACTTCGTGGCATATTAGCACATCAGATTCTTAAATTAACACTTCATGTAGTTGGTTGCCAGTCATCACCACAGAAAATGGCGTCAGGTCACAAGGCCTGTTACTCTAAACAGCTCACTTTCTGCACATTAAGGAGCTAATCATATCCACTTTGACACACGTGATACCACGAGTGGATGTCTCAGTCATGGGCAGAGACGTCCCATGCACTTGGATTTTGTTTCCCGAAAAATTGCAAAAGCTGTGGGTCTCGATGCATTGATAGATTGAAAAGAGTTTATGTACACCAGGCCCATGAATTGGCCAAAGTACCAAGAACATAAGCCACACACCTAAGCACTATTCCACTGGTAGTAACATGTGTAAGCCGTTTGCCCCTGCCTTAGCCCACAATCCTGCATCCAAAATTCCAAACTGATAGTGTCTAGCAGCATAGCAATGTGCCTATTGCCACTGAAGATGAAAGTGTTTTGCTGCTTCCACGTCCACCATGCTGTAGCATTACCAACGAGGATAAGCCTTGCGTATACACAGTCTATCTGATTATCTATGTACATATATTAGGGGCGATTTTTGTGGAACCATGAAGCCGTAGCTCCAAGTTTACCTGCCATCCGACGAAACTTTAAGATGTGAGGTGCCAAATCGAGTTAATTAAGAAAGTTGATACTACATCTACGCAAGATTTTTAAACTGTTGTACTGCACATTCTTCTGATCTCATTCTGGTACCGGGCTGCTGCCACCGGTCTGAAGAACATAAGACATCAACTCCGAATGAAAAACAGAATGCATGAATCGTGTCGGTATAAAACTAACCCGTTCAGTGCATGTGGCTGGTGCAGCTACGGCGGCATGCATGCCCTCTCTCGCAACTCCTCTAGTGCAGGATGAACGGCTCTCCGCCCTACAACTTCATCTAATTATTAAATTATTTTTTGCATCATTTGTGTAAAGGAACATTTATATTTGACAGGAAGAATGCACATCCACGACGTACTTTTCATGTTACATAAGGCTTCAATGATTGTTTATTTCTTTATGTAAATCTTCAAAACTTGGAATCATGTTATGCTCAAGTCATCATAAGAACATGGAACAATCTATGAAATGTGAACTCACGAAAGCGCGTGTGCTACTTTCAATCACGTTTGTAAATGGTACACAAACGTTACCAAAACGAGCTGAATAGAAAAGGAAGAGACAAATTTTGAAGCCTAGCAGACAACCAGTCTACAAAATGCTATTAGAACTTGTCTTCATTTGGGACTGTGCAGTACAACATTTCAAGAAAACCGTACTAGCCCTGTCCAAGTACTCAGGTTCCCTGTTAATTTTACTGTTAGACAGATATATTGTCATACATCCCTAGGCACATAATTGAGTCCAACTGTAATGAATTGTGGATGAATGGAGCCGAAAATTGTCTCTAATATTGATGGATATATAATCATGAAAACTTAGTTAGGGCCTTTGTGTTCTGGCTTATGCAATTCCAGACAGAAAAAAGATAGTTGTTCCAGTCTTTTTTTTTGTAGTTGTAGAATGTCCATCCCCCATACCTCCTTCAGCCAAACGGGGAACTTTTGCTGGAAAATTTAGCCAAAATAATTTCCTTCAATGTATTATTTTCTTGCTGTGAAAATAGAGTGCATGTGCACACTTCCTACTTTGCCTTAATAGTTAATAATCATATGGTGCATTTAATAATCGTATGGTGCCGTGGTGCGAGTGCTTAGCCAATTTCATGATAATTCATGTTGCGGTGTAGCTTATTTCACCTTTCCCCTTCCTGATTGTCGCCTCTGATTTCTGTGCTTTCTCATTGTGTTGAGCAAAATTCCTTTTGTCTGGCAAAATTTAACCTTATGCCATAGAAGTGCACAACTTCTTTTTGCTCCTACTTGTTTTAGGGCGCTTGCGTGGGTTTCTCTAAAATCTAAATGCTTGCTTTTGTTCACACAGGTCAGGTCTTGTGGTATATCTTCCACCCATTTTGACCCCATATATCCTTATAACTCTTTACAATGCTGTAAGTCAATTTCACGTGCTGAACCATCTGTTTTGCTAACTTTTGGCAGATCTAGCCTTACCAACACAACCACCTTCACTGTTTCTCTTTTCACAGACTATTTGCCATTTAATTCTTCTGTCATGCTTCTAGATATCAAACATGGTTGAGAAAGTCCCATCTTTAAAAGGGGGTGGAGCATTCTGGTTTACTGATCTGACGACCCCTGATGCTCTTTGCATATTTCCCATGATAACATCACTGTTCATCATGCTTCCCGTTGAGGTACGTGTACAGTTTTTCTGATCTAAGTGTATATTATTTGCTGTAAATTCGAGAGCTCATTTATTTCGACCTTCGTGTATTTGTTCTTTTGAGTTTGTTTAGTTTGTAAATGCTCCCATTGTACATTGTTTCATCAGATTATTTTGTTTTCTTAAGTATACACCATACAATTTTAACTGATGAGCGATGCCAGTGGTAGCTAATTGAACAAAGCTGGAGTTTAGATGGATGGTAAACATTTTTATTTTTCTCCCCTTCAGTTCTGTATGTCTGCTTACTTTATTTCTGGTTATGAATAAATGTGTTTATTTTGAAACTTTGGCATTGTTAGATGTTTGAGATGACTACATTTAATGCTAAGTGGTGTTGTTTCTTTACCATAGAGAAGTCCCCCAGCTGGGCCAACATTTATGAATGAAGATCCATTAGTCAAGCGTGATAACTTTTATGAATGAAGATCCATTAGTGCTTCAGTTGTCGTGCACTGGTTGGTCGTTTGGAGCGATTGTAATTGGATTGAGACACGTAATCATTACTTTGTGCATATAAAATTTGATAAATTGGCAGCGAAGAGTCTGGTTCTAAAGATCTTAAAAGCCTTACAGAGTTGAATGTTTTCTGCACACAACTCCCAAGTTTTGAAATACTGGAATATATAATGCATTTGATCAACAATCCAGAAATTATTTTGCCAGTTTAAAATGTATGGATCATGATTGACCTGAAACTTTTTTTCGAATAAAAACTTATTTGACTGTGAAACTTCAAGGTATACTTACAATTGCCATGTATTGTGCAGTCAATCCATCGCAACACTTTAAAGTTTGGCTAAGCTTTATTATTTGACTTCTCTGTTCTGTTTGCTCTGTGTAATTTGAGGATATATTAATAAAACTCAAACAAAGTAGTATACACTAGTTGTCAGTTTTTGCATTGCCGAATGTTGGTAATTTAACCTTTTATTTATAGCTCTTTGTCTTCTTCGTTGCTCTTTTTTCTTTTCTTTCTGAGACCCACCCCATTTCTTATAATAATTGTTTCATTAGTTTTGGACTGATGTATGTTAGTCTAACCCTCTTAAGGAATTTTCGCTCTCATGTTTTATTAAAATTTCTTGGGCAGATTCAGTGTTAACTGTTACTTGCAACGTTCAGAAATGTATGGTTCCCATTCTTTTGAGTATTCCGACATTTAGTTAAACAATGTGCAAGTGATTTGACACATATTGATACTGTTGGATTCGTATTAAAATCGCTTTCCAGCAAAATCAATTTTGTATCACAGAATCCACATATTCTTTCACCAATTGTTGGTCAAAGATACATACTGGAAAGTGTTGACGTCTCACAATTCCAAACAGAGGGATAACTAATATGAAAGTTTTTGGCTTTTAGCTCAATGGCAGTGGGGTAAGGAAATGTGAAGGATGCTCTCGCAAGATGGAGAACATAAGGTGGTTTTGGAGAGTAATATCTCTTCTACCTATGCTGTGGACAGCAACCCTTCCTCAGGTAGTGTGGAGTACTTGCTCATACTTGGAATCTTTTGTTACTAAATGCATTGAACTTGTTTGTTTGGTTGAATTTAGCCTGAACACCCTGAAATATGAACCATATAATGGTATTAATTGGATGCAGGTTTTATGCTCTTCGGATCATATATTGGTTTGAGTACATGTGCACGTAAAATCCGTAAAGAAACCTACAAAAAAGGGAAAATGCCATTTTTTTTACAGTTTTCACGATCATGTTTGTTTACACAATTTTTGGACGTGGATATTGTATTCTGACACATGTAATAATATGATATTGGGGAAAATTTGAGGTGCTCATGTGCATTGTCGATAGTAGCTGCATTTGATCCACGGTTAGGTATTTACTTCCCATATGCTTCGGTTTGCTATACGCTTCTCATTTGTTTTGTAATATGCTAATATCTGGGGTTTATGTTTGACACCAAGCAAAAAAAAGAGCTAAAAAATGGTAACCAGCTTAATTTTTGTTCTCTCTAATACCTTTAGGTTTGAATAACAGAAAGACAGTAGGTTCATTACCATGTTAGCAGCTAGTCTGTTAGGTCTTTCTCCAATAGTGCATTATGGTGCATCTAGCTATATGAAGGACAAAAAGATTGAATCCAACTACTAAGTATTTTTTCGAGACCTTTGTGTTTCATTTCATTGGAAAGGTAGAAGTTTGGTTACAACCCTCCTAGGAGGAACAGCAAAACAAAAAGATTACATTCAGCATGCTCATGTTGACATGCTTTTCTATGGTAAATCATTAAAACATCTTCAAATTTATCTCCTATCCAGGCCATTTCTTGTTCCTTCCTCACCTGGAGCTCCCTGAATTTTGCAGAAAAGATAGGTGAGCCCTGTCAGTGTCATGTACTCCCTTAGTTTTTTAATCTAAGATGTTTTAGCTTTTGTCCACATTCACATGCACACAAATGTATGTAGACACATTTTACTTTATATGTTCACTCATTTTAGTATGCATATAGACAACATGTGTAACATCTAAAACATCTTATATTAAAAAACGGAGGAAGTACCTTGCAATTAGTTTGGTCTTATTTCCGTTATAAGTACTTGACACGTACACACACCTTCATTGCTTGCAGCTTTCAGACAGACAGCTGTGCAGAAGGTTCTATTCGGTGGCCCCTTATTAAAATTAAAACAAAGAAGATGTTCCTCTTGTGATGCACTAAAGGGGCCAACTGCTAAAGATTCCCCGCCTCCTGTCAAAGAAGGGGAAGAGCCAGTTCCCCCAGAGACAAGGAAATCTTCTGACGCTAGCGTTCACAAAGACGAGTCTGATAAGAATTCGACCAAAGGCGAATAAACTTGGATGCAATCCTGCGCTTTCTGTACATTAAACAGTAATAACTTCCTGGGACAACAATCTCCTAATGATCGGTCGTCTTACGCTGCCGTTCCAGGGTTAGACTGGCTGCCTGCTCTACTAGAGAGTCGAGGCGAATAGGTAGCATACGTACGTTTTTTTCATATGCTAGCTTAGGTATCGTGTGAGTATTCGATCTTTTGAAACACTGATGCGCGGGTTTCGCAAATGCAACTTTTAGGGCTGCTTTGATTCATAGGATAGGAATGTAGGATAAGAAACCTATATGATTTGGATGGTATGTCTAATTGAATCCTATGGGGAAGAGAGATTCTCTTTGATTTATTGATTGTGGTAAATGAATTTTCCATGAGGTTGGACTTCATGTTTTTCCTATTAGGATTTATACTACAAGGTTCCTATGAGATTAATTCCTATAGTATATGATCCTATGAATTAAACGACTTCTATAGGAAAATTTTCTATAGTGTCTAATCCTTCAAAAATCCTATGCTATTTCTTGGAATCAAAGGGGTCTTTACTGTGTTCTTGTCAAAAAAGAACTGAATATCAAGTTCAGATCTGTCATTTTGTACTCTCCTTTTGTAACAGGACATCTACCACAAATTTACTATTTGAGATGAATTGATGTTTCACCCCACTTTTTCCGATAGTTTGATGATTTACCCCCCTTTTGATGTACCCTCTAATTTGAGTTATAAAATACTACTTTGGCCCCGATTGGATTGCCTTGACAGATTACGGTCCTGAAATATTTTCCCGAGTCATAGCTTTGTATCGCCGTATTTTCTGCAGGAAGTCTAGTGGTGGTCCGTAATTTCAGACTGTCGTTTTGGCTAATAAACGACAATCCTATCGGGGCCTTTGGATGTTTCAATGTGGACCACATAGAGACTTAAATGAGTGAATATACACACTAAAACACATCCATATACATGCATTTTAGAAAAAGCCAGAACATATGATAATTCTATATACATGCAATTTAGATAAAGGTAAAACATCTAATAATTAGAAGCGGAGGGAGTAATGATCATTTGCCCTAGTGTGCACTTTGATCTTCTGCCTTCGATGAGATGGGCTCACGCGAGATGTCTAAATTTCTCACCAAGCTGATCTAGGGCGATTTGTGTGATCCAGCGTGGCGGTGGCAGAGCCATACCTCCCCTCCCCTACACAGGGATAATTCGATGGTGACCTACATAAGCTCTCTGTGACCCATCATCGCTTCTTCTCCCATTTCCCTTCTTCGATGCCGTGCGCCCCTTCCCATATTGCGGCTCTCCACTTGTTGATCCTCTTTGGTCCCTCTTTCGACCAGCTGCGCCTCTCCTCCCTAATCCCTATAGTTTCATTCCCACGTCCCCTATTGCCGCTCTTTTTGGGGTCCGACATTACAAAGGTGTTGGGTCGAGCTCGTGTGTGCGGAGAAGGGCAACGAGGGTAGCATTAGCTAGTTTTGAAGCCTAGGAGGGCTGTTTCATCCTAATTTTAATTTTATGCTAAATCTGAAAATATCAAAAGGCGCACAAACATGAGGAAATTTATCAGTTACATTGAAAATGGTGACAAATTGTGAAATTGCCGACAAAGGTTGGGCAAAAGATAACCCCAGGTGCCAACTAGAGACTTGCAAGATAAAAATCTGCCGGAAGAATTAATTTCTTTCAAAAAGAAGAAGAAGACCATAGATTTTCTCCCGGCCGCCGTGCTCTCAGCGGCAATGGCGTTTGCCGCCGCCGCGCGGAGAAACCTCGCCTCCCGCGGCCTCTCCGGTCTCCTCGAGCGCCGCCTCTGTCCGTCTCTCCCACAACTTCTTCCCTCCAACTCTACCGGAGATCCCCGAAAGCCCTCGTCCCTTCCACCCCAACCCGCAGCAGGATCGGTTCACTTCGCGCTCCCCCCTTGCAGAACATCCGAAACCCTAAACTTCTTCCCATTCGGTCTCCACCTCCTCCCCGGACCACCCCGCCGCAGCTTCTCCTCCTCCAGCAACATCGACTTCACCAACATCCTCACCGATGCCGCCAATACCGCGGCGCCCGCGGCGAGCTTCCCTGGCGAGGTGGCGTGGGCCGCGGAGGACTCCTCTATGGCCGTCGGGGCGGTGCAGCACCTCATCGACGCGGTCCATTCCTTCACCGGTCTTAACTGGTAAGGGTTTAGGGGTTTGAGGATTTTGTGCCCTTCACCGTGTCCTTGGAATTTTGTCTCCGGAGTACATTATGTTCCTCTTTTTCTGCACTACAGGTGGATTTCTATTGCTCTGTCCACGGTACTGCTACGGTCAGTGTCGTTCACATTGTGGATGATTGCCAGGAAACAAATTTATGTAAGATTTTGTTAAGGAATTGCCTATGTTCCTCGGTTTGGCTTACTATTTTTTTTCATGCATGTTAGAACAGCTTATGCATACTGTTACTGGGCGCTATAAGTAAGTAGGCTAGTATCTTGTATAGTCAGTAGCTGCATGTGCCCAGTTAGTTACTCCTTCAATGAGAATGAAACGAGCTTTATGCGTGGGAACTTACAATTCATTGTATGGAGTTAAATAATCTTTCATCCACATCTAATATCCATGTTCTTGCTTTCGCTTAATTTTCTCATACATTTTAGAACAAATTACATTAACTTATATTGGGCACCATAAGCACATGTTCATAGCTTGTATAGTCGTCAATGCTCTGTTTTAAATGTGAGAAATTTTCCAGTATCCTTTAGGATATCAATTATTCTGTATGAAATTCTTGCAGAACTCCTGTACATTGCAAAAATGCTCCAACTTATTAAAGAGCTAACTCAAATAAAATTGAACCTTTGTATGTTTTGAAAAGTTATGTTTTGATCACAGGCTTAAACCTTATTTTTATATGCTCCAAACTTACATAGGAGATGCGCCAGGAGGTGCAACAAACTAGCAAGTTGTTGAACAATGTAAGTATCTTGATATTATTCTTGATCCCTGCAACAAGAGAAGTGAAATACTCTTTAGATTTTTTAGTACTCCTATTCTGCTATAAACCTACATGTTCTGTTGTCAAGAAAGATAACTGTACACAATCATTTGCTGCAGGCTAAGGACAATGCATCAAGAGAAGAAGCTGAGCATGCTATATGGTCTTCACTAAAAAAGTATGCAATATGCTTGCTTACTTATGTTTTTGTTTTGACACTATTAAGCATGTTCCGACAGTGTTGTTGGCGCTAATGTTTTGTTTCTGAGAAAATATCCTAAATCTTTTAACTTCTCTCGCTGAATGAAAGAATAGACATGTGTGATGTTTAATATTAACATGTAAGAGAGAACATAATGTTTTTTGATTTGAAGGTCTGGCATTTCTACTTACACGGACTGATAGATAGATGACAAGATGATCTTCTTCACAAAATGTTGAGAATACCGTTACACATGTACAACTTCAAATTATTGTCATGTGCATAAACCATAAAGGCACATATATTTTTTGACGTGAAGATCTGCATATATATAATGTACTTACCTTTATGATAATTAAGAATTTAATTATTGTTTATTTCCTTTTTTGGCAAACCCTAAAAAACTTGGAAAATCTAGGATTTTATGCTTCACGTTATTTTTGTGGCATCCTTTGTGACTAGGTGCCTCAGAAGCTAAAAGTTAAGTTCTATAGGACAGCAATTAGACCCGTGATGCTATATGGAGCAGAATGTTGTCCCACTAAAAGACAACACATTCAACATACAAGAAAGGACACCAACTAAGGTGAACGAGGTAATACATAATAGGGTAGGGGTGGTAGCGATCGAAGAGAAGCTTGTCCAATACCGACTAAGGTGGTTTGGGCATATCCAACGGAGGCCTCTTGAAGCATCAGTGAATAGTTTGGATTCTAAGTAGCGAAAATACTAAGGCGCAGGGGGCGACCAAAGTTGACATGGGAGGGGATGGTAAAAAGAGACCTAAAGTTGGCACTTGATAGGACTACATGGAAATCAACAACCCATGCCGGAACCCTAATTTACTGTTTTTGTACTTTGTTTATTTATTTGTTTCCTCTCACCCTAATTTACTCTAGCCTACCCCAGCTAGCTTGGGACGAAAGGCTTTGTTGTACTAAAGGGTGATCATATCAACATGGAGCAGTCTATGAAATGAGAACTCACTTAAGCAATCTATGAACACTGCCATGTGTGCGAGTGTCAATCATGTGATTTTTAAAGGGTATACACAAATGTTACCAAAACGAAGTTCATAGATAAGGAAATGGAACGAAGTTTGAAGCCTAACATGCAACACAGTTAAAAAAAAAGTAAAACCTGTCTTAGTTGGGGCTGTCAAGCTGTGTATCCCAACATAATAAAGAATGTACCAACCCAAATACTCTAAACTCTGTTCTGTCAGATATAAACTTAGCTAGGCCGTTTGTTGTGTTCTTGCACTTGCAATTCCGAAAGGAAAAGAGCGTGTTGTTCAAATGAAATTCTTTTTGTTGTTGTGCAGTGTCCATATTCCATACCTTCTTCAGCTAATCGGCCACTTTTGCTGGACAATTCAGCAAAAATAATTTCCTTAACCATATCACCTATTTGCCATGAAAACATAGCGTGTGCACTTCATATCTGAAGTGTGAACTAAGCCAACTCTTTACTTCTAACTTTGCCGTAATTATCCTACGGTGCCGTGGTGTGTGTGCCTAAATAATAATAATTCATGTTGCTGTGTAGCTTATCTGGCATTTCCCCTTCCAACTTATTTCCTCTGATTTCTTTGCTTACTTTTTGAGCTAAGCAAAATTCCCCGTGGCTGAGAAATTTAACCTTATGCTATAACCAAACCTATCTTTTCTTGGCCCTTTGTCCACACAGAATAGGTCTTGCAGTATATCTTCCACTTACCGTGACACCGTATACCTTAATAACTCTTCACATTGCTGTAAGTTGACCTAACGTGCTGAACCATCTGTTTAGCTAACTCTTGGTACCTTCCATTACCACCACAACCATCTTCATCGTTTCCGTTTTCACAGACTATTTCATTCTCCTCTCATGCTTATAGATATCAAACATGGTTGAGAATGTTCCATCTTTAAAAGGGGGTGGAGCATTCTGGTTTACTGATCTGACGACTCCAGATGCGCTTTTCATCTTTCCTATGATGACATCACTGTTCATCATGCTTACATCAGAGGTATGCTTACAGTGTCTTCTGATCTAAATATATGTTTGTTCTTGTGCTATAAATTTCGAGATCCCATTGGTTGCATGCTTCAAACATTTGGTCATTTGATTTTATTTAGCTGTCAATGCTCCCACTGTACACCGTTTGCATAAGATATTTTGTTCTCTTAAGTATAAACAATATAATTTGAACTTATGAGTAATGCTAGTGGCGTTTATTAATTTTGGATCGAGGAATGTTAGTCTAAGCATCTTTTCTCTCATGTTTGTTAAAATTTCTTTGTCAGATTCAGTGTTAACTGTTATTCCCGCCATTTCGAGATGTAAGGCGTCCACTTTTTTTCCGGATTTATTTTTGGCCAGTTAAAGTAACACTGCACGACACAAATCGACACTGTTAAAATTATATTTAAAATCACTTCCCAGCAAATCAATTTTGTATCATATTATTTAACTAATTGTTGGTCAAAGATAAATATTGGAACCATAAACCCCTTGCAATTCCAAATTGAGGGATAGCTAATAAGAGTTTTTGACTTCTAGCTCAAGTACGGTGCCTTAAGAAAATGTAAAGCATGCTCTCAACCGATTGACAAAGTAAGGAAGGTTCAGAGAGTACTATCTCTTCTATCTATGTTGTATACAGCAGCCCTTCCTCAGGTATTGTGGAGCACTTGTTCACGCGTGGAATCTTTTCTTATCAATTACATTACATTTGTGAGGCATACGAGTAGTAGTATGATTGAATTTAATCTGAATACCCTTACAATATGCACCTATTGGTTTGAGCACCTGTGCAGGTAAAAAACAATAGTACTTGAACATGTCAGTATCTATACATGCAAAAATATTGCTCTCTGCACTGTACAAAAGAGACCTCTTTTGTACACGCGTGATCTTTTTTCCCCACCGTTTTTGGGCTTGCAATGTACAAGAAGAGAGAAGAAATATTGTATTCTAGGGAAATTTTGAAATGCACCCGTTCACTGTGTCTGTGATAGGTGCATTTGATCAGAATATTATATCTCTATTTTCTGTACGTTTCGGTTTGTGTGTGCTTGTCATTTTGTGATGTAATCTGATCATATCTGGGGTTTATGTTTCCACCGATAAAAAAATGAACTTCTTTAATATACCTTGGGTTTCAAGAACAGAGATACACTTGTTCATTTTCTTGTACATATGTGGTGGTATATATGTTCCTTTTTTGGGCACGCTAATACAAATACAGTGTACATTATGGAGCTTATGTAGCTTAAGAGGTAATCACTATGATTTATCGTTTCTATGATCATAGGACCATTTTATGGGGTGGTAGGTTATAAATATCCATTCAAATTCTTAGGCTCTTGGTGAATTGGCTGGTGGATGTATTATGGAACTCACTAGTGCTGCATTAATATCTCCGATCCGATGTAGCTTATAGGTTCACTACCATGTTAGAAGCTAGTGCGTGAGTTCTTTCTCCAATAGTGCATTACAGTACATCTACTATTACTGGCTGTATGATGGCCAAAACATTCAATACAAATACTGGAAGTACGCATTGTAAACATGCTAGTTTTTTTCCTGGTTTCTTATGTTAAATCATTAAAACACCTCCAAATCTATCTCCTGTCTAGGCGATTTCTTGTTTCTTCGTCATGTGGAGTTCTCTAAGTCTTGCAGAAAGGATAGGTGAGCCCTGCCACAAGCTCCTTGTACCTTGCAATTGGTTTGGTCTTATTTCTATTTTACCTGACATATACAAACACTCTCGTTGCTTGCAGCTCTCGACCAGCCAGCTGTGCAGAAAGTACTATTTGGCGCGCCCTTAAAACAAAGATGTTCCTCCTGTGATGGACAAAATGGGCCAACTGCCGAAGAAGCCCAGTCTCCTGTCAAAGAAGAGGAAGAACCAGTTTCCCCAGAGACAAAGAAATCTTCTGATGCTAGCGCTCACAATGAGGAGTCTGAGAAGAAAGCTTCTGATGCTAGCGTTCACAACGAGGAGTCTGATAAGAAATCGACAAAAGGCAGTTAAACTTAGATAACAATTCTGACTTATCGCTCATTCTATATGTGAACCATTCACTCCCCTGGGGCAGCAATCTCCCAGCGAAATGCCCCCTTATGCTTTATCTGACTTCAGTTAGTTACGCTGCAGTTCCAGGATTATAGGGGTTGTCCCTTAAGCAGAATAGGTATAGCGACATGTCTTGGTTAGCGTTTACAACAGTGATGAGGTTTTACGTCTTCTTTTTGAGCAGCCGTTTCATTGAAACGAAATTTTGGTGGGTATATGTATGTGTGGAGCGGCTCCACCATCAGATTATCTTATATTAGAAACTGAAGACGAGGTCTTGCGAATGTGGTTGAACTGCGTTTAGAACATAAGGATTGGATATTGACCCGCAAAAAAAAAGATTGGACGATTTGTCATTTTGTATTCTTGTTTCGTACAAAATGACAAATCGTATTATCCTATAGAGCTAGGCTTGTACTGTTACAAGCTTGTATAGCTAGTATTCCGATGTATCTTTTGTCTGTGATCAAGTTTCCAAAATGGGCTATCAAAGCTATTAACTCACAAATGGGTCACTTCTTTTGGAAATGGGTCAATTCTTTTGGAAGGACACAGATGTTACTAGGAATTATCATCTAGCCAATTGGGACTTTATAAGTCAACGAAAGGAGTATGGTGGGCTGGGTATTCAAAACCTATTTTAATCTCTGTTTGCTTGCCTCCTGGATCAAATGGTACCACTTAGACCAGAATAAAATTTGGCGGAAGATTGTTGACTATAAGTATAACTTGACACCAAATATCCCGATATCCTCGGGGCTACCCTTGCCCCATGTTCTCCTTTTTGGAAAGGTGTAATATGGGCTTCTTCTGCAGCAAAAATTGGATATAGGTGGAGAGTGGGTGATGTGAGATTTTTTTTGTTTTGGGATGATATCTGGATGGGTCACTGTCCTTTGGCAACCATGTATTGGGAGTTATACGTGATTGTTAATGAAAAGTGCTGTACAATTTCTGAAGTTTGGGATGGTGTACACCTTCGGATGACCTTCCGGCGAACTGTGTCGCAAAGGGTTTATGACCTCTGATTGGAATTGTTGGCCCTGATGGATAACGTGCAACTTACAAACGAAGAGGACAGCCCAATTTGGGCCTTTCACCCTTCTAGCGTTTATTCTGTCAAATCGTTTTATGGAGTTGTTAATAACCGGGGGTTGTACCTGTTTTTACTCCTACTGTTTGGAAACTACATATCCCTCCCAGGATCCATATTTTCTTGTGGCTGCTGACGACGATAAGCTACTTACTAAAATCAACCTAAATAAACGCCGACCAGTGACTGATTTATCTTTCCTGTTCTGTTCTGAGACAGAAACCGTTAAACATTTGTTTTTTGAATGCGTTGTGGCTCAGGTGATTTGGTCATATCTGTCGGAATGCCTGGGGATCGCCATTGGCAAAGATTTAGAATCTGTTGCCAGATGTTGGATTAGTGAGGATACTCGGTGATTAACATCTTTTCATTTAGAAACTGAGAAATGGCATGTGTTTTCAAGACTTAAGATGGCCAGGTGTCGTGGAACTGGTTCGAAGGATATGCAATACAGTCAGGAGCTGGAAAATCGTATGTCTCGACAAACACTCGGCCTTGCTCGACTCGAACCTGATGAAGCTCGATCATCGGAGGGGGAGAACTACTTCGGATAACGTGGAGGTGATTCTTCAGAGAGCCTGCTAGCTATCACCTGATCCTGCTGGCTCTGGGTTCGCTCCCAACCTGCTGGACAAATGGTGCCAATCACAACCCTGCGACTAGCTGATCAACGACACTCCGGCGTACATCTGAAGCTTGTTTTGTGGTGTTGTACTCTGAATTTTCCTGTTCTTTGTTTTTACCTTGGTTTGATCCCCTTCGCGGGTGCTGCACGGTAAACTGGATGATTGTCGGACGCTGTGATTGTATTTAATAAATTTAATCTGGGGCGCGGCCCCTATCTTCTCTATCTCTATCTCTATCTCTATCTCTATCTCTTCTCTACTATCTAAAAAGAAAATTTCGTTCCTTAGTCTGCCGTTGGTTTTTCGTCCAACATCGTCTACTCGCGCTTCTCTCCGCTTACTGTGCGTTTCAACTGGGCCAAAGCCCAACAAACTCCAGCGTCCCTCAACCATCCCTCCTTCTCATCCTTCCTTCCATTGCTGCTGCCGACGCCCGCAATTCTCTCTTCCGCCCTCACAACTATTCTGCCGCCGTCTTGATCTGTCTAGCCCATTCTGCGGCCTCCGCCTCGACCCTCCCTTGGGTGTGTTCTTCGTTTGCCGCCGCCGAAGGGATCTTGGTTTGCCGCCGTCGAAGGGAGCCGGGAGGACCAGGAGGCGAAGGAGGGGATATCTCTTCTCTATCTCTATCTCTATCTCTATCTCTATATTATATTATATTATATTATATTATACTTATACTATCTAAAAAGAAAATTTCGTTCCTTAGTCTGCCGTTGGTTTTTCGTCCAACATCGTCTACTCGCGCTTCTCTCCGCTTACTGCGCGTTTCAACTGGGCCAAAGCCCAACAAACTCCAGCGTCCCTCAACCATCCCTCCTTCTCATCCCTCCTTCCATTGCTGCTGCCGACGCCCGCAATTCTCTCTTCCGCCCTCACAACTATTCTGCCGCCGTCTCGATCTGTCTAGCCCATTTTGCGGCCTCCGCCTCGACCCTCCCTTGGGTGTGTTCTTCGTTTGCCGCCGCCGAAGGGATCTTGGTTTGCCGCCGTCGAAGGGAGCCGGGAGGACCAGGAGGCGAAGGAGGGGATACGGAGGAAGAAGAGGACAGCCACAGTGGTGCCGGCGCTCGTGACGAATCAGTCGGTACATGCGGATCGGCGTCGTGCGAGGGCCGGTGGTACTTTCCCTCACGTCATGCCTCCTTCCTAGATCTCTGCCGTCTCCATTGGTTCGACTTCGCAATGTGCACAACAGTCGGCTGTTACATTTGGCCTGCACGCGCAACGGATATTAACGCCAGATGGTATGTTGCCGGAATCTACAAGGAGAGGTCAACTTCAGCTTCGTAATGGACCTGCCGTCTCCAATGCTTTGTGCTTAATTTTTTTGTTGCATCTGTTTGTGCTGCTGAGTTCATTCCACGAACGGGGAGGTGGACTTCAGCAGTAGGAGCACTGTATTTTTTCAGCAGTAGGAGGCAGCGCCCAGCAGCCTATCAGCTATGGCATATGAAACTGCCGTAGTAAGTTTCCCCTCCCGTAAAGCTTGAGCGAAATTCTTATTTCCTACATATATTTTTTTAACCATTAGGACACCGCTCACACGATTTCTCTTATCTATTTATAATGTTCAGTCAGATATAACTTCATCATGCCCTGAAGAGGCATTAGCTTCAGAATAACAGCACGGGAAACACATAATACTAGGGGAATAAGCGCAGACTTCGCTGCGCCCGTGGGCTTGTTATGTATAAATCTGTACGTATTATAAAGTGATATTCTTTTTTTTGCATTTTTCCAGGTGATATACATTCACAACGTATAAATAAAGAATTTGAATTAGAATGTTTAAATATGGTCGTAATTTAATTTTGAGAACGTCCACTCCGAAACTCGTTCAAATTCGGAAACCGCTGGAATTTTAGGTAGTCGACGTTTTTTACAAATGTTCGTATTTGAAAATGGTTGGAGTTAGAAAAATTATCATGAATTGAGTTGTTTTCATGTTTGTAAAATGGTGAGGTTGGAAAGAATGCTACAAATTTAGGGAACTCAAATTTGAAATTCAGATTTGAATGCTCTAATACATTAGTTTTTTTTCCGGACAAATTTGTCCAAATATCGACAAACACGGAGAAGTTCAACCATGTTTTCGTTGTTGTTGTTATTATATATTTTTTGCATATTCGTACGGTGGTTATTTGTAAAAATGCTTCAATTTTTTTTTGCGAAAAAAAACTGACAGGTGGGCCGAGGATGGCGTAGGCGTCAATGCCGCGGGCGTTTGGGTGTTTCGTAAATTTCTAATTTGGAGATGTCTATATTCAAAAGTCCTTCAATTTGGAAATTTTTGGAATTCGCGGAAGGTCGCGTTTAAAAATGTTGTGAATTCTAAAATTGTTCGTTTTGGGATGCATTCAGATTTGAATTCTTTTAATGTTTTCATATTGTTCAGAGTTAAGAGATGTAAATATGAAATTTTGGTTGAAATGCTCAAATAGATTCTAAAAATTGCTCAAATTTGATCGTAAATAGTGAACGTTTATTTTTTGTGCTAATGTTGATATGCTCGTCAGAATTGTAAATACCGTCGGGAGGAAAAATTCAAATTTTTAAATGTGGACATTCAAATATTGTTTAGATTTTAATGCATCAAAATTAGGAAAGAGAAGTTCACGTTTGCAAACTGTACGAATTTTGAAATTGTTAAAAGCTGCTCGTATGTGATTTTTTTTACGGTTTTCAATTGCCCAGATCTGAAAGGCATCGGAAATTTTGGAAAATTCCGATTTGAAATTTCATCAATCTCTGTAAATAGTCGTCGTACTTTTATTCGTGTTAATGTTGACATGTTTGCTACATTTGTGAATATTTTGTATTTCAAAAATTGCAAAACGTTTGCAAAACAGAAAAGGGAAAAAAGCAAAATAAAAAAATAAAAAAAAGGCCGGATGGAGCCGCCCAGCAGCCAGCCCGGCCCACCAAATGGCCCATCTCTCAGGAATTTATCGTTTTTTCCGGAAAAAAAACTGACAACCATGGCCCACGCTGACGTCGTGATGACGTCAGCCGTGGGCGAGGCTGTGGAGGCAACAGCGGCGACGACCACGGCCGCCGGCGCGCCGCCGCGTTTCCGGACGCGCGAGTAGGCGGCGTGGACGCGCGGGGTCGCGGGGCGCCCGGACTCGGCGGCGCCGCCAGCGCTTGGTCGCCGGAGCGGCCGACGCAGCGGCGGATGGCGAGCGCGGCGGCGTCGTTTCGCGCGCGGCCGCGGCACCCCAGGACCTGATCTACGGCGAGGAGATGGAGGAAGAGGTGGCGGAGCGGCCCGTGGCCGGCGATTGGGACGGGGAAGGCCGTAGCGGCGGCGCGCCGCGGCGGCACCGGCGGCGACCACGGCCGCGCGGGGAGAGAGAGGAGGAGAGGGAGAGGTGCGGTGGCATTTTTGCATGGAGGCTCTTCGTTTTCGGGCAAATCGTAACCGGGTCCTTCGCGAGGGGGTTTTCGTAAAAAACACCGCGCCAATAATCGTGCGGGTGGGTGACCGCCTGCGACCGGCGCGACCGGCCGGTGACCGGGGCGACGTGGCTCGCTACGATTGGACAAAATTAGCAGATGAACAGTACGTCCGAATAGTGGGCGACGTGGGCACATCCGGGCCGTCAGTCGCGCAGATCGAACGGCCGACGTTCACCGGCGACGTGGATGCCCTGAAACGGTGCGAATTTGTCCATCTTTTATATATAGTAGGATGTTAATGCTTTTGTTTGGTATCAGCAAAGGTTTCAGTTCAGATTATGCGTTATCACAACGTGTCCATGTACTGAATGTGGACATTTAAGTGCTTCAGATTATGTTGTTTACAACCAGAACTTGTTTTCATTAACGATACCTTTAAAAAATCTTCTCGCCATTGTTAGTATGTCCACTTTGTACAACTTCATTTTACAGCGTATTATATAACACACATGAATTTACTTTGTGGACAGGTTGTAGAATGTCCAAATAAAGCATGTCTTGTTTTTCACTATGTTTTACTGGAAATAAGTTTTATGATCCTCCCAATTTGACAATAGATTTTTAGATGGTACTTCATATTAATTTTACTAGAGTGGTGTTAGTACTTGACCACTGAGGACTCTCCTTCACTAAAGTGTGTCACTCGATGTAATTGGCCAGGTGGCTCATGTGCATGATAGATAATTTTATGGGTACTGCAATCTTAAACCAGGAGAAAATCATGATGGGATGATTGGGATATATTTTATAGTGGATCTTCATCTCGGATAAAGATACATTTCCCATATTCTGCAGAATTGTTTTCTTTTTTTCGTGGGAGGTGCAGATATAGAAAGAAGAGGATAACTCATGGCTATTTTCATTGTGTGAGCACCTTATTATTGTGCTTCTTTTATTTATATTTTGGGCGACTACTACCCTGCTAAAATATTGTTATGGTGTAGCATGGTCGAGTTTTTTCTCCTAAAACGGCCTGCACAAGTTTCTCAATGAATTTGTAGTAGTTTTTTTTACCCTGAGCGTATATTTCTTCTTTAGTTTTTCAGCTTCTGGGACAATATGCTGGTATTGATCATTGGCGTCTTCTCTCTATTCACACATGGTATGCAATTTAGGAGACCTTGAAATATCATGAGAGGAGAAAGTCTGTTGCAATTAACTTTTGTTTTAGCTAATGGCTAAATTCTGGTGATGCGTGGCAACAACTTCATATTTGTTGATCCATGGAAACTATTTGATATTTCTTATGGAAGGAGGGGGGCCTTAATATATTTCACAGTAGCAAAAAAGTTTCTCTCCTGTATGTAGCAAACTAATATCCAGTGAACACGAGAAGATGTGATGTGACGGGAAAGGTATTGTACAGAGCTCAGTAAACTGTCTTTATAGCCATGTTGTTCCTCTTTATCGGAATATTAAGGTTGTTGATCCAAAAGGAAAAAAAAAAGGAAATTTGATGTCTGTGACAACCTGAGACCCTGCTGCCTAGGACTGAATTGCTACAGTGTGGCCCTCATTTAGTTCAGTTCTGGAAGCCACCTCCAGAAGTACT
Organism: Poa pratensis; assembly: GCA_947311845.1. NCBI lineage: Eukaryota > Viridiplantae > Streptophyta > Magnoliopsida > Poales > Poaceae > Poa > Poa pratensis. Next base: position 41,872,841 of record CAMZMU010000037.1, on the reverse strand, counting down.
GCAAAGATTGATACTGATGCCTCCTATCTAGCAGGTTCAGGTGCTGCAACTGCTGGTATTATTGCCCGTGATCGCCGGGGCACCTCCTCTTTGTCGCTGCTTGCAAGATGATAGATTGGAGCAGTGCCAAAGAAACTGAAACTGCGGGGATCTTGAAAGGCCTCTGCCTTAGCATCGAGATTGGCTGAAGAAAGTTGGTGATGGAGTCTGACTGCAAATGTTCATCGAAGCATTAAGCTCCCAAAAAGAAAACCTTTGTGTGTCATGTATGATTGTTGATCAGATTAAAGGGTTGTGCGATGCTTGTGTTGTTCAAAAAATAGACATGAGCTGCAACGGTGTAGCTCATGAGTTGGCTTTCGTGGATAGAGACTATGGAATGTCAGAATCATTGTTAGGCAAAGTGCCGAACAGCGTGCGTGTGTCTTGTAATTGATTGTAAAACGCAAGCATCTGTTCCCACGTAAAAAAAAAGAGAAATCTCCAATTGGCATGCACGTTTTTTCTTTCTATTATATTAATGTAAGTGTAATTGTCATATGAAAAGGATGCAGTAAGGCTGAATAAGGCAATTCCAATTGTTACGAACTTTGTAGATATACAATTCGGTTTTATAGTACTTACTGGCAGAGCAGAAAAAGTGACAGACAGGGAGGCAGGCGCGGCATGCTGACAATCAACAACACCCGCGACAGACTGACAGTCATGGGAGAAGGATGAAGCTACTTTGTGTACCCTGCAATGATTTTACCATGTCTACACAAGTCATGAGAGCTTGTATACAATCTGGTGGCGACACGCCTCACGTGTACACGTGAGGCGATTCTTAGTCGACAAGAGATATGGGTTGTTGCTTTCTGGACATACCACATTGAATTATAGATTTTCCTCCAACTATATTTTTTTTAAAGTAGAACAATTTTAATCATAAGCATAAGGAGCTAACTTATCTATCTTTGTTCGATTTTAATTAAAATGCGCCATGATGGCTTTTCCTATAAAACAAGATTTAAAACAAAGTAGAATCTTGTGAATTTTCAGAGTATCATGTTAAATGTGTGACCATAACAATTTTTAAAATGACCGTAGCAACGCACGGGCATTTAACTAGTTTGTCTAAAAAACAATTCTTGTTTCGTACATTATCATGACTTTTGAATTAATTGGATTTTTTTTTGCGGGAACTGGTTCGGATTATGTGTAAAATGAAATCTAGGCAGTGATGCTTCGGCCAGGCCCAATCATCTAACCCTCGCGTCTGTGTACGGAAAAGCCCATAGCACCCGGAGCCCGAAAGCCCACGCTGGGCTCCTCTGCTCTCGGTCCTCCCGCCGTCGTCTTGCTCCCGGCCGTCCCTCCCCTCCGCGCGCCGCCACCCATCCCACCAAACCCCATGGCGTTCGCCGCCAGGAGAAGCGTCGCCTCCCGCTTCTCTCACCACCTCACCCGCCGCCTCCACCCCTCCATCCCGCACCTCCTCTCCTCCCGCTCCAACGACGACGATCCCCCGACCCCCCCGCAGCCACTGCCACTCCACGCTCCCGCCCGCTTCCAGACCCGCCCAAACCCTAAACCACCACCTCCTGCCCTTCTCGCTCCACCACTCGGGCCTCCCCCGCCGCAGCTTCTCCTCATCCGCCCCCGCCTCCGACGCAGCCGTAGAACTTGATGCTGCCGCGAGCGTCCTTGTCGACGCCGCGGAGGCGGCGGCCGCGTCGGTTCCGGCGCCGTTCCCGGGGGAGGTGGCCGCCGCCGCCGCTGACTCCTTCTTCCCCGTCGCCGCGCTGCAGCACCTCATTGACACCGTGCATACTTTCACCGGCCTCAACTGGTAAGCTCTCGCGATGCAGGTTCGAGATCTGTTTTCCTTGGTTCGCCTCTCATGTGGGATGTGATGTGATCGTCAGGTGGGCTTGCATCGCGTTAACGACGGTGCTGATCCGGTGCGCCACCATCCCACTGATGGTGAACCAGCTGAAGTCCACACAGAAGCTAAATGTAAAGTACCCTCAGCGTGCATTTTCTACCCCTTCTGTTTGCTTGATGTGCTACTGTACGTGTGGATCAAAATCTATGCAGCATCTAAGTGTAACTAGTGTCATTTGGGGAACATGTAACCACTGTATTCCCACATGGCCCGCCAGATCAACGCATGAGCAGCAGTGTGTAGCAGAATGGCGAGCAGGCGGTTAAGTAACCTACCTGTAAAACGAATATTTGTCTTCTTACTATTGTGCAGATTACTTATGGGTATGCACATAGAGTTCCCACATTCAGTTTTGGATCCTACTTCACTGTGTGATTTGTGGCTGTTCGCATGAAATCAGTTAGTGATGTAATGTACTGCTAATCAGTTTTCTTTTGTAATTTTGAACGTTTTATAGACATAAAAAATACTGCATTCCAATCAGCAAACCCTTCTATGCATTATGTAGATGCTATTTGTTAGACCTGTTCATCCACAGCCTGGCCCTCACCTGACCCAGGCTTTGATTTTTAGCCTGCAAGCTTGAAATGATATAAACACAGATGCTACCTAGAAAAATGATTACAATAGTACTATTTTTCTTCCTAAATTAATAAAACAATTTTGTATTTTTTAATATATATTTTTTCATTTTTTAGGAGAATAATTTTTTTACATGCTTCTACGGGCTAGCCTGCTCCAGGCTTGGGATTGGTATTTTTGGGTAGGGCTGTTTCAAGCACGCCCTGGCCCATGGTTTTAACCGGTATTGTATTTAGATGTCTTTAGGAAGTCCTATGCTATCGCTGTATCAGTTTAGTTCATTGCTCCTTCAGTCTTTCAGAAGTCTATTTGCTTGACCACTTTATTGTCGCTCATGTAAAGTTCTTATCTGATTATTTCCTTCTTTCAAACTTGACCATTTTCAGGCATTAAAACCAGAGATGGATGCCATTAAGGATTCAATGAATGTGAGATTATGTCCTTCTGTTGTATAGACTATACACTATACTATGTAGTTGCCAACTTATGAGAGGATGGGTCATGGAGAACAGTTATTGAACTTCTGTTAGTTTAGATACATCATATAACTAATGCTTTAACCTTTCAAGTTTTTTTCATAGAGCGGGGACGCACAAGGGGCGCTAGATGGGAAATATAAAATGACTGCACTCTTCCAAAAGTATGTGACCTTGAGTAGATTTTTCTTGTCTCTATTTTAATGACAATGCAGCTGTTGTGTATTTCCTGGTTAATATATACTGTCCATGGTCTAAAAGATTTTCGAATCTAGAATTCTTTTCGTGTTAAATGGATGTGTTCAAAATTTGGAGAACACATTACTCACTGTTGACCACGTCATAATGATAGTTTATCTTTTATGTGGTGCATGGTGTATTAAAGATACTGCTCTTTGGTGCAGTTCCTCTAACTTCTTTTGGCATTTTTCTTTTAGGCATGGTGTTAGTCCATTTAGTCCACTAAAAGGACTCCTAATCCAAGGGCCAATGTTCATGAGCTTTTTCTTTGCTGTGAGTAATGCTTCTTTCTGCCCCTTCTATTGTTCTATGTTATACTATCACTTGAAGAAGAAGCTATATTGTATTGTTTACCTTGCTTCTTTCTGATTGTAGATAAATAACATGGTTGAGAAAGTTCCTTCGTTGAAAGGAGGTGGATTATTTTGGTTTACTGACCTGACAACCCCGGATCCTCTTTACATCCTTCCTGTGTTAACAGGACTGAGCTTCTTGGCTACAGTAGAGGTATACAGTTTGTCTAGTGCCGTAGTGCGATTATGGTGTCGGTGTGTACGTCCATTATTGTGCATGTAAATTGGTGTGCCACTGCTTCTTTCTTGTATGCTTAGTATTGTATGATTTAGGGGTCCATTTTATACCATTTTGCCTGCGTAAACATGTAACCTTGTCAAATGGTGCATTCATTTGTAAAACGTACAAAGGTAAACAAACTCCTTATGACTGCATCCAGTTAACTACTACTCTGCTTTCATTGCACTTTTTTTTCTTACTGACTATCCAGAATTCCTAATTGCCGATTGTGAATTTGAAACATTGACTGTGCTGGATGCTTTATTTGCCTATACTGCAGTCTAATCTACTGAATATATTTTGTTATTTCAGCTTAACTTGCAGGAAGGAATGGAGGGCAATTCTATGGCCGGTAAAATGAAGATGTTTTCTAGAGGCATGGCTGTTATGACAGTCCCATTCACAATGAATTTCGCCAAGGTATGACAATATTAATATGTGTTTATTCGTTCTTAGTTTGTATACTTAGATGATATATCTGATCTTATGTGAGATGATCTGTACTTAATTACATGTATTGATGGGAATGTGTGGCAACCAAGATTGAAATATTTCACTAATTTCTTATTACTTCTTAAATGACAAGCATCAAGAATCAGCTTTTACTTCTTAATTGACAAGCATTAGCTATCTGTTATGTTTTCTGTGAAGCTATGTCATGCCTTTAGTATTATCAGCTAGGAATCCACTGTGAATGTTTTAGACAAATGGCCATTATGGTCCATGCTTTATATTGGAATCAGACAAAGTGAATGGGCTTAAGAGTTTTACAAGGAAGCACTCCACAGAGCGACAGAGATACTTCACAAACCAGATTGAGAAACTACTACTACAACAAGACAGTCTAGACATACCTAGAAAGCATCTAAAACAAATCAATTAGCACCCTCTCCAGTTAGTTTCTCTTGTTTCAGACGAATTTACAACACAAGGTAGCACAAATAAACTCATTCGTAGTTTCTGAATCATAACATTATGTACCGAGAAAATTGATGACTATACAAGACATAGTGGCTCAAGTTACGTGGCTGAGAATATTGATGACTATAGGACAGATGGTCTGGAATGGATGTTCAGGTTAAATTGTTCGATGTTAGCAAATACTGTAATTTTGCTGATCAGTTTGTGCTAAGACAGCTGCAGGTAGTAGGGGTCATGAGGGGACGCATGCGGTGCGCCGGACCTTGGTTTGCATATTTAGAAGCCTTAAAATTCTGAAAAAAATAAGGTTTATAGAAACAACATTTATGCAACGTTCAATACAATTTTAATTCCAAATTCAAAACACGGTTCAAGCAACAAGAATGACAAATTCAGCGTCGATAGACTAATCGGCTGTATTCGCAGCCCAATTTAGATAAACTCCGGGCCTTGTTTCTCGAGCTGTGCGTGACTCGAAATTTGTAGCATGGTAGATAGATGTTGTGTCAACATTTCAATTATTTTTCAGAAGTTGTTTACAACTTTTAGACTAGGGTACCAAAATCGGGTGCACCACCAGCCCCGGTGCACCAGATCTGTCAAGCAAGCACAAGCTCTTTGTCCAATTATGAATTCTTAGTTTCTCAGGTTATGTGGTAGTACTAGAAGTTTGTCAAGCAAGCACAAGCTCTTTGTCCAATTGTGAATTCTTAGTTTCTCAGGTCTTGGGTGGATACTGGGTTCTACTGTTTGACATGTGAGCGAACAAAGAAAGACTGGATTGCCAAGACAGTAGCACTTTGTTATTCCAACTAGTCGAGCGAGCTAGATATATCCACTTTCACAATATTCGCAACATTGTCCTTATCTTCTGATCATTTGTCTTGTTCCAGGGAATTTTCTGTTACTGGATCACATCAAACTTGTTCTCCCTTGCATATGGTATCGGTGAGTATGGTTTGAGTCTTTATAAGAATTGAGGAAACACCGATTGCTCTATACAGCATAAGGCTCTGTTTCATGGTCTAATAGTTAATGATGTGTGATACTTTGATTTTTATCAGTTATCCGCCGACCCGTTGTGAGGGAGTTTTTTAAGCTTCCTGCTTTGGAAGCTCAGTCTGCACCTGCACTGAAGTCAGCCTTCAATTTATTTGGTGGATCCAAGGAAATACCTTCAGCAAAGTCTCCTCTAGCTATCTCGGCAGCCCAGCAAGCTTCTTTGGAGAAACCTGATGCTGCCGCTCTTGGCTACCGGGTAAAAAATCTCGAAAAGAAAGTGAAATCTAGAGGCAAATCTCGGAAACGCAGGTAAAACATGGGCTCATAGGAGCTCAAATGAGAAAATGCCCTTTGACCTTGTGGTCGGTTGGGATTTGATCTGCCCTGAACATGGTGCTAAGATTAGTATTTCGCACAAGGAGCGTGTCATTGTTTGTTCATCACATGTGTCTGCTGTGGCCTTTTTCAGTGAATGACCGATTTTGGTAGCATAATAGTTGATACACAAACGGAACCTCAGTAACTTACAATAATTAGTCTTGGCGTTCATCTTCCTAAAATTGAGATGACAATAACTGGTTCCTCTGGAGTTTTGGAGAGCCTCAGTGACACCACGGGTAAACTATGGCACCAATAGTTCAAATCATTGAGTGGTATCTTTGTTTAGTGGTCTCAGCTCCGAGTAGGTGGCTTCAAGTGGTTGGTGATTGCTTGTATCCAAATGCTTCCAGTTATAGATGGAAAATGCAGAATACTTCAGTATGGTATTAGATGTTTGGATGATTATGTTTGTATTTTTGTGTGTATGCACTTGCGCTTTTGTGAAGTCCAACTCATGGTATTTTGTAAACTGGCTGTGCACTTTCGCCTGGAAATAATAATAATAATACTAATAACAAGGTCCTGGAACAACATGCAGTCCAAAGTATTTGTTCCATCCGCCTTATTGTTTGTCATGTGGCCACCGGCCACTATAACACAGGCAATTTTGTGTACCAGTGATTATATTTATATGCCTTCCTGATGTTCTCACACCTAACTAACAATTGCTTTATGTACTTACAATTGTTGGTAATGAAAATTTTCTTTTCCTTATGCTTTATATTGTTTCTGAATGGGAAAGGAACAGCCTTGGCAAACTGGTACAGGGTACATGATCCACCTGTTTATTTGGTATTCTGCTCATAAGGTCGCTAATCTGCTTTGAGCCTTTGAGATGTGAGATGAAAACTTTCCAATTCACAAACCTGCTTAGCGTGAAAGGCCAGGCACATACTGACATACATCAGCTCACTTTGTGTCTAATGGGTTAGTAAAAGAAGCGACCGACGACTTCACGAGAAAAGAAATTCAGAAATCTCGATGAATGAGCAAAAAACAGTTAAGCTAAATGCGTGTTTGTATCTGGCTGTATGCAATTTTGTTTTCTGAGCAAAGACTAATACTCATCGTGCTGTTCACACGACACTTCTTCTTCACCTTCCATGGGTATAATATTTCTATTCAAAATAGCTCGGAGATTATGGTACTACCTCCGATCCATATTAGTGGGCACAACTTTGTCTAGATACACATGTATCTAGTCTAAATACTTAACTAGATACATATGAATTTAGACAAAGCTATGCCCACTAATATGGATCGGAGGGAGTATTCATCTTTAGGTATTATGAAGTGTCAGCGTGCAGGATCCTAAAAATGCTGCGTAGTTGGACGAAAGGACAGTCTCACTCACCACTCACCGGAATTTGATAGAGCTAGTCAGGTTAGCTGCATCTGCTCATTCCCAATTTTGTATCTGTTGAGTTGAACACCTGCCGTGTACTGCTTGAGCTGAAGCATTCTTTCCTGCCACCACCTAACTAGAACTTTGGGAGTTGATATTGTCTCAGAAGAAATGAACCTGGTAGTGTAAAAAAACAAGCCGTAAGACGAAAGAATGGTCAAATGGATGCAGAATCAGCCAAGAGCGTACGTGCATCTACTACGACAGTGCACAACCAACTCAGTTTTTTCAACGCCTCACCAATCTGCCTGCCAAATTCGTCAAGACCACCAACACCTTCCATCGATTGCTTGATAGAACCGGTCTGGTCAAAGCTTGTTTTTAATGCTATTTTATAGCGATTTTATATTTAAACTAGTTTTCCCAGGTTTTCGGAAGTTTCTGGGTTCACCATTGACATCAGTACAAACACACACTATTGTCACGGATCAAAACATGCATTGACAATGGAGAATGACTCACTATGGCAACCGTTCTCTGCACCGTTGTCTTCATCTCCAAAGTTGGGACATAATATATTTGTGATTTGATCTAAAAAAACATATATCTAATTTTGAATGCTCATAAGCCGTTAAAAGTTCATTTAGAAAAGTTCATCCCTTCAAAAAATTGAATCTGAATTTGGCAAGTTCAAGAAAAATATTGAAAGTTCATCATTTTAAAAACTGTTATAAAAACAGTGCGAAGTTCCTCTAAAGTTTGTAGAAGTATATATGAAAAAAATAAGAAGTCAAATAGAAGTGAGAGAAAGACGATGTCTTGGGGCAGTTACATCAAAGGTCCAAAACCCCATAGCCCGAACGACCTGGAGTAAGGATGGCAGTTTTACCCATGGGTACGTTAAGTCATGGGTAGGTCACGGGTATAGCTTTGTACCCGTGGGTATACCCATACCCTACCCGTTTATACCAACATGTGGAACTTACCCGTGGAGCTTCAACATTCATTATCGTGAGCTTGTGAACCTATGTTAAAATTATCATCAATTGTTAATTTGAGTTGAGATAATTGTCATGTACTCATTGAGTTGAGATAAAAAAAATCTTATGTGAAATGTGTTATCGATGACTGTAAAATTATGAATAATTTGTGTACTATTTAATCTACCCATTGAGTATCCAATGGGTATGGGTACCCGTCGGGTATGAGTAAAGTTTCATACCCGTGGATACGAGTATGGGTAATTTTTTTACCCATTGGCTACATGGGTATGGGTATGGTATTGCTCTACCCGTCCCATACCCTACCCATTGCCATCGTTACCTTGAGAGGAAAGTGTGGTGTGCGACGCCGCGGGCCTGAGCGCCAGCGAGGTGTTCTGTTACCGTCGATCGGTGGCGAGAACTGCTGGTGACTCCACCGCTCTTCCGCACGACATTGCAGATAGCTCGACGCACCAGGCTTAGCGCCTCAGGGGTCAGGCCCGCAGCACGAGCGCCAGATGCGTACTGTGCGCGATGACGGCGTGGCACGCCTACCTGAAGGTCCGATCCGTCCTGTCGCACGGGAAAATATCCGGTGGAAATCAATTTTTGAAAACAGGTGAAACTTACGAAAAAAATCATGTTTACAACTTATAAAAGATTCGAATTAAAAATTTGTAAATTTGCAAACTGGAACTCAAAATTGTTTAGGAGTTATGAAAATAAAAAATTCAGCAATGAATAGTATCAAAACAAATAGTAGTCGTAAATGTTACTATTCATTGCTGAATTGTCCTTTTTATAGCTCCTAAACAATTTTGAATTTTAACTTGCAAATTTACATGCCTATAGAAGTCTACCTTCTCAACATAACGCATTTTTATTTAGATTTTGTAAAAACTTTTAAACATATTTGTGGTTTTCTCCGGTTTTTACTGAAAGTTGGTTTCCACCGGATACTTTCTCGCTGTCGAACATACATGATACGTGTGTTAGGAATAAAGTATCATAAAAATTAGGCTAATAAAGCAATCAGTATTTACACTAGATAACTGCCTAGCAGTTAGAATCATTACGTAGTCCAAACGCTCTACATAGCAGACCGTCATTGCGTGTATTCCCATTCAACGCAAACACTGTAACCGACATGTACTCACGTCTGTTCGGCTAGTATATATATAGTCTGTAGTCCTTATCAATGAAAACACTCATTCACTTAATTCTCTCTACTCTCTTCATGTTATCATGCACGCGCTATGAAAATAGAGCATTAGGCTACATGATACACAGAGAACAAAGAAGAAATAAATTTCACGGGAAACAATCCGATGGAAAAAGAATCATGTTTAGTGGATAGTGCTGCCACTAATACAATTTTAAGGGGAACAAAATACTTCCAAACTCTTACAAAGAGAAAGAAAATGTTATGACCATATTTGGTAGTAACAAAGCAATTATTGGTTCAGGAAGAGCCACTTTCACACTCCCTGTGGGCACTATTATTCTAATTCAGAATGCACTCTTGTATCCTGAATATACACGTACTCTTATAAGTTTCAAAGATATCCGATCTAATAATTTCCACCTAAAACAGTTGAGGTGGATAAGAAAGAAAATTTTCTTTTAACAAAAAGCAATGAATATGAGGAACAAACTCTTGAAATTTTTCCTTCCTCGGCGGTATTATACTTTACATATATCAAACCCGTACCTTATTTTGCGTATGACATAACTTTTCAAAATCTTGATAAATTCAAGACTTGGCATGATCGGCTTGGTCATCCCGGAATAGATATGATAAGAAAATTATAAGCTAGGCAATTCTGTTGGTCACAGTTTACCAACTAAAATATTCCCTAAATAATCCGGTTTTGTATGCACCGCGTGATCAAGCCATCCTACCTTAAAGTTAAAAATTGAGACACTTAATTTTCTTGAAAAAATTCAAGGAGATATATGTGGTCCAATAAAACCTCTATCTGGACCATGTAGGTACTTCATGGTGCATCCATTAGATGGCCACATGTGTGTTTATTGTCAACACGCAACCATGCCTTTGCCAAATTAATTGGTCAAATTATTAAATTACAAGCAAATCATCCTGAACACAAGATAAAAACAACAAGAATGGACAATGCAGCTGAATTTAGTTCACGCACATTAAATGATTACTGTATGGCTTTACGTATTCATTTGGAATATTCAGTACCATATGTTCATACTCGAAATGGAATGGCTGAATCTTTAATCAAAACGGTAAACTAATTGCTAGACCATTATTACAGATTTGTAATTTACCAACATCTGTTAGGGACATCCAGTTTTACACGCCGCAGATCTGATACAAGTCAAACCAACTGCATATCATGGAACTTCCCGGTTTCAAATAGTACGTGGCTATCAGCCAAGTATTTCCCAACTGCGGAAATTTGGTTGCCGTGTATACGTACCGACATCACCACCACATCGTACCTCAATGGTCCCCCATAGAAAATTAGGAATCTATGCGGGATGTAAATCATTGTCAAATATAGTATATTTAGAACCCCTAATAGGGACCTGTTTACAACCCGATATGCTGATTCAATTTTTGACCAGGACCATTTCCCGGCTTTGGGGGAGAAACAAACTATAAATAATGCCAGGAAATAGATTGGAATATTACAACCATTCAGTCCTTAGACCCACGTACTAGAGAATCTGAATATGAATCCGAACCCGAAGTTCAAAGAATAATAAATTTGCAGAACATTGCAAACAATCTGCCATACGCATTTACTGATCACAAAGGTGTCACTAAATCTTATATCCCTGCGGTCAATGCACCAGAATGAGTAGAGGTACCAAATAAAACTACTCAACTCCCAATTTTAAATAAAAGGAGGGGGGATCTGATTACAAGGGAAAAGCTTCTCCAAAGCCAACGCAGAAACAAAGAAAAACAAAATCTACGACAGTAAATGCAAACCAACCTGAAGTTGATAGACACCAAACAGATGTTCAACATCAAGAGCCCAGCATAAATGTGCACACAAATACTAATGCTGGGACATCTGACATGGGTATACATCTCGGGTACCCTATCATGAGGGTACCTGGTGCACGTGACGACTAAGACCCAATAGCGAAGAGCCTAATCGAAGCCCAAGACAAGAGGCCCAAGAAGATGGAGTACCCTCCAAGATTAGACATAGGCATAGTCGGTTTAGATTTTCCTTACGTGTAAACTAGGTCGGTTACGAACTCCCGGGACCCAGCCTATTTAAAGGCTGGGAGGGGTGCCGATCTAGGGACAAGCCATACTCGAACCACCAAATCTCTCGTGAGATTGACATCTCGCCAGAGCCACCTTGTAACCTCATAATCTCACGCGATCAATAACAGACAGGCAGGAAGTAGGGTCTTTACCTCCACCCGAGGGGCCTGAACCTGGGTAAATCTTTGCCTCTACTTGTCAGCCGACGAAACTACCAGTACTACCACGTTCTCTCCCCATAATCTCAACCCTAGATCCTTAACCATGGGATTTGATGAGGGTACACCTCGTCAACATCGAAACACCAAGACTCCGTTGTTATGGGAAATCACACGGTGCCTGAAGGAATCAAAGAACTATCCACAAACTGGTTTATGAGAATCATACGATAGAAAGACTACTCTCGTCAACACATATTTCTCCTTGAATATGCCTAAAAGTTTTCAACTGGATCCAGAGCCAAAATCTATTAAAGAGTGCCTAAAGCGCTCACCTTGGTCTCAATGGAAGGAGGCCACTAAGGCAGAACTGCTCTCGCTTAACAAAAGAGAGGTATTCTCCAAAGTAATACCTATTCCTCATAAAGTCTTCCCTGTGGGAGATAAATGGGTTTTTGTTCGAAAAAGGAACGAAAACAACGAGGTGGTGACATATAAAGCGAGAGTAGTAGCACAGGGGTTTACGCAGAGACCCAGTATCGACTAAAACGATAAATATTCTCCCGTAATGAGTGTAATTAAGTTTTGGTATTTAATATCATTGGCAACACAAATAAACTTATCAATGTAGCTAATGGATGTAGTGACCACTTATTTATATGGGTCACTAGATGCGGATATTTATATGGAAGTTCCCAATGGACTTAAATTCTAAATCCATACGTAAATCGCAACATGTATTGTGTAAAATTACAAAAGTCACTCTATGGCTTGAAGCAGTCGAGTAAAATGTGGTATAACCGACTTAGTTCGTTCCTTCTCCATAAAGGATACTCAAATAATGATGATTACCCATGCGAGTTTTTATAAAGAAATCCTCAAAGAGATTTTGTATCAACTCAGTATATGTTGATGACTTTAACATCATTGGTAACGCAGCAGACATAACGGTCGCACACAATCATTATTGACGGAGTTCAAGATAAAATATTTGGAAAAAACCAAATATCATCCCATTTATCAGCCCACTTATATTCATAAAGTTTTGGAAAAATTCTATATAGATAAATCATATCCATCCAAGACAACAATGGTCGTCCGATCCCTTGATATGAAAAAGGATCCCTTTAGACCTAGGGATGATGACGAAGAAATATCGGGACCTGAGTTCTCATACCTCAGTGTCATAGGAGCACTCATGTAGCTCGCAAATTGTGCTAGACAAGATATCGCCTTTGTAGTAAATTTGTTGGCTAAACATAGTGCAGCTCCAACAAAACGCCATTGGGCAAGAGTAAAGAATATGTTCAGATATTTAAATGGTACTAAAGATCTTGGTTTATTGTATTGGAAAAAATCAAGAAATGACCCTGATTGGTTATACTGACGCTGGCTATCTTTCTGATCCCCATAATGTCTGGTCACAAACAAGGTTTATGTTTTTATATGGTGGAACTGCTATCTCATGGAAGTCATAAAACAAACTTTAGTATGGCTTCGCAGACTTATCAACCATATTCAAACTTCATGCGGTATTGGTTAATTAGAATCACCAACCATTATCTATGAGGGTAATGCTGCATGTGTTACTCAAATGCATATGAGATATATTTAAAGTAACATCACACAACATATTGCTCCAAAACCGTTGTTTGCTCATGAATTACAGAAAAATGGAGAAGTTGATATTTTTACCAACTGCTGCATTTCAAAAATGCATTCATGGCATTGGTATGAGATGACTACGAATTTTCAAATTTCGGGCTGAGAAAATTCTTAGAACCGAACTTATTGAGACAATACCTATACCTACGGTATATCAAATTCCTACATTTTCTCCTTATATTTTTCACAGGTTTTTTTTGGAGTATATTATTATCAAGATCATGCAAAGATTTTCCAGCACTCGAAGATACACGAAGATTCTCAAAAAATGAAGTTTGAAATACAGCATTGTCCAGGTAGTGTTAGGAATACAAGTATCGAAAGTACTCCCTCCGTCCCAAAATAAATGTCTCAAAGTTGTTCAAAAGTGAATGTATCTATACTTGTTTCATGTCTAGATACATCCACTTTTTGACAAATCTAAAACAGTTATTTTAGGACGGAGAGAGTATTAGGCTGAAAAAGTAGTTAGTATTTACACTAGATAACTGCATAGCAGTTAGAATCCTTGTGTTGTCCAAACGATGTACATCGTCTATTCCTGTAACCTTGTAATCGACACAAACACTGTAACCTTGTTCGGCTGGTGTAAATAGCCAACAGTCCCCCTCAATGAAAACACTCGTTTACTTCATTCTCTCTACTCTCTTCAACATGTTCGCCGGCTCCTGCGTCCAAAACCTCTCGCGCCAATACACACGTGCCGTGCTGCGTCTAGAGCAATGCCACAGACGCAGGGCATCTCGGGGACTGGATCTGCTGTCTAGAGCAATGTCCCCCCGGCAGTTTTAGTAATATGTGGCTAGCTACGTGGTTTCGTGGATTCGATCTGCCCGCGTAGGTGTAAGGCGTACGTGTATGTCATTTGGAAGCAATGCTTCCTTGCTCATGTACACCTACACCTAGTGACCTAGGGTGACTTCTTTTAGGTTTCTCACCCAGCTTTTGGCTACCAAACCATACAAGCCAAAAAGAAGTGTACAGATTCTCCCCACCGAGAAATTCTCCAAAAGCCAAGTTTAATGCAGTGGGGAGAAACTGGTCAGTTTCCCGAGCTTCTCCGCTCGGCCGTCGAAGCGTTTCGCGAAAGGGCACATATCGTTCAAGGTAATTACCCCAGAATGCCACCCGCTGGCCTCCTATCCACGCACCGGTCAACAGACAGTAGAAGGAAAAAAAAAGGAAACCCACCCCGTCCCCGACCCCCAGCTCTCGGCCCGACCTTCCACCGTCGCCCATCCTGGCCCCTGCTCCCCAAGCCCCGCCGCCGCTCAACCACCGCCGCCACCGCTGGATCTCCTCCCTCCGCTGCCAGATCTCCACCCGCCACCCCGACCAGCGACAACCTCCCCAGCAAGCTCCGCCCCCGCCCGATCTAGCCTGACGACCCGACCGGCCGCCTCCCCGACCGGCGACAACCTCCGCCGTCTCTCCACCTGCCCCTGCCTGACGACCCGTCGCTCGTGCCAACCAACTCGCCGTCAATCCCGACCAGCAGGTCGTCCCAGGATCTCCGGCACGGCCTGCAGGCTGCAGCTCGTGCTCTGTATCTGTGTGTTTTTTAGTACATGGCTCTGTGGATTACTTGATAGCCAAACGAACATGCATAGAAAATATAAATTCAAGCGAACGAGAGCTTCTTGATGTAATGCCTCAGTCAATATATCAATGCGTCCGTGCAGAAGTTGTTCTTGTAATCCTCGCGTATGCAAACATGTATGTGTATTCCAAGATGCATGTATGTTATCCAGAATTTGACATTGATTATTGTAATTTCAAAATCACTATCAAATTTATTTTATTTTCAGCATGTACTAAATTATAGATAACGTTTTATTTAGTCAATATGTCAAATTTAGAGATCTCCTGCGGGTTCTCTAAAAAAAAATTAGGGGTAAAAGCGACATTTTATAACTCGTCACAACAAATAAGCCAAAACAGTATAAGCCCAAAAGAAGTCTCCTGAGAAGTTTCTAGAGTTTCTGCCCACCGCGATTTCTGTCCACCAAAATCTATAAGCAAGCTTATGCATAATCATATGCCCAAAAGAAGTCACCCCTAGTCACCTACTACTACTACTACGGCAGCAGCCATGTAGTACTATAAGAAATGCTAGTTCTTGACAAGCATTGAATCATATTCTATTAGACAAGTGAACTTTGATTTTACCCTGGTAGGTACTGCCGGTTAATTTAATTAGCCGTGTGGTTTCAACCACCAAGCCGAAACATCCTGACAAAGTAAACGTTGGTTCTGGTCAGTGTTAGCTAGGCAGACAGTACGTGCAGGCGAGACACGACCAAGATTCTCGGAGACCCGGCCTCCCCGAGAGTGAGTTCAACGCCGCACGCCAAAATTATTACAGTACTACCCCGTAAAACCGCGTTTGCCAGGCCAAAACGAACGAAAGAAATCCTAACCAAGCTCACCAACCCAGCAGGAATCAATCCCACGAGGCCACGACCACGTCTAGCTCCAGCTGCATCCACTCCAATATATAAACACTCCCGCGCGATGCTTGCTCGCCACCTACCGCCCCGGCCAGAGATCAACTACAATATCACCGCAGCACGACAACCAGCCCGACGCCGAGCCAGCCAAGAACGCGCAGCCGATCGAACCTCAACGGCGGTAGCTAGCTAGCCAGCTTTCAGGATTCAGACCGTCTCAATTTCACATGGATCGATCGATTTCTGTGGGGAGAGGGGCGGCGCAGTACTATAACTCGGCGGCGCCGGCGGGCACGGGCATTGGCATGGGCCCGCTCGCCGGACAACTCGGCGAGTGGCTCTGCCGGGCCGTGCAGCCGCCGGCGCCGAAGCCGTGCGGGTCTCCCGGCGGCCCGCCCGTGACCGCGCGGCGGGTCCGGCTGAGGGACGGGCGGCACCTGGCGTACGAGGAGTCCGGCGTGCCCAGGGAGAGCGCGCGGTTCAAGGTCGTCTTCTCCCACGGCTTCACCGGCTCCCGTCTCGACAGCCTCCGCGCCTCCCCGGAGGTCGCTGAGCAGCTTGGCGTGTACATGGTCGGCTTCGACCGCGCCGGCTACGGCGAGAGCGACCCGAACCCGGCCCGCTCCGTGGAGAGCGCGGCGCTGGACATGGCGGACCTCGCCGACGCGCTGGGGCTCGGCGACAAGTTCTACGTCGTGGGATTCTCCCTCGGCTGCCACGCCGTGTGGGGCGCGCTCAGGTACATCCCGGACAGGATCGCCGGGGCCGCCATGCTGGCGCCGGTGGTCAACTACTGGTGGCCCGGGTTCCCGGCGGAGCTTGCGGCGCGGGAGTACGGCCGGCAGGAGAGCGGCGACCAATGGGCGCTGCGCGTGGCGCACCACGCCCCAGGCATCCTCCACTGGTGGATGGAGCAGAGCTGGCTGCCCCTGCCCACCTCCACCGTCGTCGCCAACACCACGTACCTCCCCAACAAGCGCGACGCCGAGATCCGTCGCACCCTCACCGCCGACGGCACACTACAGAAGAAGAGGGAGATGGCGACGCAGCAGGGGATCCAGGAGTCGTACTACAGGGACATGGCCGTCATGTTCGGCACGTGGGAGTTCGACCCGATGGCTCTGCCGGAGCCGGCGAAGGGATGCCCGGTGCACCTGTGGCAGGGCGACGAGGACGGCCTCGTGCCAGTCGCGCTACAGCGGCACGTCGCTGAGAGGCTCGGCTGGGTCAACTACCACGAGCTCCCCGGCACCGGACACTTCATGTCCGCCGTTCCAGGGCTCGGAGACACCGTTCTCCGGACACTCTTCGGTTGATCGCCCAATAACAGAGAATTAGAAAAGAGTTGGCCTAGTTTGGCAGTAAAGTTTTTCTAAAACTGAAGTTTTAGGAAACTGCAGTATCCTGACGCCTGGCAACACCATACCATAGTATCGCCATACCAAAATATTTTAAAGTATTTGAGAATACTATGACCTGTTTGGCGCCGTCGCCAGGAAGTGGCTCGGGGACTCCCGGGTGGGCTACGCCGGCAACATGGCCAGCGCGGCCGGTGGCAGAGGCCACATGGTCGCCGCCAGCACGTTTATCTCCTGCTGCAGCTGCGAGCATGGCTTCGTCTTCAACTTCTTTCGTGTGCAAGCTCTAGAATCTGGATTGGATGGAGCAGTACAATCTTTCAATGGCAGAGGGGAGAGCACGGCGATAGCTAGCTACTTCTGGCACGGCGAAGCAACCAGTCTTCGCACGGCGACGAGTACGCGGCGGAGCGGCGCCTTAGCTTGTAGGGCAGGTCGTTCATGGCAGGGGCGCCGGCGGACGCCGCATCACGCACCTTCTTCTTGCCCGACTTGGTGAGCCCTGCCTCGAGCTTAATTTGGAGGCTTTGGCCTAGACGGCACGGTCCCTCCGAGGTCATCTCGCCTCGGACTTCGCCGTTGTCTCGCGTGTGTCCCGCAGGAGCGAATCGATGGTGAGCACGAGGCTTGTAGGCACTGCTTGAACTGCTCGTGCCGTCGTGCATCTCTGTGTTTCTTCCTAGGTACACCATCGCCGTATGTTGGCGTACCAAACGGGGCCTTAGCTTTAGCTATCTATCTTGGCGTACCATGAGAAGTTCTCATTAAGAACTTGCAAAGTACACTGACCGTATGTTTATTTGTTTGTTGTTGGTTATAAGTTATACATGGGGACATGAGGCAGCATGTAGATTTTAAATTATTTTGTAATTGAGAAAAAAATATGCTGACAAGAAGACCTGAAAAGTTAAAGTCAACATTTCTCATATCGTTTAAAAAATTTAGAAGCTGTCACTTCTCTGTTAAAATCTGTATGCGTGTGCCAAATCCCTTTTTCAAATTAATCCCCGCCTACTTTATTTATTTATTTTTGTCTACAAAGTTTGTAGTTTGTTGGATTCAAATAAACCAGAGATTATAAGGGATTACAAAGATATGGCCAAAAGGAGTCAATTTCAAAAACTACCACAACTGAGGCAAAGTTATCAACTGGTGCTCTTTTGGTATTTCTTGAAGCATTGATAACTTTGTAGTTGAAGGGTGAACTTGCCAAGACAAATTTGAAGGGCAATGACGACAAGATCCCACCCGAAAATCAACTATGTGGACAACATAGGCGGACGAACGGCACAACTTAAACCTTGACGTCATGAGCCGGATGTCACCCCGAAAGCTTCGCAAAGCACATGCTCCCAAGGAATCATGAAGAGCAACAAGCGCAGACGAAGGGCAGATCATATCGAGCCTGCACCATCCACCGGCACGGCCAAAGAGAAAAATTAGTTCAGCCTATAGTAGGAAACCACACCGGGTAGGCCTAGATTTCCGACCAAGATATCCACAACAGGTATAACGCTACAACAGACGACCTGCGAGAAGGCAGGAAGTTGCCACGACACACCAACATGGGAGGAAGCCACATCAATGGACACCATCTATAGAGCCGTGGATCTCAACCATCGCCATTCAAAACTAGAGACAGTGACTCCACACCCACTAACCACTACATTCCCTATTTAGGGAACAAGCCGCCTCCAAAGCTGCCATCTACGAGCAGAGGAGACGAAAACCTATGGGGAAGCACGCCACAATAGATGAGAGAAGGAAAACGACTACAAACAATTGCTGGGAGAGACATCACATCCCCACCCCAAGCTACTTGCCCAAGCAACCGATAGACAAAATGAGCCAATATTACCACCAGCAACAACCTATCGCCTCTCAGCACCGTGACGGATCGCAACTAACCATCGCCCAACACCACCCAGAGCATCCACCGACAGCATGCCCTAGGCCTTCGGAGAAGCTTGCGCCATCGCCGGAGCACTCTCGATCGGGCGGTACTGCGGTGGCCCAGCACACCACTGCATATTGTAGTGTACAAGTCGTTGACATAACACCCACGGAAGGACTATTCCGTAAATATTACATCACTCAGAGTAGTACAACAGAAACATTGCGGGTCCACTTTATTACACACTGCTAAAGATTACAAGCCAGAAATGCATAAAAACATCGACGTCCTCCTCCGACATGGGAGGAAGGTCTATTATTGCGATGTTGACAGGTGTCAACCTACTAGCGATAGAAAACAACAAACTAAGAACCATCTTGGCTCAGCAGCTAAGTAGTACTAGTCTGGTCTCACTCGGCCTCGCTCCTATTAGAGCTATACTAAGTCTCCACCTCCTCTTCTTCAATGTCGTCGGCTCCGTAGGCGATGATGTAGTCGACGCCCTCTATTCCTCCAGATAGATCAGGTGCTTCAAAGTAGACGTCATCGGCATGGTATGCTCCATAGTTTTCGTCAATTGTCTCCTCAAAGTCTAAGCAGGGGGTACAAAGGGAACGAATGAGTAACAGCGTTACTCAGCAAGTTCAGCTTAACGCTTAGATAGGTGGAATGCACTAGCTACCATCTTGACCAAAAAGTCAAGATTCATATGCAAGTTTTATAAAACATTTTTAAGAAAATATCTATTTTATTTTAGAAAACTATGCCCCCAGCCTCCACGGGTCTTTAGTCATCACTTGGGATGCCTTTTCCGCAGCGTTCTGTAGTTCCCTCCTGGAATAAGGATGTGATAGTCACAATTTCTTTGTTTAACTCTGCAGAGCTGCATCACTTTACCCAACAGCAGCCTGGCTCTTTGTGCTCTCCCAGCACACCATGTGTACTTTAGCCAGAACTCAGGGCAACAAGTCATGTGGAGTCGCTTCCCCGCACAACGCATATCCGCCCATTTGTGACGCGGCTGGTAACTAAGACCACTGGCCCGCCACCCCTCCCGAGCTTCTATTCCAGTCACCCCGTCAGGTGGGAAGGCCACGCGCTTCCACGCAGTTGGCCGCCGCAACGGACGCAACCAGGTAATAGCCTGCCGGGGATATGGGAACGAGGGAAGAAACCTCTGACAAGCCCATCCATAGTTAATCTGTTGGCTGATGCTTCAATACGGCGCAAGGATCACTGGGCCATGGGTTATTAATCCTAGGTATGTACTTTTCCGTACAATGGAACCTCCACCACAACATCAAACCGTGGTTCCATTGCCAGCCAACCATAATAAGTATAGGAATTCACATCATTCGAAAATAGGTTTTTCTTTCTCATGCAATGATAAACCATAGTATTTTGCAATTACTTTGATAAAAATAATCAATCATGGACATGCAAGTTGGAACTTGCCTTGAGACTGATACGTAGTGCAGTCTAAAGCTTCCGACGAATTGGGAACCTCGTGTTCTGAAAATCAACATCATTGTCTGCATGAGACAATGTTCAAAAATCCAAATGTATGCTATTATGCCTAGGATGCAATGCTTTTCCCCAAAATTTTATTAAAGGCTTTGTTAAGGATTTTTAAATGGTCTTTTATTCAGGTTTTTATTTAGGATGAGTGACATGACAGTCATGTTATAGTTCAAATTATACTTTGAACTTAGTATTTAATTTTCCCATATTATTTCTTTTGAAAATAATTTGAAATATTTCAAAGTCATTTTCACTGAAGGATCCTTTGAATTTTTGCTACAGGAAATACTTTTCAAAAATTCAAATAGATATTTTATTTGAATAGCTTATTTTCTTATGTATAGACATTTTATTTGTATTTTTTGGAATTTATTTGAATTTATACTGAGTTTTGAAATTTGATAATTTCTTCAATTTGTAAAAATTACAAAGAAGTCCCTGGTCAACCCCTGGTTGAACCAGGTCAAAGAGTGGGCTCGGGTCCGGTCAGCCGACCGAGCCACTCTCTCTTTCTCGCACACGCACGAGCTCGACCATCTCTGGCGCCCGAGTCGCCTGCGCCGTCGCCGCCTTACTCCGGCCAACTCCGACCACCTCCGCCGTCGTGGCTTGGGGCAAAATGATCCCTCGCTCCGCTCCTCCATCTAGCCCGAGCGATTCATGCCTCTCTTCCCCTCGCGGCCATGCTCGACCCAACCCTAGGGCTAGGGTTACGGTACCGGCGCCGCTCGCCTGCCTCCGATACCTCTTCTCCGGTGTGCCCATCATGGCTCGGCGCAGAGCTTCAACCTCTGTGCCGCCGTGGTGCGGTGGTGCTTGTTCTACGACCTCCATATGCCCCCTCCAACGGTAGCGCGAGCACTGCCTCGCCGCCGTGGAGCTACGGCCATGGACACACGGTAAGAATTTCTTTCCCTCCTTCTTCTCCTTTTCCAAGCCTCTGCTACCCCTAAATGCTACTGGATTTATGTTGCTTAGGTTCTTGATGAATTGCTCTCGGATATGCACTGCCTACTCTCTGTGCATCAAGAATTGAGATGAATGGTGTAGATCTAGCATGTTTAGATCACTCCATTACCTCAAGAAATTATTTTAGAGTATCTCTTGCTCACAGATGAAGAAAAATCATTCTAGAAAATTATTTCTGAGCTAGAACTTGTACTGCATAATCTAGCTGTGATGAACAATTGATTTGGGCATGATTTAGACAAGTTTTGCTGGCTGTGATGCCTCCTTGTAGAGTTACACAGTAGCTTTCTTGTTTAGAAATGCTTTTTATGCTTTCCTGTGCTTCTTTCAGTGCAAAGATGTGCTAATCATAGCTAATCCAGCTCTGCTGGTTCACTGCCTTGTGTAAAATTTTGGTAAAATAAATAAGAATAGATACTACACTGCTGCTATTTTCCCATGCCCCTTTATGCTCAAACAATTGCTAAAACAGGCAACTGCACTTCCTTTCTTCTCTCTTTCCTAATTTGTTGCAAAGAACAGATGCTTCTCTGCCTTGCAAAACCTTCTTTCTACAGCACCCTACCTTGCTTAGCAAGGTTCTGTTAAGAACAGATGCTGAAAACATCTCTCTAGCATGGTTCTGTCATTTACAGAACCTGCTTGGTCTCTCTCTTGCTCACATGATCAACCTGCTGTTGTTGAGCAGCTTGTGCTTCTGGAAAATGATGATAACCTGCGTCTTGTGGATTTTGCCTCCTCCTCCTCGCTGCTTCTAAAATTTCTAGAGTGTATTTATCTAGCTAAAATGGTTTGGATTGGATAGGTTCAGGTTACTTCCATGATGTGCTTGTGGTTTGAGGTTGTTCTTGGTGAAGAACAGATGTAAATGTGTGTGTTGTGGTGACCGCGAGCTGTGTGTGCCGTGGATTGTGATCTGGCTATGTATTTATACTAATTTGGTGTGTCCTGGGCTGGTGACACCAGGATAACTGGGTTGTGATGAATAACCTGCTTACAGTGGCCCTCTCTACCTCGAGCTGCCTTATTTGACTGTTCTTGGCTCTCCTTTTAACCTTGGAGATAAGCTCCTCTGCTGCTGCACAGTTCATCACCCTTGGTGATAGACTCTGAGTCATTGATCTTATCTAGCTTCAGATATTTGTGATGGAATCCTTAGCTGTGAAGGAATGATTTGCATAGTCGGTTTGAGATGTTTAAATTCAAGTGTATGTGCTTATTAAGCTAATCACTAGCTTAAGAATGGAATTAGGATCCATTTGCCTAATACATTGGCAAGTGTGATACCAATCCTGCTGCCCCTTTTCAATTTGATTTCTGGTTTAAATTGGAGAGTGTAAATTATATGTGTTGCTTTATTTCTTTATAAGATCATGAGATCAATGCTCTAGCCAGCACTTGTTGCCTTTGCTTTCTACTGCCTAAGTTGTTTCTAATCAGTGCTGAGCAAATATGGCTTTGCCCCTAAATGTTGCCTTCGGATTAAATGAGCATGATCAGAATTGATCAGTCCCATAGTTGCCTTTGAATTTATTTGCATTCTCCATTTAGCCACTTTGAACCTTGGTTTTAATTTGGCTAAAACCAGATTTCAATATATTAATATGCCAGCACCAATTGGTGTTGGCAACATTTTAACACTAACCCCCAATTTCTTCTTCTTTGTGACGTTTGTTTTACAGGTGAAAAGATATCCAAGAAATGCTTGAAGTTTTAGTTTAGGAAATTTTAATATTTTGATTTGTAATGTCTCAAAGTTGTAAAGAGTATTTGTAAGAATTTGTATTCTTTTATGAGAAGATGTAAATGTGATTTCTATAAGGATTTGTATAAGAAATATTTTGTACAAGATTTATATTGTGAATAATAAGATTTGAATTTTATTTCTACTCTTATCTTCATTATGTTTTGGTTTGACATTTATATACTGAAGACTTTATATATATGTGTTGGTAATAGAATAGGTAAGGTGTAGAATTGATTTAGATTTAGATTTGATCGAATTCCTTTCGAAATCCAGATATTGGTTTTAAGCAATAATGTTATTGTGTTTTGAAAATATGACTTCGGGTGTTTTGACACCTGCAGACTATCTGTCGATGACTGTCTCCCAGCCCCTCAACACTCGTCTGGCATCAACCCTAGATCTTTTTAACACAAAAGCGTGAAATTTTTCCAGATTTCACCAAAAGATGCATGAATGCACAAATGCAATTCCTAAGTTCTACCCTCTCGAGTCCTATAACTGCGGGGTATTACAGGTACCTACTTACGCCCGAATCCGCTCATCACGCATCTCCAAAACCATGCCACCGGATCGGCGCAACAATATAGCGTCCCACCACCTCCTCCACTAACTTGTGTAGAAAATCTCCATCCCGACCACCCCCGGCACCATGAGGGCATCCAAAGTAGGAAGAAGTAGCAGCGGCAGAAGTCTCACCTTCTGTTTCTGCTCTTTTTTTTCCGAAAAGGAAGGTTGAACCCTCAAACCAATGCATCCTCGGGTGCACACAGGCATGATTTATCGAGGTCAAAGCAAGACAGCGAGGCCAAAGCATCAAAAAACAAGCAAGAGTACATCAGGATCACAACAATGCCAGAACCATGAAAAGAACATAAACACCTCGATTAAGTTACCACTCTAACGCAACAAAGCCTTCATGGAGGAAAGTATGTAGTTCCCCTGACATCGCCTGGTCCATCCTATGAAGACAATGACATGATTTTCATCCTAGGTGTCGGGCCCAACCAAATATGGATGGGACAATGACACAAGGATGACGCCTTCAACAGGAGACGATGCAAGTATGCCAATATCGGGTCCAACCAATAAAGGCTAGATCACGAGTTTTCAGACCAGACATGGAACGGTGTTTCGGTCACCTCATAGCGGATGTTCCAATCGTTGTACCACTCATTACTCTACATGTGACCACTGTGGTGTCCTTTGAAGATGGTTGCGCCAGGCCACTGGAGAAACTCCTCGTAATCGGGCACCAACTCAACTCAAATCAACTTATTGTGCTCCAGTTGTGATCCTGCACAGCTCTTGAGATCAGTTCTCACTCATGAACGAAGGTGAGGAGGGAGACACAATTGTGTGCCCATACTTGACCCTCGGGACAATTCAACCCATTCGAAACACGAGAAAATCCTCGATTTCTGAGAGAATGTTACTCCCTCCGTCCCAAAATGTAAGTCACATTTTATTTTGCACATACTAACCTCTTATATATACCAAATTAAATGGATTGAGAATGTTTATATGATATCATTGCATTTATCTTGATTTTTTTTCACATCTCTATTATAAGTTGTAATTTGTTGACCAGAAAAAAATTAAGCGCGCTTTACACTAGGAGGCAGTAATATACGTTCCAAACAGGACCACTTGGGACTTTTTTTTCCTAAATTGAACCGTTGGGATTTAGTAGGATATGGTTCAAGTAACCCCTCTGATCCATTTTCGCTGGTGCGCTTGAAAATGCCTGCTAGTTCAGACTCTGGCCGGCACTTGAAAATGCCGGCAAGTTCAGACTCTGGTCGGCACTATTTCTTTTTCTGGTAACACAAGCCGGTTTGGTTGGAAGTTATAAAGGGGTTACATTTTTTTTTTCAAACCTGAAGGGGATTCACTTCATGTAGAGAAAGATACCTGGCCTTCAGAGCCGTGGAAGTTCAGACAAAGATTACTTTATGTTATATACTTATATTGACGAAATCGTTGGTGACACTGCCGAGACAGCGGACTTCTTCATCAAGAAGACCTCAGACACAATCAAGGATATAAGTAATTTGTAGTTCAGAGAAGAATTGGTAAGCTGATAAAACCGTGTCCTTCTTCTCTACAAATGTCAACACTATATTATTGACATAAATCGTGCTCCATCGACGGGACTTTGGTACTAGGATGAAGCGGATTAGCGGAATATAACATGCAACTGCTCCAACAACTTGGAGGTGAAAGTAGAAGCAAGGCAACATGGCACCTCGTATATAGGCGAAGTATCCAGTGAAAACTCACTTTCAGTGAAAATCTGCAAACTTACGTTACAGGCCATCGGAAGGTTAATAAACGGCACAGATCAGTGGTGGGATTACTAACCACACTTAATCCCTTTCTATAACCCCTTCTCTTACCCACGGACTGAAAGGTGCTTGTTGGTCTTCTAATCTGGTGTGACGATGGCGGCACGCCGCTAATGGCCATGAGACTTCGCCCTCCGAGACTCCGTCGGATCTGACGCAGAGTCTCTTGATCACCGGCCTTCGTTCTCCACGCCCTCGCCGCTCATCTTTCGCCGGCCCTCGCCGTTCTTATGTCACCGGTAATCGCTCTCGACACCCTCGCCGGCCCTCTACTCGACGCCCTCACCGCTTCTTTGTCGCCAGCCCTTGTACTCGACGCCGTTGCTGCTCCTATGTCCTCTGTTGTGCCCTCACCTTTTCATAGTCCTGCTCCGTAAGCAATTCTTTTTTTTTTTGCAATTTCTTCCGCCATTGATACAATCTCTGAATATTGTAGTTGTGAATATTCTATCTTCTCGCGGGGGGGACTGCATAGCAGATTAGCAGGTCGTTGGCCTTATGGCTGGTTGGTTGATAATATTCACAGCATCCATAGATTGCCAGAAGTTTGATTTTCTAAACAAATTTACAGCATTATGGTACAAGTTCAGATTAGAGCAACCACAGAATAAAACTTCAGAAAGGAAGCGGCTCATTCCGCGGTGGCAGTCGCGCTGGTGCAGCCCCGCGGAAAACGAGCTGTCGCGCCTCGCCTGTGCAGCTCCGCTGAAGCCGAGCAGCCGTCGCGCGGTGGAATCGTCGTGGCCGCTGAGTAGGCTTCGCGTGCACGTAACCTCGTCGTTCGTGTCGAGCTGTTCCAATGTTTTCCGGCGTATGACGGCGGCATTTTCGTTCAGACACCGGCGGCGCTTGATAGGAAACGGCGACACAAGGAAAGAAGATAATCCCGTCTACCTGCGTTTTTTGTAAGGATATGTACAAGCAGACGTATCGGTTTTAAGAAGGGGAGGCCAAGCGGACGGTTACAACGCGTTTAGGCACATGCGCCAAAAACGTCACTCCACCGCAGAAAAGAGGAAAAAGATCACTCGCCAACCCTCCACCTATCTACGGATCCTAGGCTACCCTGAACATCCTCGATGCCTGCCACAGGTCAGCCTCTGCCTCAACCATCCTGATGGCTGTCTCCACTGATGGCATGTGACACTCGAAAACCACACCGTTCCTATGCCTCCAAAGGCACCAGCAAATCAAGGTGATCGCCGTCCACATATCTCTTGTCGTTACCTCCCGGAGCTTTGGAAGGTAGCCAATCCACAAGGTGATCACCATGTGCAGGGACCCAGGCCGCTCTACCCCACCTGCTCAGGAAAGAGTGCCAAACCTCTCGAGAGAGTACACATTCAAGAAGGAGGTGGTCTATATCTTCCTCCTCTTGATCATACAACGGGCAGGAGGCCGGTCTCGGCAACCCCGTACGCTCTAAGCGGTCTGCAGTCCAACATCTGTTCTTCAGAGCCAACCAGAGGAAGAACTTGCATTTGTTTGGAGCACGGGAGCACCAAATCTGTTGTGCCCCGGCCAACCCAGTCTTGCCCTCAAAGAACGCTCTATAAGCTAAGCGAGCTGAGTACTTGTGGTTGCCCTCCCAGCTCTACCTGAACTCGTTCGCGACCCCCTCTGTCAGGACGAAATTCGCCACGTTGTCTGCCAAGGACAGCAGCTCTCCTATCTCTTGCGCATCTAGGTCCGGCGGAATGTCGTCTAGCCATCCACCGGCGAGTCCATCTCTGACTCTACGAGAGGAACGGGCGCTCTTGGGTACCATCAGTAGGAGGTTCGGTGCCAGCTCCCTCACCCGCCCACCAGGCAGCCATCTCTCAGTCCAGAAAGTGGAGGCCCCGTCACCCACAACCAAAGTGGTGGCCACCTCAAACATCTGGCGGACCACACGGGGAACCTGAATGTTGAACTCACTCCAGGGCTTGGAGCCATCAGTCCTGCTGAGCCATAGCCATCTAGCTCTGAGAGCGTGGTTCATAAGTCTTTTGGAGGCCGAGCTATATGTAGCTCGGTTTCCAAAAAAAATGAATCCACATTTTTCTGTTTCAAAAAAATCTAGAAAAATTCCTAAATGTAGATAAAATTGAGATCTACCACTACGTAAAGTTTCAAATCGAAATTCGTAATATTCTGAGCTACACAAAAATGACAAATCTGGCAAATATTCGAATTTATATTGTGTGTTGTTCGGTTCTAGATGTGCGTATTTGTCTCTTTTTACCAGCCCAAAATACAACGAATCTTTCACTAAAAATTTGCATAGCTGTAGATCTCAATATTATCTAGACGTAGGATTGTTTTGAGAATTTTTTGAAACATAGAAATGCAGATTCAATTTTTTTTGGAAAACCGGGCTACATATAGCTCAGCCTCCATTTGGAGTTTCCGCGTCTACTATGCTTTTTTTTTGGCTGTTGTATATGTTCAATCCTCAGCCAGTATCCTCTAATATAATTATTTTATTCCTTCAGTGATTGGTCGCTGGACGTCAAACAGCAGAGGACAATCTAAATACCCACGCGGTTTACTAGTGGCTCTGAAGAAACAGCTGAGTAACTGATACCCACAAGTATAGGGGATCGTTGAAATCTTCAATGTGTAAGTATTAGTATCGATCCCACGAGGAGTAGAAGGTATAAGTATTTATCCTCTCAAATAAGAGTGTCACTTCTCTTATTATCTATGCACTAGACAAACTAAAATGATTAAATGATGCAAGTGTTTTTGGGTTTTTGGTGTAGAGTTTGCAATAAAGTAAAAAGCTGAAAATAAAATATGATGAGTGAAAGCTCTCAAAGAGAGAAAGCCCAATCCTCTATGCAGCAAGAGGACAAGCTTAAGTGGGTGTTTCTTATGCGTGGAAAACGTTCCCAAGGGCTACATGGATTTCATGGCATAGATATTTCTAGAACAACAAGGTAAACATTTTGTCAAGTTTTAATCTTCTTTGGACGGAGCCATAATTAGGTGTAGCTAAATAAATAAACTAAACCCCTTATGATGGTTCTTATGGCCAAGTAAATGACTGCACAAGAGTTATTAAGACATAGAGTCCCACCATAGCCTTAAACTCTAAGGTCCCCGATATAAATCCCCTCCTAATGGTACTTCATGTATTAGACCACAGGTTTACGTGTCCTCCCAGGTCCTACCCATTCCATCACATTAGTGTGATCACCTTCATGCATTACTCAACATATGTGTGCACCCATACGTTGTACAATAAGATAACCATAAAATAAAAAACTTGACCAAATACTCAATACATGTTAAGTGGAAATCATTGCCAATCCATCCTATGCCCCCAGGAACATGAGAGAACTACTCACAACGCGAAGACATGATATGATTCAATGGTATAAGTGATACAACACAATCTGAAAATATAATCTCCCCACAAAACAATGACAAGTAGCAATTCACAAACATGTAGAATAGTACTTAGACAATAGCTAGGGTTCGAACAATGAGGGGGGTGAAGTGGATCACGAAGATGGTGATGGAGATGGTGCTGGTCTTGACGGTGGTGTTGATGGAGACTCCGGAGGGGGATGGAGGAGCCTTCCGGAGGTGATCCGGCGGCGTTTCCCCCTCCAATCTTCTCCGGCGACAGCCTTCTGACTCTCTGTTTCGTGGTTTTGTGTTTCTCCGCCCCTCCTCACGAAACTCCTCGGGGGACTATTTTTATAGTCGGTTTTAGGTCAAGACGAAGCCACGGAGACGAAAACGGACGGCATCGGAGCCACGAGGGGGAAAAGAGGGTGCCTCACGCGGCCAGGGAATCTGACCGCGTGGGACCCTCTATTTCCAGCTGGTTGGGCTTCTGGTCTTCATTTTCAGCCCATTGCGTTCGTCTCGAAAATTCTGAACCGTGCTCTTTGGCCTTGCCCTTTTTGGAGTCCCGAAGCTCCCGGAAAGTCCGAAACACTAAAAAAGACGTTTTCTGGAAAACAGAGTTAGAACCAAAAGAGGGGGATTGTTTAGAAAATCCCCGAAATCATTATAAAACATGAATATAACATCATATAAGTTGCAAATATGTAGGAATATCTAGTAATAACATGCAAAGTTCATGTATGCATTTTACATGCATCAACATCCCCAAGCTTAACCTATACTCGTCCTCGAGTATGAAGGTGATAAAACTAACATGGACTTTGCATTTTAATACTATCAATGGATATCAAAGATGATTACTATTGCTACATAAAGTCAAATGATTCATTCTCAAAGGAGTAGCAATATACAAGATAGATTATGAAGTGATATCAAATATTCAATGAAAGGATGTTCAATGATAATTCACAAAGTGTAACATAGAAGAAAGTACTATGGACCAAATGTATGCATAATGAAAAGTAAAAACATCCTATAATGGTCATAGAGTACTCTTGTAAATCTGAATATAAAAGGTGGACACTTTGGAAAGATAGATAAATAAGTAGAGGTAAAACATGAATAAGTTTCATCTAGCTTCCAAATGCTTCTACTTAAGTTAATGTTTGCAATGTGGTATCATTGGTGTGGAGCTCTCATTACCCCTATCATAGCATCTTGAATGGTTAAAGTTTAAAGTGAAAGCAAATATGAGTATGTGCTTGACAAAGTATGGGTTGAATGTCTCATGCCCCGTGAATACGAGTACCTACACCACGGTGTTACTCAACTTGGGACACAAAGCAAGTTCAAGTTAAGGTCATTGTAAGTAATATAATAGCATCAAGAGCGTCAACTGGGGTACCTCTTGTCCCAGGACATGGAACAAGCCCATGTCAAAATGACAAGACAAACAAACAAAATGAACAATCTCCACACCCTTTTTATTTACTATTGGTATAGCTTTTTATTGTGGGTGCATCACTGAAGGTTCACCATAGCATGTAAGTAAATTTCCACCATGAATGATGCATGGCTTAGATTAGCGGCCCAGGCGTCTCTCTAGCCATTTATACAAACTCATTAAACTTACTAAGTTTCCACATTTATTTGGCACCATGATAAGCATCCATAAACAAAAGTACATGATATCAACTAAATATAAAGAGCACGTTGAAAGCTTGCCATGTGACAGCACATATGAGCTAACTCCCAACCAAGACTCTTGTCAAGCTCACAACTTCATAATTTTAATCACAATGGGTCATGTTTATTAAGTGCAATAAAAGTAAGGTGTGCATCAAGTTCGTGAGAGCTCTTTAACCAACTTTTCCCATAACAATCAATAACATAAGCATTTTAATTCAGAAGTATAGATAATACAAAATAACATGATAAACATACTCGGAATAGCATAAAGCTAATAGGTAGATATGGTGGACTCACTGGAAAAACTTTGGTTGAAGGTGTTGGAAAACAAGTTTTTACTTGTTGGAATTTTTGGGCTAGCAAAGGGAGAAAGTTGACCGTCTAAATGCATGCATAAGTGTCCATAGAACTAACCAATCCATGTTAAACAAAGTAAAGTAACATTCAGCATCAAAACATGAATAAAAGATAGCTCTTGATAAAACACTTGCAAATTAATACTCATTAAAAGCACATGAATCATGCAACTATATGTATCTTTTTGAATCAACTCAAACATCCCTTCCCAATATTTTTAATAGCATCCAACTTAATTCAACCCAAATTTCCAGTACCTCTCATAAAATAAATGATAGTGATGGTCTTACGAAAAGCAAAACAAAAATAAAAAGAACAATAAAAGGACGCTCCAAGTTTATGCGATAGTAATGCGTTGATAGAAAAACAGAAAATAGACGTGTGCAAACCGAGAGTGTTTGGTCCAGTGGGGTGCCTTGACATCCCCAAGCTTATGGTCTTCACCATCCTTAGATAGCTCTTGGTGCATCTCCTCTAATCCCTGTGAAAAAACTTCAACACAAAATTTTCTCCCATTCTTTTCTGTGGGGTGACATTAGTAGGTACAAAAGATAGAATGCTTGCTGCAAGAAATTCATGAACATAAATTCATATTAAGTGTCCAGAAAGTGTATAATGTTGTATGCTTCCTCATAAACTCAAGTCAATCAAGAAGATTAAACTTAAAAGTTCAAAGAATGCATCAAACAAAATAGGACAGAATCTGTCCAGAAAAACAGCAGCAGCAAAACGTATTTATTTACCCTACTTAGACATGTCCAAAAAATCAGAAAAAATTCATGCATACAGAGGATGAAAAGTTGCAACTACAGTTCAAATTTGAGCTTAATCGGAGTTACAGAATAGGAATTAAAAATCATACCGTGCACAGATTCGTGCTGGAATAAAATCTCCGAATATAATGAGCAACTTTTTCAATCCAAAATAGGTAAAACTTGGCACTTTATTGAAAATTCCAGAAACTAAACTAAAAACTAAGTCTCTTGTTACAGCAAGAGGACACAAAGAAAATCAAAAGTAAAAACAACCGGGTTGCCTCCCGTAAAGCGCTTTCTTTATAGCCATATAGCTAGGCTTACTTACTTGGTATCAAGATGGTTGGAGTGAGGTGGCTTGGCATCCCCAAGCTTGAATTCTTGTACTTACATGATATATGTAGAGTGAGCCTAGGGGTAACATCCCCAAGCTTGAGTGTTTGTCCCTCTTGATCATTGTTCATCACCCTCAACTCTTCCACTTGAAAATTCTCTTTACACAAAACTCATCATAAAACTTGATTAGAGGGGTTAGTGTCTCCATAAATTAAATCCACATAGGTACAGCAAAGACATATCATGAGTTGATTCTAAACATTAGCTACTGTTACTATGGTTGTGTATTGCTCTTTGATCAATAGAACCACACAAAACACAAGTAATGAGAGTAATGCAAAATAAAGACAGAATCTGTCAAAAACTGGACAGCCCGTAAAGAGTGAATTTTCAGAGGCACTTACGTTGCTCAAATCAGAAAACTTTGAACTAATGAAATGTGTAATAATAACTGAATATTGCTGTCGTAAAATATCAGGTCAAAATTCTCTTCTGTGATTTCTAACATTTTTCGCAGTGAAGCTTAGGAATCTGTTTTCTGGACAGCAAATCACTATTGTTTGATCCTACCTCTCAAAAGAGGTTATTCTTGCCATAAAGATGAAAAATAAGATACAAAGGTGTTGTTACAGTAGTAAACAAGCACCTTGACTCAAAAACCAAAACTTAAACTGAAGATAAAAGAAATCAAAAAGAAACAAAAAGAACTAAGAAAGAATCAAGAGAAACAAATAAAGAAGAAAGAAAATATTTTTGTTGTTTTTGATTTAGCAAAAGGCAAAAGAAGAAGCAAATATATACAACATAAACACTCTTTTTATTTGGTTTTAGCTTTGGGAAAAGTTTTAATGATAGAGACTTTGCAATGGTTCCATTGGCATGAACAACACATGTTCAAGGTCGACCCCAACTTCTCCATTACTCATCCTTCTCATTTACTTTCCCAAATTTTATATAAAGTGAAAATCTTAAACTAGCAATTAGAAAACAGTAGGTAAAGTTATTTTGCATGTTCTCAAGATATAAAG
Source organism: Poa pratensis (assembly GCA_947311845.1). Taxonomy (NCBI): domain Eukaryota; kingdom Viridiplantae; phylum Streptophyta; class Magnoliopsida; order Poales; family Poaceae; genus Poa; species Poa pratensis. Next base: position 41,839,544 of record CAMZMU010000037.1, on the reverse strand, counting down.
GTGTGCTCAAACCGAATAGGAAATAAAAGCATAAAGAGCACAACACAAAACATTAAACCATTAACTTTTAAGTCTAACTCCTTTTCTATGCATTGGCATTTTATATATGAATAAATAGCAGCAATTTTGTGGTAACCAATGCATGTAATGATCAGTAGGTTGCATTTTAAATAACATAGAAACATAAATATAAGTCTTTCTTCCTCTCTCATAATAGTTACAAGTAGTGGAACCAAATTTGATAAAACAACTATTAGATTGGTGCAACTTTGCAAACTTAGGAACATATAAAGGATTATTAAAACTATCATGTAAGATATTAGCATGTTTTCCTCTCTCAAAATAATTGCAAGAAACATCATAAACATGATGGTTGTGGGTGGAATGGTTATTAGTGCAAGATAATTTCAGCCCACATAAGTACTTTTCAACATATAAAAGCTTCTCCTCCATGGTGTGAATAGGAGAATTCAAAAATAAAGTAGGACTCTCATAAGTGAGAGTGTTGTCACAAGCAGCAAGTATATCATTTTTATCCTCACATAAAGTAATAACAGCTAAACATGGAGGATTATCAATAAGCATAGGTCCATCATCTAGAGTACTATCATATAGTGAATTGGGTATAGTAGGAGCAATAGTAGAATCATCTTCTCCTAAGGTGTTTTGCACCCAGCCATTATGTGAATCATTAAAAGAAGTGTGCATATTGATATATTGTTTAAATGTAGATTCATCATAAGGTTCATTATTATTAGCAATTCTAATTTCATCAACCCCTTCCACAGGTAGTATTATGTCACAAGGTGGGTCATCTAATGATTTATCATAAAACATATCCAACCCATATTCCTCATTATCTTTATAATCATTATCAATGATGTTATCATTAGGCATAGGTTGATATTCCTCCTCATTATCAGAATCATAAGAACAAAGTTTATCATCAACAAAAAAATTAGTGTTACCCTCATCCATAGGTGGTGAAGGTGGAAGTTACCTCTCTTCATTCTCTAGTTGTTCATCATTTTCAACATCTTCTTGGGGTTGCACGGGCATCCCAAGCTTAGGCTTTTGTCATCTTCTTCCTGCAAAATATTAGAGCTTTCTTGGGTAGCTCTCTTCCTTGTGTCAACAACATAGATATTTTCATTAAATTCAACTATGCAGAGATCAAGGATAATGGCAATCAAAACTTTAAATTGAGAAGCTATAGGGCAGGTTTCATGTTCATCAATGAAGGTGTATAATTCATAGGCTGCCATAAAAATAACAAATTGCTCTACTTCTTCCATCCTAAGTGAGCATAATTCCATGTATGATAAGTTGCAATAACATGTTCTTTATTGGAAGGGCATTGGAATTCAAAGTGTCTAAAGTATTTAGAGCAACAAATTTCTTCCTCGTGATAATTAAGCAGCCCACTAGCAATTTTATTTAGAAGCTCTATGTAGCCTCCTAATCTTTTCCCTTCATTTGATTTTCTAAATTCAGCAGCTATCATGGCGTTTTCATAATAGTTTTCCATTTTCTATTTTTTTTTGTTTTTGATATATGGATAAAGTGAATGCAAAGCTGAAAGTAAACTAGAGTATATGCAAAACTTAAAATAAATATCTAGTGCAAACAAGAATAAAAACTTAAGCGCTACACTCCCCGGCAACGGCGCCAGAAAATGTCTTGATACCCACAAGTATAGGGGATCGTTGAAATCTTCAATGTGTCAGTATTAGTATCGATCCCACGAGGAGTAGAAGGTATAAGTATTTATCCTCTCAAATAAGAGTGTCACTTATCTTATTATCTATGCACTAGACAAACTAAAATGATTAAATGATGCAAGTGTTTTTGGGTTTTTGGTGTAGAGTTTGCAATAAAGTAAAAAGATGATAATAAAATATGATGAGTGAAAGCTCTCAAAGAGAGAAAGCCCAATCCTCTATGCAGCAAGAGGACAAGCTTAAGTGGGTGTTTCTTATGCGTGGAAAACGTTCCCAAGGGCTACATGGATTTCATGGCATAGATATTTCTAGAACAACAAGGTAAACATTTTGTCAAGTTTTAATCTTCTTTGGACGGAGCCATAATTAGGTGTAGCTAAATAAATAAACTAAACCCCTTATGATGGTTCTTATGGCCAAGTAAATGACTGCACAAGAGTTATTAAGACATAGAGTCCCACCATAGCCTTAAACTCTAAGGTCCCCGATATAAATCCCCTCCTAATGGTACTTCATGTATTAGACCACAGGTTTACGTGTCCTCCCAGGTCCTACCCATTCCATCACATTAGTGTGATCACCTTCATGCATTACTCAACATATGTGTGCACCCATACGTTGTACAATAAGATAACCATAAAATATAAAAACTTGACCAAATACTCAATACATGTTAAGTGGAAATCATTGCCAATCCATCCTATGCCCCCAGGAACATGAGAGAACTACTCACAACGCGAAGACATGATATGATTCAATAGTATAAGTGATACAACACAATCTGAAAATATAATCTCCCCACAAAACAATGACAAGTAGCAATTCACAAACATATAGAATAGTACTTAGACAATAGCTAGGGTTCAAACAATCTCAAACTATGAGGGGGGTGAAGTGGATCACGAAGATGGTGATGGAGATGGTGCTGGTCTTGACGGTGGTGTTGATGGAGACTCCGGAGGGGGGATGGAGGAGCCTTCCGGAGGTGATCCGGCGGCGTTTCCCCCCTCCAATCTTCTCCGGCGACAGCCTTCTGACTCTCTGTTTCGTGGTTTTGTGTTTCTCCGCCGCCTCCTCGCGAAACTCCTCGGGGGACTATTTTTATAGTCGGTTTTAGGTCAAGACGAATCCACAGAGACGAAAACGGACGGCATCGGAGCCACGAGGGGGAAAAGAGGGTGCCTCACGCGGCCAGGGAATCTGACCCCGTGGGGCCCTCTAGTTTCCAGCTGGTTGGGCTTCTGGTTTTCATTTTCAGCCCATTGCGTTCGTCTCAAAAATTCTGAACCGTGCTCTTTGGCCTTGCCCTTTTTGGAGTCCCGAAGCTCCCGGAAAGTCAGAAACACTAAAAAAGACGTTTTCTGGAAAACAGAGTTAGAACCAAAAGAGGGGGGATTGTTTAGAAAATCCCCGAAACCATTATAAAACATGAATATAACATCATATAAGTTGCAAATATGTAGGAATATCTAGTAATAACATGCAAAGTTCATGTATGCATTTTACATGCATCAGTAACCATTTGGTTACAGGGCGAATCTTCACGGTCAAGATCCTGTGAGAGACACTCGCATCTGAAGAAACAGTTTAGCACACCCCCTCGATTGTCGTCCTCGCAGAATGAATAATAGGTAATACCTTTGTTGCCTTCTCTGTAATGACTTCATGTTTATATTAATTGATGTTAATCAAAGGGTGTTTATATACAGTAGAGAATGTTATTCCAATAGTGCCAAGAAGTTAGCCCAGGGCAATGCATCTATTCCATCAAAGTGTAAGAGATCTGTTGAATCAACATTTAATTGTCCGGATGATGTCTCGCATCAGGATTATGGATCCCAAAGGAGCAAGCGTGTCCATTTTATTCTCTATCCATGCTCCCTCTTGTAGGAGATAGAAATGACTGAGCCCTTTATGAAGACCATCATTAAGAAGTGTTATTTTCGAATAGTGCAGATAAATCTTCAGAGCAAGTCTCTCGCATGAAACTTTGATGCCAAGAATTAGGGCCGGCCCATAGACCGGGTAAAGAGGGCGGCCGCCCCGGGCCCTAGAGGAAAAGGGCCCCTTAGTAACCATTGTACTATTTCCATTATTTTCAAAATATTGAATAAATGAAAAACATCAATTTGAAGGAACAAGTCGACATAATGGTCTAATATCGTGTAACACATATGAACAAACTAATTCGATCAATGACGACATGTTTTAGTTAGGCTGTTAGTCTCTCGTGTGAATATTTAAACTCAAATATGTGTTAACGGGATTTTCATGTTTGATTTTGTGCCTGACATTTTATTTGAGAAATATATATGATTCGTTGCATACACTAGATGATACCAAGTGCTTTGCAAATGAGCATATCAGATTGAAATCATTGTAAAATAGACTTAGCGATCGATGAGTACAAAACATGCGTGAAAGGACGCCGATGTCGCCTAGAGGGGGTGAATAGGCGATTAAAATTATTATGGTTTAGACTTAAATAAATGCGGAATAAAACTATCGTTTAATTTATCAAGCACGAAACCTAAACAAGCTAGGTTTACCTATCTGCACCGACAATTTATGCTAAGCAAGATAAGCAAATATGTGATAGCAAGATATATAACTTCAATCTCGATAGCTATCACAAAGTAAATTGCATAAGTAAGAAACTCGGTTATAGAAATACCGAAGAACTTGGAGATGATGATTTATCCCGAAGTTCACTTCCCAATGGAAGCTAGTCTCCGTTGGAGCGGTGCGGAGGCACAAATTGATCCCCGAATAGCCGTCAAGGGCACACCATAATATCCTTCGTGCCCCCACCAATGTGGAGTGCCCCGAACCACTATGGGACACTTGAGGGTGGTCACCGAACCCATACAAGGATGAGGCACACTCCACAACTTAATTGGAGGCTCCCACCGAATTCCCGCGGCTCCCAAAGCCACAAGAATCACAACGTTGAAGCACACTCCACAACTCAATTGGGGGCTCTCAACAATCGTGCGAGCCACCAAAGCTCTGAGATGAACAAGGACCGTATAGGGCACCCCAAGTACCCAAGAGGACAAGCTCTAGGGTACTCCAAGTACCCAAGAGTAACAAGCTTCTCAACTTCACTTTTCACGTATCACCTTGGGGAACTCAAACCGATACAACTGATGCAATGGGCAAGAAACACAAGAAGTGCTCAAATCCTTCACTCTCAAATACCACCAAAGCAACTAATGCTTATGGGTGGAGAAGAGAGGAAGAACAAAGAAGAACTCAACAAATGGAACTCCAAGATCTAGATCCAAATGCTTCCCCTCACTTAGAGGAGAGATGGATTGGTGGAAATATAGATCTATTTCTCCTCTCTCTTTTATCTCTAGTTTGAGGCAAGAATCATGAAGCAATAGAGAGAAAGCAAAGCTTCAAAGGGTCAACAATGGGGGGGGGGGGGGGCAAAACCGTGCTCAAGAGTTGGGAAACCTTTGGGGAAGAAAGCCCCTTAAATAGGGACTCAAGAAATATTCCTGTTATGTACATGAACATTTTAAACCGGAGTTTCCGGCCTGGCATCAGTGGGTGACACCGTATCGAGATTTCTGGTTTGGACCGGAGATTCCAGTGTGTCTACACCGGAGACTCCGGCCTACACAAAAACTGCAAAAACATCCATACAAAAACGAACATATCTTGATCATACGAACTCCATTTTCGATGTTCATGTGCTCATTGGAATCACCACAACGAGATCTACAAGACAATGCAGAGAAACATCATAGTCCAATATGGGAGGACAAAACCAAATGATGAAAGGTTTACCCTCTCTATAAAAGAACAATCGGTAAAACCTCCAACATGAAAAGCCCAACAAGTTTTTCATACGAAGTCCGTTTTTGATGAACTTGGGCTTGTCATGAAGAACACGACAAGCACCAAAACCCCACATAGAGAAAAGACAAATAAGAACCAAGAAATATGATGCCAAGTATGCAAAGGTTTGAGCTATCTACGGATGATACGCTAAAGCTCAATCGAGAGCCCCTCTTGATAGAATGGTATCTATCCTATAACCCGGTCTCCCTACTAGCACCAAGAGACTGGTAAAATAGAAACCCTATCAAGATCATACCTTTACCTTGCGCATTTCACTTGAGCTAGATGATGACGATCTTGATGTCTTCAAGCGGATCATATTTTTTGGTTACGCTTCGCTTGGTGAAGACTCACATATTGCTCCCCCATACTCCACTATGGGAGTGACTCTTTTAGCCACATCTTCACTTGACCATTATCTCAAAATGGGTGGAGAACTTCAAGCATAGGATATCTTCGAGATGCTTCTCTTGAACTTGCACTTCTCAGCCTTGATGACGATCACCACTTGACGTCATCCTCCATGGGCTATATAAAATCTTTCTTTTGATGCAAGCTCATGGAAAGATATCTAATCCCACATAGAAATACCACACACACACATATCATGGGTTAGTTCACAAAGCTATATGGACAATTTCTTACCATACCAAGAGATACATGATCCTACTTGGTACATCTTGTAGCTTTTTGTGTTGATCAATATCTTGACCAACCTTGTATCTTTTCTTCTCTCTTCAGTAGATGATGTCTTGAAGATAAGCATGAATGATCACATAATTCTTTTCTTCAAGACATACTTGCAATATGCTCAACTCTCATATGACCAATCATCATATAACTCTTCGAACAACAACTTGGTCATCACATACTCTTCTTCTTGTTCATATCAAATATATTCATACAACTCGATGATCTTGATGCCAAATAATTCATTATATCAATATCTTCATGGCATCAACCTTGAATCCAACATATGAAGTTCAAGCATTGCTTATGAACAAACACTATAAATATAACTCAATGCAACCATTAGTCCATAGGGATTATCATTAATTACCAAAACCACACATGGGGCGCCATGCCCTTTCAATGTGTATAATTACAATTTATCACCAAACCAAACTTGTAAGACTATTGCTAATATTTCAATTTATACTCTAAAAGTTTATATAAATGTGCTTACCTAATCATACACGTGAAACTACTATTAATATGTGTATTTATTAGAGGTCTCTACCATGATATTAAGGATATTAAACAGAGTTGAACAAGCATAAAAATAAACACCCTATAAGTTATGTAAAACACTTTACGACCTGTTCAGATGCGCTAGATATTGAAGCCAGGTATTACAGCACGATATTGAGCGAGCGAACGGGACGAGAAAAAAGAGACCAGCGAATGTCGAGGGGTTGCCCTCGACATCGTGGGATATTCGGCTCACCCGTCCGCTTCTCTCCCTCCGTCCCGAGCTTGTGCGCGCCCAAAGAGCGGCGGCGGCGGCGCAGCAGGTTCCGACCTCCCGCCGCCCCTCCTCCTTCCCGGCGCAGATCCGTCGCCCTCTCCTCTGCTCCTCCTTCCAGGCGTCGTCGTCTTGTCCCGTCGTTCTTCTCTCCCGTCTCATCCCCCATGTTCTTCGCTTGCAGGGTCGGATTGCTTGGAGGATCTCCGGCGGCCGGCGCACTTGATTCCGGCGCTGCAGATTCAGGTACGGATCGATAGCTCTCCTTCCCTGCTGCGCCACCCCCTCCCCTCGTTGCTGTGTTGTTGTACTGTACTGAAATTTGTTTGGATGCCTCCCGTAGTTGTAGTGAAATTTCTTTGGATGCTTTGTTTGGATGAAACGTTCATGTACTGCTGAAATTTCGAAGTGGTAGTTGCTATATATTGTTAGTGTGATGTGCTGAATTTTTGTAGTGCTGTTTTGGTTAACATGCTTGTAATAAATTCATTTTTGATGATTCTAAAATTTCTGGAATCATAATTTCTTTATACATTGTAGTTGCAAAATGTCGGAAGAGTTAGCCTTGGTTAATTATGTATCCGAAGAAAACAAAAGAAGGAAGAGGAGAAGGATTGTGTTCATGAAACAATACTTTGAATCTACTCTTCTTGCGATGGCATATCTTAGTACACAAAGGGTGACGAGGGACTTAGGGACCTTTACCGATGATGAACATAAACTATCTCTTCGAAAGTATTTGTTGAAAGATATGTATGATGGGACTGAAATTGCTTGCTATGATCAGCTTCGTCTAACAAAAAGAAACTTTCATGACTTGTGTGCTATGTTGCGTGAGAAATGTGGTTTACGGGAGAGTGTGTATGTTTCTGTGGAAGAAAAGGTTGCCATGTTCTTGCTTGTTGTTGGTCATGGTTTGAAAATGAGGTTGTTGCGTGGACAGTACAAGAGGTCCTTAGGGACTATTAGTTCACACTTTTCTAAGGTGTTAAAGTCCATCCTATGTCTCCATGGAGAGTTCATTAAACTGCCAGATCCTTCTGTTGAACCTCCCAATGATTACAAATGGAAGTGGTTTCCCAATGCACTTGGAGCATTAGATGGCTGCCATATTGGTGTTACTGTTGATGTGTCTGATCAAGGACGCTACAGAAATAGGAAACAAGCTGTCACCACTAACGTGCCCGGTGTTGTTGATTGGAACATGAAATTTCTTTATGTCTTGCCTGGTTGGGAGGGTTCAGCTTCGGACTCTAGAGTCCTACGTGATGCAATGAGAACAAGTCGCCAAGATGCATTTGCTGTACCTAATGGTACTACTTTTTATCTTGGCTTTTTGTTTTTATTTGCTTGTGTCCTTAGCTAACTAACTTTGCTTGATTGACCATAGGAAAATATTACTTGGGTGATGCTGGTTACACGAATGGACCTGGATTTCTTACTCCATTTAGGTCCACTCGATATCACTTGAAAGAGTGGGCAGCAAGTGCACAACGGCCCAAAAAAGCCGAGGAGTTATATAACTCGCGTCATGCTCGTGCTAGAAATGTGGTAGAAAGAACTTTTGGGCTGTGGAAGAAAAGATTTGCTATCTTGCGTACTGCAAGTTTCTTTGACATAGAGGACCAGGTAACATGTGTCCATATGGTATTCGAATACAAATGTAGCTGCTAGCTGACTATTGCTCACTATGAACTAATATTTATGCAGATTCAGATTATTAATGCTTGTGCTGTGTTGCACAACTATGCAAGGATAGGCAGTACATGATGGACGACGTATTGTTGGAGGATGTTGATAATGAACTAGCAGCTCAGCCAATTGAGGCCGAAGATGGTGCTGGTTACATAACTTGTGTTAAAGTCACTAATGCATGGAAGAACTTTAGGAAGCAATTTGCTGCGGATATGTTTGCTGATTACCTTGTTGCCCATGCAGAACTACAGCAATAGTAATCTAGCTAGAAGTCAAGCCCGTGGATATTTTGGTAGTAGTGTTGATTAGTGGGTTAGCTACCTTGTTGCCCGTGGATATTTTGGGTGCTTTGTTTGGTCACTAGATGGTGCTTTTGGAGTGTTTTGTACATGCGTCATTGTGACAAGCAAATTAATATATATAATATGATCAGGCTCAATTGTTCACGAGTTGTATTGCTAATATGTCTATGCACTGTTCTTGCTTCTTATTACTTGTGCTGGTCCATGGAGGGAGCACAAGGAGCAGAGGGAGCACAGGGAAAGAAGTTTGGAAGATCTTACACGCAGTGGACTCCGGAGATGGACCGTGCCTTGTTGGACGTGCTTGTTGAGCATCACAACAATGGAGATCATGCCCAAAATGGATGGAAGTCACATGTGTATCGCCATGCTATCAAAAATGTTAAAGAGAAGTGTGGGGTGCACGTCACAAAGGAGAAAATCGTAACAAGGTGCAAAACCTTTGACAAGCACTATGAGATTGTTTCTCATAGTGGATTTGGCTGGGATTGGGACAAGAATGTGTTACAAATGGACAGCAAGGAAGTGTGGGACAGATATGTGGAGGTACGTGACATGTCGCTAGCTCATTCTAAGTTTTTGTAACTTGGCAATGTAACTCATATTTGTACGTGCTTGCAGGCTAATGAAAAAGCAGCTATATATAAGAACAAGGTAATCCACAACTGGAATGAGATATGTACCATTTACTCAAAAGACCATGCCACCGGCCAAGGTGCTAGGACAGGTGCGGAAACTGAAACTGAGGCTGAAACCGTACCACCAACACAAGAGACCACTGATATCTCTCCTGAATTGGCTGGCCCGTCATCAAAGAAGCCACGTATGGGTGAAGCAATTATGTGCATGCTTGGAGATATGAAGATGTCTTGGAGTGATGCAATGAAGTCGACGGAGCCATTACAGATGCCCCAGGTTATTCCTCCTTCTGTGATACTTGCTGCACTTGGTGACATACCAGAGTTGTCTCAATCTGATAAACTGCGAGCTTATGGGAAGCTAATCCTTAACGAGCGTTTATTTCATGCACTTATGGAGCTCCCCGTGGAGTTGAGAAAGGAATGGCTGCTGATGTTGCCTTGAGGGCTTGTCATTTGTGATTGCTATGTAAGAACTTGTCATATTGCGTATGAGACTTTGTACTTTGTTTGTTTGATACTTCGTTAAAATGGTCGTTTATGATGGATTATGCATTGAATTTGATATAATGTTGTTGTTGAAATATTGGAGAATATTATGTATTTGTCTAGCTGTTGTCTGTACCATAATATGTGGTTGTTCTTTACATTTTGGCATGAATATAACAGTACAATGCTCAATGTCTCGAAAAACTGCTTTTATAACATCTAAACAGCATTTGACATTCAACCTCAATATCTTGTCTAGGTCCGAATATCTAACACATCCAAACAGAAAATATTGACATTCAATCTCAATATCAATATCCTGGATATTGGACATTCAGCCCAATATAATGTCTAGCCTCCCAATGCAAACATCCAAACGGAGCATTAGAGGTCTCTACCATGATATTAAGGATATTAAATAGAGTTTAACACGCATAAAAATAAACACACTATAAGTTATGTAAATAGGAAAATAATTCATGGAGAATTTACTTATGACAAAGAGTTTAAATTATCATGAAACAATTTGTATTGATAGACATTGGAATAATATAATAAAGAATGATATATTTAATATTACCAACATTCAAATGTGGTTTAATATGACAACCAATTGATAGAAAACTATGCAGATTAAGATTATAGTTTGATACAATTAATTCACATATAAGTATAAAATTTTAGTACAAATATATATGTATTTTCATCTCAGAACTTCATCTATTCAAAATATGTTTTGACCAGCCTTGCCAAGAACTTCATCATCTCAGAAGTCACTTGGTATAGTCTAGCGAACAAATGTTGAACAAATGTTGAATCGTAGTCTCAACTATTCCGGGCAAAGCTTACGTTGAATCGTTCCTTAACATCATTTTGGGCGAAATGCCCAAGCTTCAGTCAGATATTCAAAAGGCCCTTTATGACCTGGAGTTCCTTGCTGATTTGGACCTAAAGTACTCAGGTTAAAATTGGCTCTTAAGATCATTAGCTGTATCTTTCTGAAATACATCTACACTGACTAGGTACGGTAGTCTAGATTTTCTAAAGAGCCTTTTAAAGCTAGGTTTCTAAAGAGCCTGTGGGGTCATATGGTGGTACACCTAACAAGATGATACATGATATCTGCTGCATTTACCTGTGAGTTTCCTGCTAGAGAAAATAAAGGTCACATATATGAGAATGGTGTGCTTGTAACATACTCGTTGTGGAAAAAATATCCAGGAAAGCTATGAACCTTTTGCTTACTGCACCAAACTACGTTGAGATCTTCAGTAATTGTCATTGCTTGGGTTCAACTGTAATGTTTGCGAAAATAGTTAATGTCAATCATTGCTGGTCTGCTGATTTTGTCCTGAAAATATGGACTTGAGGACTATCTATTTACCATTTCTATATTCATAGTAGTATCCTGGTATTTGTTGCATTTATACGTCATAAGCATGTCGGGAGACCATGCATGGTGTTGGCCCAGGAAATTTGGAGCTCTGAGGTTTGTGCTAGCCTCAGACTTTCAAACACCGATGCTCCTAGATTTCAGTGTTACTGGAGTTTAGGGGATGTATGAAGTTGTTTAATGATGTGAGAGTTTCGAGGATGTATGAAGAGCCAACCAGGAAGCTCGCATTTCAGCAAAGCGTGCTTTCTAGAAATTTGAAATGTTCTGGATACTTTCAAGTTTAATGTTAGCACATATTTATCCAGATAATAAGTAACCTAGGATAAGGAGCTCGGTGCTAACCAAGTCTAAAAGAAGATTCTAGTAAAGCAAGCGGGTCAAGGAGTGATGCAGTCTTGACCACCACACAATGTGCATTGACAAATTATTGTTAACAAAAGGAACTTCTGAAAGAAGTCTTTACCTACCAAGAACACTACCGACCTAGAAGGCCATCGTCATCCTCTCATTGGCGATGCCTACATGCTCTCTCAACAGGTCACCATTGTGGGGTTGGTGAGAAGATTTCAGAAAGGTGCTTTGACATGAGATGCCAAAGGGAAGAGAAGATTACTTGTTGTCCATTCACACTTCTTCACCGACTCCAACTACAAGTATGATGGACTATGTACTCCTGAAAACGGAGGCAGGAGAGACGAGAATAGATTCTTGGTGTGGTACCATTCATCGCCATATAAAGTTCTAGTGCTTGTAAATTTTGTGAGACATCATCACCTATGTCATGCTACCTATGTATATTGAAGATCAGCATACGAATTTCACATGTATAAATCATCACCAAGTTCATGGTCCACTTGCATCCATAGGTCATTTGATTCAAAACCAGAAAGTGTTCATTATCACTAATACCAAATGATAACAGCCCATACAACTCAAACATGTGTACGGAAGTATTTGGTCTTGCATTACCCACATTTATGGCGTGTTTGGAACGCAAGAATGCCTGCACAAGTATGTCCTCTATTCGTCGTCCAAGATTATCGTCAGACGAAAAGAGAGCTTAGAGGAAAACAAAGCTACGTGTCAGGTGTACATGGGAGAAGACCCCTTTCAATTGGGAGTAGGTGATGAAGTATTTGCTGGGTGTGGGTGGTGTGACCGAGAATGCATGAATACATGGACGTTGGTAGGTTGGCGTGAAAGCTGAAAAGCCCTGCCCTGGCCTCCACTACGCGCTGCGTTTTCAGCAAAGTGTCCGCGCGCCACTATTCAGCTAGCACTAGCTTAGATCAACACCTAACACACTTATAATTAAGCGGTCCTCGTCCTGCTCCAACAACGCCACAGCCCCATCCAGTTGATAAGAATTCCACTCCTCCAGCTCTTGCGTCGTCTACAATGGCTGCTGCTACTACCACAGGTAACAATTGTACAAAAATCCATCTGCAAAACTGAAGAAAAAGAAGAAGAAGAAATGCAGCAGTTTAACTATGTGATCAGACGCATGAATGCACATGTCATGGCGTCGTACGTGTGCGTGAGTTTAATCTGTTCTTTATGCATCGGTGGTGTGCATGCAGGGAACGGGAGCACGCCGGTGGGGCTGCTGGTGCTCATGGCCGTGGCATTGGCGGCGGGATGGTTCGCGAGCGCCGTCCGTCCGCCTCCGCCGACGCCCTGCGGGACACCTGGAGGGCCGCCGGTGACGGCGCCGAGAGTGCGGACGCGGGACGGGCGGTTCCTGGCGTACGAGGAGTCCGGCGTGAGCCGGGACGCCGCGCGGTTCAAGGTCGTCTACTCGCACGGCTTCTCCGGAAGCCGCATGGACTCGCCCCGCGCCTCGCAGGCGTTGCTGGAGGAGCTGGGCGTGTACATGGTGGCGTTCGACCGCGCCGGGTACGGCGAGAGCGACCCGGACCCGTGCCGGTCGCTGCAGAGCGCGGCGATGGACATCGAGGACCTCGCCGACGCGCTCGGCCTCGGCGACAAGTTCCACCTCATATGCTCCTCCCTCGGCTGCCACGCGGCATGGGCCTCCTTCAAGTACATCCCACACAGGTACTGTCAAAGTCGTACGCTGAAACTGAACACCGTGTAGTAATGTTCAGTGACACTGACTGGTTCTATATATTGGCGACTGGGTCATGCAGGCTTGCCGGGGTGGCGATGATGGCGCCGGTGATAAATTACCGGTGGTCAGGGCTGCCGAGGGGCTGGCACGGCAGCTGTACCGGCGGCAGCCGCTGGGCGACCAGTGGTCGCTCCGTGTCGCCTACTACGCCCCGTGGCTGCTGCACTGGTGGATGAGCCAGCCATGGCTGCCAACCTCCACCGTCGTCAGCGGCTCCGGTTCCTTCCCCAACGCACTCGACGAGAAGAACCGCCTCATGGCCCTCTCCACCGGAATCTTCCAAAAGGTTTGCTCCTCCACCATATGTCAGTCAAGATCTTAAGGCCATGGCGATATGATCGAGACATTACCTATCGTGTGCAGAGGGCGAGCGCAGCCACGCAGCAGGGCGTCCAGGAGTCGTTCTATCGCGACATGGCTGTGATGTTTGGCAGGTGGCCAGAGTTCGAGCCGACAGACCTTGGGAAGGAGGCGCCGCCGTTTCCGGTGCATCTGTTCCAGGGCGATGAGGACGGAGTCGTGCCGGTGCAGCTGCAGCGGCACATATGCAGCCGGCTTGGCTGGATCAGCTACCACGAGCTCGCCGGGGTGGGGCACTTCCTGTCGGCGGTGCCAGGGCTCGGTGACAGGATCATCAGCACGCTACTGCCAGGGCCGGCGGGTAATAGCTCAACAGCGGCCAGTGGTCTTTGTGCGTCTTAAAACCAAGGAAGACTGATCCTCTGTAGGTAGAAAACCTGTAGAAAGCAATGCTGAAGAAAAAAGAAGTCTGATGTGAGCACTAGCTGAACCACTTACTGTACTGTACAAAGAAACTGAAGAAATTATGGTATATCTATGTATATTTCATTAGAGAGTAATTTGTCGTCATTTTACATAGTTTTATCCATTACAATCAGAAGAAGCAAATTAACAACCTCATCCAAACCGTTTAATTTACAAACAGCTACAAAGAACAATAGCTGACTAGTGATTTTCAAGCTATGATCTAACACAATAAATGTGACCCAATGTTACAACACAGTAAGAACTATGGCAGCCAAAAGCTGCAAGATCACCAAACACCAAAATCTTGGCTGTAAATGGCAGAAAAAGATGCACAGCCGGGGAGGAAGAATAACCGCTGACCATCTCCCGCATGAGCTGCTATGAATCCAAATATATTCACAACCAGGAAGCAGGAATCAAGCATTGATTTCTGCGTTGCACTGCTGCTCCCTCTGACAGCTTCTGCGACTCCAGAACATGCCGGAGCAGGTGGTCTGGTCAATATCCTGCTCTCCCCTCTTATCCAACTCGGTACTTGCGCTGTGTGAGGGCCGCGGAGATTGCACTTCGGAGCCATCCTGCGTTTCTGTCGAGCCACATGGATCATCGTCGCTGCACCTGTAGGTTTGGAGGGCGGACGAAGGAAATGGGCTGCAGGTGAGTGGACAGACTAACTCGGAAGAGAGAGCTGCAACACGGTTGCGCCTGATTTCAGCTTTGCAGACAGTGGCTGGGGAATCTACAGATCGGGTGTTCAGAATGCATGGATTGCAGAATGTCAGTGCGGAGCTTGATTTAAACCCTTCTGTCGGTGTGCTGGGTAACTTAGTGAATGCCATTATTCCATTCCGACAGAGAGGGCATGGGATAGACCCAGCCGGGCCTGTGAACTCGACACGGACGTTGCTGGTTGAGCAAAGATAGAGAGCACATTTGATGCAGAACTCATGACTACAGCCTGAAAGAACAGAATGTAATGTTAGGATACAAGCATTACATTTTTCACATGGTTGTGAACAGGTAATGCGATTCACATGATTAAGTGAAAACCTATAACAAAACCATACGACTTCTTAAAACCACTTCATACAGCCAAGTTTCAGGTTGTGCAATGCTTTAATAACTGGTTTCACATCTCTACTATTATCACTGTTTTTACCATTTGTGAAATAAGGTAATTCGCAAAAGGGTGGCATCATATGCACCTGTAAGGATACAAAAAAATTAGCTACTTTTACAGAATATTATGCCATTGAATGATCACCTTAACTTATCACTACAGCAAGGAATATTTGCCAACCCGTTAACTGTTTCAAGTTCGTGATCGAATAAAACAGTCTAGGTATTCTAACCACATCGAACAACAAATTACAATTTACAAGTGCTAAAATGCATATAGTGTTCTCCAATAAAAACAATAAGGATAGAAAAGATGAAAGACTAGTGCATATTCAAGATTAGAATGCACATATAACATATTCAGAAATAGATGGAGCTTAGATTAGATTAGACAGGACCATGTCCATCTCCTGAAAAATTACTATGATCATTTTTTATCCAAGCATCATTGAGAAGTCTGCACAATATATCTTTGTCCTTAAGGAATGAGATAATGTTAATGCAAGTGTTTAACGTTGCCCCCACCTTCAGCAGCAACAGAGCAAGACCGTTCCAGGCAAACTGCACAAAGGTCGCTCTCATCCACAGAGGATATGGTATGTTGCAACCCAAATTCTCTGCAAAGGCACATAAAAGAAGATTATAAACATGAAGCATACCATTATAAAGTCAGAACAGATAGCACTAGTTATCTAAGGTGAAATAAGTCAAAGCACTGTCAATTCAATCTAGGTATTAACTCAAATATGTTTGACTTCAGACAATTGGAAATTAAACACAATCAATTCCTTCGCGGAAAAGGTAACTATGCCATGGGGATTAAACTCGTTGAGGATGATAAATCACAAGATAAGTTTTGATATTTTCTCTATGCCCGTCCCAGCCCAACAACATACTACGGGTTGGCCTTGTTCAGAAAGTTGCCTTTCTACAAGTATTTCCAAAACCATGGCAATTCCACAAGACACATAAACTGGCCCAATTGTTTCTAAATACCAGATCAGCTAGCATGCAGAATGAAACTGATTTAGTTGCATCATCGTGTGTTTTCTCAAAAAGCACGGATTCACAAGTAAAGCAGCCGTTATTGTTATCCATAAAAGTAAGAACTGTGAAATATTTTACCTAAAACAGACAAAAACAATATGTAGTATGTGGCAGGTTTGGTTATGTACTAACCTGGCTATATTAAGTATGCTCATAAGTGGCAAGGCCAGGTAACTAGATGGCTGAATTGCAGGGATAATAGTGTGTGAATTTGGAGAGAGCAATGCCTCCAAACCACGGCGCCCAAATATCCTAGCAACATCCATCGGAAGCCACCTAAGAACAAGATACATGTTAGTACTTGTTTAAAAAAGGAAAACATATATATGTTAGGTTCAAGTAGTACCGGCCATGTTAATTAACTGATATCTGTTATCGGTCATAAATAATTTTAAATACCACTTGACATTAGTAATTACACAGCAGACTCTTACCCATTGCAATTGAGTGTCAACCTGCTAGCACCTTTTGAAAGAAGTATCTGTGATGGTGGCATCAACAAATATCAGAACGAATCAAGTTACATGCGGCAAGTATAATCAAGAAATGCTAGTTGATAAAAAAGTGATGCTGCTTTATGACAGTAAAATACCTGGCAACACTCCAGACTTCCCCCACCAGCTGCGTAATGCAAAGGGGTACTGCCAGCTCCTGATACGTAAAGACATAATTGAATAACCCGTTTGAGATAAGAATAGTTACCGCATATCATCTGAACTAAGAAGTAGTAAGAATAATCACTTGCCTATTAAATTTGATGTAGTTCCGTAGGGAAATGTGACAGCTGAGACATTTGCACCTAATTCAATCAACAATTGCATGCAATCAAAATGTCCATTCAAAGCTGCCATGTGAAGAGCTGTAACGCCACCATCAGCAGGTTTGTTGATGTACCTTACACGAGCACTGAACAATGGTGGTATATGATTAATTGCTAATTATTTCAAACGGAAAAGACGACAATAGATTGACATTTGAGTATTTGACAATACGTACGGTTCATTAAACTTCAGTCCCAAGGAAGAAGTAGGACTACTGCCACTATTCGCCTGGCTATCACCACCATCTGCCACCGAAGAGGCACTATCGTCCAACGACACACTTGGGACGTAGTCAGCAAGCAACAACCTTACACATCGAACAAGTCCATCGTGTGCTGCAAAGTGCAATGCCGTTCGACCACTCAAGTAATCCGCCCTGGTAACCTTCAAGCAACCCAAACAAAAACATCAGTCAGCAACTTCCTGATGTCAGGCAGAAATGAGACAGACTGTAAACGCAACATCACAAATATCATACATTGCATCTGAAGAGCAAAAGCATCTGAACCACCTCCCAGTGTCCATGGCGACATGCATGCATCAACGCAGTCTTCATCCATACATCCAAATAAATGGAAACAATCAGCCAAATGTTTCAACTCGTAAAGATTGTAGAAACGGATCGCAGT
This sequence comes from Poa pratensis, assembly GCA_947311845.1. NCBI lineage: Eukaryota > Viridiplantae > Streptophyta > Magnoliopsida > Poales > Poaceae > Poa > Poa pratensis. Next base: position 41,821,471 of record CAMZMU010000037.1, on the reverse strand, counting down.
CTATCCAGTGGTCAAGCTCAGGCAGGACACCACCAAAGCACTATACGAACACAATTTGGTTTGTTTCGATATTGCAAGATCAAGTCTTTCTATCCCATCACTCAGTCACTAGAAGCAGAGCAAGATTAGAAATCACCAAAAACACTGAATCCTCAAACTACTTTTTACTAGAAACATGAAACGAGAACTGGTTATTTCACTACGTCTAAATGGCAGATCTTACATTTGCTGGACTTCTGACCATGAAATGGCATAAAACAGAAAGATCTACCTGACCACAGTAGTTCCGCGCGTTCACATCCGCGCCCTTCTCCAGCAACAGCGTCACAATCTGCACATAAGGCCAAAACAAACCGACCGACTCGTCGATCAAATCGAACAGTAAACTAGGCAAATACTACATAGCAGCGCAAGGAGAGTGCACGGACGTCGAGGTGGCCCTTGGCGGCGGCGAAGTGGAGCGGGGAGTTGAGGCCCCCGAAGGTGGAGTAGCGCGCGAGCGCCGGGCTGAGCTCGAGCAGCATGCGCGCCTCGACGGCGTCCCCGTCCCGCGCCGCCGAGACCAGCCGCTCGCCGGACGCGGAGCACCCCAGCGAATTCCCCATCGCCGCCGCCGCCGCCGCCGCCGCGGCGAGCGGCGTCTCCGTGGCCACGGATAGAATAACACAGGCGCGGGCGCCTGGAGCCAACGAGTTGCCGGAGGCAATAGTCGGTGGGCTCGCCGGCGGCGAGGTGCGCTCCCGTGATTTGCGGGTGGTGGTGGGTCGTCTTCCGTCTGTTCTGGGGTCTCAAATTTTCCGAAGCCCGGAAGAAGGGGGAAGGAGAAAGAGAAGAAGAATGAGAATGAGAAGGCTCGGCTTTGTTTTTTTCTTCCATCGCTTTATATATTCTAGGTTTAAAATGTACACCTTTGGATTTAACCACCCCAGCTTAGGTCTTTTAAATGATCTCGTTACACGTTCACCACTGGAGTGTGGGCCCAAGAAGAGAGTGGCAAGAGCCTACTAAAATTAGTGACAAAATACAAAGATCCCACTTAATTCGCAAAAATATAAAAATCCCACTTAGCATGGCTCCTGTGCCATTACAGCAACATTTTGTAGATTAGCATAGCAGCTTGCGTGGATGTGATTATGTTAGGTGTTGATTGTGCTTAGTGGCTGACAGGGTTGGTTTAGACGGTAGCAATCACGGGCCAAAACTTTATTTTCACCTTTTCGTTTCCTTGGATGATGTGTGTGTGGATGATGAGCCACACGAAATTCAAGCTATTTCACCTCCTTTCCGCTTACCTTTTAGTGCGTCCAATAAAGTCGCCATTGGTGTCTGATAAGCCATGCTACCTAACGAGTAACCACCAATTGACAGTTTGTATCATCGATGAATGCAAAATAGATCTCTTTCCTCCGGTGGTGTGTAGAATATTTCCAACATACCGCCTCATCCCGCTCAATGGCAAAATAGATCATCTTCCGGAGGCCTCTCTTTTGCCCACTTGAAGCAGTTCATTGATCTTTGGATTCAGCTTCAAACTTTTTGACTTGATGAAGATGTGGACGACGGCATCATTTGGAAGCTATCGGAGAGTGGCCAATACTCGGCGGCCTCGCCCTATAAAGATCAATTCCTCGAGGCCACCAAAATAGGCTTTGGGCGACGGATCGGCTTGAGAAGCGGGGTTGGCCAAATTGCGGTGTTTGTCCACTATGCAAGAGAACTGTGGAGTCGGTGGATCGTCATGTCGTTACACCATTAGGCTTTGGGGCCTTCTCAAAAATTGGCTTGGCCTCTACTTCATCGATTTCCACCAATGGCCATCAATTTTTTTGAAAGAGTGGTGGCTCAACCTCAACATGACCGATTCGCTTCCAACCGCAAAGCCATTGCGTTCCTCACCCTTCTCACCTCTTATGAGTTATGGAATGAGCGAAATGTTAGGGTGTTCCGAAATAAACATGCACCGTCTACGACTGTGCTCGACAAGATTAAAAAGGAATTAAAATTTTGGGTTTCCGCAGGTGTGAAATGTTCGGATGATTTTATGCCGGAGAGTAGTCCGGTTTGTAATAACTTTTACTTTCTTGACAAACTCCTCTCTTAATTAATAGAACGAGGCCAAACTTTCTGGCTCCGTTTCAAAAAAAAAACAATTTTTCCAACATACTCGACGAATGACCGACGTCCCGTGTGTTTCTTTTTTATAAAGGGTTTTATTACTTGAAGAGTTTAAGCATTACACCCGGCCTCTGCATAAGAATGCACACAGCCGCAATCCAACCGAACGAAAAGAAATAAAATGTAGCACCCGACGAATTACAATCATGTTTAAGTAAAACGCCAATGTGTATGACGAACGCCAACACCTATGGAGGACCAATACGGCGATCAAGCGACCATGAATGTCGGATAAAAATATCCCTCGCCACCTCTTCCACTCGTGCACACGCCTCCGTAAAGAGGCATCGATGCCCCGCCCGTTGTAATGTGGACCACGAACGGAGAATACTTGTGCACCGGTAGAGTACCTGCAAACGAGAAAAATCTTTATTATTGAAAATCTTGTCATTTCTACACAGCCAAAGCAACCATATAGCGGCTATCGCTCCCATCCTAATAACAGTTCTAAAATCTTTATCTGTCCCGTGTGTTTCTGCATGTAATAATCTTCAAAACGAGAAATACGAAAGTGAAACAGAAAACGGGGTCATCACCGTTTTCGTTAAGGAAAAGAAAATGGGAGTCAATATGGTAGGGCGGGTGGGGTGTGCGTTGGGTGCCCTGCGGATCACATGTTTCGATATGGACGGCTACAATGGGGCCAGAGAGAAGTAAAAGCAGAGCTGGACACAAGTATCTTCGGTTGGGACACGGGACAAGTTTTCTGAAATCGACTGATAGACGGCATTTGCTGCCTGTGGGCGACGGCCCAGGATAGCATATCAGATCTGAAGTGCAGTACCTACTCCGATGATGATGATTCAACAAGTCACTTTCTATCGCCGATGGTTTATGACAAGTCAGTGTCAAGCTGTCACTGATGACTCTTAAGTAAGCACACCATCGTGTGCTTTTTATTAAGAGCTGAGTGACCCCCTGCATCATATTCATACTGATGGATATGGCGTGCCATTGTTGACGTGCATCCTCCAAGTGGCTTCAGCACATCGCCGACGCTTCTTAGTATACTCGAGAAATATCTCCACTACGGGAATAACTAACATGATGTTCCAGGCCCTGCGTTTCGTGAGTGGCATGGTTCTAGCGAAATTGCATGGATGGAACTCTTTCGATTTGAACAATTCAATAAAACCGAATGGAAGAACTTTCCTAAAAACCAAATTCTGACAATTTTTCTCTCTTACAATAAGATACACTTGATATATTTGTCTTCTCCTTAAATGCAGTTAGGCAACACCAGGAAACTATCGCCACTCCTACCATGCCAACTTGTCACCAACCTTACAAGTAAAGTATCAAAGACAAAGGGCACGCCCGTCCTGGGCTATCTTGTGAGGTTTCGTTGAGCTACTACACTTGTCCCCTTCCCTTTCTCCAGAGAGGGGTTGGCCACATAAACAATTTGCATCCTCATATCCTAGGCACATGTAAGTAGACCAGGTTCTTGTTTTAAAAGGAGTCGATCTGTCGATATCAAATCTGGTCGTATGTACTGCACTTGCTTAGAAGCAATGCAAAATATATTTATGCTGCCTTGATGGCCCAAGGCGCATCTTTGGCAACTAGGCTAAGTCAAAGGGTATCAGCCATAAATGCCTCACATTTGGGATTGGAATTTGAATCCCTATCGATAAGCGTCTTGATAAGTTCTTCTAGACACCCTGCGGCCAGCGAGGTCCATGGAAGCGTGACATCGTCATTTCATGCTTCACAGGGAAAACCAAGGCTGGAAAAGAACGACATGCTATTCTTTCAACAAACAACATAAACACATACACTTAAAAGGGGGCCCATTCTACTGTGGGCTCCGGGACATGCCCTGGGGGTTGCTATCCTCTAACGCCGGAGCGGCTGGCGGCGGAGAGTCCACTCCAGATCAATCCACTGATGCTCGCGTTGCCTCCCCTTGCCCGCACGTCCCAGCGGACTAACGGCGAGAAACAGAGTTTCTCCAGACACTTCTTCACTTCCTCATGTGTTCAGGAATGATCCGGTGGAGTAGCTCAACAGGGAGGCCTTCTAGTTCTGCACAAGACCATGCCAATGGTTGTGTATATGGTAAAAGGGTATAGAAAAGCTCACCACTAGTTTTTTACTTCTCAGAATAATTGCACAGCTTTAGTTTTTACAGAAAGAACTATAAATAGTTACTAAGTATTTACCAGCTCCCGAAAAGTTGAACAATGGTGGTAATGACCGTCCATTTGGCAAGGAGGTCTTGGGATCCCGCAGTTCATCAAAGAATGGATGGGCACAAGCGTCTACCTGCAAGTACAATCCAGAATGTTTAGTCAGAAGAGTACTCACTTCCAAGGATTTTTCTTCTTCATCCCCGATTAAGTACGGTCATGATTCATAGATGCCAAGGTAACCAACACCTTAGAAGCAAAAATGTATTGCATTTTAACTGAAGGAGAATGTGGAACTTAGCGCTAGCAAGCAATGCATCTGTACTGATATGTTAATTGGATGAATGGCTTAATCATAGAATCATTCTTACAGCTGTGCAGCGCAGATTTGGTGAGTACTGAAGTAGCCTTGACACAAGATCAACTGCTTCTGCGGCATGCGCTTACCAAAAAGCTGCATGAAGAAGAAAATTAGGCAAGCAGGTTACAGCAGTCAAGGCTAACTGAATACAGATTAGGGGGCTACTTACCTTGTGCCAGGGATGAGCTTTTATCTGAGGGAATTTGAATTCAGAGTAGTTTGGGTTCATGCATCTGATTTCTTCTCTTGTCGGGGTACCCAAAATCTAGAATAGGTAGAATACCGATTTAAGCATATGAATCTAGATTACTGTACTTGCTGGTTTTGGCAGGAGATACAGACCTTTATTATCTCGACCAACTGATCAACGCCACTTTCTCCAGGAAACAGAGGCTGCAATTTCCCATGTTCAGGACAGAAAAAAGGTAAGTCAACAAAAAGTCCAGCTCAGGTACAGAAAAGAGTTTAGCAACAGAACAGTAGTTATCAACTTGATTTTCTCCATTAAAGTATTAGACTTCTAAATTAAACAACATCAAATAAATTGGATAAGGTATGTGTAATTTAACAGAGCTCGATTTATGCAGTATTTGCTGATCCAAATATGTTCATTGATATGATACTGAGACCTTCTAGATGTTGCTGATCACACTCTAATGTGTAGAAAATCCAATGTTCTTACTTTCAGAAATAACGAGTAGTAGATTCTATAATAATAAACCAAAATTACGTCTCCTTAGGAAATCAAGTGGTACTGTTCAAATACATATTATCTCAACTAATGAACTTGTCTGGAAGAAACCTGAGCTTCTAGAATAAGATTCTATACCTGACCAACCAGAAGCTCAGCTACTACACAACCAACAGACCAGATATCAATTGCTGTGGAATACTCTGTAGCTCCAAATATTAATTCCGGAGCCCTATAATACCGCGAGCAAATGTATGAGATGTTTGGTTCTCCAGGGACCTGAAATGGGATTTTGTACTGTAAATACATGTAACAACACTACCAAGAAATAAACGACACGAGCATACCAATTTTTTAGCACTCCCAAAATCACAAAGCTTAAGTTGATGAGTATGAGGATTGACCTGAAAGATTAAACCGTTGCAGTAAGTGGATCATAACTTATGATACAATCAAATAATATTTAAAAATATTGCAGGTTGTGACATCATTGAATGAGGGAACCTGCAAGCATGCAATGATACTGCTCGGTTCAAGCAAGACGATATGTCTAATAAAGAAGTCTAATGAAACTTACCAATAGATTCTGTGGTTTAATATCTCGATGGCATACCCCAACAACACGATGGATATATGCAAGGGCCCGGCACATCTATGAAATGATGGAACAACAAACAACTTCTTGAGAATCACCGAAACTAACTGTTTGAAAGAATCTATACACTGCAATGGAACATCTTCACGAACCTGATATGCATACAACTTAACATATATTATGGGTACACGCTGGTTCATCCGATTATAATACTTGGCAACACGATAAACTGTCTCCGAGACATATTCAAGTACAAGGTTTAGGTAAACTTCACCCTTCTCAGTTGTAGAAAAGAAGTGATGCTTTAGCTGAACTACATTTGGATGGTCAAGTAATTGCATTGTTTGGAGCTCTCTGTTCTTATATCTCTTATCCTGCAGCACCTTCTTAATGGCAACAGTCTCTCCAGTTTCCAAGCACTTGGCCTGTTGTATCAGATATTATCAATCAATTAGGTCATGGCCCCAGCATTATGAATATTCAGAAAAAGAAAGTGTAGTGATATATGAGGGCGACAGATGGCTAATTAACACACCTGAAATACTACACCAAATGAACCAGTCCCAACAACTCGTTCTGCCATGTATGAGACCTTCTGTAAAGCAATTAGAGTGTTAGTATTATCACTACTGGGTCATCAAATATTCCAAGGTATATATGCAGTTCAAATGTCCCAGTGAATAGTTTGAACCTCCATACACAGCCACAGGAGAACCAACGCTGCACATACCCATAAAAGGCATCATAGTGCAGAATTCTACCGATAAGAGTTCCCCAAAATAACTAATTAACTGCGAAGGTTTACCATACAGACGTACTGCATTTAGACATCCTATTCGGCACTAGAACATGCATGGGAAAGTACTGAAGATCACCTGTTTTGGTTTCCCGTTTTGACCTCCTATTGTTGTCACAATGATCTGACCTGCTTCTGTTCCATTTCCATCTACGGCAATCCCTTCAGCTTCCTACAGTCATAAAAGAAGTCATCACACAGATAGCAAGAGAATAAATGGCATCACATCAACAAGTCATGGAAGGAAAAATCAAAATAACCTTATCATTACGGCCATCAACTTTGTCATCGCTTATTTTCATATCATTCAATCCTTCTGGAAGAAGATATGCACCTGTTTCTTCAGTTTTAGCAGGATTCATACTAGTAGATGTGCTTGCCTCAGCATCTCTATGAGATGATGATGATTCCTGGTCTAGACGCATAGGTTTGTCATCAGATAGACGTGGTTCGATGACAATATCTCCCTTTCCATCCTGATCAAATTTTGGCCTTTTTGAGCCAGAGTCACCACCCTGAAAGAACAATAATTTCGTAATCAGTGTTCACAACTGAAGAAGCATACAGAGTTATAAGGCATTTCAACTTAGCAATCACAGAAATTAATAGATCGCAAACAACGGAAGCCATTTTCTGGCAGTCCCAAGCAATAACCAACAAACTGCATCAAACTTTCCCACCAATCAACAATCACAATGCTGAATATTTATTAGCAAAATAAACTTGCTCCCTTTTCAATGTTTTGTAAATTGTGCAACTCATTAAGCTTATATTCGCACGAACACTCTTAATCTCTTTGTGAGCCTAAAGGACCCAACAGCATGGTAAGCCAATTCCTGGCTAATCGAGGCAGGAATCTATTTTGGTGGAAATAACCAATGAAGTGTATAAGCTAGTAAGCTACCGAACAACCACCAGAGCAGAAATGGAGCATCCAATCTCTTGACGAACCTATAAAATGGTCGAATCATGCTTATTAGGTGCAAAAAGTATTCCACGTTGCTGCAGCATTGCTGACAGAAAAATGTTATCATCATTATCCAACCCGACAAATATATAGCAGAAGCAAACAAGCGGTCGTGTTTAAAGCGCAAGTAGCTCAATGCGACAATGCGAGAAGAATCCCACTAAAGCATTTTCCACCTGACAGCGCAACATGCCATACTTTTTTTTTCTGCCAATGGCAAAGTTTGCAACCAAGCAAGCCAACCACGAGGATGCTGCTGGGCGAGCGAGACTAGGAAGGAAGATCCGTAAAAACAAGCCAGCTGGTTGGTTTCGGGTCATTGACACCAAATGCAGCTCCGCCAGCGGTCGAGCCGCAAATCGCTGGCTGGGGGAGGGGCGGAGAGAGAGGAGAGATCGAGCATGCGCACGCACCGGATCGGAGACGGAGGAGCGGCCGGAGGCGATGCTCTTGAGCCGGCGCATCATATGCATCCTCCTCCGTGGGCGCCGCCGGCCCGAACCCGACCGCAAACCCTAGCACCGTCCTTCCTCCCACCACGGCCCCGCGCAGCTCCGGCCTCGCGAAGCAACCTCGCCGCTGCCGGAGGCGGCGATCCGTGGGAGGAGGGAACGGCGACGGCGAGGCCCTGGAAGCCTCTGGAAGCTTCGGGGGTCGTCGATGCGGGGAGAGGCCGGGGGCGTGGCCGCGTGGGGTGAATTTTTTTGGGAGGAAGGGCTCGCCCCCGTACACACCACTAGATTTCTCGCTGCTTTTTTTAGCTTTTGACTCTCTTCCTCCGGTTGTTGCTCCCGAAAATGGCAAATCTCGGGAGATCTTGACGTCCTGCGCCCGGACTGTGTATAATTGCTGGAGATGGACTCGGTTTTCAAAATGTCTCCGTTTATGACCAGCCTGCCACGTAATGTAGTACCAATTCTGGGCAACCAAATTTAGGGGCGAAGTTAGAGCGATCTCCAACGGACGCGCTTCGGCGCGGCGCGCTATATTTTCTTTGCACCGTCAAAAGGGCGTTTTTGCGCGCGGGGCGCCGGTTTTGCTTTTCCAGCAGCGCTATAGTTTAGCGTGCCGAAACGCAGCGCTCCAGCAGACGCCCAAAAACCGCAGCGCGCGCGGCAAGCACAAACAAGATTTGTATTTCAACATACAACCAAGAAGATCAAACATACGCACAATAAATCAACAATAAATAGTTTAATTATTACAACACAAATAAATAGTTCATCAGACAATAAATAGTTCATACAACAATAAATAGTTCATACAACAATAGAATGCATAGTTCACCACTCATTGTTGCCCATTCCATGCCCACCACTCCTCGATTAGATCTTTTTGAAGTTCATTATGCGTTTCATTGCGTCGAATGGCATGATAAGATGCAACAAACCGGGCCACCCTCTCCGCCCTCCTCCGCACTCGCACGGGATGACCCATCAACTCATAGTGGGTGTAGTCTAAATCTTGCCCCCGCTCATTCTCGATGATCATGTTATGCATGATCACACAAGCGGTCATGATGTACCAAAGCATGTCTTGATCCCAAAATCTAGCCGGCCCTCTGACAATAGCAAATTGGACTTGCAAAATCCCAAATGCTCTCTCCACATCTTTCCTAGCCGCCGCTTGAGCATTGTGGAAATCAAGCTCTTTTCTACCTTCCGGATTCTTAACCGGCTTGACAAATGTTTGGCACTTTGGGTAGATGCCATCCGCAAGATAATAGCCATAGTTGTATGTATGGCCATTTGCTACAAACTCCACCGGATGAGTCTTACCATTTGCAATCTTATTCATGAGTGGTGACCGTTGAACAACGTTGATGTCATTGAGAGATCCGGGCATACCAAAAAAAGCATGCCAAATCCAAGTCTCATGATCGGCCACCGCTTCAAGAATTATAGTTGAATCTTTTTTGTGGCCTTGGAATTGTCCATGCCAAGCCGCGGGACAGTTTTTCCAACTCCAGTGCATACAATCAATAGAGCCAAGCATACCTGGGAACCCCCGAGCGGCATTGTGCTCCAGAAGCCTAGCCGTGTCTGCAGCATTGGGAGCTCTCAAATATTCTGTACCAAAAACTTGCACAACTCCAACTGCAAACCGCTTGACACACATGATGGCTTGACTCTCACCCATGGCCAAGTGGTCATCAACTAAATCCGCCGGAATACCGTATGCCAACATACGTAAAGCGGCGGTCACCTTTTGAAAGGTGCTATGCCCGAGCTCTCCGGCGGCATTCCTCCTCTGCTGAAAAAACCGGTCATGCCTCGCCAATTTCTCCGCAATGTGCCTGAACAACTCGATGCTCATTCTAAAGCGGCGCCGGAAATATGACTCGGGGTATATGGGATGATCCACAAAATAGTGTCTCATCAATCTATTGTCAGCCTCGATCCTCTCCCTCCTTAATTTCTGACGACCGAAAACTGAACCACCATGTTTCGGTTTTTTGTTAGCATGGATAGCTAGGAGCATTGCAATGTCCTCCTCTTCTTGAATATCGAATTCTTCGTCGGAAGAATCGTATGATGTACTCATCTACAAAATTTAATTCAATCTACTATAAAACTACAAACTAGCAATGCACAAAATTCGTTTAGCAAATTTACACCGAATTCATACCTTGCAAAGTGTTTTCTCAAACGCCTTGCGAGCGCGGAGGTGCAGCCGGCCGCCGTGCGCTGTTCGGTGGAGCTTCTGCGCGCTCGGTCGGCGAAGGGGTGGCGGCGAGTTGGCGGCGGAGGGGTGACGACGAGGCGGCGAAGACGCGCTGCCGAGGGACGGCGGAAGCCTCGGCGGCGTCGGTGATGGCGGCGCCCAAATCAACGCCGCGGCGAAGTCCGCGCGTCCATAGAAGCGGCGGCGCACTGAGGAGCGGCGGGAGCGCCGGCGGCAACGCTGGGTCGCCGGAGAAGAATGGGGGAAGAGGTGCGGGCGGCGGCGCGGGAGGGGCGAGGCGGAGAGAGAGCGCGAGCGGCGGGAGATTTCAGCGGCAGTTGGGGGATTCGCGCACGTTTTCCTTTCCCCCCGCGCGCTGGACGGCAGGCCGCAAATAAACCGCTGACGGTACCGCTTCGTCCCGCGCGCTGGACGGTTATCGCGCGCGCGGTTCTTTTCGCGCGTCTGCTGGAGCATGCGAAACGGCCCCGCGCGCGGCAAACGACCGGTATATCGCGCGCGCGGCGTTTTTGCAGCCGCTGTTGGAGATGCTCTTACTCCTAGTTACCATCTTCTCCCTTCTCTTTTTTTGAAAACCACAAGCCATCTTTATTAATTATCAAACAAAGCTACATCATCTGCCACCAACTCAACAATAAAATCTGGCGGGTCATCCAGCCAAGTAATTAGCTGGGATCTGTAACACCTGCGGTGGTACATGCGCGTGTTGATTGTGTCAACGACTGTTGCGTCAGCATGAGGTGATGCCTGTGGTCTCACTTGTAAGAGGCAGGATATAGGCCTGGGCGTGCGTTGTACGAGGGGACAAGAAACAACTGAAATCAAAACAGTATCGTTGCTGTCTCCTCTCTGTCCCTCTCCTTCTCTCTTGCGTCTGCATCTGGTTCTTCTTCTTCCTCAAGGCAGAGATCGAGTAGAGCTCACGCCCCGATCCACATCGGCGGCCAGGGGTAGTTACAGTGGTATCAGAGGTCCAGTCGCTCCTTGGGTCACGAGATCTTCAGCTGTAAAATCCCAGAGGGGGTCGGCGAACTCTGTGGGGAATTCGATTTCGATCGTGTTCTTCACGGAGATCCTGTAAATCCTCTCTCTGGTTTGTTGGATCGAGTGATTCCGCGACGGCTCCACCAAAACCTTCACCGCAGACGCAGTTCGTGTTGGAGGCGATGGGGGAGGCGACGGCGAGCACCATCGAGTCGCTGGCGGTGATTCGGAGAGCCTAGAGCGAGTGCAGACGCAGATGGGCTCCCTCGATGCCCGTCTGGGGCTGCTCGACAACGCGTACCAGCAAGTGGCGAGCAAGCTCGACCTCAACGGCCGCGCGGTGAGCGATCACACGCGCATCATGGATGGCATCGAGCGGCGCCAGGAATCCTTGGCCCAGCAGATGGCGGCGACGGCGACGGCGGCGGCGGTGGCGAAATTGGGGGACAACTCTCCTTCGTATGTCGTGGATGTAGAGGAGGGTGAGGTGGACCTGAATCGGGCCGCAGCGGTGGGGAAGGCGGTCGTCAATTCACCATCGGCGGCGGCTGCGAGGAGGGCCACCAACGAGTACTTCGGGACCCGGATCCACATCGGCTCCAAGACCTCAGGATCCAGGCATCAGTGCGGCGGCGTTCGGACGGGATGGTGTTCGGGGACGGGGGAGGCCACCAGACGAACACCAAGGCGGCGGTAGACAGGCGATGCCCAAAATGTCGTTTCCCAAGTTCGATGGTACGTTTCCCGCTTATGGCGTGGCAATTGTTTGGATTACTTCCAAGTGTTCAACATTGTACCAACCATGTGGCTCACCACCGCGTGGCTGCATCTGGAGGGCAATGCCGCGCACTGGTTTCAAGCATACAAGCTCCGCCATGAGGTTAACACGTGGCCAGAGTTCATGACTGCAGTGGAGGCGAAGTTGGAGTGGATGACCACAGAAATTCATGTCTGAATTGATCCAACTGAAGCAAACAGGAACGGTGGGTGAGTACTGTGTTGCTTTCCGGAGTTGATGTTCAAACTTTGCGGGCACAATCCGTACTACGACAGACCATGTTTTGGGCACTTCCTGAAGGGACTCAAGCACGAGATCAGATTGGCAGTCGCATCCCAACTACCAGAGTCAGTGGACAGGGCAATTTTACTAGCTCATGTGCAGGAAGATTTGAGTACCAAATTCAAGCCATGGGCTGCGAAAACTGCAACAGTTGCCGAACCTGATGCTCCTCGCGCTGCTTCAAAAATTGGGCAGGGAGAATTGTGGAAAGAGAGGCAGCTGAAGGAATACCGGCGTGCCAATGGGCTATGTTATCGCTATGGCGAGAAGTACGACCCTAGTCATGTGTGTGCAGTTAAATCTCAGGCAGTGGTGCACGCACTGTCAGTAGAAGATCTGCGGTGCATTTATCACCAGCCGTATTGGATCTTCTGGAATTACAGGATATTGAGGAAGCTCAGCAATTGTCCTTGTCGATTAATGCATTGTCAGGTGCCTCGGATGGTGACACGGTTCGCATCAGGGCTCTCGTGCAGAATCAGGTCATGTTACTGCTAGTAGATACAGGCAGCGTCACAGCTTTCTCAGCTCCGCATTTGTGGAACGATTGCAGTGTGAAACAAACGATTCCTTCGGTATCCGTAGAGTGGCCAACAATGAGCTGATGCACTGCAATGCGATGATCAAAGGGTTTGAATTGGACCCATGGGGAAACTTTTGACCATGATATGAGGATTTTACCTTTGGGAGCTTATGATGCCATTCTCGGCATGGATTGGCTTAAGCTTCAAGGCGATATGTCTTGCAACTGGCTCCAGAAAACACTGAAGTTCATGCACAAAGGGAAAGAGATAGGGTTACAAGGGATTCAACCAACACCCCTGTTACCATTATAGAAGTTTCCTATACAGCAGGTCCTGAAATGGAACAAAGGCAATGATATTTGGGCAATTGCGGTGTTAGAAGCTGTATCTGACAGACAACAAAGCAACTTGCCGGAAGAAGTACAAAAAGTGTTGCAAGACTTTGATGCTGTGTTTTCTGAACCTAAAACATTGCCACCATCCAGGGTATATGATCACACAATTCCGTTAACTCCTGGTGCTGCTCCGGTAAATGCTAGACCCATACCGATATTCTCCACTCCACAAAGATGAAATAGAAAGACAGGTTGCAGAAATGTTGGCTTCATGGATCATTGTCCATTCTATGAGTCCTTTTGCATCTCCTGTAATTCTAGTGCAAAAAAAGGATGGGTCCTGGAGGTTCTGTGTGGATTATCGCAGACTGAATGAATTAACCATCTGAAACACGTTTCCTATGCTTGTCGTTGATGAGCTACTTGATGAACTAGCAGGAGCACAGTATTTTTCCAAATTGGATCTGCGAGCTGGATACCATCAGATCCGCATGCATCCAGAAGATGAAGCTAAAACTGCATTCAAAACCCACCATGGTCACTATCAATTCTGTGTAATGCCCTTCGGTTTATCAAATGCACCTGCCACATTTCAGGTGTGATGAATGAAGTGTTGCAGCCGTGCTGAGGAAATTTGCCCTCACCTTTATGGATGATATCTTGATCTACAGTGCATCAATCGAAGAACATGCTCAGCATCTGGCCACTTTGTTGAAATTGTTGCAAAACAGTGAGCTGTTTGTTAAAAGATCAAAGTGCTCGTTTCCCCAAACACATCTCGAGTATCTGGACACATAGTGTCAGGAGAAGGAGTGCCAACCGACCCACAGAAAACTGCAGCTATGATAGCCTGGCCTCGACCAACTAATTTCACTGAACTAAGAGGGTTCTTGGGGTTCACGGGGTGCTATAGGAAGCTTGTGGAATTCTATGGTCTCATTGCAAAAGCCTTGACCAACTTTGTTGAAAAAGAAGCAGTTCGAGTGGAATGATGAAGCTGAGCAAGCTTTCGTGAACTTAAAGCAGCCATGGCTTCAACACCGGTACTCCAACTTCCAAATTTTACCAAACAGTTTGTGATCAAAACTGATGCGTGTGGGTCAGGCGTCGGAGCTGTTCTGATGCAGGAGGGGAAACCAGTTGCTTTCCTTAGCAAAGCGTTGAGTCCCAAACACTGACCCTGTCCATATATGAAAAGGATTTCTGGCATTAATCATAGAAGTGAAAAAATGGAGGCAATATCTGTTGAGGGGAGAATTCATCATTTGAACTGACCACTGATACGTCTCCAACGTATCCATAATTTCTGCTGTTCCATGCTTATATTATACCATTTGCTACATGTTTTATATACCTTCGTTTCACTTTTATGCATTTTCTGGACTAACCTATTAACAAGATGCCACAGTGCCAGTTCCCTGTTTTCTGCTGTTTTTGGTTTCAGAAAGTTACTTCTGGAAATATTCTCGGAATTGCACGAAACAAAAGGCCAAGTCCCTATTTTCCAGCACGTACACGGAGTCCGAAGGAGAGACGAAGGAGAGCCACGAGGTGGCCAACCACCTGGCGGCGCGGCAGTGGGCCCAGCCACGCCTGCCTGTGGTTTGGGCCCCTCGGGGGTCCGCCGACATCGCCCATTCGCCTATTTATTCCCCGAGACGTGAAAACCTAAAACACCGAGCCTTTCATCCAGAACATATTCGCTGCCGCCACCGTCGTCAACCCTAACTCGGGGGGTTCTGAAGCTCTTCCCGGCACCCTGCCGGAGAGGGGAATCTTCACCGGAGGGCTCTACATCGCCATGCCCCGCCTCCGGAGTGATGCGTGAGTATTCATCCTTGGACTTGGGGTCCATAGCGTAGCTAGATGGTTGTCTTCTCCACTTGTGCCATCATGTTTAGATCTTGTGAGCTGCCTATCATGATCAAGATCATCTTATTGTAATGCTACATGTTGTGTTTGCTGGGATCTGACTTATATTGATACCTATGTGGAGCTGAAATATTATATTCATGATCAAGATTTTTAACTGTCACGGATTTGAGCTTATCTCCCTGTAGAAAAATTCAAAAAATTCTGAAAAAATCACGCATATTCCTGAGATATGTACGCAACTTTCATTATTTTAGGCCAGATCCATCTGAGCAACTTAAGTGCCTCGAAAAAATTCGTCATTCCAGACTGTTCTGTTTTTGACAGATTCTGCCTTTTGTTTTGCATTCGCTCTTTTACTGTGTTTGTGTGGATTTCTTTGCTCCACAAAGCATTGGTGGCTGTAGCTAATGTCCAGAAGCTTTGGGATTGATTGTATCATTACAGAATATGAGAATTTTTGATTATGCACTAACCCTCTAATGAGAACTGTCTTGAGTTTGGTGTGAAGGAAGTTTTCAAGGATCAAGCGAGAAGGGTGATATTATGTGATCAAGAAGAGTGAAAAGCCTAAGCTTGGGGATGCCCCCGTGGTTCATCCCAACCATATTCAGAGAGACTCAAGCGTCTAAGCTTGGGGATGCCCAAGGCATCCCCTTCTTCATCAACAAACTTATCAGGTCATCTCTAGTGAAACTATATTTTAATTCTTTCACATCTTATGCGCTTTACTTGGAGCGTCTGTGTGTTTTTATTTTTGTTTTTGTTTGAATAAATTCGGATCCTAGCAATCCTTGTGTGGGAGAGAGACACGCTCCGCTTTTTCATGTGAATACTCATGTTCTTCACTTATATTTGTTGAGTATTCTTAACTAGCTACTGCAGTGCTTTTAGCTCCTGTTTTTCATGCATCTCTTCGAGCTGTTAGCACTTGTTTATAAATACTCTCTTGCTGCATTATATTATCATTTGGAGAGTTTATGTTTAAATAAATTGATTGGTGTTTGTTTGGAAGAAAGAAAATGCTACATGTAGTAGTTGGTATTGGAAAAGACATATGCATTCTTGTAGATCATTGTCTTGTTTGATTTGATGCTTTGCAATTGTTTTGAGCTCTCAAGTAGATCATGTTTAAGCTCTTGCATCATGTAGTTAAAGCCTAGTAGTGGAGAACTACCGTAGAGCTTGTTGAGACTTGGGATGCATATTTGTTCTCTCTAAGGTCTAGATATTTTCTGGTAAAATGTTTGAGCAACAAGGAAGACAGTGTAGAGTCTTATAATACTTGCAATATGTTTTTATGTGATTCTTGCTGTACCGGTTTATACTTGTGTTTGCTTCAAACAACCTTGCTAGCCTAAACTCTGTACTGAGAGGGAATGCTTCTCGTGCATCCAAAACTTGAGCCAAAACCCATGCCATTTGTGTCCACCATACCTACCTACTATGTGGTATTTCCTGCCATTCCAAGTAAATATTTCATGTGCTACCTTTAAACTATTCAAAACTTTATTACTCCTTATTTGTGTCAATGTTTTATAGCTCATGAGGAAGTATGTGGTGTTTTATCTTTCAATCTTGTCATTTACTTCTGACAGACTTTCACCTGGACTAGTGGCATATACATCCGCTTATCCAATAATTTGCAAAAAGAGCTGGCAACGGGGTGCCCAGCCCCAATTAATTACAACTTTCATTAATAATTCTCTTCACATGTTTTGCCCTGATTTATCAGTAAGCAACTTAATTTGCAAATAGACACTCCTCCATGGTATGTGAATGTTGGAAGGCACCCGAGGATTCGGTTAGCCATGGCTTGTGTAAGCAAAAGGTTGGGAGGAGTGTCATCTATAAAGAAACTAAAATACATGTGTAAACAAAAGAGAAGAGGGATGATCTACCTTGCTGGTAGAGATAACGTCCTTCATGGGAGCCGCTCTTGAAAGTCTGGTTGACAAGGGGGTTAGAGTGCCCACTACCATTCGTTGACAACAACAAACACCTCTCAAATACTTATTTTGTGCTCTCTATATGCTTTCGAAAACTTAAAAAGCTCTAGCACATGATTTAATCCCTGCTTCCCTCTGCGAAGGGCCTATCTTTTACTTTATGTTGAGTCAGTTTACCTACTCCTTTCTATCTTAGAAGCAAACACTTGTGTCAACTTTGTGTGCATTGATTCTTACATATTTACTTATTGCACTTGTTATATTGCTTTATGTTGACAACTATCCATGAGATATACATGTTACAAGTTGAAAGCAAATGCTGAAACTTAATCATCCTTTGTGTTGCTTCAATGCCTTTTACTTTGAATCTATTGCTTTATGAGTTACCTCTTATGCAAAACTTTTTGATGCTTGTCTTGAAAGTACTATTCATGAAAAGTTTTTGCTTATATGATTCATTGTTTACTCTTTATCTATTTGTTAGCAAACTATAGATCATTGCTTTGAGTCACTTCATTCATGACATGAGCCTTGCAATATATTGATCAAGATTGTGTGAAAGCATGTCTCCTCAGAAATTATTTGTTGTTATCGTTTTACCTACTCGAGGACGAGTAGAACTAAGCTTGGGGATGCTTGATACGTCTCCAACGTATCCATAATTTCTGCTGTTCCATGCTTATATTATACCATTTGCTACATGTTTTATATACACTTCGTATCACTTTTATGCATTTTCTGGGACTAACCTATTAACAAGATGCCACAGTGCCAGTTCCCTGTTTTCTGCTGTTTTTGGTTTCAGAAAGTTACTTCTGGAAATATTCTCGGAATTGCACGAAACAAAAGGCCAAGTCCCTATTTTTCCAGCACGTACACGGAGTCCGAAGGAGAGACGAAGAGAGCCACGAGGTGGCCAAACCACCTGGCGGCGCGGCAGTGGGCCCAGCCGCGCCGCCTGTGGTTTGGGCCCCTCGGGGGTCCGCCGACATCGCCCCTTCGCCTATTTATTCCCCGAGACGTGAAAACCCTAAAACACCGAGCCTTTCATCCAGAACATATTCGCTGCCGCCGCCGTCGTCAACCCTAACTCGGGGGGTTCTGAAGCTCTTCCCGGCACCCTGCCGGAGAGGGGAATCATCACCGGAGGGCTCTACATCGCCATGCCCGCCTCCGGAGTGATGCGTGAGTAGTTCATCCTTGGACTATGGGTCCATAGCAGTAGCTAGATGGTTGTCTTCTCCACTTGTGCCATCATGTTTAGATCTTGTGAGCTGCCTATCATGATCAAGATCATCTTATTGTAATGCTACATGTTGTGTTTGCTGGGATCTGACTTATATTGATACCTATGTGGAGCTGAATATTATATTATCATGTCTATGTCATTTGTGATCTTGCATGCTCTCCGTTACTTGTTGAAGCCTTGGCCAAGTGAATACTTGTAACTCCAAGAGGGGGTATTTATGCATGATAGTTGGGTTCAACCTCTATTTAACCTGGGATAGTGACAGCAAGTTCTAAGGTTGTAGATGTGTTGTTGCCACTAGGGGTAAAACAGCAATGCTTTATTCAAGGATGAATGTATTGTTTACATTACGCACATTACTTAATGCAATTGTCTGTTGCTTGCAACTTAATACTGGAAGGGGTACGGATGTTAACCGGAAAGTGGACTATTTAGGCATAGATGCATGCTGGATAGCGGTCTATGTACTTTGTCGTAATGCCCAAATGAATCTCATAGTAGACACCACAGCTCACACATGCATGTTATATGCACTTATCAATTGTCAATTGCCCAGCTGTAATTTGTTTACCCAGCATGTTAGTTATCTTATTGGAGAGACACCACTAGTGAACTGTGGACCCCGGTCCATTCTTTTACATCTGAAATACAATCTACTGCAATCATTGTTCTCTACTGTTTTATGCAAACAAACATCATTTCCATTCGATACGTTTAACCCTTTGTTTTCAGCAAGCCGGTGAGATTGACAACCTCACTGTTAAGTTGGGGCAAAGTAATTTGATTGTGTTGTGCAGGTTCCACGTTGGCACCGGAATCCCTGGTGTTGCGCCGCACTACACTCCTTCACCAACACCTTCGAAGCAAACCTCGTTTTCCTACTGGTTCGATTAAACCTTGGTTTCATACTGAGGGAAAACTTACTGCTGCACTCATCATACCTTCCTCTTGGGGTTCCCAACTGACGTGTGACGTACAAGCATTGTTTCTGGCACTATTGCCGGGGAGATATTCCCTCGTCAACTTAGAGCCACCAACACGTTTTCTGGCGCCGTTGCCGGGAAATATTCCCTCGTCAACTTAGAGCCACCAACCACCAAAGTATGACATTCTTAGATGATCAGATACTGCACTCTGCCATGCAGCGCAAGGCAATGGCTCGGCTAATGGGGTTGAACTTTCGAATTGTGTATAAGAAGGGCAAGGAAATGTGGCAGCTGACTCTTTGTCGCGAGTGGCTCACTCCCTGGATCTCAAGGTGGTCTCATCTGCTCAACCAGCATGGCTGCAAGAGGTCATCAATACCTATGCCACAGATGCTGAAGTTCAACAGAAGCTGCAGGCTCTAGCACTGATCTGTCCAGATGACCAAGGATACGAACTCTGTCAAGGGATTGATTCGGTTTAAAGGAAGAGTCTGGATTGGCAACAACTCAGCTGTGCAAACCAAAACTGATCAATGCTTTTCATGCCAGTGCCATTGGAGGGCACTATGGAGTGTTGCCTACTTATCTGAGGTGAAGAAATTATTTGCTTGACATGAATGAAGGTGGCAGTTGACAATTTTGTTAAGCAATGCTCTGCGTGTCAACAGGCCAAACATGAACACACTCATCCATCTGGACTGCTACAAGCGCTGCCAATTCCAAAAGGTACGTGGCAATAATTGTCCATGGACTTCATCGAAGGCTGCCGATGTCTCATGGGCCAATGTAATTATGGTCATCGTTCATAGACTGTCCAAGTATGCCCACTTCGTGCCGCTGAAACATCCCTTCACGGCAGCGACGGTGGCACAAGCTTTTCTGGATTCAGTGGTTAAACTACACACCGTTCCCTTGGCAATTGTTTCTGATCGAGACAAAGTTTTCACCAGCCAACTGTGGAATGAATTGTTCAAAGCGCTGGGTACAAAACTGCAATCACCACAACTTATCATCCACAGACGGACGGGTAAACGGAGAGGGTCATCAGTGCCTCGAGATGTATCTAAGGTGTGCAGTACATGAGGAACCGAAGCAATGGCGCAAATGGCTTCCTCTGGCCGAGATGTGGTACAATGCCACGCATCATTCTGCAATAGGCTGTTCTCCGTTCAAAGCCGTTTATGGAGCATAACCAAATTTGGCCTCTATTCCAACCCTGGGCACTGATTCTACATCAGATGCTGTTGTCTTACTTCAGGAACGAAAAGACCAGCTGGCCCGACTCAAAGTTCATCTAGCAGCTGCCCAGAATCGAATGAAACTGCAAGCCGACAAATACGTATAGAAAAACAATTCCAAATTGGTGAACAAGTGCTGCTTAAACTGCAACCTTATGCTCGGTCATCTTTGGTCAACAGACCATGCCCCAAGCTTGCTCTCAAGTACTTTGGACCATTTCGCATACTGGAGAAGATTGGAGAAGTTGCATACAAGTTGGATTTACCTGATCATAGTGCAATCTACCCTGTGTTCCATGTGTCGCAGCTCAAAGGTACACACCGGATTTCACTCCTGTCTTTGCAGATCTTCCTTCGGCGCCAGCACTGGATGCCGCTGAGACGTCTCCTGAAGAAATCCTTGATCACCGTCTCGTGAAGAAAGGTAATGCAGCGATTCCACAAGTGCTCATCAAATGGAAAGGGATACGGCAACTTCTGCTACTTGGGAAGAACTGTACGTGCTCAAGAACAGGTTCCCTGACGCTCTTGCTTGGGGACAAGCAAGCTCTCCGACGGGGGGAGGGGGATGTAACACCTTGATAACCCACAAGTATAGGGGGTGTATCGTAGTACTTTCGATAAATAAGAGTGTCGAACCCAACGAGGAGCAGAAGGTGTTGACAAGCGGTTTTGATGAAGGATTCACTGTAAATGCTCTCAGACAAGTTTTTAGGAGTTTTTGATATGACAGATAAATAAAGTACAAGTAAATAAAATGCAGTAATAATAGTTGCAGCGAGTGGCCCAATCCTTTCTACAGCAAAGGACAAGCCGGTTGTTGTACTTATAATGACCAAACGTTCTTGAGGACACACGGGAATATTGTCAAGTGCTTTCGCTTCATATAGTTGATTAATCTTCATTGTTTTGATAAGTGTTGTGTGGGTGAACCTATGCTAATGCACCGCCCTTCCTAGGACTAATACATACTTGTGATTATACCCCTTGCAAGCATCCGCAAATACAAGAAAGTAATTAAGATAAACTAACCACAGCCTTAAACTTTGAGATCCTGCTATCCCTCATGCATCGATATACCAACGGGTGTTCAGGTTTCTGTCACTCCGGCAACCCCACAATTGGCAAACGAATACACAATGCATTCCCCTAGGCCCATAAAGGTGAAGTATCATGTAGTCGACGTTCACATGACACCACTAGAAGAATAACACCACAACTTAAGCATCAAACCATTAAATATTACTCAACATAGTTCACTACTAACATCAAGACTTCTCCCATGTCCTCAAGAACTAAACGAACTACTCACAAGACATCATACGGAACATGATCAGAGGTGATATGATGATGAATAACAATCTGAACATAAACCTTAGTCCAATGGTTTCACCCAATAGCATCAATAACAAGAGTAATCAACACCGGGAGAGTTTCCCCTATGAAATAGACAAGATTCAGCCCTAGATGTTATAGCGGAGACGGGGTGCAGCGGCGGTGATGATGGTGTTGGCGGTGGAGATGATGATGATGATCCCGATGAAGTCCAGCTCGATGACGGTGATGATGGCGACGATTTCCCCCTCCGGGAGGGAATTTCCCCCGGCAGATTTCTTCCTGCAGGGGAGCTTTTCGCTCTCTGGTGTTTTCCGCCTCGTGGAGGCGGCGGAATATTTCGATGGCCGTCCTCCTGTGTGTTAGGGTTCCGAGGGGGTCAAGTACGCGAAGGGGGAACGGCTGAGGTGGGCCAGGGCCCCCAAACCACCTGTCGGCGCGGCAGGGGGCCCCCGCGCCAGGGTGAGGAGGGCCCACCTTGGCCCTCTCAGCCTCCCCTTTTGGCCTCCTCCATCTTCTGGTAAAATAGGAACTTCCATATGTCTCCTTCGATTTATTGATCTTCAGAAATAGTGCATCTCGACGGTGCTTTTTCCAGCAGAATCCTGACTCCGGTGTCCAATTCTCCATTATTCATCAAACATGCAAAATAGGTAAAATAACATAAGTAACACTTCTAAATATGAAATATATCGATGAATAGCAGTAAATTATGATATAAAATAGTGATGCAAAATGGACGTATCAACCCCCCCAAGCTTAGACCTCGCTTGTCCCCAAGCGAAAACTGAGCTCAGTAAACATGACCACAAGTTTATGGAGCAAAGTGTCGATAAATAAAATACGGACAAGAAGCATCACATTCATTGATACACAAGTCATTCTAGACAGCAACTTCCCTTCATATAATCTAACTTGAAATAAGTAAAGGGAACCACGATGAAGTGCATAAAGAGAACCATGATTGGTGAAGGCAAACTTAAACTCTTGGTCAGAGAACAATTAACAGATCATACTTATCTTTCGAGAAGAGTCTTTATATCAGAGCTTATATAGCAGAACTTACATGCCTTAATCATAACAGTCTCCTTACAGTCATTGATAACTTTCAAAGTTATATTCATTCGGATAAAAGCTATTGTGCGAAACAAGGAAATGAGAGATATGATTAGAAGTATCAACACATATAACTAATTGGATCTCAACAACTCAAATGCTTGCTTGAGATAGAGAGGAATGGGTTTACTGACTCAACAATAATGTAAAAGATAGGCCCTTCGCAGAGGGAAGCAGGGATTAAATCATGTGCTAGAGCTTTTAAGTTTTGCAAAGCATATAGAGAGTATGAAAATAGTTGTTTGAGCTATGTATGTCGTTGTCAACGAATCGTAGTAAAGTGAACACTAACCCCTTGTCAACCAGACTTTCAAGAGCGGCTCCCATGAAGGACGTTATCTCTACCAGCAAGGTAGATCATCCCTCTTCTCTTTTGTTTACACATGTATTTTAGTTTCTTTATAGTTGACACTCCTCCCAACCTTTTGCTTACACAAGCCATGGCTAACCGAATCCTCGGGTGCCTTCCAACATTCACATACCATGGAGGAGTGTCTATTTGCAAATTAAGTTGCTTACTGATAAATCAGGGCAAAACATGTGAAGAGAATTATTAATGAAAGTTGTAGTTAATTGGGACTGGGCACCCCATTTGCCAGCTCTTTTTGCAAATTGTTGGATAAGCGGTGTATATGCCACTAGTCCATTGGTGAAAGTCTGTTTGACAAAAGTGCTAGAGAAACTCTACAGAACCCTCATGAGCTAATAAACAGTGACACAAAACTAGGAGTAATAAGTTTTGAATAATTTAAAGGTAGCACATGAAGTATTTACTTGGAATGGCGCAAAATACCATATAGTAGGAAGTTATGGTGGACTCGAATGGCAATGGTTTGGCTCAAGGTTTGGATGTATGAGAAGCATTCCCTCTCGATACAGGTCTTTGGCTAGCAAGGTTATGTAGCAAGCATAAGAGTTGAGGGATACAAACAATTATACAAGTGATAAGAATAATCATGCAATCTTCCTTAGAAGCACAAATAGTTTAACTTAAGAATACTAAGCTTATGAGCTACAAAGAAAGAAAGATCATGGAATAATAT
Organism: Poa pratensis; assembly: GCA_947311845.1. Taxonomy (NCBI): domain Eukaryota; kingdom Viridiplantae; phylum Streptophyta; class Magnoliopsida; order Poales; family Poaceae; genus Poa; species Poa pratensis. The sequence continues at coordinate 41,797,438 of CAMZMU010000037.1, read as the reverse complement.
ATTTGCATGCACTCCCTCTCTCTACTTAAGTCTCAAAGTATTGTCTACTACTGACCAATGCTAAGTTTGCCAAAACCAAAAAGATTAACTTGGTGCTCTAAAAAGTGATCCCTATACTAACAACAAGGTTATCAATATGAAAGAGAATTGCAAGCTAAAATAAAGTATGCAGAAAGTAAATGATAAAACTTCTCATTAATATTTCATAACGGCAACTCACACCAAGGGATACATAGATAACCAACTAAAAGAGAGATACTTCCACATTGCAAACCATCATATAAGATAACTTCCCTACTCACGATATGACTTTATGGAAAAGTAAAAGGTAAAGATAATGATGTGATACCGCGGCACTCCCCCAAGCTTGGAACAAACCAAGGGGATGCCAATACTTATGATGAATTACTCCTTCGGTGGTGGTGGTGAATTGTTGATAAGCTTATCAACCAGCTCCTTCAGTTCATCAATCTTGTAGGTGAGGGCGCGAATCAGCTCAGAGTTGTGTTCGATGCGATTCATAAACTTGTCAGACTGCGAGTCCCAACTCTTGGAGTTGTTTCCCCACTCCTCAGCAGCAGAATCCCTCTTTCCTGTATTGTTAGAACGATCTATATTCCAACCACTAGGCAATCAGCCTCCGGGATCCTCTCAATTTGATGCTTATGGATAAGAGTATGGAAGGGGTTATTTATGCCTGGGGAAGATGTCCTGGGAGCCAAGAAGTGTCGTGGAACCTTCCCTCCGGTGCTCATCCGCGCCCTTGCCTGGGCTTGAATGGATTTGCCACCACTCCGATGCTTGCAACGGTAGCGCGCGGGTATTCGCGCGGGTCTTCCTCCACTTCTCCTTCATCTTCGCTCTTGACTTCCTCCTTCAGCTTGGGGTCTTGAGTCTCGTCTTCCAAAGGCTCCTTGCCCTTGTTGTTGTTGTTGGAGACCATGGCGCTTCTAAATCTGAAAACAATATCTGGACAGAAACAGCTCGAAACGAAACACGATGAAAAGGCGAGATACGAACCTCGGGGGTTCGGGTGAGTTATATAGCAAAAAGTTTTACAACATAAGGAAGGTACAGGAGGAAACCTGATCGGAGACGAGCTCCGGGGTGCTCAAACCACCAGGCGGCGCGGCTGGGGGCCCACCGCGCCGACCTATGGTTTGGGCACCACGGGTGCCGTCTCCCATCCGGTTCGGTCTCTTATTTTTCCATATTTAATAAAAACGACGAAAATATCTTCTAGAAAGTTATTCGCGAAACTTTTCTTACCGAAACTGTTACCTATTCGAATCGAATTCTGCAGTCCCAGAAAAATGTTCTTCAATGAAAGTTTCCGGAGTCACCACTTTAATTGTATCAACCTCTTCATTAATAGAATCTCCAGAAATATAATGCTTGAGTCTTTGACCATTTACCACTTGTGTAGAGTTATCTTTCAATGAAGCAATTTTTATTGCACCTGAACGATACACCTCCACAATAACAAATGGTCCTTCCCATTTTGAGAGTAACTTTCCTGCAAAAAATCTGAGACGAGACCTATACAATAGAACTTTCTCACCAACATTAAATTCTCTTTTAAGAATTCTCCTATCATGCCATCTCTTAACTTTTTCTTTAAAGAGTCTAGCATTTTCATAAGCCTCACTTCTCCATTCATCTAAAGAACTTAATGCAACAACCTTTTCTCACCGGCAAGTTTAAAATCTCTATTAAGTTCTCTCACTGCCCAATAAGCTTTGTGTTCTAATTCTAAAGGCAAGTGACAAGCTTTACCATAAACCATTTTATAAGGAGACATGCCCATGGGGTTCTTATAAGCAGTTCTATAAGCCCATAAAGCATCATTTAACTTACTAGCCCAATTTTTTCTAGATTTATTAACAGTCTTTTGCAAGATAGATTTAATCTCCCTATTTGACAATTCTACTTGTCCACTAGTTTGAGGATGATAGGCTGAAGCAATTCTATGATTAACACCATATTTAGCAAGAGTCTTTCTAAAACCACCATGGATAAAATGAGAACCTCCATCAGTCATAAGATATCTAGGTACACCAAACCTAGGAAAAATGACATCTTGAAGCATTTTTAAAGAGGTCTCACCATCAGCACTTTTAGTAGGTATAGCTTCTACCCATTTAGTGACATAATCAACAGCAACAAGTATATGAGTATTACCTTGTGAAGAAGGAAAAGGACCCATGAAGTCGAATCCCCAACAATCAAATGGTTCAATAACAAGAGAATAACTCATAGGCATTTCATTGCGTCTAGAGATATTACCAACCCTTTGACATTCATCACAAGATAAAATAAACTTTCTTGCATCCTTAAAGAGGGTAGGCCAATAAAAACCTGATTGTAGAACTTTCTGCGCAGTTCTATCTCCAGCGTGATGCCCTCCATAAGCACTTCCATGGCATTTCCTCAGTATTTCCTGTTGTTCATATTCAGGAACACATCTTCGCATAATACCATCGACTCCTTCTTTATATAAGTGTGGGTCATCCCAAAAGTAATGCCGCAAGTCATAAAAGAATTTCCTTCTTTGCTGAGCTGAAAAGGTTGGAGGCAAGTACTTGGAAACAATAAAGTTAGCATAATCAGCATACCAAGGACTATCTCGCGAACTTACACTTATTGCAGCCAATTGTTCATTTGGAAAGCTATCATTAACAGGAATAGGATCATAAGGAATGCTTTCCAATCTAGACAAATTATCAGCAACAGGATTTTCAGCACCTTTTCTATCTATGATATGCAAATCAAATTCTTGCAAAAGAAGTACCCATCTAATAAGCCTTGGCTTAGCATCTTTCTTTTCCATAAGGTATCTAATTGCAGCATGATCAGTATGAATAGTGACTTTCGAATCAACTATGTAGGGTCGAAATTTGTCACAAGCAAAAACTACAGCTAGAAATTCTTTTTCAGTAGTGGCATAATTCTTTTGAGCAGAATCAAGAGTTTTACTAGCATAATGAATAACATTTAACTTTTTATCTACTCGCTGCCCAAGAACAGCGCCTACAGCATAATCACTAGCATCACACATAATTTCAAAAGGTAAATTCCAATCAGGTGGTTCAACTACAGGAGCGGTGATTAAAGCCTTTTTCAAAGTTTCAAAAGCTTCCTTACAATCATCATCAAAAACAAAGGTACATCTTTTTGAAGAAGATTAGTAAGAGGCTTGGAAATTTTAGAGAAATCTTTAATAAACCTCCTATAAAAACCAGCATGACCAAGAATACTACGAATACCTTTAACATCTTTGGGACAAGGCATCTTTTCAATTGCCTCCACTTTAGCTCGATCAACTTCAATACCTCTTTCAGAAATTTTGTGTCCAAGAACAATTCCTTCATTAACCATAAAGTGGCATTTCTCCCAATTAAGAACAAGGCTAGTTTCTTCACATCTCTGCAAAACTTTGTCAAGGTTGTGCAAACAATTATCAAAGGAAGTTCCATAGACGGAGAAATCGTCCATGAAGACTTCCACAATTTCCTCACAAAAGCCATGAAAAATAGCAGACATGCATCTTTGAAAAGTAGCAGGAGCATTACATAAACCAAAAGGCATACGTCTATAAGCATAAGTTCCATAAGGACAAGTAAAAGTAGTTTTCTCTTGATCTTGCGCTCTCACAGCAATTTGAGAAAACCCAGAATACCCATCAAGGAAACAAAAGTGAGTTTTCTTGGACAACCTCTCAAGCATTTGATCAATAAAAGGCAAAGGATAATGATCTTTCTTAGTTACTTTGTTAACCTTTCTAAAATCAATGCACATCCTATAACCAACTACTACTCTTTGAGGAATTAGTTCATCATTTTCATTAGGAACAACGGTAATTCCTCCTTTCTTAGGAACACAATGCACAGGACTTACCCATCTACTATCAGCAATAGGATAAATAATACCAGCTTCAAGAAGTTTTAATACCTCATTTCTTACCACTTCTTTCATCTTGGGTATTAAACGACGCTGATGCTCAACAACAGGCTTTGCATCAGGTTCCATGTTGATGGCGTGCTGACATATAGTAGGAGAAATTCCCTTCAGGTCATCAAGAGTATATCCCATAGCTCCGCGGTGTTTCCTCAACACTCCCAATAACCTTTCCTCCTCTGTACCTGAAAGTTTAGAGCTGATAATAACAGGATATATTTTCTTATCATCAATATAAGCATATTTAAGATTATCAGGCAGAGGTTTCAAATCAAAAACAGGATCCTCCTTGGGTGGCATTGTGGTACCCAAATCTTCCACAGGTAAATTGTGTTTGAGCATAGGTTGACGAAGGAATACTTCATCAAGCTCATTCCTTTCTTCCCTGAAGTTCTCACTTTCATGATTCTCCATATGTTGCTGCAAAGCATTGTTAGGAGCAAGAACAATAGATGCAAGTTGAGCAATTTCAAAATCCTCACTAGGCAATTCAGTTTCATAAGGTGCTTTAGCAAATTTAGAGAAATTGAATTCATAAGATTCACCAGCAAATTTAGTAAAGATTTTCTCTTTCTTACATCTATAACAGCACCACAAGTATTCAGAAAAGGTCTACCAAAAATAATAGGACAACTATCATTGGCAGCCGACCCAAGTACAAGAAAATCAGCAGGGTATTTAGTCTTACCACAAAGGACTTCGACATCTCTAATGATACCAATTGGAGAGATAGTTTCCCTATTAGCAAGCTGAATAACCACATCAATCTCTTCAAGTTTACAAGGAGCAATTTCGTGCATAATTTCCCTGTAAAGCTCATAAGGAATAGCACTAGAACTTGCACCAATATCACATAAACCATAATAGCAATGATCACCTATCCAACAGAAAGCACAGGAACACTAGACTTCCTAGAACTTTTAGGATGTGAGACAATATTAGAAGCATCCTCACAAAAGATAATGTGTCTATCTTCTAAATTTTCAGTGACAAGATCTTTAACCAATGCTACAACAGGTTCAACAGTTATTTGCTCATCAGGTTTGGTAGTTTTCTTATTACTTTTACTAACAACACCAGTTATGATAGTATGTTCCTTAATCTTATTAGGAAAAGGAACTTTTTCAATATAAGGTTCTGGAATAATGCGATCAGCAACATTAACCTCAACACCTTTAGATATATGAGAAACAGATTCATCTTTATATGGTTCATGATAATTTTTAAAACCCTCCTTCGGCAAACCGAAATAGGAAGCAAAGGCTTTATAAAAGTTTGCAACAATTTGAGAGTCAAGACCATAAGTAGTGCTAATTTTGCGATAATCATCAGTATCCATAAAATTTTTAACACACTCAAAGTCATAGTTATACCTGACTCCCTACCTTTGTCATTCTCCCATCCTTCAGTGTTCTCCTGAATCCGATCAAGAAGGTCCCACTTAAACTCTTCTTTATTACGAGTGAACGATCCAGCACAAGTGGTATCCAATAGAGTTTTATCTTGAAAGGAGAGTCTTGCATAAAAGTTATCAATAACAATATTACCAGGAAGCTCATGAATGGGACATTTGAGCATTAATGCCTTCAATCTCCCCCACGCTTGAGCGATACTCTCTCCATCATAGGGCCAGAAGTTATATATGAGGTTCCGATCCTTATGAATCTCACTTGGAGGATAGAATTTGGAGTAAAAGAGAGGTACAATTTCCTCCCATCCAAGAGAATACCCATTCTTCAGCAGTTTATACCAATGTGCAGCTTTACCAGACAGTGATAGAGAGAATAATTTCTTCTTAACTTCTCCCATCGAGATACCTGCACACTTAAATAACTCGCACAATTCATGCAGAAATAACAAATGATCTCCAGGATGGACAGTTCCATCTCCTGCATAGCGGTTATTTGTGACTGATACGTCTCCAACGTATCCATAATTTCTGTTGTTCCATGCTTATATTATACCATTTGCTACATGTTTTATATACACTTCGTATCACTTTTATGCATTTTCTGGGACTAACCTATTAACAAGATGCCACAGTGCCAGTTCCCTGTTTTCTGCTGTTTTTGGTTTCAGAAAGTTACTTCTGGAAATATTCTCGGAATTGCACGAAACAAAAGGCCAGGTCCCTATTTTTCCAGCACGTACACGGAGTCCGAAGGAGAGACGAAGAGAGCCACGAGGTGGCCAAACCACCCAGGCGCGGGTGGGCCCCAGCCGCGCCTGCAGGTGGTTTGGGCCCCTCGGGGGTCCGCCGACATCGCCCCTTCGCCTATTTATTCCCCGAGACGCGAAAACCCTAAAACACCGAGCCTTTCATCCAGAACATATTCGCTGCCGCCGCCGTCGTCAACCCTAACTCGGGGGGTTCCTGAAGCTCTTCCCGGCACCCTGCCGGAGAGGGGAATCATCACCGGAGGGCTCTACATCGCCATGCCCGCCTCCGGAGTGATGCGTGAGTAGTTCATCCTTGGACTATGGGTCCATAGCAGTAGCTAGATGGTTGTCTTCTCCACTTGTGCCATCATGTTTAGATCTTGTGAGCTGCCTATCATGATCAAGATCATCTTATTGTAATGCTACATGTTGTGTTTGCTGGGATCTGACTTATATTGATACCTATGTGGAGCTGAATATTATATTATCATGTCTATGTCATTTGTGATCTTGCATGCTCTCCGTTACTTGTTGAAGCCTTGGCCACGTGAATACTTGTAACTCCAAGAGGGGGTATTTATGCATGATAGTTGGGTTCAACCTCTATTTAACCTGGGATAGTGACAGCAAGTTCTAAGGTTGTAGATGTGTTGTTGCCACTAGGGGTAAAACAGCAATGCTTTATTCAAGGATGAATGTATTGTTTACATTACGCACATTACTTAATGCAATTGTCTGTTGCTTGCAACTTAATACTGGAAGGGGTACGGATGTTAACCGGAAAGTGGACTATTTAGGCATAGATGCATGCTGGATAGCGGTCTATGTACTTTGTCGTAATGCCCAAATGAATCTCATAGTAGACACCACAGCTCACACATGCATGTTATATGCACTTATCAATTGTCAATTGCCCAGCTGTAATTTGTTTACCCAGCATGTTAGTTATCTTATTGGAGAGACACCACTAGTGAACTGTGGACCCCGGTCCATTCTTTTACATCTGAAATACAATCTACTGCAATCATTGTTCTCTACTGTTTTATGCAAACAAACATCATTTTCCATTCGATACGTTTAACCCTTTGTTTTCAGCAAGCCGGTGAGATTGACAACCTCACTGTTAAGTTGGGGCAAAGTAGTTTGATTGTGTTGTGCAGGTTCCACGTTGGCACCGGAATCCCTGGTGTTGCGCCGCACTACACTCCTCCACCAACACCTTCGAAGCAAACCTCGTTTTCCTACTGGTCCGATTAAACCTTGGTTTCATACTGAGGGAAAACTTACTGCTGCACTCATCATACCTTCCTCTTGGGGTTCCCAACTGACGTGTGACGTACAAGCATTGTTTCTGGCACTATTAACCTAGAGCCACCAACAACGTTTTCTGGCGCCGTTGCCGGGGAAAACAGAATTGCTTCTGCAAGGGGAGTCTCTCACACCCAATCTCTTTACTTTGTTATTTGTCTTGCTTAGTTTATTTTTATTTAGTCTTGTTTGCTCTCTTTATCAAAAACACAAAAAAATTAGTTCCTTTTTATTTCGAATTACTATTATGACTAGTTGTTTTCAATGTCTTATCTCTATGAAACTGGGTCTCGTTATAAGAATTACCGCTTCTCTCCAAAAGGAAAACATCTATGGGAACAAATAAGAAGATTGAATGGTTTTGCTAAGAACTTGTGTTCTACATATGATGAATCCTACTGCTTTAATGAATCTCTTTGCTATAGAAGGCACAAACATCTCCCTTTCCAATGTGAGTATACTGATAATGAAACCTTGGCTGCCTATGCTAAAGGAAACTATGATTTTGGTAATCTTGAACAAATTGAAGAGTTTATTGTTTTTAAGGGTGCCCTTGAAATTAGTTCTTATCTTGAACATAAAACTGATGCCCCTTATAAATCTGAATGTATTGCCATACTTAAATATTGTTGTGATACCTACAAGGATAATAATTCTTACATTACTGAACATCTTGAGAGGATGTTTCCTCAAAAAGATGAAACTTGTGCCTTGCAGGAACCTGAGGAAGAGGAAATTGCTGAAACTGTGATCTCATTGGATGAAAAAGAGGAGGAGAGTGAAGAACAAAAGGAGGATCTACCTTCTAATGACAGTAACTCTTCAACTCTTACACTATTTAATTGCCCTCCATGCCTACCTAAGGAGGAAAAATGCTATATTGTTGAATGTCATGATTCTATTGAAATATCTCCTTTTGATAAATTTGAAGTAACAAGCTCCTTGACTCAAGAGAAAGCAAAAATAACAGAAGTACCAAATATTTCCCCCAATGTTGTTTATGAAAATCCATGCTATTTTGATAAGTCTTATGATAATCCACTTTTTATTCCTAATTTCGAAATGCATGGTAATGAGAGTGTTTGCTTAGAAAATGTTTATGATAAAGCTCTAGATGATGGTCCTATGTTGCTTGATAATATTATTAATTCTACTATTGAGAGTGATCAATCAACTTGTTTCAATATGTCTAAAAGTGGGTTTGAAATTTTTGATCCCACTATCTTGCTTGATAAAAGTTATGTGTTTGTAGATCATAAAAAGCATGCTTTATGTGATAGTTATGTTGTTGAGTTTGTTTATGATGCTATTGAAAATTATTATGAGAGAGGGAAAGATGGTTTTAAAAGTTTTCATGTCACTAAAATACCTCTCTTTGTGTTGGAAGTTTTAAAGTTGGATTTGTTGCATCTTCCTATGCTAGCTGCTTTATGCTTCAATGATTTGTTTTACTACAATATTCCTCTGCATAGGAAGTGGGTTAGACTCAGATGATTTTGATATTTGCCTCTTGATGCTCTCTTTGTTTTTCAACTCTTATTCTTATGCGAGCATCATTAAAATCCTAAAGCCTAGCTGAAAGGCATTAAAGAAAAGCACTTGTGGGAGATAACCCATGTGTCAAGGAGTTTTGTTACTTCTGTAGCAACTCCTTTGTATCTTTATTTTATCGCAATGTTGTGCCAAGTAAAGTTCTATATTGAAAGTTGATGCAAGATTTGGATTTCTGCGCAGTGACAGATTTTTAGCTGTCACGGATTTGAGCTTATCTCCCTGTAGAAAATTCAAAAAATTCTGAGAAAAATCACGCATATTCCTGAGATATGTACGCAACTTTCATTATTTTAGGCCAGATCCATCTGAGCAACTTAAGTGCCTCGAAAAAATTCGTCATTCCAGACTGTTCTGTTTTTGACAGATTCTGCCTTTTGTTTTGCATTCGCTCTTTTACTGTGTTTGTGTGGATTTCTTTGCTCCACAAAGCATTGGTGGCTGTAGCTAATGTCCAGAAGCTTTGGGATTGATTGTATCATTACAGAATATGAGAATTTTTGATTATGCACTAACCCTCTAATGAGAACTGTCTTGAGTTTGGTGTGAAGGAAGTTTTCAAGGATCAAGCGAGAAGGGTGATATTATGTGATCAAGAAGAGTGAAAAGCCTAAGCTTGGGGATGCCCCCGTGGTTCATCCCAACCATATTCAGAGAGACTCAAGCGTCTAAGCTTGGGGATGCCCAAGGCATCCCCTTCTTCATCAACAAACTTATCAGGTCATCTCTAGTGAAACTATATTTTAATTCTTTCACATCTTATGCGCTTTACTTGGAGCGTCTGTGTGTTTTTATTTTTGTTTTTGTTTGAATAAATTCGGATCCTAGCAATCCTTGTGTGGGAGAGAGACACGCTCCGCTTTTTCATGTGAATACTCATGTTCTTCACTTATATTTGTTGAGTATTCTTAACTAGCTACTGCAGTGCTTTTAGCTCCTGTTTTTCATGCATCTCTTCGAGCTGTTAGCACTTGTTTATAAATACTCTCTTGCTGCATTATATTATCATTTGGAGAGTTTATGTTTAAATAAATTATTGGTGTTTGTTTGGAAGAAAGAAAATGCTACATGTAGTAGTTGGTATTGGAAAAGACATATGCATTCTTGTAGATCATTGTCTTGTTTTGATTTGATGCTTTGCAATTGTTTTGAGCTCTCAAGTAGATCATGTTTAAGCTCTTGCATCATGTAGTTAAAGCCTAGTAGTGGAGAACTACCGTAGAGCTTGTTGAGACTTGGGATGCATATTTGTTCTCTCTAAGGTCTAGATATTTTCTGGTAAAATGTTTGAGCAACAAGGAAGACAGTGTAGAGTCTTATAATACTTGCAATATGTTTTTATGTGATTCTTGCTGTACCGGTTTATACTTGTGTTTGCTTCAAACAACCTTGCTAGCCTAAACTCTGTACTGAGAGGGAATGCTTCTCGTGCATCCAAAACTTGAGCCAAAACCCATGCCATTTGTGTCCACCATACCTACCTACTATGTGGTATTTCCTGCCATTCCAAGTAAATATTTCATGTGCTACCTTTAAACTATTCAAAACTTTATTACTCCTTATTTGTGTCAATGTTTTATAGCTCATGAGGAAGTATGTGGTGTTTTATCTTTCAATCTTGTCATTTACTTCTGACAGACTTTCACCTGGACTAGTGGCATATACATCCGCTTATCCAATAATTTGCAAAAAGAGCTGGCAACGGGGTGCCCAGCCCCAATTAATTACAACTTTCATTAATAATTCTCTTCACATGTTTTGCCCTGATTTATCAGTAAGCAACTTAATTTTGCAATAGACACTCCTCCATGGTATGTGAATGTTGGAAGGCACCCGAGGATTCGGTTAGCCATGGCTTGTGTAAGCAAAAGGTTGGGAGGAGTGTCATCTATAAAGAAACTAAAATACATGTGTAAACAAAAGAGAAGAGGGATGATCTACCTTGCTGGTAGAGATAACGTCCTTCATGGGAGCCGCTCTTTGAAAGTCTGGTTGACAAGGGGGTTAGAGTGCCCACTACCATTCGTTGACAACAACAAACACCTCTCAAATACTTATTTTGTGCTCTCTATATGCTTTCGAAAACTTAAAAAGCTCTAGCACATGATTTAATCCCTGCTTCCCTCTGCGAAGGGCCTATCTTTTACTTTATGTTGAGTCAGTTTACCTACTCCTTTCTATCTTAGAAGCAAACACTTGTGTCAACTTTGTGTGCATTGATTCTTACATATTTACTTATTGCACTTGTTATATTGCTTTATGTTGACAACTATCCATGAGATATACATGTTACAAGTTGAAAGCAAATGCTGAAACTTAATCATCCTTTGTGTTGCTTCAATGCCTTTTACTTTGAATCTATTGCTTTATGAGTTACCTCTTATGCAAAACTTTTTGATACTTGTCTTGAAAGTACTATTCATGAAAAGTTTTTGCTTATATGATTCATTGTTTACTCTTTATCTATTTGTTAGCAAACTATAGATCATTGCTTTGAGTCACTTCATTCATGACATGAGCCTTGCAATATATTGATCAAGATTGTGTGAAAGCATGTCTCCTCAGAAATTATTTGTTGTTATCGTTTTACCTACTCGAGGACGAGTAGAACTAAGCTTGGGGATGCTTGATACGTCTCCAACGTATCCATAATTTCTGCTGTTCCATGCTTATATTATACCATTTGCTACATGTTTTATATACACTTCGTATCACTTTTATGCATTTTCTGGGACTAACCTATTAACAAGATGCCACAGTGCCAGTTCCCTGTTTTCTGCTGTTTTTGGTTTCAGAAAGTTACTTCTGGAAATATTCTCGGAATTGCACGAAACAAAAGGCCAGTCCCTATTTTTCCAGCACGTACACGGAGTCCGAAGGAGAGACGAAGGAGCCACGAGGTGGCCAAACCACCAGGCGCGGGTGGGCCCGCCGCGCCTGCAGGTGGTTTGGGCCCCTCGGGGGTCCGCCGACATCGCCCCTTCGCCTATTTATTCCCCGAGACGCGAAAACCCTAAAACACCGAGCCTTTCATCCAGAACATATTCGCTGCCGCCGCCGTCGTCAACCCTAACTCGGGGGGTTCTGAAGCTCTTCCCGGCACCCTGCCGGAGAGGGGAATCATCACCGGAGGGCTCTACATCGCCATGCCCGCCTCCGGAGTGATGCGTGAGTAGTTCATCCTTGGACTATGGGTCCATAGCAGTAGCTAGATGGTTGTCTTCTCCACTTGTGCCATCATGTTTAGATCTTGTGAGCTGCCTATCATGATCAAGATCATCTTATTGTAATGCTACATGTTGTGTTTGCTGGGATCTGACTTATATTGATACCTATGTGGAGCTGAATATTATATTATCATGTCTATGTCATTTGTGATCTTGCATGCTCTCCGTTACTTGTTGAAGCCTTGGCCACGTGAATACTTGTAACTCCAAGAGGGGGTATTTATGCATGATAGTTGGGTTCAACCTCTATTTAACCTGGGATAGTGACAGCAAGTTCTAAGGTTGTAGATGTGTTGTTGCCACTAGGGGTAAAACAGCAATGCTTTATTCAAGGATGAATGTATTGTTTACATTACGCACATTACTTAATGCAATTGTCTGTTGCTTGCAACTTAATACTGGAAGGGGTACGGATGTTAACCGGAAAGTGGACTATTTAGGCATAGATGCATGCTGGATAGCGGTCTATGTACTTTGTCGTAATGCCCAAATGAATCTCATAGTAGACACCACAGCTCACACATGCATGTTATATGCACTTATCAATTGTCAATTGCCCAGCTGTAATTTGTTTACCCAGCATGTTAGTTATCTTATTGGAGAGACACCACTAGTGAACTGTGGACCCCGGTCCATTCTTTTACATCTGAAATACAATCTACTGCAATCATTGTTCTCTACTGTTTTATGCAAACAAACATCATTTCCATTCGATACGTTTAACCCTTTGTTTTCAGCAAGCCGGTGAGATTGACAACCTCACTGTTAAGTTGGGGCAAAGTATTTGATTGTGTTGTGCAGGTTCCACGTTGGCACCGGAATCCCTGGTGTTGCGCCGCACTACACTCCTCCACCAACACCTTCGAAGCAAACCTCGTTTTCCTACTGGTCCGATTAAACCTTGGTTTCATACTGAGGGAAAACTTACTGCTGCACTCATCATACCTTCCTCTTGGGGTTCCCAACTGACGTGTGACGTACAAGCAATTGTTTCTGACACTATTAACCTAGAGCCACCAGTGACACGTTCAACAATTTTCATAGGAATTTTGAACGGTATTACCTGCTCATCTGGCGCCTCCTCTACTACCTTAGCAGTGGTAGTTGTTTTCCCAAATAGGAATTCAAGAGAAGACCCCTCCATAATGAGATATAGCAGCAGGCAAAAATAAAAACAGCAAGTACAATAATGTTTCCCTTACCATTCCACTTACCAATAGCGCTACACTCCCCGGCAACGGCGCCAGAAAATAGTCTTGATAACCCACAAGTATAGGGGGTGTGTCGTAGTACTTTCGATAAATAAGAGTGTCGAGCCCAACGAGGAGCAGAAGGTGTTGACAAGCGGTTTCGATGAAGGATTCACTGTAAATGCTCTCAGACAAGTTTTTAGGAGTTTTTGATATGACAGATAAATAAAGTACAAGTAAATACAGTGCAGTAATAATAGTTGCAGCGAGTGGCCCAATCCTTTCTACAGCAAAGGACAAGCCGGTTGTTGTACTTATAATGACCAAACGTTCTTGAGGACACACGGGAATATTGTCAAGTGCTTTCGCTTCATATAGTTGATTAATCTTCATTGTTTTGATAAGTGTTGTGTGGGTGAACCTATGCTAATGCACCGCCCTTCCTAGGACTAATACATACTTGTGATTATACCCCTTGCAAGCATCCGCAAATACAAGAAAGTAATTAAGATAAACTAACCACAGCCTTAAACTTTGAGATCCTGCTATCCCTCATGCATCGATATACCAACGGGTGTTCAGGTTTCTGTCACTCCGGCAACCCCACAATTGGCAAACGAATACACAATGCATTCCCTAGGCCCATAAAGGTGAAGTATCATGTAGTCGATGTTCACATGACACCACTAGAAGAATAACACCACAACTTAAGTATCAAACCATTAAATATTACTCAACATAGTTCACTACTAACATCAAGACTTCTCCATGTCCTCAAGAACTAAACGAACTACTCACAAGACATCATACGGAACATGATCAGAGGTGATATGATGATGAATAACAATCTGAACATAAACCTTAGTCCAATGGTTTCACCCAATAGCATCAATAACAAGAGTAATCAACACCGGGAGAGTTTCCCCTATGAAATAGACAAGATTCAGCCCTAGATGTTATAGCGGAGACGGGGTGCAGCGGCGGTGATGATGGTGTTGGTGGTGGAGATGATGATGATGATGATGATGATCCGATGAAGTCCAGCTCGATGACGGTGATGATGGCGACGATTTCCCCCTCCGGGAGGGAATTTCCCCCGGCAGATTTCTTCCTGCAGGGGAGCTTTTCGCTCTCTGGTGTTTTCCGCCTCGTGGAGGCGGCGGAATATTTCGATGGCCGTCTCCTGTGTGTTAGGGTTCCAAGGGGGTCAAGTACGCGAAGGGGGGACGGCTGAGGTGGGCCAGGGCCCCCAAACCACCTGGTGGCGCGGCTGGTGGGCCCGCCGCGCCAGCAGGTGAGGAGGGCCCACCTTGGCCCTTCTCAGCCTCCCCTTTTGGCCTCCTCCATCTTCTGGTAAAATAGGAACTTCCATATGTCTCCTTCGATTTATTGATCTTCAGAAATGGTGCATCTCGACGGTGCTTTTTCCAGCAGAATCCTGACTCCGGTGTCCAATTCTCCATTATTCATCAAACATGCAAAATAGGTAAAATAACATAAGTAACACTTCTAAATATGAAATATATAGATGAATAGCAGTAAATTATGAAATAAATAGTGATGCAAAATGGACGTATCACACCTGCGGTGGTACATCCGCGAGTCGTGTGTTGATTGTGTCAACGGCTGCTGCGTCAGCATGAGGTGATGCCTGTGGGGCTCACTTGTAAGAGGTAGGATATAGGCCTGGGCGTGCGTTGTACGAGGGGACAAGAAACAACTGAAATCAAAACAATATTGTTGATGTCTCCTCTCTGTCCCTCTCCTTCTCTCTTGCATCTGCATCTGGTTCTTCTTCTTCCTCAAGGCAGAGATCGAGTAGAGCTCACGCCCCGATCCACATCGGTGGCCAGGGGTAGTTACAGGATCCCACCGCCTTTTGAGCTAGAACATGAGCCACTCTATTACTTTCCCTAAACGAATGCTCAAAAACAACACGAGCAAAGCCTCTAGCTAAAAAGCACACTCCTCATAAATGGTTGCCGAAGCACTCGCTGAATTTCCACCTTCCTTCATAGTGTTGATCACTTCCAAGCGGTCGCTGTTCACAATGAGTTTCGAGCATCCAACTGACCGCAAGCAGGAGTCCATCTTTCAGCGCCCTCGCTTCGGCAGATGGAGCATCCGACACCGAAGGGATACCGCAGTTGCTACAAGCGATAAAGCCTCCCTTCTCACCTCGGATGACGGCATCGTCGCTCCTGTAAATTTATCCAGCAGAAATGAAGCGTCAACATTCAGTTTACAATAGCCCTCCTTTGGTTTCATCCAACCATTCCTACGAACGTGGATGTGCTTGGCATGCGCTCTCATATAATTCATAGTAATTGCTAGAATAGCCTGAGCAATACGCGTCGTGTTGACAATAGGTTCACCATGTGTGTGTTGCCTTCTTTGCCACCACAAATACCAGCAGGCGGTGACCAAAAGTTTTTTCATATCTACACCATGAAGACCTGGCCCCTCACGATCTGGAAGCATCAAAATTGCCTCAAATACCGCCGATCCCGAACGATCAATGAGTGACATCCTCTGTATAATATTCAACATACCAATTTATCCCATATGTCTAGAACTCTAGGGCATTGGAAGAAACCATGCAGTGTATCCTCACAATATATTTCACACATTGGCATAAACTGATGGTTATAATGTGTCTATTCGCTAGCACACAATTGCACGGAATCGTGTCGTGTAGGAGGCCCAGGAGAAGATCTTCACCTTTGGCGAAACTTTAAGAGACCAGACTTTAGACCAAACTGGATTAATATCTGCACTCCCTTGATCATTAGTACGAATAAGCTTCCTGCCGTGTTGGTGATCCCATTCAGTGAAATAAGAAGATCACACTGTAAAGATCCCCAGCTTGTTAAAGTTCCAAGAAATAAAGTCCTCCATCACCCATAGCTAGGGAATTCTCATAATTATCGTGACATCAACCTGTAAAAACGGAGATCTCAGCCGCTCTTCATTCACTCGCGAGAAATTGGATCAATTAAATCAGAGACCCATGTGTAAGATGAGTTGCCTGGCCTCGAGATCACCTTACACGACGGACTGGATGGAATCCATGGATCCTCCCAAATATTTATGTTCTGGCCACTCCCCACGCGCCAAATATATCCTTTCTTAAAACTTTGAATCCCTGCCCAAATACTCTGCCAAGTAAAGGAGGATCCCTTCTTTAGTTTAGCATTCAACAAATCACCACTCGAAAAATACTTGGCTTCTTCTTCCTTCTCTGGCGAGTACTAGGTTTCTAAATCTGACAATCTGTAGACTAGCAAGTTCACCATACGAAAATGAAACAAGCCGATACAAAACTAATCTACTACCTCCGATTCATAATAATTGTCGTAGTTTTGAACTAATCGCAGTTCCAGTTCAAAACAATGATACTTATTTGGGATCGGAGTAGTTTTTAGGGGTCTATTGTGCAAATTGACTACGGTTAGAATAATTATACATGTGCAACGCGAGACGAGTGACCGGTCAAATATCACTGGTGTGAGTGCAATCATTGCCCCACTATTGGGCCCATGTGAGGGTATTGTCCCCGTATCACCCTGCCCAACCGTCAAGGCAAGCAGATCTGACAGTTAGGAGGAGGAGCGGTGGGATCACGACTCTGAGCCGAGCGGAATAATGGGGCCGTGGTCTCGTGCTGATCGCTTGTGAATTGTGCTTGTAATGGGAGCATGCATGGCGCTGTGACTCAACTACCATTTTTTTACCATTTTTCATTGGAATTGATTAATAGAAATGTTTGGAGTTGCCCCTTGATGACCTACAAGTATAGGGGGTGTATCGTAGTACTTTCGATAAATAAGAGTGTCGAACCCAACGAGGAGCAGAAGGTGTTGGCAAGTAGTTTTGTGCAAGGTTTCATTGCAAATACTAACAGACAAGTTTTTATGGGTTTTTGTAATAGCAAATAAATAAAGTGCGAGTAAATAAAAGAGAGCAATAATAATTGATGCAAGTGTCCCAATCCTTTTTAGCACAAAGGACAAGCCGGTGGTGTTACTTATGATGGCTAAAACGTTCCTGAGGACACACGGGAATTTCGTCTAGTCACTTTCGCTTCATACCGCTGATTAGTCTTTAATGTTTTGATAAGTGTTGTGTGGGTGAACCTACGCTAATGCACTGCCCTTACTTGGACCAGTACATACTTGTGATTAAACTTTCTTACAAGCATCCGCACTTGCAAGAAAGTATTTAAGAATTAACTAACCACAGCCTTAAACTCTGAGATCCTACGCTCCCTTATGTAATAGCTTACCGATGGGGTTTAGGTTTCTGTCGCTCCGACAACCCCACAATAAGTAAACTAAATACACAATGCATTCTTCTAGGCCCATAAAGGTGAAGTATCATGTAGTCGACGTTCACACGACACCACTAGAAGAATAACACCACAACTTAAATATCAAACCATTAAATACTACTCAACATAATTCCACTACTAGTGTCTAGACTTCTCCCATGTCCTCAAGAACTAAACGAACTACTCATGAGACATCATTTGGAACATGATCAGAGGTGATAAAGTGATGGACAATATTCTGGACATAAAAGTAATTCACCGATAAAACTCAATAGCATCAACTACAACAAGTAATCAACACCGGAAAAGTAATCCCAATAAACTACACAAGGAGGAACCCTAGATGTCTCAGCGGAACGAAGTGGAGCGACGGTGATGATGGTGCTGGCGGGGGAGATGGTGTGGATGATGTTCCGGATGAAGTCTGTGGCGATGACGATGGCGATGGCGACAATTTCCCCCCTCCGGGAAGGAATTTCCCCGACAGATTTCTTCCTGCCGGAGAGCTTTTCTCTCTCTGTGGTTTCCGCCCCGAGGCAGCGGCGGAATATTTCTTCGAAGCGTCCCCCTGGATTTTTAGGTCATAGGGAAGATATACGCGAGAGGGGGAGTCGGAGGCGACCCAGGGCCGCCAGGTGGGCCCCAGGCGCGGTACAAGGGTGGACCGTGGCCAGGGGGCATCTGGCGCCCTGGTGGCTCCCCTCTGGTCCATCTTCTGGCTCCGTCCATCTTCTCTCAAAATAATAACCCCTGAATTTTCTCGGATTTTTTGGAGTTGCAGAAATATAGTATCTTGACGATGCTTTTTCCAGCTGATTCCGGGCTCCGACAGTTTATTCCTCAATAATCATCAACCCTGCAAAATAAGATAAAATAACATAAGTATTGTATTCTAATATGAAATATATCAATGAATAATAGTAAATTATGATACAAAATAGTGATGCAAAATGGTCGTATCACCCCTTGAAAACAATTTTCTTATAGCATATCCAACTTCTTATGTAATCATTATCGGTACCTAATAGTTTTCACGATGACAAAAAAGTAGCTAAAGATGAGTAATCTAACTACTATACCTCAACATTGTGATGGGCCTAAAATAAGTAGGGTAGAGGGACCTGGCCGGGAGGTACCTCCGGTTCACATGGGAAAGTCATCCTACAATATGACTTGGACAAGAAAAAGACAAAAAGAATATGGGGAGGCCTCTAAGAATCCACTTTGCTTAATTATTGAGGACATGGGAGAAGTGTTGTCACTAGTAATTTTATATATTGAGTAACATTTAATGTTTTTATTTAAGTCCTGGTGTTATTTCATGACATTTCACTTTTATGGGACTAGGGAAATGCATTATGTATTTGTTTGGGTTACACCGTTACGGGAGTAACAAGATACCTAAGCCTAGTTTAGAAGCTATTGCATGAGGAAATGTTTGGGCTACATATTTTAATGCTATGGTCAATGGTGGGCAAAACCGGTTTGACGGTTTACCCGGTTTGAGCTTAGTTCATTTTTTGTACTAAACTTGTGGTGGGAATTAGATTCGTGAAATAAAATGAACTGCACCCACTGCCGGTTTGACACGGTTTCCACCGGTGTCAGATTTGCACACCCCTAGCTATGGTTACATTTATCTTAATGATCTTTACAATTGTGGATGCTTGCAAAGAGGGTGTAATTATAAGTATGTATGTCGTCCAAGTAAGGGCAATACATTAGCATGGTCCACACACACAACACTTACCAAAACAATGAAACTTAATATATGGAACTTGATGAAACTGACATGACAATATTCTCATGTGTTCCAGTAACGTTTTAATCCCTATAAGAAACACAACCGACTTGTCCTTAGCTCAAATAAGGATTGGGCCTCTTGCTGCACCTTTACTATTTTCCTTTTATTTATTTTCTATTAAATCACTTGTTGCTTTTAAACCATCTATAAAATTTTCTTGTAGTGTTTACAATGAAAGCTTGCTGAAATCCACTGATTAATATCTTCTGCTTCTCGTTGGGCCCAACACTCTTATCGAAAGGGCTACAATAGATCTCCTATATTTATGGGTCATCAAGACTCTTTTCTGACGCCATTTCCAGGGAGTGTGGCACTATTGGTAAGGAAAACTCTTATTATATGTGTTATTTTTATTTCTGTTTG
The DNA here is from genome assembly GCA_947311845.1 of Poa pratensis. Classification (NCBI taxonomy): domain Eukaryota; kingdom Viridiplantae; phylum Streptophyta; class Magnoliopsida; order Poales; family Poaceae; genus Poa; species Poa pratensis. The sequence goes on along the minus strand of CAMZMU010000037.1, from coordinate 41,777,548 downwards.
TTACTTTACTTAGTTATGGAAAATCTATCTGTTAATGATCTGTTTAGGAGGGACCTCCCCATCATTTCTATGGCGAGGAACGATCTAGGGTGGCACCCGCACTGTCACCATGGAACCGTGGGACAAAGGTGACTCCGGAAATTATACTAGATAAAATAAATTGAGCAACATATCCATTACATAAAGAAGGGGAAACATCATATGAATTCAACTAGATTAACAATGCTCATGCTCACATCAAGATCACACCACGAGAGAGAGAGAGATAACCACATAGCTACTCGTAGAAGCCCTCACCCTCGATGAGGGACTACTCCCGCATCATCGTGGGAGGTAGCAACATCTATGAAGATGGCTCTGAAGGTCGATCCCCGTCCCGGCAGGGTGCCGGAACAGGACCCTGGAAACCCCGAATTAGGGTTTTGGGTGGCGGCGGAGCTCTGTTATATATGTTTCTGAAAAAATCCTCCGGGGTTAGGGTTTTCTCATCGCGATGAATATATAGTCCGAAGAGCGTCGTGAGGCCATGCTCGAGGTGAGGAGGCGGCCTATGGGCGCGGCCACGCTCTCAGGCTGCCTGGGAGCTGTGGGTCTCCCCTCGACTTGTCCTTCTGGGTCCCAGAGTTTTCTGGTGAATTAGAATTTCTGTAATGTTTTTAGTTTTTTTCGAGCATATTTCCTTACTAGCTTTTCTGAAACAAAAGGACAGCAGAAAACAGAAATTGGCACTGGGCATCTTGTTACTAGGTTAGTCCAAGAAAATGCCCTAAAATGATATAAAACTATAGTAAAAACATGTAGCAATGATATAAAACAAGCATGGAACAATCAATAATTATAGATACATTTGAGACGTATCAGGCAGCGACCCTACCACCCCATTTTCCCTCTCTCAGGTGCTTTTTAGTGCCACGCGTCGGGGAGGGGGGGGGGTCCCATCCGCACCCACTCAACTCACATCACTCTGCTCCCCCGCTGCCAACAGTAGTGCAACCCTTGCCTCGGCCGGGCGCAATGTCGATGGGAAGGGGAAGCACAACCACGAGGAAAACTCCTCTTCGGGGCAACGCCGCACGACCCCGTCTAGGTGACGTTGCGGGGGGGGGGGGGGGGGGGGCGTCGACGACAACAAGGAGTAGGCCTCCGTCGGCCACCCTAGTTCTAGGCTTTAACATTTAATTTTATTTATGTTTTTTAATTATAATGTAACACTTCTGACACCTTATGTATATATTTTAAATAAAAATATTGAAATGTTTCCCCTGCGTTACGTTCACTACGCAGGCCAATGGACACTGGCAGATATTTGGATACCTGACGACCTAAGGGCAGCCGCAATGTGCAAAAAAAGCACACCTTAAGTCCTACGTGGCATCTCTAAGGTGCTTATACATTATGGAGAAAAATAAACCTATCCATAAGACTAACTGCACCTCAAGCTTGTAGGTTGCCCACAAGCAATAAAAATTGTTGCTATCTCTCCTCTCTCTCACATATGTGTATATGACAATAGTACATGTGGGTCCCAACCTATGGTTAAAGTTCATCTTGTACATTGTGGAGAATTTCATAAGACAAGTGGGTCCCACCTTATGAAAAAAATCACCTTAGAGCATCTCCAACCGACCACCCCAAAATCAGCCCCCCAAACTGTCCGCGGACACGTCTAGGCGTGTCCGCGGACAGCGACCAGACAACCCTCAAATGTTGCCTCCTCCAACCGTAATCCCCAAACTTTCGGACAAACTCATGCAACGTCGATCCGCACGTCCGATACATAGCCGAATTTAAGTTTTAGATATTCAACACAAAATAAACAACAAGTTCATACATAGACCGATACATAGCCGAATTCAATTTTGGAGGTCGCGGTCGGAAATCTTTTTCTTCATGTGGAGGATCTACTTTGTGCTAGGCTCATCCAAGAGACTAACGTCTTGGAACATGATCCTTGAATCCTCCGTAAACCGTGCAAGGTTCACCTTTTCTTGTTCCACCATGAGGGCATCACTCATCTTCTTCTTCTCCAACTCCATTTTGATCCAAGCCTCCTACTTCTCCAATGTCAACCTTGCCCTCTGCAACTCCATCTTATCCTTGAGCCTCACCCGATCAAACTCCATTCTTTCCCTTTGCAAAGCCAAGAAAGCCATGTACCGCTGCGCCTTCTTCTCCTCTCTTTCCTTCTCCAATTTCTTCATGGTCTCATCTTTGTTTGAGAAGATGTCCGTTCATGTGGCGGACATCTTGTTTGCGGTGCCCTCACGAGCCACCCTATCCTTCTCCCACCTCCTCCCCATCATCATTTTCCTATTCCCTTGGCTCCCACCTTCGGACGACCCTTCTTCATCATCAATACCAATAGGTAATGATGAGCTCGATCCATCGTTGTTCTTCATCTTCTTGGCCGGATTCTTGTGATCATCATATTGGGAGATCCACTTCGGTTTTCCATTCAATTCAAACCAACAATGGGCCATGGTGAATGCTTTACCCTCCACTTGATGGTACAAAGTGGCGGGCAAACCACACTAACAAAACAAGTAGAAACATAGCCGAATTCAATAAAGGGTATTGACTGGCAAAACATAGCCGAAAGTGATGAATTCACAAACAATTATGCAACACTTCCGTGACTATCAACGTTTACACCACTTTGTTTTCTATTGATCACTTGTGCATGGAAAGCACAAAACTTGTTGACGGATTCTTGAATTGATGCCCACCTATGTTGGAGAGAGCCGACATTGCGATTGGACACATTTGAATACGGTTGCACATAGTGTTTTTGATGATGAAAGAGTGTATGGATCTTCTCCCATAACTCTGAACCCTTTTGCTCGGTTCCACATATAGCATCAATTCTAGTGGCCAACCAAGCTTGGCATAGCAATACATACTCATGGGTTGTGTATGAAGTTCCTCTAGCCTTTGGCACCCTCTTCTCCTTGTCCTTCTTATCGTGCCTAGCATCGGATGTATCATCACCAACAGTAAAAAGAGGGGAAGTTCTGTGCCATCCGTTTGATCCAGTGTCCGATCTCCCCCGTATCGGATCAAATCCATCAAGAACTCTTCCAAATCATGCTAACTATTAATGGGAGACGGGAGGGACGTCGGATGACGGGATATTGGGTTGAATTTGGATGGGTCCGCGTTGACAGGCCGACGTGGCGGACGCGTCCGGGCGTGTCCGGCGGCCTCAAACTCTCTCCACATATGGGCTAGTTTTAGGGTTTGCCAGACAACCCGATCGTTTGGGGGAGATTTGGGGAAGACAGTTGGGCAGCATTTTTCGGCCCCTTTCGTGCCCGGGCTGTCCGCCCGAACGTCTAGGGAGGTTTCGGGTGGGCCGGTTGAAGATGCTCTTATACATTACGGATGTCCTAACTGAAAAAAGACAGATTTCACGTTTATTTGGGTCAGCCCGTTGGAGTTGCACTAACTATACTGTTTTGGGTGTTTGTTCTTCGAGGTAATAACGCTGGACATACAACAACTTGCGCGGTGCGTCGTACGTCCCGCGTTATTACCTCTTGTTCTTCCGAAGTTGTCCGTCAGTCTAGATAGGACCTGACACTTCTCTAGTCTAGCCAGGCGCGGCGCCGCACAGCAGCACGGCACATGGGTCCCCGTCCAAAACCTCCGCCCAGCCCCCACCAACTCTAAACCCCAGAGACCCCCTCCTGCTCCGTTCCGTTGCCACCACCCACGACCTCCAGGCCTCCGCTGACGGGGCGCTGACCCGCCGCCGCCGCCGCCGCCTCAAGGTACCCTCCCCTCTCCCTCTCCCTCCCCCTCTCCCTCTCGAGTATATGCGGCGTGGTCTCGGGTTCGCGTGTCTAGCGCAGCAGGCTCGCAGGGCGCTGCGGTGCGGCCCCGGGGTCCAGTCGGGAATCAGGGAGCTCCATTTCGGAGGGACGATTTGCGGGAGCTCGGCTTAGTTTTGAGATTCTGGTGCTAAAAGGAGGATTCCCTCCTTCTCCTTGTACTGTCTAATTACCGGCTTATAGCGTGGGGTTTTAAGCTTACCTTTTGATGCATCTCTCGAGCCGCCGCCGCTGTTGTTCCCATAGTGGTTGCTCGCGCCGGCAGCTTGAGATCAGCTTGCAGTGTGCTTCGGTTTAATTCTAATCTTGTAGTATCTGTGCCTCCTTTGGGGGTGGGGGGTGGGATCCTGGCGGGTCTCCCTAGGTGCATTACGTTCTGGTGTGCATTTGTCTGAAGAAATATCTGCATTCTTCGATTTGCACCTGAGCTCTCTATTTCAGTCTCCCTATCTCGTTGCAGATGGGATTTGTCTTAAATGTAACATCCTACTATCTGTGAATCTTATTATTCCGAGGTCGTTTTGAGTGTTGCGCCTTTACTTCTGTGTTCATACTTCGGTGCTAGTTGGAATGGGATAAATGCACGATTTTCAAGTATCCTATTTATCTGTATGTTGTGATGCTTCAGTGCTAGTGGGAGTAGCTACAATGCACACACTTTTTCACTAATGTATTTCTCTTTTTGTTGTGGTGCTTCAGTGCTTGGTGTGAATGTCTGAGATGCAGGGAAATTCGACAGAGCGGTGGGTTACTCAAATGGTCAGAAAATCTCATGAACGCAAGGGAAAGGAAGCTCTTGAGACTGTTATGACACGAGGCATTACTGATGAAATAAACTCTGGTGATGATACCACTTGCTCTGCTGGTGAAAATAGGTTTCCTGGTTGGCCTGGAACCACGGTCTTCAGGGTGCTAATTTTGGCCACCAAGGTTGGTCCGATAATTGGACACAAAGGAGAAAATGTCAGAAGACTTTGTGAGGAAACAAAAGCCTGTGTCCGTATAATAGGTGGACATCTTGCTGCGCCAGAAAGAGCTGTAAGTTGCCCATGGAACAGATATCTTATGTCTTCTCTGTATTTTCTGATCTGCCTAAGGATTTACTGTAGTTAATTGGAACACACTTCTATATTCCTTTTTTGTCTAGAATATGGTAGTTAACAAGAATATGTTCGCATGTCTATAAAAATCCAGCATTGGTGTCTTTTGTCCATGTATTAGTTACCTTTCATTATTTTCAGTTGCTACCAAAAGCTTTTCAGATATTTATACCAAAAAATGCATCATGTTTACACTATTGTTTTTTGGCGCCATCAAACTTGTCTTACACAATCGACTAGTATTCCACATGAAGATGCGGTATTTTCTCAGCATGATCTGAGAATACTCTAGTATGGTTGCACTCTAGCGGGGAACTGGCTGCTAAGGATTTACTGGTTGCTCAACTTTATGCATATTATCCATCAATCTTGCATCTTGGCATTCCATCAATGTTGCATCTTGTCTTTTCTTATTACCACACATTCTTTAAAAAAATTAGTGTATATCAGCACATTAAAAGAAGTCTTGATACAATACAGTGGTCCTAAAATGGATGGACTTCAATAAATGAAAAGGAGGCTTGTTATACCTTTCAGTTTTCCTAAAAAACTCTTTCACCTTTTTCATTGAAAGGTTATCATTTTCGCAACGGAGCAACCAGATGAACCAATACCTCCAGCCATGGATGCACTACTAAGGGTATATCAGAACATAATTAATGATGATGGTTTAGACATGGGATCTAATACTACAGTTGTGGCGCGAATTCTTATACCAAGTGAACAGGCAGTGAGCCTAATTGGGGAGCAAGGTTTGATGATAAATTATATCGAGGAAGCTTCTAAAACTAACATTAATGTGCTTGGTAAGTTCTTACTTCTGGCCTACCTTTAAGGTCACTTTTCCACATCCACTGCTTCCTTCTGCCAATATCACTGATTGTCATAATGTGTCAGTAGACATGTGGTTCTTGGGATGATGTAAACATGCGGAGTTAAAATTTCAGCGATCAGCTTACTTAAGCACATAGTTACTCAGTTTGTTTGGCATCAATGTTGGGTGAAATTGAAATTCTGAAGCATACAATGTTATGGTTTTCTTGCATTACAATTGTCTCTCAAGCAACGTTGCATGTGTCAATCATAGGCTGAAAAGGCAATTTTTAAATGTTTTGTTGCTTGTGTGCTACTATAAATGTTGGGCTCGATACCCTATTACTTTGGTCATGAAATAATTTTGTCAAGCTGCTGGTGAAGGCAGAACAGAGAATTCAATTGACCAAGTGTCTACTTGTATAATTTGAACTTGGATTCGTCTACATATAGAGTGCTCTGATTGAGTACAGTATGTACTTGCAATTTTCATAATTCCACCAATCGGTCATCCACTCTCATGTATTCCTTGTTTTTATGTAACTGACTTCTTTGACTCGTGTATAGCCATATGCACTTATCAGCAAAAGATTGCCCATGAATGAAACAACAGGAAACTGTTTCGACAATGAGTTAACTAAATAAGAGAAGGCGTCATCGATTAAAAATAAGATGAATTATGTTTTCCAATGCATCCATAATTTAGATAAAATTGGGTCTCATTCATGTCCTTAATTTTACTTGTACTTGATAGCCAATTTCTATCGCCTATTTGTTATTGCCTGTCGTGCTATCTTTTCCATCCAATGATAAGCAGTTTCAGTATGCATTCTTTCGATGTCCTTGGATTTATTGTCCAGAATCAAGTGTTCTTTAGCCAGTATGTCATCCCTTGCATGCTTCAACTATGCAGATAGTGACTTGCCGCCAGTTGCACTTGAGGAAGATAGGATCGTTGAAATATGGGGACAACCTGCACGAGTGCAGAAGGCCTTGGAGCTCGTTGCTTCTCATTTGAGGAAGTACCTGGTTGATCGTAGTGTTATCCCATTATTCGACCCTCATGTAAGTACTCCCTCCGTTCCAAATTATAAGATGTTTTAGCTTTTTCGGGTTTGAATGGATTCGGATGTATATAGACGCATTTTAGTGTGTAGATTCACTAATTTCGGTCCGTATGTATTCCATATAAAAAACCTAAAACATCTTATATTATGGAACGGAGGAGTAGTTGCCACTGCTTTGAACATTACTCTTCTAACGGGCACGCAAAATTTAGAGAACATTTCTGCCCTTCCTAGTATTCAATTCGGAGGAGCTTTTATTTCTTCAGGTGCCTTTGACTAGCTTACACGTGGAAATGCCCCCATGTCACTACAGTGATCATCATGAGGGCATGCCCCCATTTCACTACAGTGACCATCCTGAGGGCCCTCTGCAAGCAGTTACTCCAGTCTGCCATTCTGAAGATCATCAGCGTGAACCCCCATGGACTGAAACTTACTATTCGAGGTGCAAGAATCCTGTGGAAGCTGAAGTACTTGAGTATAGATGGGAGGCACCTACATCTTTTGGAAGATACCGATCAGTTACACCTCCGCACAATGGTCTAGGTGCGTATAGACAAGAAACATCTTCACCACCCATAAGAACATATCTATCAGCCTCTATAGAATCAGATTCGCACCACATGACTGCATATGAATTACGAGCATGCCCACCAATTGGTGCATCAGCTACCGTTGAAAGAATACGTTCCCTTATATCTGTGCATGGTCAACAAGCGTTTCCACTGAGGAAGACATTTCAATCAGCTAAAATGGGAAAGCATGCACACTTGGGAATATCATTATATGGAAGTGAATCTCATCCACGCAGCGTATCTTCATCCCCTGCTGCTGATCTACCTCCAATTCGTGGTATGCCTGAATATGAACTACAAGCATCGCCATCCATAAGGGCGTATCCACCAGCCACTGTGGAAAACCTTCTGCACTGTCGTGTGTCTGCGTGTGGGCTAGAAGCGCCAGCACATGCGCTTGTGCCTCCATTAACAATTAAATCACCAGCAATCACTTCCCAGGTTTGTATGATTCCTATTGTATAGTTCCTATGCTTTGCTCAGTGTTGTGATTTTTCTTGACAACAATAATTAGTATCTGTTTGCCATGGTGGATGACAATTGACAGGTTACTGAAAAGATGCAAGTTCCAGTAATCTATGCCGAAGCTGTGATTGGCCCGACTGGTGCAAGAATTGATTACATACGTCGTGCCAGCAGATCGAGCATCTTGATAAACGATTTGGAGGGGGATGCAATGTCTATTGAAATCAATGGAAGTTGTGCAACAGATGTTCAGACTGCTGAGCAGCTGATAAAGGTAACAGTGACTTCCCTAAGAAAGTTACTTGTAATTCTCTTCAGAAACAATATTATCGTTTAGATAAGATTTCACCTGGTCATGCAAATGATTGTATATGTAAATGGCCTATCTTTGGTGTCTACTGTCCAGTGCTCAATCCTATTGACCGCATAAGAATCTACCTCCCTGAGAATAGAACCCATACTGGTTTCCTTCAAATCCTTACTAACCGGTCTGAAACTCTGAATGCATGGCCAGACAGTCCTGCTGACTACTTCTGCTAGACTATTCCTACAAATATGTGCTTCTTTCTGGTAAATTGGTTCGGATACAGTGCTGGTTTGAGATAACATCAACATATTGTTCAGCCTCTTTTGTACTTAATTAGTTAGTATCAGCAGTGGTTCTCCCCTACTCTTTCTACATATAAATATGCTACTTAAAGTACATAATATTTTGGTTCATGTTTAAAGTTAGAACTTTGGAAGAATAAACAGGTCATTATTTTGAAGTTGTGACCAGTGTAAAGGGGTTTTGGCTTCCGTTTACTTGTGTTTTTATCACTTCCCGCTCGTTGTGATCCTGGTGTCCTACCACTGTTATGTTGGGACTCCAAACAATGTTGCTTTTGCATCATATTTTGCCCTACAAACAAACATCATTGTTGCCCTTCTGCTCTTCTGACCTCTGCGATCCTTTCCAGAACTTCATGGCTGAAGCCGCTGCTGCTTCCCCTGGTCATAATTTTGACTCCATCCCATCATATTTGCCTGCACCAAGATCTCCCAGAGCTGATAATCTAACGACTTCATACACTGGAAGAGAATGTGGGGTGACAGAACAGCGCCTGCAAATGATCTACTGAAATTCCCAAGTTTCTTTTATGCACAGATACCCGATACAGGAAATTCCGTGAGAGTACATTCACCAAAAGCTTTAATACTCATCCTGACAAGATTACATTTTTTACTTACAAGATTCGTTCGGAGAATTGCATTTAAATGTATGTGTTAATCGTGAGTTAAAGGCAAAGCTTACAAGTCACCAAAGCTTTGGTTAATTCGGAATACTGAGTACGTGATGTAAAAGAGAGGGGCAAGATGGTCAAGACTTGAATTTCAATGTTGAGAATTTGAAAACCAGTGGGTCACGTTGAGTAGTGGATTTTTTTTAATCATATACATGTCAAAATAATATTGTGCCATGGTTCATATGCATACGGAAGTGAAAATGTTATCTTTTGACAACTGTACGAGTTTTTCTTAGTACTTCCTTGTTTTGCCAGTTTAATTTGAGCCGCCAAAACGTGTTATATTTAGAAATGATGGATTATATGCTAAAGTTGCTCAAAATGGTCACGCAGTATTTTCAACGGCCTATAAACTTAGCCGATACTGGGTGGAATTTGACCAATTTGACAATTTTTTAACCTTCACACAATATGGATCCAAATTTAAAATATTTCACGATATAACCCTTATTCATGGCGCTCGGCCTGGGGCACCATGCTAGACACCACGACCAAAGGCGCTGTGGACCGTGGCACGTTAGACCGGCATGACCCGCACCCTGTTAGTATGGTGCCCCGGGACAGCGCACTGTGCTACTAACCATGGCGACCCAGGCCAGGGCGCCATGCCACTTGAAAATATTAGGCGTGCCGGCCGCCTCTCCCCTACACTCTTCTCTTCTTCCTCCAGCCCGAACTCTTCACCCTCTCTCTCACAGCCCCTACTCCATTCCATTCTCCAAAGGTAATCTCTTCCGAGTTCCCCTCGTTTTTGTCCAACTAAAAATTTGGCATTTTATTGTATTGTGCATATCTCTTGGAAACCCTAGAAATTGAGGTGGGAAGGAAATCATTAGCTTTTTGTTGATCTATTGGCCATAGGTTGTAGTTACGAAGGTCTAGGGTCTAGGATTTGCCTAACCCTAGAAATTGTTATGCTAGGGTTATGGTTCGTAGGAAATGTGGTATGCCTTGTTCTGAATGTTTGTATATTGCGGTAATATAATTGTCGCTGTGATGTTCCTTTATGGTTTTTTTATATTTTGATGTCGAGAATCGTGAATGTTCATCATGTGGACTTTGCGCCTTTTGGAAAGGAGATTTTGATTATGTCGATACGGATGAGATAGTGATGGTGTTTAAGACTAGTCCTAGCTTTGCCGATGTTTTGGAGAAGGTCCGAAGTGAGTTGAATTGAATGGATAAAAGGGATGTAGTTCATTTGAAAGGCAGATACAATGTTAGGTTCGACCATTACAAATTGAAATCGAAACCGGAAACTTATAGGGGAGCCGTGCCAATAGAGTGGTGGATGTCGGCAGCAACTTAACTGGCGAAGAAAGATGGCTCGGCCGACCTTCATCAAGGCGGAGACGAGCAAGGGCAGGGGCAGGTCAGAGCGAGCACAGGGAGCACACGGGTCGGACGGCAGGGCGAGCACAGCGAGCAGGGCAGATGGGGAGGAATCAGGTGGGGGGATGGGGCGGCGACGGTGGATGGCGGGATGCGAGCTAGGAGGGTCGCGAGCGGCGGCGGCGGGCGGCGGAGGAGGTCTCAGAGTGTCAAACGAGTGTGTGTGGGGATGGGGAACCAATCCGATCTAAACCTAAGTCGCGTGACACCTTGCCCCGACGCGCCATGGTCATGAGCACGGCGCCCTCGGGTGCCATACATTCGGCCCGCGGGGCCGGCTTCGCTGATGTGGCGTGGTCCACATCGCTTTTGACTAGGGTGTCGTGCTGTGCCCCGGGGCCGGGCGCCATGGAAAAATGTTAGATCGTGAAATATTTCAAATTTTGGTTCTGAAAATTTCAAAAAAGGGTCAAATTTCACCGATACTGGATGCAACCCGCACCGCCGCGTCGAGCTCGCGCCGACAACAAATTCGGCACACGGCCAGCTTCCCACGTTCCTTCTTCCCCTCCTTCGTCTCAGGCCAGCACAGCACAGCACTCACTGTCTACGGCTACGGCCGTGCTAAACCGCGTCCACCCCCCACACCAAACGCGCCGGAAGCGACGCACCACCTGCCGCCGCGCCATTTATCACACGGCCGCCTCGCCCCCTCCCACCCTTTCCACTGCCTCGCTGCCGTTACCATCCCACAACAAATTAAAGCCGTTGCTCCGAAAAGGCAAGAACTGAGAGCCGGCCTACCACACGACAGCGAGAGTGCCACCAGGAGCTAGCTCATCGGGCGCGCCATGGCTGGCTCGCGGCACGACGCAGATCAGAAGGCCGGGATGAGGAAATGGGAGGAGACCCCGCCGCCGGCGCAGGCGCAGCAGCAGCACCCGGCAGGGCGCGAGACGGAGAGGGAGTGGGTGCCGTGGATCGTGCCGGTCTTCGTGGCCGCCAACGTCGCCTTGTTCGCCGTGGCCATGTACGCCAACAACTGCCCCGCGCACGCGCGCGGCGTCGCCGGCAAGAAGTGCGTCGGCGCCGGGTTCCTCCGCCGCTTCGCGTTCCAGCCGCTCAGCCAGAACCCGCTCCTCGGGCCCTCCTCCGCCACGTAAGTGCGAGATTTAACCTCGATCAATCTCTTCCGATTGTACCAAAATACTCGTCATTTCTTCTTACTGTCCGAGCACACAATTTTCTCGTCCCCAGATTGGAGAAGCTGGGAGCGCTCGTGTGGGACAAGGTTGTGCACGAGCACGAGGGATGGAGACTGTTCACATGCATCTGGCTGCACGCCGGCGTCGTCCACCTGCTCGCCAACATGTTTAGCCTCGTGCTCGTCGGCCTCAGGCTCGAGCAGCAGTTCGGATTCGGTACGCACATCGCACGCAGTGTTCTTCTCCGGGAGACCGGGACACGCCCATAGCCTGAATAATCTGAACTGCTAACATATTCCCTCCCGTCATTTCCGTTGCAGTGAGAGTCGGGGTCATCTACCTCGCCTCCGGGATCGGCGGCAGCATGCTCTCGTCCCTGTTCATCAGAGACAACATCTCCGTCGGCGCCTCCGGTGCCCTGTTCGGCCTCCTCGGCGCCATGCTCTCGGAGCTCTTCACCAACTGGACCATCTACACTAACAAGGTGCGCCTCCGACCCAGAAAATCCTGCAGCGCTAGCAATTTCGTTCTGAAAGAAACCAATGCATCATCTAATTCTGACATATTTCCTGACACTGGCAGGCGGCGGCGCTGGTGACGCTCCTGCTCGTGATCGTGATCAACCTGGCGATCGGCATGCTCCCGCACGTGGACAACTTCGCCCACATCGGGGGCTTCCTCACGGGGTTCCTCCTCGGGTTCGTGCTCCTCATGCGCCCGCACTACGCCTGGTCGCAGCGCTACGTGCTGCCGTCCTCCGTCAAGGACGCCGGCCGGAAGTACCTGCTCTACCAGTGGGCTCTGCTCACCTTGGCTTCAGTGCTAGCCGTCGTCGGGTAGGCAAAGCAACAGAACCGATTAATCTGTTTACAATGCCTGACGAGTTGAAGACTTTTTTTTTTTTTTTTTTGAGAATGACGAGTTGAAGACTTGAAGTGGGTTCTCGTTGGTTTTTTAACTGATAGCTGTTTGTCCTGCGCAGGCTGGCGGTTGGGATGGCGATGCTCTTCAGAGGTGTGAACGGCAACGAGCACTGCCAGTGGTGCCACTACCTCAGCTGCGTGCCGACCGCCAAATGGAGCTGTGGGAAATGAAAGCTCATAAGCCTTTTCTTTGATCATGGCATGGTCTCCAAGGCCATCACTATAATGTTCTTTTCTTCTTTGGCACATGCATTGTGATGCATAGATGCCGTATATAAAGGATTACTCTACACCCCCGGATTTACTCGCTGATTGATTCGTTCTGCTGATTTCAGTTGTTTGAATTGGGGAATATCTTGAATCTTCCACCTGCATGTGCATGACAGCGCGGTTGCTCTTTAATTTAAATATGTGTGCCAAATAGATCTAACTTTTTAACCAATTATTATCATGGTACAGTTTTGATCAGTACATGTGCAAGATAGCATTAAGTCAAGAGAAAAGGTGGTCGGTGCGTATCAAAAGAAGCGGCTTCATGCACGAAATAATTGTTTTCCCTGCACCGGAAGCAAATGGGTTAATGAATGTTGATATGGTGAAATTTAGTTACCATAGACTACATTTTTACCTAACTGACATTGGGACCCGTGGCGGATACACAACCAGCGTCCGGGGTGCACAAGACCACCGGGTGCAAAACATTTTCTTTGTAAATTAGCTTTTTTTCACCACATATGCACCCCTAAAATTGCATTTTATGTGTTGTGTCACCCTCCAGGCACCCTGGGTGTAAATGCAGTAGCTCCGTCACTGATTGGGACCCAAGAGAGTCCCGCACTCAATCCTCTACATCACATTCCTCTCTCCTCAATAGGTTCTCCTCTTCCTCCCGACGATGCTACACGCTAGGTTTTTAGCCCGCCGCCTCACGCAGCTCCTGCCGCCGCCCAACCGCAGCTCCGGCCACAACCTTGCTCCTCAGATGTTCCTCTCCCCATCGCACCTCATTTTTCCTCAGCGCCTCGCCCATACTCGGGAGGTGCCCCCGAGCTTCCTCTCCGCCCATCCCCTCCCACGGGTTACCGGATGGATTGGCGCTGCTGATTGGAAAGGATGCATTACGGCGGCATCTCTGGTCATTGCAGGCCTGGTGATGAGGACGGCTACCCACTACCTCGACCAGACCTTGAGTGGCGAACCACACGGTTCTCAAAACCCTCTCCATGAGGGAGCTCATACGTCTCTTCTTAACACAATTTCGATGTACTCCTTGTCTCATATTTCAATGCAGAAAATACATATTATTGCTACTATCGACAATAAGTGCTTCCATTAATCGTATGTTTTTTTTGACTGTTTCTGCTACCGACCATGCCTAACATTCACAAACGACAATTTAAGAACATTTGATAATGGAGGAGGGTTTGTATTTATAGAGTTGTGAAAAAATGAGACTTGCCATCTACCTGCCAACGTCCCTCGTGCGCCGCGTTTTCGCACTCCCTCCAGTACCGTTCCTTGTCCTATCCCTCTCTGTGGAGAAGGAGGTTTCACATCCTGATTCGATCGGCTGTCTCACTCAGTAATCCATGTTGTCGCATCTCCTCTCCCTTCCCAACAACGGGATTGGTACGTTGTTCCTTCTGGTGGCGCTTTGCCGCTTTCGATTCGTAAGCTCCTCTCCTTATAACCAATATATTCTTTATATACCATGCTATTGCCGATGTGTGCTATGTTCATTGTTGATTCTTACATCGGGTTATGGAAGAAAATAACATGTTTGATCATGTCACCAACTGCATAGTATTATTTGTAGATGAAGTCTATGGCTGCAGTAGTTGAGCACTTGACCTTGATTTAATTGAACAGGTGAGATTGATAACTCACTAAATGCATTCACCCAGCCACAAATTATATGATCCCTTGAAGGATTATGAGTATCTTCTTAGTTTGCAAGATAAAAAAATCTATGTATTACCGCTCATGCCATTTTCTTGCACATGTTTTCTTTTTCTCATGTTACCTTTTCTACTCACTGTGTGTCTGACTGTAATATTAACAATGTTGAGCCAGTGAAGGTTCTATAGTCTAGTGATTGGCTAGCTCTTTCTTATGTTGCCGGCTAAACAAATATTGGGTCAAGTTTTGAGACAATGTTCTTTTATAGGGATATTTGAACAATGGATGCATATATTGTACACTTTGATGCTTGGACTGGTGGGTTAAATTTTGGTTAACGTGACTTGCGTGGGTGGAGCTGGATATGTCATAGGATATGGAGGTGGTGTGGCTGGTTGGCGGCAGAGTGCCAAGGGGTGGAGGAGTGACACACCATTTGTGATTGTTAGCAATGACACTGGGGACCCGCATGTCATCGCGGCACGAGAGAAGCGTGATCGCAAGGAGAGCACGAGATACCCGCCTGAGCTGTGGGCCCGTTGATGAGCTGTCGAGACGTGAGTGGTCGCCGTTATAAGACCCACGTCGACAGAGGATTGGGTGGGCGATTAGGAAGTGGCTTCGGCCTATTCTGAACTTTCGACTTTTCTGCCTCTGGGCTTGTATCCAATTCGAACTAGAGAACCAGATGTGTATCTTAGAGGAAATTCCTCCTCTGATTGCAATTTAGTGTTGATCCGCCAATTCCTATTCTCAATCCTATTAGTGTTGCTAACATTCTGGTATCAGAGCCTCAAAAATTTTCCCCACCATCGTTCTGGCGACTCGAGCGCGAGCGGCAGCAGATCGAGCTCGTGCAGCGATCATGGAAAATCTCACCGCGGAGGGCCGAGCGATCTACGACACCATCTCGTCGGCGACCGCGACGCAACACTCGCAGCACCAGACGGAGATCAAGGATCTGATCTCTCAGTCGGTGAGCGCGGCGGTGGAATCCGCCATGGCGAAGACGGTCGACGCCACCATGAGATCCTGCGTCAACAAGGCCACGGTGGATATGCAACTCTACACCGACGGCGTCGAAACATCTCTGGTGCAGACGCTGGATGCGCTTCGCGCCCAGTTGGGCCTCGCCGCCCAAGCCGACGAGCTGGATCCGCCCACTAGGACCACGGCGGGCGCCGCGGAGACCGGCCCCGATGGGCACCGCGTCGACACGACTACACGGAGGCCGGCTGTAGCGACCTCTGGTCTCTACATATCGCCTCCGGCAAGAGGTATACGCTCCACCATGACTTCTCCCCGAGTTCCGCGTTCCTTCGATTTGTCTGATGATACTTCTGACACGCATACTCGTCACCGTATGCCGAGGATGGACGTACCCAAGTTCGATGGAGAACAACCCAAGCTGTGGCAGATTCAGTGTGAAGATTATTTCGAGATGTATGAGACGGCACCAAGTCTCTGGGTTCGTCTGGCATCTCTGCAATTCACTGGTCCTGCGGCGCGTTGGTTATCGTCGATCAAGTCCTCCATCCGCAAATATACTTGGAACGAGTTCTGCAGAGAAGTGGTGTTGCGGTTTGGGCGTAATCAGCATCAGTCTTTGATTCGCAGGCTCTATAAGTTGGTGCAAACTGGCTCAGTCAAAGACTATGTTCAGCAATTCTCTGAACTAATTGATCAGCTGGCAGGGTATGAAGATCAACTGGATAGTTTGCACTATGTCACATGCTTTGTGGATGGACTGAAACCATCAGTGAGAGTGCTAGTTGCTGTGCAGTTGCCTCAGGATTTGGAGACTGCGTATAACATTGCTGTAACAGCCCAAAATTTGAAAACCTCAAAAAACCCGAGTAAAATTTTCGCTTTTGCATTTCATGCATGCATCATGGCCTCATTTGTTTAATTGCTCATGTTGAAACAAAGATTTGGAAAACAAATGACAACAAAGGGAATCAAAAGCACTAGTTGATTCCAAACATCTTAAACACAAATGAGTTTGTTGTGACAAAACCAACTCAACTAAAACTTCCATATTTGTCAAGGAAGTTCCAAGAGTTAAAATGTAATATTTTGCAATTTCTATAAATCTTCCAAATGAGCAACATTTTGAATTTAGCAAAATGCCCGAATTTCAACCCTATGAACCAAGGGTGTCCAAACTATTTTATTTTGAAGCCCCAATTTTTGGGTAGCTTCTACTCAATATGGGGAGGCTCCCCAATTTTTTCTCAATTTTTTTATAAAAGGTTTTGGTGCCCTAAATAAATCCCTAAAACCTGCTGGAAATAAAAGAAAAGGAAGCAAGGACCAATCTGTGATGATTTTAAAACTCTCAGGGACCTCTCTGCAAATTCTTCTTCTTCCCCACTGTAGCAACCGAGGCGCACTGGCGCCATCGCCGTGCTCGCGCCGCACCACCGTCGCGCGCGCCCGGGCCCTCCCCTGCTCTTCTCCTGCGAAGACAAGCACGATCCCGAGCCGCACCTGCTCCTCCTGCCCTGCTCACTCGCTGCTCCTCTGTTCCCGTTCCCCACCTCTTCTTCCATGGCGAACACGAGCCGCCGCCGTTGACCGCCGCATCGCCGCTGTTCGGGAGCTTCCGCAGCAAATCGAGCACCACCCGCGGCTTCGCCTCATCGCCCTCTCCACTCTCGAGCAAGGAATCGAGCCACGCGGCTCGGAATCGACCGCATTGGCATCGTCTTCCCCGCGGCCGTCCTCAGCTCCACGGCGGGAATACGCCTCCGCCACGCCGTCCCCTGCCTCACCGTTGCCGTGCAACGTGCTCGTGGTGAGCCCTGGCCCGTGCTGGCCTTTCCCTCTCCCCCTCCCGCGCTAGTTCGCCGTGGTCTCGCCGTAGTCCGCCGCCGTAGCCATAGTCGAGGAAGCTCCTGTCGCCTCGCTCGCGCGCCCGGTCGAGGACCCGGCCGAGCCGGGCTATGGGCCGTTGCGCTCTGCTGCGCAACCGGTCCAGGAGCCGGCCCATGCCGGGCTGTGTGCCGGCCGGCTCTGGTACCAGGCCGGCCTGCTAGCCGGCCCAGCCGGGCTGGAAACCGGCTAAGCAGTTTTTTCCTGCGCTGCTCCTTTTTCTTTTTCCCTCGATAGCGCATGTTCCCCGCTACCCCCTCGCGCTTATAGAGACATCGAATCTCGATGAATCACATGTCCCATCTCTCCCTCGCGTTCGAGTAATTAAGTGTTATTGTTGTTGGAAATAATTTAATTAAAAGCAAATATTTAAAAAGGGGAATTAATAAAAGTGATAACCTTTTATCGGGACCCCGAAAAATGTGTTCCTTATATCAAAACGCTCAGAAAAATGTGCATTACTCTGTAGTTTCATTTTCATGCATGTTTACATGATCTTTAGCACATGAAAACATTTAAACAAAGAAGGAGGTTTATTTCTCTCTTGTTGAATAATTATCTCGCACCCCTTGAAAATGGGTAGATCCTGCTATAATAAATTCAAGGCACTAAAGATGTCATGCCATCATGTACTTGCGCATTGCATTTGTTGAAACATGTGTGGTGATTGATTGTTCTTCCATGTTGTGCTTCGATAGATCAAGCAGCCGAGGTTACACCGCCATACCCCGAAGAGCCGTACTACCAGCACCTTGATCAAGGCAAGCGTAATCCCCCCTCTGAGCATGTCTTATCCTATTTTCCGCAAATATTTTCTCCACTATAATATTGCATGCGGTTCCAAAAGTCAATTTATTGGATTAGAGTATCCTATAGTTGCATTAAGTTTCCGATGCCAATACCTGTTCCCCTCCTATTAACCATAGGTTTGTATTGTTGGCCTGAGCTACTTAGCTATGCTATGTTGATGCTTAGCCATGCTTAGTAAATGTTTAGCTGTACGATGGATGGTTGATGTTGGAAACAGGTGTTGAGATGTGCGGTTGATGGTGGAGAATTGTGGAGACAGGTAATAAAATGCTTAAAGGTGGGGATGAGAGGCCACTGTGGATGTGGTGTTTTGTCTCGTTCTCGCCGCCTAGGTGCGAGTTCTTTACCTCTTGAACCAAGACTGAGCGTGCAACCATGCGTGAGGCCTATGCAATTGCAGGAACCCTCATAGACTAAATAACTCGGGCGGGGCTAGCCAGGGTCCTCTAGTTCGGGCTTCCATTTGCGCGTGCGTGATGATGGTGGTATGAACTGAAATGAGGGTGGTGGTGTCAGGAAAATAAGTGGCCGCGGGACAGGGTGCTGGAGGTACCTCTTGTCCTACCGCCACTGATGATCCTGGAAAGTCCTTAACGGGGGAGAAGTCGACACCGCTCCCACCCAGCCGGCTCTCCAAGGAAGAGAGCTAAAAGCTAGGTAATGGGCCGGACGGTACGCGTGGTAAACATTGTACACCCCTGCAGGGTTAAATCTTTTCGAAAAGCCGTGTCCGCGGTTATGGACAAACTTGGGAAGTGAAGGTAAGATCATAGAATAACTTGAATGGAATGATTAAAAACTGGGTACTAGAGGTACCACTCACAATTGCAAGGTTGACTTCCTCGAGGGTGGTTCGGGGAGGTGCCTTTGTAGAACAGGTACAGTGGTTGATGTTGAGAAATGTGATCAGAAGAAAAGAGTCACTTCTTATCTCTTTTAAAAATACTCTGAATAGTCGATGCCATCGAGTTATGTTTTCATAAATAAATTCAGCTTTATGCAAAACAGCCATAAAACCTTGAAAGCCTCATCGAGCTAAAGCTCTATAAATAATCTTGCGAGTTCGTCGAACTCAACGTCGTTTGTTTTGTTTCAGAGGAGGACTTCACCGACCTCGAAGGTGGGTTCTTTGTGGACGTCGACGAGTAGTCTGAGCTTCCCAGGTGGCAGCTTGGGACATCCCGGAACAGCTGGCGCTGGATGTTTATGTGCAGGCCTCTTAGGCCATAATTTGGTTCTTGTTGTTTAGAACAACCTAATTTGCTTCCGCTTGTTGTAATGTTGGGTCTGTGACCTATGGTTGTCATTTGCTATCTTTCTCTATTATAAGAGTTAAACTATATGATTTGGTGTCGTAGAGTCTGTGATGTGCCAGTTGTTCCACAAGTCTTGATCTCTCTATTATGCAGTGAGGGTTGTGCCTGTGTTAAGGCATCAATCGGGGCGTCGTGTTGCCAATGATCCATTCTGAGCAACACCTGCCAAAGGTTTTGGCCGGGGATTGGTAAACCCGTAACCTCCGGTTGTATCGCTTAACCGGTGACACACAGCATCACTGTATAGCAGTCGGGTCGGGGCGCCACAAGTTGGTATCAGAGCAGTACTGCCTGTAGGAAAGCCTTCTACTGGTCGTTGTTGAGTCTAGTGTTTGTGAAAATATTTTTAACCTAAAAATGAGTTGTGAAAACCATCTTAGGATTCTTTTTACTCCTTATCTGGTTACACTCTAATCTTGGAGCAATCTTACCTCGATTTGACTTAAAGGTTTTACTTCTCATCTGCTACTTCAAAATGATTAGAAACGGGGTTGGGTTCGACCTTTAGTGTTATGTGTCCGGTTGCTCCCGCTGCGTTGCAATCCCAAATCAACTCAGATGTTTCTACCGAGTCTAATCATTTGCTCCTTGTCGGGTTTTAACCCAAGGACTTGAACCTAAGGTCCCGGATTGTGCCAACTAGAGTGTGTTAAGTTGTGATTCCTTAACTCTCGCTAGTAGCACATGATGCTGATCTTTGACCCAAGTTCTATCTTGTTGATTCCTTGTCAATTGTTGTACTATGTATTATCGTCCCTAGTCTGTGTACTTGTGTAGACGCTAATGTTATTGTTCGACCATTCGGAGAAAGATATTAACTGTGTCATTATCAAATCTCCAGAATGGCTCGAGGAGGCCGCGGTAACCACGACAATGATGAGGATGATCTGCCGCCACCACCCTCGATGGCTGAGGTCTTGATGGCCATTGAGGAGAACCGCGGGCGCAATGAGCGTTTGCTTGAGCAGTTGGTGCAGCAGAATGCACGGAGGAACGAGTGCAACACTCTCATTGAATTCCTGCGCTCGCAGCCACCCACCTTTGCTGATGCTAAGGAGCCACTGGAAGCTGATGAATGGCTTCGTGCTTTGGAGCGCAAGTTCTCCGCGCTGCATGTCCCATTGGCTGAACAAGTCAACTTTGCCACCTATCTCTTGGTTGGTGCTGCTGGCTGTTGGTGGGAAAGCCATGTGGCTTTGTTTCCAGCCAACCATGTCTTCACCTGGGCTGATTTTCGCACTGCCTTCTGTCGGGGAGTATCCCCGGGTAGGGTCAAGGCTTGGCATAAAGATGAGTTTAAAGATATGCCGAGGTACGGAAAGGGCCGACCTGCTTGGGCCTGGGAGAGTCCGAGCTTCACCTTGACCTGGAGAGTTTATAGGCCGACCTATCTTAGCCCAGAGGGATCCGAGGTATCCCGTCGACCTGGGCCGAGGTTCACTGTCCGAGCTACGTTCAGCCGACCTACTATGGGTGGTATCGTGAGACCAGGAGAAGCTGTGGGAAGGAAGTAAGATCCGACCTGTTAAAGATCTTAAGCGCAAGACCCGAGGTACGGAGCTCGTCACCTCCGTGCCGAGCTAACCGAGGTGGTAGGCAGTAGGTCGGGCAGGAGTCAATGCTCCTGTCACTTCCAGCCGGGTACAAGAGCGCCTGACACGGGAGCGTCTGTCAAGGAGCCTGGCAGAGGCATGCCCCTGGTTCGGCGGGCCTGCACGTCTCTGACCGCTGACCACGCGGGATCTGGGAAAAGGCTACGAGGTAGCTCTGCCAGGCCACGTCCTGTCTCGGTCAGAGGGGACATGCTAGTTCTGCCGTTAGGCTACAGGAGATGGGCAAGCCACGTCTTGTCCCTGACCGAGGTACGGTGGTGACCGTTGCAGAGGCATGGCAACAGTGTTCGGCGAGGGGCACAATGGTAACCCGGCTGGCCTATATAGTGGGCTTCACCCCCTCCTGCTAGAGGGATCCCCCCCCCGCGCTGGAACTAGTTGATCAAGAGAGAAAGAAAGAGAGAGAGGAAGCTCGGAACACCCCGGAAACACCTCGGATTCAGCTCGGAGTGCCTTCTTCCTCCCGTCTAGCTCCATCTTTTACCTCAAGTTCTCACCATTGTAGCATCATACAGCTCGAGGAGCAGCTTGTACTTGTCACTTTGAGCTATACACTGAGTAGGATAGTGCTGCAGTAGGGGTGTTACCTCCGCAAGAGGGCCCCGAAGCAGGGTACATCGTGGTGTGCTTTGTGTTCTTGGTTGCTTGATTCTTCGTTCGTGTTCTTGCGTGTTCTTGCGTGTGCACTTCTTGAGTGCATAAACCCTCCCCGGATTCCCCCAACGACCATTCGGCCCCATCTTAGCCATACCTATGGCATCTGCCGTGATCCCACCACGACACCTTCCGTGCGGAGTACATTCCCCAGCCGATCATGGATTTGAAGAGGAGGGAGTTCCTGGACTTGCAACAGGGACGTATGGACCTCCGCACTTATGGTCGAGAGTTCAACCATCTCTCTCGTTACGCCCCAAGGGACGTGACCAATGATGCTGACAAGCAAGAGCTGTTCCGCAAGGGTCTTACGCCGCAGCTCCGCTATGAGTTGTTGCCCTTCAGGTTCCAGACCTACCAGGAGCTGTTCAACCAGGCTTTTACTCTCGAGCAAGGAAGAAAGGAACTTGAGGCTTCCAAGAGGCCCGCACATGGGGACCACCAGAGTTCCTCGGGTTCTGAGAGCAAGAAGCGCAGGGTGTTTGTTCCCTACAGCGCTGTGCCGCGTGCTCCATTCATGCCGAGGCCGCAGGATACAGGCCACCACCTCCGCGCCCCACTACTTCGACACTTGGGGTAGGCGGGAGTGGGTACCGTCCTATGCTACCTGCTCCACCTGGACTCACTTGCTACACCTGTGGCCAGGCTGGCCACTACTCCAGGGAGTGCCCCCAGAAGGCACCTCTCGCGATAACTCCTGCACGAGCCCCTGCCACTCCAGCTGGCAAGGCTGGACCTATTGTGCGTGGTCGCCTGAACCACATCTCTGAAGAAGCTGAAGAGGACCCCGGCGTTCTTATGGGTGAGCTACGAATCAACAACAATCTGCTACAGTTTTGTTTGACTGGAGCATCGCATTCATTCATATCCATAGCTTTTGCAAAAGACCACAAAATACCGTTCGAGAAAATGAGCCGTCCTTGGTGATCGCCACTCCTGGCTCCAAATGGCAAACCGATGGGGTTACTCCTGAAGTCAGATTACATAGGTTACTACTCTTTTCCTTTCGCTTTGGTAGCTCTGAGGTCAAGTGGCATTGATGTCATACTGGGCATGAACTGGCTAGCCAAATACCGGCTAATCTCGACTGTGCTGCCAAGACCGTCACCGTGACCAATTCTTCCGGTGACAGTGTAAGTATTGGTCTGCACTGTCAAGACCTCCGCCATCATACCCAATCACCTGAGATCCTCCTTTGCTTTATGGA
Organism: Poa pratensis; assembly: GCA_947311845.1. Lineage (NCBI taxonomy): Eukaryota > Viridiplantae > Streptophyta > Magnoliopsida > Poales > Poaceae > Poa > Poa pratensis. The sequence continues at coordinate 41,754,579 of CAMZMU010000037.1, read as the reverse complement.
AGGCGAATCCCCTCCTGAAATCCAGGACATACACGTGGTGTGTGACTTCCCGGATGTGTTCCCGGAAGATTGCCTGGCATGCCTCCTGACCGAAGTGTGGAGTTTGTCATAGATCTACTTCCCGGTACTGCTCCAATTTCCAAGAAGCCCTACCGTATGCCGGTGGAAGAGTTGGCTCTGTTGAAAGAGCAAATTGATCAGCTGTTAGCGAAGGATTTCATCCAGCCTAGCAGTTCACCTTGGGGTTGTCCGGTACTCTTTGTCAAGAAGAGGGATTCTACCGTGCCTCGTCTCTGACTATACCGTTGAATGCGGTGACAATCAAGAACAAGTATCCTATTCCTCGCATCAATGATCTGTTGGATCAGTTAGCTGGTGCAACGGTATTCTCCAAGATGGATCTGAGGTCAGGATACCATCAGATAAAAATCAGAAAGGAGGATATTCCAAAGACGGCATTTGTTACTCGCTATGGCTCATATGAGTATACCGTCATGTCCTTTGGTCTCACAAATGCTCCAGCTACTTTCATGAGGCTCATGAACTCCATCTTCATGGATTATCTTGACAAGTTTGTCGTCATTTACATTGATGACATCCTCATCTATTCCAAAACCAATGAAGAGCATGAGGAACATCTTCGTTTGGTTCTGACACGACTTCGAGAACACCGCCTCTATGCCAAGTTCTCCAAGTGTGAGTTTGGTTGGATAATCTCGTCTTCCTTGGTCATGTGATATCCGCTAATGGTGTGGCTGTCATTCCCGACAAGATTCAGTCCATTTGGATTGGAAAACTCCAATGTCAGTCAAGGACATCGTAGCTTTCTCGGATTGGCGGGTTACTACCGCCGATTCATCGAAGGTTTCTCCAAGATAGCCAAGGCCTGACTGACCTTCTCAAGAAGGATAAAAAGTTCGTATGGTCGGCCGAAGCTGAAGAGAGCTTCAAAACACTGAAAGCCAAACTCACTCCGCTCCTGTGCTTGTCCTGCCGGACACAGCAAGGATTTCGTCGTCTTCTGTGACGCCTCTCTCAAGGCTTGGGCTGTGTGCTAATGCAAGATGGCCATGTGGTGGCTATGCTTCTCGCCAACTTAAGCCGCATGAGCACAACTACCCAACTCATGATCTAGAACTTGCCGCGGTGGTCTATGCTTTGAAGCAATGGAGACCATACCTGTTTGGTAACCGTTGCGAGATCTTCTCGGATCACAAGAGTCTGAAGTACCTCTTCACCCAGCCGGATTTAAATCTCAGGCAAAGGCGTTGGTTGGAGTTAATCGGACTATGATGTGAGTCTGAACTATCAACCCGGCAAAGCAAACGTCGTGGCTGACGCGCTAAGTCGGAAGTCCTATTGCAACAATCTGATGATTGAAGAGGCCCAACCTGCCCTCCATGAAGAGTTCTCTCGTTTGAACTTAGAAATTGTTCCCTCTGGCTACCTTGCAAATCTGGAATCAAATCTACTCTTGTGGACCAGATTAAGGATGCTCAAAGCGTGACAAGGGTATTCTAAAAATCAAGGAGAACATTGCTAGCGGGAAGGCCAAATGTTTTTCTGTCAATGAATCCGGAGTTGTTTATTTTGGTGACCGCTTGGTGTGCCAAAGAAACGAAAATTGAGGGAGCTGATCCTCCAAGAAGCTCATGAATCTCCTCTCTCTATTCATCCCGGTAGTACCAAAATGTACCAAGACCTTCGACCACAATTCTGGTGGACTCGATGAAACGGGAAATTGCCAAGTATGTTGCTGAATGCGACACCTGTCGACGGGTAAAGGCTGAACATCAAAGGCCTGCCGGCACTCTTCACCCTATTGCTATTCCCGAGTGGAAATGGGATGAAATTGGTATGGACTTCATTACTGGTCTCCGAAGTCTCCAAAGGGAATGATGCCATTTGGGTCATCATTGATCGACTATCAAAAGTGGCTCACTTCCTCCCGTTCGTGTTGACATTACAGCTGCCAAGTTGGCAGACCTGTATGCTTCTCGGATCGTCGTCCTTCACGGCGTTCCCAAGAAGATAATTTCTGATCGTGGAAGCCTATTCACCTCCAAGTTTTGGACTAGTTTCCAAACTGCTATGGGAACCGTCTCAACTTCAGCACCGCGTTCCATCCTCAAACTGATGGTCAGACCGAAAGAGTGAACCAAGTTTGGAAGACATGCTTAGGGCATGTGTAATCTCTTTGGCAAGGATTGGGAAAAGTATCTCCCTTTCGCGGAGTTCTCCTACAACAATAGCTATCAAGCTAGTCTGGGCATGGCTCCATTTGAGGTTCTCTATGGAAGAAAATGCCCACTCCTCTAAATTGGTCCGAGACCGGAGAGAGAGCACTCTTTGGTCCAGATATTATCAATGAAGCTGAGGAGAAGGTTAGAATCATACGAGAAATCTGAAGATTGCTCAGTCTAGGCAGAAAGCTACTATGACAAGCATCATCAGGAAATTCACTATGAAATTGGTGATAAAGCTTATCTCCGTGTCTCTCCCCTTCGTGGCGTTCGCCGCTTCGGAATCAAAGGGAAATTGGCCCCTCGCTATGTTGGCCCTTTCACCGTTCTGGCAAGCGAGGAGATCTTTCTTATAAGTTGGAGTTACCGTCATCTTCCCAAATGTGCATGATGTGTTTCATGTATCCCAACTTCGCCGGTGCTTCAAGGATCCTATCCATGGAGTCAATCATGAAGAGCTAGATCTCCAGGAAGACCTCACTTATCGCGAGCATCCTATCCGTGTCCTGGATGAAGCCGAAAGAAAGACCCGTAACAAGACTACCAAGTTTCAAAAGTTCAATGGTCTCACCATTCCGAGAAGAAGCAACTTGGGAACGAGAGTCTAGTCTTCGTGAGGAGTATCCTGACTTCTTTTCGCAGTCTTAGAATCTCGGGACGAGATTCCTGTAAGGAGGGTAGAGTTGTAACAGCCCAAAATTTGAAAACCTCAAAAAACCCGAGTAAAATTTTCGCTTTTGCATTTCATGCATGCATCATGGCCTCATTTGTTTAATTGCTCATGTTGAAACAAAGATTTGGAAAACAAATGACAACAAAGGGAATCAAAAGCACTAGTTGATTCCAAACATCTTAAACACAAATGAGTTTGTTGTGACAAAACCAACTCAACTAAAACTTCCATATTTGTCAAGGAAGTTCCAAGAGTTAAAATGTAATATTTTGCAATTTCTATAAATCTTCCAAATGAGCAACATTTTGAATTTAGCAAATGCCCGAATTTCAACCCTATGAACCAAGGGTGTCCAAACTATTTTATTTTGAAGCCCCAATTTTTGGGTAGCTTCTACTCAATATGGGGAGGCTCCCCAATTTTTTCTCAAATTTTTTATAAAAGGTTTTGGTGCCCTAAATAAATCCCTAAAACCTGCTGGAAATAAAGAAAAGGAAGCAAGGACCAATCTGTGATGATTTTAAAACTCCCAGGGACCTCTCTGCAAATTCTTCTTCTTCCCCACTGTAGCGACCGAGGTGCACTGGCGCCATCGCCGTGCTCGCGCCGCACCACCGTCGCGCGCGCCCGGGCCCTCCCCTGCTCTTCTCCTGCGAAGACAAGCACGATCCCGAGCCGCACCTGCTCCTCCTGCCCTGCTCACTCGCTGCTCCTCTGTTCCCGTTCCCCACCTCTTCTTCCATGGCGAACACGAGCCGCCGCCGTTGACCGCCGCATCGCCGCTGTTCGGGAGCTTCCGCAGCAAATCGAGCACCACCCGCGGCTTCGCCTCGTCGCCCTCTCCACTCTCGAGCAAGGAATCGAGCCACGCGGCTCGGAATCGACCGCATTGGCATCGTCTTCCCCGCGGCCGTCCTCAGCTCCACCGCGGGAATACGCCTCCGCCACGCCGTCCCCTGCCTCACCGTTGCCGTGCAACATGCTCGTGGTGAGTCCTGGCCCGTGATGGCATTTCCCCTCTCCCCCTCCCGCGCTAGTTCGCCGTGGTCTCGCCGTAGTCCGCCGCCGTAGCCACGGTCGAGGAAGCTCCTGTCGCCTCGCTCGCGCGCCCGGTCGAGGACCCAGTCGAGCCGGGCTATGGGCCATTACGCTCTGCTGCGCAACCGGTCCAGGAGCCGGCCCATGCCGGGCTGTGTGCCGGCCGGCTCTGGTACCAGGCCGGCCTGCTAGCCGGCCCAGCCGGGCTGGAAACCGGCTAAGCAGTTTTTTCCTGCGCTGCTCCTTTTTCTTTTTCCCTCGATAGCGCATGTTCCCCGCTACCCCCTCACGCTTATAGAGACATCGAACCCCGATGAATCACATGTCCCATCTCTCCCTCGCGTTCGAGTAATTAAGTGTTATTGTTGTTGGAAATAATTTAATTAAAAGCAAATATTTAAAAAGGGGAATTAATAAAAGTGATAACTTTTTATCGGGACCGCTGAAAAATGTGTTCCTTATATCAAAACGCTCAGAAAAATGTGCATTACTCAGTAGTTTCATTTTCATGCATGTTTACATGATCTTTAGCACAGGAAAACATTAAAACAAAGAAGGAGGTTTATTTCTCTCTTGTTGAATAATTATCTCGCACCCTTTAAAATGGGTAGATCCTGCTATAATAAATTCAAGGCACTAAAGATGTCATGCCATCATGTGCTTGCGCATTGCATTTGTTGAAACATGTGTGGTGATTGATTGTTCTTCCGTGTTGTGCTTCGATAGATCAAGCAGCCGGGTTACACCGCCATACCCCGAAGAGCCGTACTACCAGCACCTTGATCAAGGCAAGCGTAATCCCCCTCTGAGCATGTCTTATCCTATTTTTCGCAAATATTTTCTCCACTATAATATTGCATGCGGTTCCAAAAGTCAATTTATTGGATTAGAGTATCCTATAGTTGCATTAAGTTTCCGATGCCAATACCTGTTCCCCTCCTATTAACCATAGGTTTGTATTGTTGGCCTGAGCTACTTAGCTATGCTATGTTGATGCTTAGCCATGCTTAGTAAATGTTTAGCTGTACGATGGATGGTTGATGTTGGAAACAGGTGTTGAGATGTGCGGTTGATGGTGGAGAATTGTGGAGACAGGTAATAAAATGCTTAAAGGTGGGGATGAGAGGCCACTGTGGATGTGGTATTTTGTCTCGTTCTCGCCGCCTAGGTGCGAGTTCTTTACCTCTTGAACCAAGACTGAGCGTGCAACCATGCGTGAGGCCTATGCAATTGCAGGAACCCTCATAGACTAAATAACTCGGGCGGGGCTAGCCAGGGTCCTCTAGTTCGGGCTTCCATTTGCGCGTGCGTGATGATGGTGGTATGAACTGAAATGAGGGTGGTGGTGTCAGGAAAATAAGTGGCCGCGGGACAGGGTGCTGGAGGTACCTCTTGTCCTACCGCCACTGATGATCCTGGAAAGTCCTTAACGGGGGAGAAGTCGACACCGCTCCCACCCAGCCGGCTCTCCAAGGAAGAGAGCTAAAAGCTAGGTAATGGGTCGGACGGTACGCGTGGTAAACATTGTACACCCCTGCAGGGTTAAATCTTTTCGAAAAGCCGTGTCCGCGGTTATGGACGAACTTGGGAAGTGAAGGTAAGATCATAGAATAACTTGAACGGAATGATTAAAAACTGGGTACTAGAGGTACCACTCACAATTGCAAGGTTGACTTCCTCGAGGGTGGTTCGGGGAGGTGCCTTTGTAGAACAGGTACAGTGGTTGATGTTGAGAAATGTGATCAGAAGAAAAGAGTCACTTCTTATCTCTTTTAAAATACTCTGAATAGTCGATGCCATCGAGTTATGTTTTCATAAATAAATTCAGCTTTATGCAAAACAGCCATAAAACCTTGAAAGCCTCATCGAGCTAAAGCTCTATAAATAATCTTGCGAGTTCGTCGAACTCAACGTCGTTTGTTTTGTTTCAGAGGAGGACTTCACCGACCTCGAAGGTGGGTTCTTTGTGGACGTCGACGAGTAGTCTGGGGTTCCCAGGTGGCAGCTTGGGACATCCCGGAACAGCTGGCGCTGGATGTTTATGTGCAGGCCTCTTAGGCCATAATTTGGTTCTTGTTGTTTAGAACAACCTAATTTGCTTCCGCTTGTTGTAATGTTGGGTCTGTGACCTCTGGTTGTCATTTGCTTTCTTTCTCTATTATAAGAGTTGAACTATATGATTTGGTGTCGTAGAGTCTGTGATGTGCCAGTTGTTCCACAAGTCTTGATCTCTCTATTATGCAGTGAGGGTTGTGCATGTGTTAAGGCATCAATCGGGGCGTTGTGTTGCCAATGATCCATTCTGAGCAACACCTGCCAAAGGTTTTGGCCGGGGATTGGTAAACCGTAACCTCCGGTTGTATCGCTTAACCGGTGACACACAGCATCACTGTATAGCTGTCGGGTCGGGGCGCCACAATTGCTTTGGTTCAAGAGGAAGTGTCTGATGCTCCTTCACCGTTGCAAGCCACAACATCAAAAAGGCAGTACAACCAATCAACTGCAACACGTCAGTCTGAAGACAGACGCAACACAGAATTGGGCAAAGGAGTTAAGCAACATCGTGTGACAGAAGATAAGTTGCAGGCACTCAAAAACTATAGGCGTGCCAAGGGACTTTGTTTCACTTGTGGAGAACGCTATTCCAGAGAACATAAGTGTCCACCAACTATTCAGTTGCATGTGCAGGAACTGATCGAACTAATGCAGCTGCAGGAGTCTGAAGAGGAAGAAGACACTGAACTGGAAGCTAATTTGATGCATATCACTGATGTTGATATCGATGCTGCACCGCCCGAGCAATCCATCGTCTTGCAATGTTCTATCAATGACAAAGAGGTAGTGTTTTTGCTTGATTCAGGCAGTACAAACTCATTTCTCAATGCTGCTGTTGCCAGTGAACTGGGGGAGTTGTAGGCTTTACCAACACCAAGAAAAGTGAAGGTAGCAAGGGGTGGAATTCTGATATGTGACACTTGTATTCCGTCTTGCACTTGGAAGTGTGGTGCACAACAATTCTGTTCACCCTTCAAGGTATTGCCTCTGCGTGGATATGATGGAATCATTGGGATGGATTGGTTATCTTCACATAGCCCACAGTTGATTGATTGGCAACAAAAGTGGTTGAAGTTCCAGTACAAGGGCAAATGGATTTGTTTGCAAGGCAAAGCACCATTAGCTGAGGATTGTAACATGCTGTCCTTGCATTTGATCTAGCTTAATTCTGAAGAGTCTGCTCCGTTGTCACCGGAAGTGCAGGAATTGCTACAGTCCTTTCAGACAATGTTTTCTGAACCTGAAGGACTGCCTCCTCGCCGTGCAGTATCTCATGATATTCCTTTAATTGAAGGGGCTCGACCAGTTCAAATTCGACCCTACAGACTAGCTCCATAACTGAAAGATGAAGTGGAGAAACAAATTCAAGAGATGCTGGCTTCTGGGGTGATTAGACCTAGCACTAGCAGTTTCGCTTCGCCTCTTATTCTGGTAAAAAGAGGGACCATACGTGGCGTCCTTGTGTCGATTTCAGACAGCTCAATGCCTTGACAATTAAAAGTAAGTATCCAGTACCTGTGATAGATGAGTTATTGGATGAATTACATGGAGCTTGTTGGTTTTCCAAGCTGGATCTGCGTGCAGGATATCATCAAATAAGAATGAAAGAGGGAGATGAATATAAAACAGCTTTTCATACTCATCATGGTCATTTTGAGTTCACTGTAATGGCTTTTGGACTGACAGGAGCACCAGCAACATTTCAGGCTGAAATGAACAGAACTCTAGCACCTCTGTTAAGAAAATGTGTTCTGGTCTTTTTCGATGATATTTTGATTTACAGCCGCACTTATGAGCAACACATTGATCATCTACGACAGGTGCTGTCACTGTTAGCTGAGAATGAATGGAAAGTTAAGGCTTCTAAATGTTCATTTGCCCAACCTACTGTTCACTATCTAGGCCATGTCATTTCTACAGCAGGAGTATCTACTGATGAAGAAAAAATTGCAACCATCAGGGATTGGCCCAGATCTTTGGATGTGAAACAGTTGCGCAGTGTGCTTGGAATGCTTGGCTATTACAGGAAATTTATTGCTGCCTTTGACACAACTCCTTCGCAAACATGTACCCTTCATCTGGACACAAGAAACGGAACTTGCCTTTCAGTGTTTAAAGAAAGCCCTGATTTCAGCTCCTGTCTTGGCTCTGCCGGATTTTTCATGCACATTTGTTATAGAAACTGATGCAAGTGATGGTGGCATAGGAGCAATGTTGATGCAACGTGATCACCCTCTAGCATTTGTCAGCCGAGCGCTTGGTCCTCGCAACCGTGCTCTTTCGACCTATGAAAAGGAATATATGGCCATCTTGTTAGCTGTCGAACAATGGAGACCTTATCTGCAATTCAAGGAGTTTGTGATCAAAAACTGACCATGCTAGCTTGACTCACTTGTCTGATCAACGTCTGCACACACCCTGGCAACAGAAAGTTTTGTCAAAACTTATGGGAATGCAGTATTGTATTCTCTACAAGAAAGGTGTCGAGAACAAGGTGGCTGATGCTTTGTCACGCCGACCTTCGCCTGACATGGAACTGAATGCTATTTCCCGATGTCAACCTATGTGGATTGAGGCATTAGTGGATGCTTACCAGCAAGATACATACACTAAAGCCTTGCTACATCGGTTGGCAGTGGCCAAAGATCCACAAGACAACTATACTCTCAATGAAGGTGTGCTCAGAAAGAAGGGCAGAATTTGGGTCCCTGATAAACCTGAATTACAGAAGCAAATTGTGCAAGAGTTTCATGCCAGCCCCATTGGAGGTCACTCGGGCATTCCTGTCACCTTGTGGCGTCTCAAGCAACTATTTGCTTGGAAAGGCATGACAAAATTTGTGCATCAATTCGTGAAATCTTGCAGTGTGTGCCAGCAGGCCAAACCTGACAGGTCAAAGTATCCAGGGCTCCTTCAACCTCTTCCAGTTCCTGACTCGGCATTTCAAGTAATCTCAATGGATTTTATTGAAGGACTGCCTCGCTCTGGTAGATTCAATGTGATATTGGTTGTCGTGGATAAGTTCAGTCGCTTTGCACATTTCATTCCACTATCACACCCCTTCTCAGCTTCATCTGTGGCCACAACATTCATGGAACATGTGTTTAAATTGCATGGGGCACCGGAGCAAATCGTTTCTGATCGAGATCGAATCTTTAACAGCAATTTCTGGCAGCAGTTGTTTGCTCTGACAGGCACAACCTGAAGATGAGTTCCTCATATCATCCCGAGACTGATGGCCAGACTGAACGTGTGAACCAGTGTTTGGAAGGCTATTTACGCTGCTTTACACATGCTTGTCCAACAAAATGGGTACAATGGTTGAATCTAGCTGAGTATTGGTATAATACCAGTTTTCATTCTGCTTTGGGCAAATCGCCATTTGAGGTGCTGTATAACAGATCACCAAGGCATTTGGGGCTAACTCCAGTGGATTCCGCCCCTATCACTGATGTCCAGGACTGGTTGGATGAAAGAACTATGATGCAAGAGTTGCTGCGACAACATCTGGAGCGTGTGCGCCTACGCATGAAACATCAAGCTGATAAGAAAAGAACAGAGCGTACCTTCCAGGTGGGTGAATTTGTATACCTGAAGCTTCAGCCTTATGTGTAATCGTCAGTAGCACCACGAGCACATCACAAATTACTCTTTAAGTACTATGGACCTTACCAAGTACTGGATAGAGTGGGTGAAGTGGCGTATCGACTGGCACTACCTGCAACCAGTCGAATTCATCCAGTCATCCATGTGTCACAGCTCAAGAAAGCCATTGGAGATAATGTGCAGGTACAGACACAATTGCCATCGCCTCTTGATGCTTTGCTAGTACCTTCCCGTATCTTGCAGCGACGTCTCAGGCAGCAAGGGCCGATGTCAGTCAGTCAAATTCTAGTGCAATGGACTGGGCAACCCGAAGCTGTGGTAACATGGGAAGATCAAGACGACCTGAAGCGGCGTTTTCCTCGTGCCCCGGCTTGGGGTCAAGCCGGCTTTCAAGGGAGGGAGAGTATTAGCAATGACACTGGGGACCCGCATGTCATCGCGGCACGAGAGAAGCGTGATCGCAAGGCGAGCACGAGATACCCGCCTGAGCTGTAGGCCCGTTGATGAGCTGTCGAGACGTGAGTGGTCGCCGTTATAAGACCCACGTCGACAGAGGATTGGGTGGGCGATTAGGAAGTGGCTTCGGCCTATTCTGAACTTTCGGCTTTTCTGCCTCTGGGCTTGTATCCAATTCGAACTAGAGAGAGAACCATATGTGTATCTGAGAGGAAATTCCTCCTCTGATTGCAATTTAGTGTTGATCCGCCAATTCCTATTCTCAACCCTATTAGTGTTGCTAACAGTGATGGCGGCAAGCACAACGATTTTCTACGACCAGCTCTGGGTGGTCGCCGTTTAAGTTGAGTTGGTGCACCTCTAGTGGTGGCACTGCGCATCTGATGGGGTTCTCCACGACAATGGCGGCGCCAAGGACGATATGGTATTTCTAACTCTTCTTGCTTCTGCACCTTCATATGGACTTACCTGTTGATTTACCCCTCTTTCACCATGGAGAATGGACTGGATTCACTAAGTGTGAATTTTGAAGACGTATATTTATTGGTGTCGACTGATGCAAGTAATAGGTTTGTTGTGTATAAAATTGATGGTGCCTTCTTACTTTTGCTTCCTCACGATCATTGTACATTACAGTTTATATTTTTTTCATTTTTCTCAATACAAAGATTTACCAAGTCAGTAAAAATTATTAGCCAATGCCCTATATTAGTTATCTGCTGGAAACTTGGTTGCAAGAACTGATAGGGGCCCCTGTGGCCAGTAGCCTAATAGTCTTCCATGTCTCTCTGTTATATATAACTAGCAAGGTGGCCCGCGCACATGCGCGGGCAACATCTTGATGGTCATTTATAAATTATTATAGGGTCCTTAAAATGGAAACTATTCCATACAACATAACATGATGATGATATTTTAAAATTATTGAGAACCTAAGGTATATAACGGAATCATTAGCCTCAATGTGAGTTTTTTTAAATATTTTTAATAAAATTTTGTATGAAGGTAAGTAATAAACTTTTTTTAATGTGCCGGTAGAGCGCGGTGGTGTTTCTCAGCCGAGTCGAGATTAACTTGCAGCCCGCACTTCTGCTTAACTTAAAAACGGCGAGGATACTCCTTTGGTGGTTCAAAAAAAAAGTAACTTAATTTATATGCGTATATTTACTGCTAGTTTTGATCTTTTTAATGATAAATATAGTTTTAAATTTCATGGATTTATGAATAATTGCATGTACTACCTGCCATGTATAATAATTGTTGTATTTTTGAACTACGGTTCAAAACCGTGTCACTTATTTTGTATTGGATTGATATATTTTTTGGGGGTTTTGCTCGGTTTCCATAAAAATAGTATCGGCATTTTGTTTTTCAATATTTTTGAAAATACAATCCTATGCGTAGATAAAGTCTAGATGTATGACCGTGTAAATTTTGAAGGATTTTTTCGAATTTCTTAAACAAAAGTTTAGATATCCTTTTTTTTTTTGGAGAACCGAGTTAGGATGTACATGGGGCCCCCCTTTTCACTTTCCTACATTCCTTTCTCACACCGTTCCAGTTATTAATTTTTGTCATCCGGTAGCCTCCAATAAGTCTAGTTGTCTCCGCTCGTAAAAGTCAACCAAAATTCAGATCGATTGCAAATGGAACATTCGGTTCTGCTTTTGGATTAGTGGAGGGCGATGGCGGACGGCCGATATGAAGTAGGCCAGGCACTTAGTTCCGGTCCGATTGTGTTGGCTAATTAAGCAATAATTTTATGATTAATTTTAGAATATTAAACATGACTACACCAACTACTAACATGTGAAATACGAACATACTAGATGTACTAATCAACATGAACAACAACAGCACATACGCCAACATATCCATAGCAAAACAGTTCAGAATACGCCGCACGTACCGAACGGTTGTAGAGGAAGCAGCGGTCGATGCAGATAGGTTCACCGCGTCGAGAGCAGCGGTGATGTTGTTGACGATGACGGGTCGGAGAAGACAACGCTTGCGGAGACGATCCGCCGCAGCAGTTTGAAGACGACCCGTGGTGGAAGCAGCGAGCAGTCGCGCTTCCCAAAAATCAAATTCGCCCTCTCCGTAGATGATCACAAAGGCGAGTGGTTCCGGAGACCTGCTCTCTCAAACGCCGGTGCACGCCGGCGCTCGGGATGGGGTAGACTACGGTGGCGGCGCAAGGTACGAGATGGCAAAACCCTAGATTGGTTCGGTGTGTGTGACGGCGCACGCAGTGCACGGAAATATATAGTGCGGTTCAGAAAACCCTAACGGGTACAACGTGGGCCGGCCACGTCGCACACGTTCGAGTCGGTGCAGCAGCCCACGATCCGGGAGCGACCCGAACTGGCTAAGCTGTACGCGTACGCTAGCGACTCGATTTTCCTGAACAGCAAAAATATAGGCATCGGCTCATTCCCGCAACCCGCGGCGTGTCGTGACGAGACGGACAGACGGACAGCGGCGGAGGAGGAGGAGGAGTGCGCGGGAGAGAGGCTTCTGTTCTCAACTAGCACACCAAGTGTCACAACACTCCACCTTATAAGGTGGTGTTTGTCTCCTTCAACTAGCAACGTGGGACTAAACTTTAGCATCACATTGCACCTCCAAAATTCTGCCATGCACATGGGCCAATTTGAGATTTTCAGGAATTGCTTATTGGGCTGCCCAAATGGGCCCAAATTCTAACAATCCCCCACCAGATGTCAAATTCCCATTTAGAGATTTTGCCAAACCTCGTTTCTTGTTTATATACCAGTGTTTCAGCAGAGACTGTTAAGTTGAACTTCCGCCTAGAGATTCAAGCTACATTTACCAGCAACTTGAACAATGGACGAATCTTGAATTGCAAGTTTGGTGCCAATAGATTTCACTCAAAGTTATAACCAGTACGTGGCTGCCAGTAGCCTACCCCGCGGGTGGAGCATATGCGTCATACTCCCTGGTCTCTTCATGAGCTTACTAGAGATCACCCAAATCTCATAGACTGCGACGTTTAACAGTCGGACTCATATAGGTGTGTTCTTTCAAGGTTGCTCTGTAGGATAGCACCTTTGCTACGAATAGCCAACAGAAACACATTAAGGCATATTGTCAACCTGCCTTACATAATTTGAGAGTTATGCATCTTCCCACGGAGAGGGTTATAAAATAACTCTCCTCTGTTAAACCACTAGCTTGTTCTTCCCAGGTCCTAATTCACGGGATCTCCGATCACATAGGTTGGGTTACCACTATGGTGTAACGCTCACGGGTCTCAACCCCATCTCCCTCGATGCACTATCTATCACATTACGTGATAGTCCCTTCGTAAAGGGATATGCCAGGTTTTTATCTGTTTGAATATAACTAACAGTTATTATTCCGGAGTTTCTCATTTTCCTGACAGACTTCAAGCGTCTTTTAACGTGTCTTGATGACTTCGCATTATCCTTAGCACTGTTCACTTTCATGATAACCGTTTGGTTGTCACAGTTCATAAGGATGGCCGGTAATGGTTTCTCAACCACCGGCAAGTCCATCAAGAGCTCACGCAGCCATTCTGTCTCAACAGAAGCTGTATCTAAAGCAGCAAGTTCTGCTTCCATGGTTGACCTCGTCAAAATGGTCTGTTTGCAAGACCTCCATGACACTGCGCCACCTCCAAGAATAAATGCATATCCACTTGTGGCGTAGAGCTCATCAACATCTGAGATCCAGTTCGCATCACAGTATCCCTCAAGCACCGAGGGTGCCCTGAATAGTGAATCCCATAACTCATTGTACCGTTCAGATAGCGCATGACCCTTTCAAGTGCATGCCAATGATCAATACCCGGGTTAGACATGAACCTGCTCAACTTGCTCACAGCAAAAGAGATATCAGGTCTCGTCGCGCTCGCAAGGTACATGAGTGAACCGATCACTTGAGAATATCTTAATTGATCTCTCGTTTCCTTTTTGTTCTTTCTGAGTGTCACACTGGGATCATAGGGTGTTGGAGAAGGCTTGCTGTCTATATAACCAAAGCGGCTCAAGACCTTCTCAACATAGTGTGATTGCGTTAACGTAATCCCACTCTCATCCCTAATCAGCTTAATGTTCAGGATCACATCAGCTTGTCCCAGATCTTTCATATCAAAGCTCTTTGACAGGAAAGACTTGACCTCATTTATCACTATCATGCTTGTACCGAAAATAAGTATGTCATCAACATACAAGCATAATATAACACTATCGCCCCCACCATGGCGATAATACACACACCTGTCAGCCTCATTAATGGCAAAGCCTGCAGACGTAAGAGTGCTGTCAAACTTCTCATGCCATTGCTTAGGTGCTTGTTTCAGCCCATACAAAGATTTTAACAATTTGCACACCTTTCTCTCTTCACCTTTTACTACAAACCCATCAGGCTGATCCATATAGATTTCCTCTTCCAACTCTCCGTTAAGGAAAGCTGTCTTTACGTCCATTTGATGAACGATAAGACCATAGGAGGCAGCCAGGGAAAGTAGTACACGAATGGTAGTAAGTCGAGCAACAGGTGAATAGGTGTCAAAGTAATCTTCGCCTTCACGCTGGGTGTAGCCCTTGGCCACAAGCCGTGCCTTGTACTTCTCAATAGTACCATCAGGCCTTAGCTTCGCTTACAACCCACAGGTTTGCAGCCGTAGGGTCGCTCAGATAATTCCCAAGTTCCATTAGAAAGAATCGAGTCCATCTCATTATGGACAGCTTCTTTCCATCATCAGCATCAGGAGATGCAAATGCCTCTGCAATGGACGTGGGAGTATTGTCCACAAGGTACACAATGAAATCATCACCAAAAGACTTTTCAGTCCTCTGTCTCTTGCTCCTCTTGGGAGCTGATTCATTGTCATCCTTCTCAAGGACTTCCTCAATATGTGGTTGTTCAGAATGATCAACAGATGTACTAGGTTCAGCAAATATCTCAGAAGAAATTCTAGCAATGCTATGCATATCCTTCATAGGAAACATGTTCTCAAAAAATGTTGCATCACGAGATTCCAAAATAGTATCAACATGCATATCAGGTATCTCAGATTTAACCACTAAAAATCTATAGCAAATGCTCCGCTGAGCATAGCCTAGAAAGACACAATCCACTGTCTTCGGTCCAAGTTTACGTTTCTTAGGAATTGGAACATTGACTTTCGCCAAACATCCCCAAGTACGAAAATAAGAAAGTGATGGTTTTCTCCCAGACCACTCCTCGTAAGGTGTCTTCTCTTTATCCTTGTTAGGAACTCTATTCAGGACATGACACGAAGTCAAAAAAGCCTCCCCCCACCATGCCTTAGATAAACCAGCAGTGTCCAACATGGCGTTCACCAAGTCGGTCAGCGTGCGGTTTTTCCTCTCGGCAACCCGTTTGATTGGGGCGAATAGGGAGGCGTCCTCTCATGAATAATACCATGTTCCTCACAGAATTCATCAAATACGTTGGAGAAATACTCGCCACCACGATCTAACCTAAGACGTTTGATCTTTCTCTCTAATTGATTTTCTACCTCAGCTTTATAGATTTTAAAGTAGTCTAAAGCTTCATCTTTAGTGTGCAACAAATATACATAACAGAACCTAGTAGCATCATCGATTAAAGTCATGAAATATCTCTTATCACCTTTTGTCAACACGCAATTCATCTCACATAGATCTGAATGTACGAGTTCTAGTGGTGCCTGATGGCGTGTAGTTGACGGGAAAAATATTCTGCAGGAAGCTTCGTATCTTCCCCTGCAACGGCGCCAGAAAGCACTCTTGATGGCCCTTCACGTAGTTACCTGCGTGAAAAGTAAATGGGTTAGGTTGAGACTCCAAGTGCAGAGTGTGTAGTAAGTGGAAGATGTGTTTTCCCCACGAGGGGTGACTCGAGGGTTTAATATCGAACTCTCGGGGAATCAGTAGTGAAGATTTATCTTTCCTATCCTTCTTTTGGTTATCTACAAAACAAAGTAAATGTTTTGGTCCTCAACCTCACCTAGTGGTTGTCAAGCACAAGGTGTGAGAATGATATCAAGATAATATGCAATGCAAACAAGAAATAAATATGCAATGGTGGTAAATAAATATGCAAGGATGGTGGTAGCAATGATAAATGATATTTTTGGGTTTTATATGATGAATGCAAGATGTAAAAGTGTTTTTTTATTTTCGGATTTTTAAATGGCAGAAAATGGAAAAGTGGTAAAAGTTGTTGGAAAGGTGTTTCTTATGATTAAAAATGGACCGGGGTTCATGGTTTCACAAATGCACTCTCTCTTTAATAAAGTGGTAGACAATGGAACACTAGAGTTGACATATGAGATTGCAACACAACAGTTTAATGACAAGTTATAATTATATGGGCATCACGTCCTAACATAGAGACCTTTTGGTTATTAGTCTCTTTATACTCCACCAAGATGCGAACTAAATCATAACACCTCAGTAATTAAGATAACTCAGAGTATAGCAATAAGTATCATGACATGAAGTTAAAATAAGAACATGCTAGATCTAGTCAGGGAGGAAGTGGCAATGGTCACACCCACATCTCCGGTAGTGTGGGGACCCCGGACTAGCCATCCGAAATACCCGATTATGTTTAACACAATGATCCCGTGATCAGTCTGTCATTGCACATAATCCGAACTGAATACCAAAGTTTACATCTATTACAGTACCGAATTAAAAGTCTTACATAAATGGTCGTTTAGACCAAGTCTTACATAGGTGCCTTCATGGGCCAAACCAAAATAATCAACGGAAGCTACAGCCTAGTAGGCATCACATCCTAACGACGACCCGACAGGCAGCTGACTTATGGAGATCCCTAGTTCGCGTAGAAGTCGCCATACTCCTCCTCGGCGTAGTGCTCCTCGAAGTCTGGCTAAGACAATAGCCAGGGACGAAACCAATATGAGTACATTTGATTGTACTCGCAAACTACCCCAACATGAGTATGCACTAGTTTTATTTTACTTTCATACTTTTATTTATTTAAAACATCTCTATATCTTTATTGAAAAAGGTAAGAAGAGCTTTATAACTATCTTTAAAGAAATCACCATTTTATCTGTTTCTCCAAAACTCCTCCTTTCTCCGACCATAGCCCGTCATGGTCCACTTGTCTCCAACAACCTCATACCGATCCGTTGGTATAGGTGTATAAAACATCCTCCACTTCATTTTTCTTTTTAAAACTCAACTCTTTTCAAAACTTGCACATAGGTCAAAGTAGGGCCTCTCAACTGTCCATATCCGAGGACTCGGCTATTCGAATAGTTTTAACCCTGCAGAGGTAGCACGCTTTTCCACATCCATCCGGTAACTCATCGTGTCAGCCACGTCCCGCCATACAAGGTGTATGCGAAGTTGAGTCACCGACCCTAGCCTGTCCTTTGCTCATGCTAGTATAGGACCCTGCCCATATGACACTTTCCATCAACACTTAACCCAGCCCGTCAGAATCTAAGTGTGAGGACTCATAGTTTTGCCCGGCGATTTATGGTGGAACCTTCAATCCTCCTCCTTATCTTTCCATAGAGTTTGAGCGAGGACCCAGGTCAGGGGTAGGTCAGCAAACCATCCCCACATGCATAACGGAGTCATCTCCGTCGATGAGGCATCCCATACTAATATGAGCAAATTATATGACTAAGCCCTTTTCCCATATGTGGGTAAATGTGGTCGCACAGAATATCGGCTGGTTGACGTAAGTACAGGGACACATTGTGCATTTTTCATAAACAATCTCCATACTCCATTTCAACACCGACATCTCGGCATTTCATAACCACACAAGTATTTTTCAAAGGAGTTTTGAATAAACAAAGTTTATTTTTCCCATCCTATAATTTTATATAAACTATATTATACTTCTACATAGTGGTGGCAAAATAATTTCCATATACTTTTGAAAAGGTTTTAGAAAATCTTTGCCTTAAGAGTAAATCATGTTATCAAAGTAGATGCATATATTTGGGGTGCAAGCTCAGAGAGTAGCTTGCCTTGCTCGGCAAAGTGACCTTGGTCTTGATCTTCAGGTTCAACAAACTCTCCCTCCTCGATAAATCCGACAGCGTTCTCGTCTAATTAATAAACAAACAAATACAAACAATCACTAAACTACTCAAGCAACATCACGACATTACAATCTTAAACTGCTATCAATAGCCACTGCACACATCAAACAACACACTTTGGTTTCAATTTAATTGAATTAAGCATTATTTATTTGTGTCTTAAATATGGCAGAAACTTGTTGAACATGTTTAATTACACAACTTGAGTTCTGTTGGTCACAAAATACAAGCTAAAATTCTACCGAAAGCTACTGATGTGTAGAAGACAACACAATTTAGTTTGGATTAATTGGAGTTACCAAACTCCCTACACAAATGTTTTAATCCAGTAACTTAATAATCAAGTTTTAGCTACCAATTAAGTTCTGTTGATCCTAAAATTAAATCCTTTTAGGGGTAACTAAACATGATTAAATGTGATCCAACAAAATTGTCCCTAGTCCATTTGGGTTTACCAATAACCATCTATAATTGTTTTAATACATAAGGGTGTTCAAATTTTATTCTAATGCCAAACAATTAATATTGCTTAATTAATTGTACCAAAATGAGGGAAGCTAATAGATCACAGTACTAAGCTAACAAAATTGGTTTGGAATTATTTGGCTTAACAGAGTATCAGAAACAAACAAGTTTAGATTTTAAACCTTCTGTGGCATTTTTAATAATGCATTTTTATTATTTACCTAAATGAAATGAGACCACTTGGGTTGGTTAAACAATTTCACAAGCTTTCCAGAACATTTGGATTCGATTTATTTGGATTTGTAAATCTCGAGTTATTTAATTTCTAAGTTAGGTCCAGTACTGATTTCACAGAAAAGATTAAATTTGAAATAATTAGTTCTCTGGATAATGTTGAGAATTATGACAGGTGGGGTCCACCCGTCATAGACTCAGTGCGCGCTGGATAATGAATAAATCGCTGACGGGTGGGGCCAGCCCGTCAGCCGCTTGTTTTAATCGAACTGTTATGCTACCGTTGGATCTAGATCCAACGGCTCGTGTTCTAAAGCAACGGCGACGACCAAGAACTGGCGGCGCCGCCGCGCCGGCGACGGTGGTGGGCACGGATAGCTCACCTAGGGGGATTGGGAGGTCGTGGCGATGACGCAGAAGGGTCGCGGAGGCTCGGGGAAGGTCGTGGGGGCGAGTGGAGCTTGCTGGGGAGGCGTGTAGCGTCGACGGCGAGCTGCCGCGTTTCCACGGCCACGGCCTGCAACTCCAGCGAGGTCCTGGCGAGGCTCTGATGCACGAAACAGAGGGGAAAAGAGTGCGGGTGAGTGCGGTGATGATGGAGAGCACGGTGGTGTGGTCAGAGGGAAGAAGGGGCAGCAGCACGGCACGGCCGTGTCGTCGCCTACCTTCGGCTCTGGCGAAGCTCGGGAAGAACCAGAGCAGCAGTGGCTCTGTGACAACGGCTCCGCCCTATTGGCGGTGCACGGGATGGTGGAGTGAGGTGGAGGCAGTGGTGCGGGGTGTGGAGAGGTAGTGAGCTCGGGCGGGGTATTTATCGGCGGAGCTCGGGCTCACGGTGGCACGGGTGCAGGGGTGGTCCAGGGGCGACGCGCGCTCGCCATAGGGGCGGTGCGGGGGCGGCTACGCTGTGGGGATGCAGGGGAGCAAGGATGGTGGCGTGGTGACGAGCTGCGCAAGCTCGAAGTGGGGGACGGCCTCGGGCGTGCTTGGGCGGTGCGCGGCGCGCACTGGCATGGCAAGGGACCGGCGGGTGCGGGTTCCTGCGGGCGGTTCTGCTGCGTGAGAGGGAGCAGAGAGGTTAGGGAGAGAGGGGGGGACACGGCGTCGGGCTCCCACGGCGTCGCCACGTCTTCTTCCACAGTGCCGACATGACATAGGGGCGGCGGCCATGGCGTCGATCGCGGCGAGCTGCTCCCGCCCGATTTTCTTCGGCGCCAACAAGTGAGAGTGAAGAGGGGAGTAAGAGGAAGCTACTGGTACTGAAGATTTGCATCAATTTGATCGAATTCGATCAAATTGATCTTCGGATTGAGGAAGAACAAGCACTGACACAAGGTGTTCGATGAAATGCTTGACCAAACTTTATTTCTAATTTCTGAATTTTATTTTCATAATTTGCTTCAAATATGTTTACTAAGATTTGTGGTGATGTTTGCATATTTGTTTGACAAGTGCAATATAGCACATTTTGCAATTTGAAATGATAAAGAAAGGTTTTGAATTTTAATTTGAGATTTTTAGAAATAGTTTTTGAAGACGGAAAGTTGTAGAATAAAATTGAGAGTGATTACTTATCACTCCACTGAATTTTGTTGTGAAGGAAAAGAATTTCTCACTTGGAAAATTTTGTGTGACACTTGTCACATTATTTTTCTTGCTTTGCTTTTTATTGTATTTCTCTTCTTTTCTTCAAGTGTGTAATTAGAGAAAACACCAACACAAGCAACAAGAAATATTTATCACAAGCAACAACATGCAATCAACACTTATAATTTAACAAAAGTTTTTGTTGGCTCTCATTTTTGGAATAATAACACTTATAATAATTTTGGGATGTTACAATCCTTCCCCCCTTAAAATAAATCTCGTCCCGAGATTTGCTAGGCTTAGGTACTAAAGAGGTTTGAGAATTCGCTTCTAAGATAGTCTTCGCGTTCCCAGGTTGCTTCTTCTTCAGAGTGGTTAGTCCACTGGACCTTGTAGAACTTAATTGCGCGCCTCCGGGTAACACGAACATCTTCGTCAAGAATCTTGACGGGCCTCTCATGATAAGTCAGGTCTTGGTTTAGGTCGATGGAGATGTGGTCGATGTTTTTGAAAACATCAGGCTGGTCAGGAACTTCGAGACACTTCCGGAGCAAGGAAATGTGGAAGACATCATGATAATCTCCTAACTCTTGAGGCAACTCCAATTGATAGGATACTTCTCCTCGACGAGCAATGATCTTGAAGGGTCCAATATACCTTGGCGCTATATTTCCTTTGACATGGAAATGTTGCATTCCTTTAAGGGGTGTCACTCGGAGATAGACATAATCTCCGATACTGAAAGTGACATTACGACGCTTGGAATCAGCGTAACTCTTCTAACGGGATTGGGCAGTTTTGAGGCGTTCACGAATAAGCTGAACTTGCTCTTCAGCATCACGGAGGGTATCTAGTCCAAACAATTTGCCTTCTCCGGTATCGGACCAATTCAGGGGCGTACGACACTTCTTGCCGTAGAGGGCTTCAAAAGGGGCCATTTGCAGACTAGACTGATAACTATTATTGTAGGAGAACTCTGCAAACGGGAGACAATCTTCCCACTTGGAGCCATAGGATAGAACACATGCGTGAAGCATGTCCTCCAATATCTGGTTACTCGTTCAGTTTGGCCATCGGTCTGGGGATGATAAGCTGTGCTAAACGCTAACTTGGTTCCGAGGGCTTCGTGAAGGCATTTCCAGAATCTTGAAGTGAATTGTGTGTCTCTATCAGATACAATCTTATTAGGTACCCCATGCAGGCTTACTATTCTGGAAATATACAAGTCTGCCAACTGATTTCCCCGATAAGTGGTATTGACGGGAATGAAATGGGCAACCTTGGTCAGTCGATCCACGATGACCCAGATTGAGTCATGGCCTCGGTTGGACCTTGGAAGTCCGGTAATAAAATCCATTCCAATTTCATCCCACTTCCACTCGGGAATTTTCAAAGGTTGAAGCAATCCAGCGGGTCACTGATGTTCAGCCTTGACTCGCTGACAGATATCACACTTGGCTACAAAAGAACCAATCTCTCGCTTCATTCCGTGCCACCAAAATCTTTCACGAAGGTCTTGGTACATTTTGGTTCCGCCGGTGGATTGAATAAGGGGTCTCATGGGCTTCCTTCAGGATTACCTCCTTAAATTCTATGACATTGGGCACACAGATACGGCCATTGAATCTCAGCACTCCTTCAGCATCTTCGGTAAAACCGGGTGCCTTGCCGAGAGAAATCTTCTTCTTAATTCCATCGATGCTTTCATGACCTTTTTGGGCTTCTTTGATTTGATCCATCAGGGTTGGGGCTAACTCTAAATTGGCGAGATATCCGTGGCTAACAAGTTCTAGTCCAAAATCTTTGAACTCTTTGAACAAGGCTGGCTGTTCGGCTTGGATCAAGGCATTCAGGGTGCAAGGTTTGCGACTAAGGGCATCGGCAACTACATTAGCCTTTCCTGGGTGATAGTGGATTCCAATATCATAATCCTTGATTAATTCCATCCATCTCCTCTGTCGCAGGTTCAAGTCCTTCTGGGTGAAGATATACTTCAAGCTCTTATGATATGTATAGATCTCACAGCGATGTCCCGCAAGATAGGGACGCCACGTCTTAAGAGCAAGAACAACAGCAGCTAACTCCAGGTCATGGGTTGGATAATTCTCTTCATGCGGTCGCAACTGTCGGGACAGGTATGACACAACTTTGCCTTCTTGCATCAGAACGCAACCAAGTCCGAGGCGTGATGCATCGTAATACACGTCGAAACTCTTGGTGACGTCTGGCATAATCAAGATTGGGGTTGAGGTCAGTCTCTTCTTCAATTCTTGGAAACTATCTTCACATTTCTGGGTCCATTCAAATTTCTTGTCCTTCTTCAACCGTTGGGTCAAGGGCTTGGCTATACTGGAGAATCCTTCAACGAACTTGCGGTAATAACCCGCTAGTCCGAGAAAGCTTCGTATTTCAGTCACACTGGTTGGGGCTAACCAGTCAACAATGGCTTGGATCTTCTCGGGTCTACAGAAATTCCTCCGGCAGATACAACATGTCCGAGAAATGCCACTTCACTGAGCCAAAACTCACACTTGCTAAGATTGGCATACAGCTGGTGCTCTCGAAGGGTCTCCAAAACTAGACGCAGGTGTTCAGCATGCTCTTCTTCGGTCTTGGAATAAATAAGGATGTCATCGAGGAAAACTACCACAAACTTGTCGAGGTACTCCATGAAAATCTTGTTCATGAGATTCATGAAATAGGTTGGGGCATTGGTCAAACCAAAGGACATCACGGTGTATTCAAACAAACCGTAACGAGTGGTGAAGGCGGTCTTAGGAATGTCTGACTCTCGGACCTTCAACTGATGATATCCTGTCCGAAGATCAATCTTGGAAAAGACTCGGGCTCCGTTCATTTGATCGAACAGATCCTCGATCTTGGGAAGAGGATACTTGTTTTTAATGGTCACGTCATTTAGCTTGCGATAATCCACACACAGGCGTGTGGTACCATCTCTCTTGTCCACAAAAATGATGGGTGATCCCCAGGGTGAAGCGCTTGGGCGGACAAGACCTTTGCTGAGCATATCAGCCAACTGCTTTTTCAACTCTACCAGTTCCTCCGGATTCATCCGATAGGGCCTTTGGGATATAGGGGCTGTTCCTGGGATAAGTTCAATTATGAACTCAATATCACGGTCTGGCGGCATACTGATGTCTACGCACGCTTCTATTCTTGTAGACAGTGTTGGGCCTCCAAGAGCAGAGGTTTGTAGAATAGCAGCAAGTTTCCCTTAAGTGAATCACCCAAGGTTTATCGAACTCAGGGAGGTAGAGGTCAAAGATATCCCTCTCAAGCAACCCTGCAATTAAGATACAAGAAGTCTCTTGTGTCCCCAACACACCCAATACACTTGTCAGATGTATAGGTGCACTAGTTCGGTGAAGAGATAGTGAAATACAAGTGATATGGATGATTGCAAGTAGTAATTGCAATCTGAAATAAAGATGGCAGCAAGCAAACATGTAGCATAACTTGTTGTAAACGGTGTTTTAATGCTTAGAAACAAGGCCTAGGGATCATACTTTCACTAGTGGACACTCTCAACAATGATCTCATAATTGAATAAGTAAAAGCTACTCTTAAACACTCTCTTATTGGATAACAAACACCATTCATTGTGTAGGGCTACAAAAGCACACCTCAAGCCGGAGTAAACAAGCGCCACAACGTCATAAAGGAATCACACACGGTGCACACACTGTCACCTTTACACCGTGGAGAGTACCGGAGTTCATATTAAAGTAACCTCTAGAGTGCATAATAGATAAAGAGTAACATCTACATATTCAACTAGATTAACACAACTGAACACAAGTAAATACTACTCGGGATTATTCTCCTTCTTGATGAAGCAAGAGTACTATGCGTAGGGCTGCAAAAGCACACCTCAAAGTCTAAGTAAACAAACACCACAATTCCCAAGAATAAGCCATGATAAATGTCTAAATTATTCATAGAGTCACACAAGTACCCACACTGTCACCTTGATACCGTGTTGTCACAATGACTCCAGAAACTAGACAAAATCACTTGAGTAGCATAAACATTATTAATGTATTCAGCGATACTAGCAATACACATGATCACATAAAGATCACACCATGGGAGAGAGAGATGAACCACATAGCTACCGGTAGAGCCCTCAGCCTCGGGGAGAACTACTCCCTCCTCATCATGGGAGTCAGCAGCGGCGATGAAGATGGCGGTGGTGTCGATGGAGATGACCCCGGGGGCAATTCCCCGTCCCGGCGGCGTGCCGGAACAGAGATTCTGTCCCCCGAAACTTGACGTCGATGGCGGCGGCGCTGCGGAACTCTTCGTGGAATATGCCTTCATGTTTTAGGGTTTCCGCGTCTGAGGGAATAAATAGGCAAAGGGGCGACGTCGGTGGAGCCCCGAGGGGCCCAAACCATAGGCTGGCGCGGCCCCACCTTCTGCCGCGCCGCCATGTGGTTTGGCCACCTCCTGGCTCCTCTTCGTTTCTCCTTCGGACTCCGTGTACGTGTTGGAAAAATAGGACGTGGCCTTTTGTTTCGTGCAATTCCGAGAATATTCGCGGAAGTACTTTTCTGGAACCAAAAATAGCAGAAAACAGGGAACTGGCACTGTGGCATCTTGTTAATAGGTTAGTCCCAGAAAATGCATAAAAGTGATATGAAGTGTATATAAAACATGTAGCAATTGGTATAATATAAGCATGGAACATCAGAAATTATAGATACGTTGGAGATGTATCACATACCAGGCAATTCTTCAGGGAAAACATCCCGAAATAGGTGAACCACACGGATCTCATCTAGGGCGGGTCGAGCTATGCTCTCATGGCAGCCTGGTTGGGAAGGGTTGGTTTCAGACACATACTCCACTTCTACTTCTTTGTCGGTGGTGATGGATACAGCTCTTCTGGCACAGTTAATTCGACCATGGTACTTGGCCAGCCAATTCATACCAAGTATAACATCTATGCCTTGGATTCCCAGAAAGATTAAGTTGACTGGAAACTTTTCTCCTTTGATCTCAAGGGAAACATCGGGGCAGAACAACTTGGTTTCTACGGTAGATTCTGGGATTTGGATGACCATGGGTTTGGGTAAGAGGCTCTCGACTAAACCTCCCTTAGCAACAAATTCTTGGGTAACAAAGGAATGGGTAGCACCAGAATCAAACAGAACAGTTGCAGGTACTGAGTTGACAAGGAACGTACCCAGCACAACATCTGGCGCATCCTGGGCTTCTTCAGCATTGATGTGGTGCAGACGGCCCTTGGCAACAGCAACATTTCCGCGGGGTGCGGCATTCTTGCCATTTCCATTACGGCCTTGACCATTGTTCGGTGCCGGCGCATTGGGGCGCTGAACATTCCTCTTAGGATTGGGGCATTCTCTGGAGTAGTGACCCTTGTTGCCGCATTCAAAGCAGACAACATTGGCATTACGGTTGAAGTTTCCTCCGGGACGGTTATTGTCATTGGGGCGGTTGAAGTTGTTTGGGCGGTTAGGGAAATTGGGGCGTGGAGCTTGTGGTGGTCGATAGGCAGGCTTGGGGTTTTGCTGAAAGATACGAGGCTTCTGGCTGCTCGAACCTTCCTGAGCATTCATCCTCCTCTTACGACCTTCAAACATAGAGTTGCGCTTGGTCTCCAGCTGGATGGCTTTGTCCACAAGTGACTCCAGATCATAGAAGTCATGGATAACCAGAGCACACTGCAGCTCATCATGAAGCCCACTCATGAAACGCTCCATCTTCTTCTCTGTGTCGGTGTCATCAGGAGCATACCGAGATAAGTCGGTAAACTCATCAAGATAACTGACCACATCTCTACTTCCCTGCCTCAGCTTGCGGAATTCATCCTTCTTCCTATCAATGAGTCCGCCGGGAATGTGCTTCTTGCGGAACTTCTCCTGGAACTCAACCCAGTTGATATCATGACCAGCTTGCTGGAGAGCCTTGGTAGTTTCCCACCAAGCTCGTGCAGCTCCAGCAAGATAGTGGGTTGCATACAACACCTTCTCATTTTCTCCTACAGCAGCAACTTCCAGATTGTTGTCGATGGTGCGAAGCCAATCATCGGCTTCTAGTGGGTGAAGTCCCTTGAAATAGGTGGGTGGGTTGGTTTTCTGAAAGTCGCTCAAGGTGGATCGCTGGTTTCCATCGCCATTGCCATTGTCACCATTGTTGTTGTTGTTGTTGTTGTTATTGTTGTTGTTTTGGTTGAGATGGGCGGCGGCGATCTGCTGCAGGGCAGCGAGATGAGCTTGGCGCTCCTCCCGGGCATTTTCGCGTTCCTCCATGATAAGCGTGAGAAGTTGGGCGGGGGTTGGGTTCGGTGGTGGTGGTGGCGGTGCTCCTCCTTCTGTGTTGGTGCGACGAGTGTTCGCCATCCTGAAGCACACCGGGTATAAGAGGCAAGGCAAAAAGGTTCGACTAAGGGAAAAGATGATTTCGCGAAGTGGTAGATTAATTAAGGATGATACGGAAAATAGTTTACACAGACCAAACAAGACTAACATACTTATATAACACAACATCACATCAAGGAGTTCACAATATCAAGCTTACACATCAAGCTTACAACATCAAACTTACAACATCGCCGTACATCTAAGGTACCTAATACATGGTTTCCAAAAGTACCACTACTTCGACTCGACTAGCGATAAGGGGTTGACCTAATCCTGCGGTAGTACACAAGTCACTCGCCTACTGAGGTGGAACCTCAGGCTCTGCTGCGTCAGCGTCGAACTGGTAAGGTGGCTCCTCTGGGTCCTCCTCCTTGTCCTCGAGAACTGCCTCGAGTGGGTCCTCCTCCTCGTCAACTAACTCCTCCTCGTCATCCTCCTGCTCATAGTCCATCTCCTCCAGGAAGTCGTCATCGTCACTGAGGAAAGCGTTGTTCTCCTTGCGGAGATCCTCGCCCTCCTCCTCCATCTCATCGGTATGGCGCTCCAGATCCTCGATAATCTCGTCCTGCTCCGCCACCCTCTTGCGGAGCTTGGCGATGGTCCTCCTCAGCTAGGTCCTCTTCTTGAGAAGAGCGGCCTTCTCCTCCTTCAGCTGCGCCTCACTCTCGCGACTGTCACTGAGCGAGATGCGCTCAAAGCGAGACTGGAGTCTAGCGCACATCAGATCCTCCTGGTGCGGAAGAGCATAATCTCCATGTCCAGGATGTACTCTCCGAACGTCGGGTGTAGCGGGGATCGGATAGGGTGTCCATCGTCGGTGCGCCTCCCGTAGAACCGGAAACGGGAGTTCACTAACTCCGCCTTGTGCTCCTCACAAAGTCGGGCTAGCATCCTCTGCATAGAACGACACAGTCCGTCGTCCCAGTGAGCGTCCACGGTGGTGAAGATCAGCGTCCTGAATCCGGGAGACTTGATGTTCCCCCGAACAGACGACTCGACCAACCAACACAGGTTCCCGTGGCCGAGAGCGTCCACCTGGGCTCCCCTAAACTCTGGGCGGGGAGACCTAACTGCTTGCTCAACTCGAACAAGTCCTTCTCGAACATCAACTTGCCGTCCCTCTCAAGCTGAACGAACTCGGTGAAATGGATCGCCATCTACAATTTTTAGCAAAATTTTAAGTTAGTGAGATGGAAAGTGTATCAAAATTTTAAATTTAGTACGGCAACAAGTGAGCAAAATTTAAGCTTAATGGGATGACAAGTGTGCAAAATTTTAAGGATACAAGGAAAAATGTAATATTTAATGAGAGTAAAATTTTGTATAAGTAAGAGGATTGGAGATAAGAAATTTTCGAAATACTTCACTCCTTTATTTTTAGAAATTAACTTTTGTAACTTCTATCTAGCGACCATGCTAATCTAAGGTCTCTTAAAGTCAGGATGGCTCTGATACCAGCTCTGTGGGGACCCCGGACTAGCCGTCCGAAATACCCGATTATGTTTAACACAATGATCCCGTGATCAGTCTGTCATTGCACATAATCCGAACTGAATACCAAAGTTTACATCCATTACAGTACCGAATTAAAAGTCTTACATAAATGGTCGTTTAGACCAAGTCTTACATAGGTGCCTTCATGGGCCAAACCAAAATAATCAGCGGAAGCTACGGCGTAGTAGGCATCACATCCTAACGACGACCCGACAGGCAGCTGACTTATGGAGATCCCTAGTGAAAGGACATTTATTAATCCCTTGTGTTTTGTGTGTTAGGCAACAACACTAGTGACGATTTAACATGTGAATCAAGTGATGCAGGTTTTAAGTGTGTAAAACATCTTTGCATCGAAACCAAAAAGGGAGTTGAAAAGAGCCAGTTTTGTTGCTGAAGTAAATCGGATTATCCGATGTTGAAGTATCGGATTATCCGATTGCAGATTTCGCTGGAATTCTGCTAAGGACTAGAAGAAATCTCACACTGAAGATGTTCGGATTATCCGAGTTGAAATATCGGATTATCCGATGATCAAGATTTCGCTGGAATTCTGCTAAGGACTAGAAGAAATGTCACACTGAAGATGTTCGGATTATCCGAGTTGGAAATATCGGATTATCCGATGATCAAGATTTCGCTGGAATTCTGCCAAGGACTGAAAGAAATCTTCACTGACGCTGTTCGGATTATCCGATGATGTCTGATCGGATTATCCGATTCCATCGGATAATCCGATGTTGACTTGAATCGGATTATCCGATTTACCTGTCTGCAACGGCTAGAATCTGGGGGCAGTATATAAAGGCCTTCTCCTACATTGGAGAGGGACCACGACCAGAAATATCTCCCCACCATTGTTGCAAGCTTAAACTTGGTAGATCTCTCTCCCTAGCCACTCAAACACCTTGTCCTTCTAGGACTTGGGAGAGTTGACCTAGATCTACCCTTCCACCAAAGCGATTTGATTTCCATATCCATTCCTTAGAGGAACTTGTGCATCTTGGGTTCATTGGAACCCTAGACGGTCGTTGGTCGTTCTTGTGGCTTTGGGAGCCGCGGGGACTAGCCGGGAGCCTCCAATTCGGTTGTGGAGACGTGCCCCGGCCTTGTGATTCTTGCGGCTTTGGAAGCCGTGGGAATTGGTGAGAGCCTCCAATTCGGTTGTGGAGTGTGCCTCATCCTTGTAAAGGTTTGTTGCCGACCTCGAGGGCATCATATAGTGGAGGAGATACGGTGTGCCATATCACGGCTATTCGGGGATCACTTGTGACCCCGCACCGCTCCAACGAAGACGTAGCTTCCATTGGGAAGTGAACTTCGGGAATCATCTCCGTGTCACCGTGTGCTTATCCTTTTTATATATACCTTTACTTGTATTGCTAGCTTACCTTGTTTAGTATATCTTGTTAGCTAGCTTCTTGCTCATCATATAGGATTGTTCACCTAGTTGCATATCTAGAGAACTTATATTTGAGCAATTCCTTAACTTGTTGAAAAGAAAATTAAAATTGGTAGTTGCCTATTCACCCCCCCCTCTAGTCAACCTACTCGATCCTTTCAATTGGTATCAGAGCAAGGTCTCTTTATTAAGGGCTTAATCGCCTAAAGAGGAGGATGGCTAGTGCGGAGGATGTACAACGTGCTAAAGATGAGGAGTTAAGACTTGCTAAGGAACAAGAAAAATTTGATAGAGAACAACTTGACAAAGAACTAATCGAAGCGGGAATAATCCCTCCCGAGGGTGATGCCCCAATCACCATGAAGTCCATGATTGAACTTTTTGGGTTCATGAAAGGCAAAATGGTGGATGAGGTGTATACTCGGGTATCTAATCAAAATGGCTCCTCATCAACCGCTAGCCCTATTAAGGGAGCTAGTGACAAGGATAAAAATGATAAACCTTGAGAAGCCTTCTCTTAACTTTGCTCCACCTAGCTCTTATCTCACTCAA
The DNA here is from genome assembly GCA_947311845.1 of Poa pratensis. Lineage (NCBI taxonomy): Eukaryota > Viridiplantae > Streptophyta > Magnoliopsida > Poales > Poaceae > Poa > Poa pratensis. The sequence goes on along the minus strand of CAMZMU010000037.1, from coordinate 41,724,281 downwards.
GTTGCACTCACTCAACCTCATATAACCAACCTTGGTAGACCCCCTCCTAAGCTTGATAATACTCGTTATTTCACTTGGAAGAAATCTATGGAGTCTTATTTTCGCAGCTCATCGGTGCATCTTTGGAGGGTGGTTCTACATGGTTTCAACCCAGTTGATCCCAACAACTTGACCAAGCAAGAAGAGATTGATGAGCAACTTGATGCAAATGCCAAGTACATTCTTGAGAGTGCTATGACCGCAAATGATGAAGATCATGTGCGGAATCTCAAAACTTGCAATGAGGCTTGGCTCTATCTTGAAACCGTGTATGAAGGAAATGAGGGCATTCAACGCTCCAATGCGGCCGTCCTTCAACATCAAGTTGACAACTTCATCATGCTAGACGAAGAGACTCCGACCGAACTTTACCGAAGACTCTACAAGCTTGTGGTGACATGTAGGGAAAATGGAAAGAAGGATATGGATGATGAATGGGTCAAGGCCAAGTTCCTTCAAGCAATTATGCCATATAGTGAAACTATGGTGATGAACCTCCATGCAAGAGCGGATTACACAACAATGACTCCCAATGACATCTTGGCTCAATTTGTCACCTATGATACATTGAAGTCCACATCCAAGTCTTTCAACCAAGTCCGTGGCCCAAAGACTCTTGCTTTGAAGGCTCGTGTGGTAGACCATCCAAGATATGAAGAAAGCCCGGTCTATGAAGGTGAAGAAGACTTGGAGGGTGAGCTCAATGAAGTTCTTGCACTTGCCGCCACCCGGTTTTGGAACAAGAAGAACAAGAGCGTCAACCCTCCACCAATAAAAAGAATGTGCTTCAATTGTGGAAAGGACACTCATCTTGTGAAGGATTGCCCCTATGAAAGAAGAGAGGATAATGGTGGTCAACTCATTCTAAAGAAGAACAAGTACCACCCCAAGCCTACCTACATGAAGAGATCACCTCAAAAGGCTCTTGTGGCATCCCATCAAGAGGAATACGAGTCCGGAGGTGAGGAGGATAAAGAACCAAGTGAAGAAGTAGGAATGGCGGCTCTTGCAATGGGCACCCTTCCTCCATCATTGGCCAACCTCTTCTCATCTCCAAACGACGACAAGATCTCCAAGCCTATGTGCCTCATGGCCAAGGAAACAAAGGTGAATTCCCCACCAAAAATTACTATCTCCTCTAACCCATCACTATTGGATTGTGTTGAGGATGTAGGGAAAATTGAAGAAGAGGATAAAATTTCTATCTTCATTAGCAAGCTCCAAGGTCCAACCAAGAAAATGGTTGAGGCCCTCATGTATCAATATGGAGAAGCCAAGCATCTTCTTAATGAGAAGGATGTTAGGATTTGTGAGCTCGAAGGGCATGCATGTGATCATGCCGACAAAATTGGTGAGCTAGAAGATCAACTTGTTGAGGAACAATTGCTCCGTGAGCAACTTGAGGAGACACATGCCATGGATCTTTCCAAGGCAAAAGAAACTCGTGAAACCTCTATTCAAATTGCTATTGATCTAAAAAGTAAAAATGAGGAACTTGTAGAGAGTCATAACAAGCTCTTTGAGGGTTTTGAGCAACTTAGGGAAACCCACAAGGTGACCTCAAGTGAGCTCACTACACTCAAGGAGTCATATGCCAAACTACAAGCTCAATTTATCTATGCTAGCTTCACCACTTCTCATAATGATAAAGATGCAAATGCTTGTTCCACTAACCCTTTATGTGTCAAGGCATCTCTTATTGAGGAAAACACTAGTTGAAGGCCCAACTTGAGAAGGGCCTAGCCACTTGTATCCAAGGGGAAAAGAACCTCAATGATCTTTTGAGCAATCAAAAGGGAGTGGTTGGCAAAGAAGGAATTGGGTTCACACCCAACTCTAAGAAGGTCAACAACAAGAAGAAGAAGGCGACTCCCCCTTCCAAAGATATTGTTTTTGTGAAGGAGGGGGAGTTAGCCAAAGCAAATGACAACTCTATTGGGAGTGGTAATGTCACTAGGGGCAATGCCACTCACAATAACTTTGCGGGAAAATACAACCCCTCATATGTTCTTTTGAAATCTACAAATGGTTGTGTTTTTGCTAAATATGTTGGCTCTTCATATGGAGATGATTATCACTATGCTATTTGGGTTCCAAAGACCCTTGTGACTAACAAAAGAGGACCCATTCCAAAATGGGTACCTAAATCAAAGACTTGATTATTGTAGGGTTTCTCTTCCGGTGGATCTTCATGGCTCATTGATAGTGGATGCTCATCCCATATGACCGGAAGCAAAGAACTAGTAAAGGACTTATTGAAACAACTACTCTCATTCTCTCATGTCACCGTTGGCAACAATGCAAGACTCAAGGTAGTGGGAGTTGGTAAGTGGTGATCACTCCGGAGTTATCCATTGAGAAGGTCCTTCTTGTTGAATCTCTTTCATACAATTTACTTTCCGTTGGTCAATTATGCAATGCCGGTTACACCGTTATTTTTAATAAATACCACGTGACCATCCTTTTCACTCAAACACTCAATGTCGCCTTTGTTGGATTTCGTGAAAACGGTTTGTATGTGGTTGATTTCTCAAAAGAGACCACTCAAATCGCTACATGTTTAATGGCTAAAGGCGACAAGGGGTGGCTTTGGCATCGCCGACTTGGCCATGTCGGTATGAGAAATTTACAAACTCTTGTAAAGGGTGGACACGTGGTAGGACTAACCGATGTTAATTTTTCCAAAGATCGTCCTTGTAGTGCTTGCATAGCCGGAAAGATGCATGAAAGAATCACCCCAAGAAGACCATTATCTCCACTAAGAGGCCTTTGGAGCTCCTTCATATGGATCTTTTTGGGCCTCCCACATATGATAGTCTTGGTGGCAAGAAATATTGTTTGGTGATTGTGGATGATTATTCAAGATATTGTTGGACTTTCTACATCAAGAAGAAGAGTGAAACTCAAAAGATATTCATTGACTTTGCAACCCTAGTTCAACGCCAATATGACTCCAAGATTTTGGCAATTAGAAGTGACAATGGTACGGAGTTCAAGAATTACACTATGGATGATTTCCTAAGTGGGGAGGGCATTCAACACCAATATTCCGCTGCATATACTCCCCAACAAAATGGTGTTGCCGAAAGGAAGAACCGCACTCTTATTGATATGGCAAGAACTATGATGGCCGAATTTAATTCCCCATACAACTTTTGGGCCGAAGCCATCAACACCGCTTGTCATTACTCAAACCGGCTCTTCTTCCGTCCTCTCAAGGACATGACACCATATGAACTCCTCACCGGTAAAAAGCCAAATGTATCTTACTTTCGAGTCTTTGGATGCAAATGCCATGTTTACATTAAAGGTTGCAAAATTGCTAAATTTGAATCTAGATCTTTTGATGGTATATTTGTTGGATATGCCGCAAAGTCTCATGCTTATAGGGTCTACAACATATCCACCGGGTGTGTTGAAGAATCTATGAACGTGGAGTTTGTCGAGGATAATGGCTCCCAAGCGGAGCATATTGATCATGATGATGTAGGTGATGATCTCCATCTCAAGCCATAAGAACTATGGGGATTGGAGAACTAATTCCTATTGAAGGACCTATTGATGATACTCAAGAAGAAGGAACAAGTTCTACTCAAGTTGAGCCATCCACCTCAAATATTGATCAAGAAGATGGTCAAGACCCACCCAACTCTAGTGGTGAACAAGAACATAATGAACCCACAACTCCAAGAACTCCACTTCGGTTGACCATGAGCAAGATAAAGGCAATGATGAAGATATTTGTGTTGGTGAAACAATTGGTCAAGCCTCGGAACGCCGGGTCATCCGGCGTGCATCAAAATTGGATTACCAACAACACTTCAAAGAAAATATCCTTGGGAGTATCCGTAGAGGTGTGTCCACACGCAATCAATTATCTAACTTTTGTGGTCATGTCTCTTGTTTGTCTAGCTTAGAACCTCTCAAGGTATATGATGCTCTTGAAGACATGGATTGGGTTGCGGCTATGCATGAAGAGTTGAACAACTTCGAGCGCAACAAAGTATGGTCATTAGTGGAAAGACCCAATGACTCCTCCCATAATGTCATTGGAACCAAGTGGATATTTAAGAACAAGCAAGACTCACATGGTCAAGTCATTCGCAACAAAGCAAGATTGGTTGCACAAGGCTACACCCAAATCGAAGGAGTCGACTACGGTGAAACCTATGCCCCCGTTGCTAGACTTGAATCCATTCGCTTACTAATTGCTTATGCATCTACTCATAATATTGTCTTATATCAAATGGATGTTAAAAGTGCTTTCTTAAATGGTCCACTAAATGAATTGGTGTATGTTAAACAACCACCGGGTTTCGAAGACCCTAAATTTCCTAACCACGTCTACTTACTACATAAGGCTCTTTATGGGCTCAAGCAAGCTCCACGTGCTTGGTATGATCATCTCAAGGAGTTCTTAGTAGACCGTGGCTTTGAAATTGGGGTAATAGATCCCACTCTTTTTACAAAAAGGGTAAATGGAGATTTTTTCGTATGCCAAATATATGTTGATGATATTATCTTTGGTTCCACTAACCGTGAATTTAGTGATCAATTTGGCAAGCTAATGACCAAGGAATTTGAGATGTCCATGATGGGAAAATTGAATTATTTTCTTGGCTTTGAAATCCACCAATTTCGAGAAGGAACATTCTTATGTCAAGCCAAGTATATTAAGGACATGCTCAAGAAATTTGATATGAACAATGCCAAGCCATATAAGTTTCCCATGGACTCCAAGGCGGATCTTCACTTAGATCCGGATGGTAAGGAAGTTGATCAAAAGCTTTATCGTTCTATGATTGGATCTTTGCTTTACCTTTGTGCATCTAGACCGGATATTATGTTTAGTGTGGGTATGTGTGCAAGATTCCAATCAAGTCCTAGGGAAAGTCATGAAACCGCGGTCAAAAGGATTCTAAGATATTTGTTGGATACTCCCAACTATGGTCTTTGGTATCCCCATGGTACAAGCTTTGATCTTGTTGGTTATTCGGATGCGGATTGGGCGGGTTGCAAAATGGATAGAAAATCAACTTCGGGTACATGCCAATTCCTTGGTAGGTCCCTTGTGAGTTGGTCTTCCAAGAAGCAAAATTGTGTGGCCTCGTCATCCACCGAAGCCGAATACATCGCCGCCGGTAGTTGTTGTGCACAATTATTATGGATGAGGCAAACTTTAAAGGATTATGGTGTCATTTGTGACAAAGTGCCTCTTTTATGTGACAATGAAAGTGCTATTAAAATTGCACACAACCCGGTTCTTCATGGCAAGACCAAGCACATTGAGATTCGGTATCATTTTATTCGAGACCATGTTGAGAAGGGTGATATTGCAATCAAGTATGTCAACACCAAGCATCAACTCGCCGATATGTTCACGAAGCCTCTTGGTGAAGCAAGATTCAAGGAGTTGAGAGGAGAACTCAATGTGGTGGACATATCCAATTGGATTTAGTGGATTTCTTGCATACCTACCCATATTAGACGATACTTATTTGGTTTAGGTGTAGGCATGGACATAGGGGGAGTGCGGTCCTAATCCATTGGGCTATCCCTCCCCCCATTATGCCGATAGTAAGAACTCATTTTGTCTCTATATTTTCATTTCATGAATTGTGAGCTTAAATGACGAGTAGTGGCCGTGAACCCGAGATACATCTTCGCGGTGTCACACCACAAACTCATACATGGTGGCCTTGGCCACCGCCCTCTTCTTTATGAAGAGTTGGTTCTTTTCGGTCTTAATTGAAAATCATTTGGAATTTTGGTCCTATTGTTGGTTTTATGGGAAACCCACTCATCTTGGCATTTCCGTGTTCGATTTTTGCAAGTTTGAGTGTGGAGTACCAATGTCAGTTTGACAATCTTATCCCAAGCCTATCTTCCTAAAAACACTTCATCTTATGCACACAAGTCCTATTTTGAAACTGAGGAGAAAGGGTTAGCAGGCCAGAATTTCTAACGAAATCCTGAAAATCGGATTATCCGATTCTGACTTGCTCGGATTATCCGACTATCGGAATATCCGATCCAAGTCAAAATCGGATTATCCGATTTGGCGGTTTGTCTCCAAATAGAGCAGGGGTCGGGGTGAAGGGCTCATTCGAGTCTTTCTCCACCCCCGACCCCTCTCTCCAACGCCGCCTCCTGCTCTCCCCGCCTCCCCGGCATCTCCGGCCGCCCCAACTCCGGCATTTGGCCGGATTTGGTGCTCCTCCTCCCCGGGAACCATTCACCGAAGCTTTTTCCTCAATGGACGAGGGTAACTTCTTCTCTCTCATCTCCTAGGTGTTCCTCACCTAAATCTTTGGAAGAAGTTGTTTTGGCTGGTGGTTGTGGTTCCCCTTGGTACTTAGAACACTAGGCTAGCCCCCCTTATTGTCGATCTACTGCTAGACCTAGGACTTGAATCACTTTGTTGCTGCCAGATCCAGATCGGATTTTCCGATTCAGTCTGAACCGGATATTCCGACCAGTCGGATTATCCGATTCATACTGAATCGGATTATCCGAAATTGCTCAGTGCTATTTTTCAGCCACATCTTGATTTGTCCAGGACTTAGTAGACTCAACTTAGGGATGCTCTTCTAGTGTACATTGTACCATTCCTTGCTCTGTGACTTGTGTGTACTCATCTATGCTATCCATCTATTATTCTATCTCACAGGTGGTTCCGGCAGTCGTGATTCGGGTAGTCCTCCACAGAAACATGCTAGAAAAGGCAAGCAACCCATGAAGAAGAAGCAAGTTGCTCATAGAACCAAGAAGCTCAAGGAAACTCGCCCCAACTATTTGACCATGAACCCAATTGACTATGCCCGAGTCCGTCAGTCCAACTGGTATACGAGTATGCCAAGAGATGATGATATTGAAGATCCCAACTTCTGGTGCATGGAGCAGATATATATATACAATGACATCTATAAGCACTATAACCATCCTATTCGCCCGATGCAGCCCTACAGAATGCGAGATATCAAGGCCAAGGCCAGTTATGCTCAAGCTGCAGATGTGATTGAACAGATGGGCTTGGTTTCACTCATTGAGAAGCAATGCCCCTACAATGTGGAAATGATTCTGCAGTTTTTCTCCACCTTGGTGATCGAGACTGACCACATAAAGACCATGAAGTGGATGACGGGTCGCACTCAGTGCACATCCTCCTTTGCTCGGTTGTCTACTCTTCTTGGCTATGCACCCTACCAGAGCAACCTCCTCCCAGTGGTTACACTATGCACACTGTTGAGAAGTTCAACAAAAACATAATGAAGGATATGTATGGGGCTGGTGCAATTATTGGTGAAAAAAAGGGCCTCCTGCCCCTCTATGACCAGCTTGCGATCATCTTCCGCTCAACTATTGCTCCCAGTGGAGGTAACAATGACAATATAGTTGCTCCTCTTGCAAATCTGCTTTGCCTTGCTAAGAAAATTGTTGAGAATGAAAACCCTGAAGAGGATTTTACAGTGGATGTGATGCATTTTATCTTTCGTGAGTTGTATGACTCTTTGGTCAGTGGGCTCACTATTCCGTATGCTCCTTACATCATGATGCTCATCAAGGACACTCTGAAGAACCACAACTTCAACCGGTATGATATGGAGCCCCATACGTACAAGAAGGTTTATCAGAAGAGGAAAGAGGTCATTCCATCTTCTGCTGCTGCAGCTCCTGCCCGTGGTTCCTTCATGGGTGATGCTCGTCGTGGTGCCACTCGTCCGTCTCGGTTCCTTCCTTTGCTCCGCCCAAGAAACTCAACTGGTTCCAGAGGAACATCTGTGCATGAATGCTGACATCCGGAGGGGACAATATGACACTTATCTAGGCAGGAGAACATTCTCAAGCACCTTCCTCGCCTCCCAAATGATCCTCCAGAGTCTGCTCCTCTCTCTTTTGCTCAGTGGAACGAGGGCTCTCAGTTTCCATGGACTCAGCTTGAGTCTCATCTGCTAGAGACAGCGTCTGCCGGCCCTTCCCGTCCATCCTACACTCGTGCCCGTACTTATGAGTCTTCAGAAGGGATGGTGATGACACTGATGATGATGATGCCTCTGCGACGGAGTGATCTACTTGGGTCGTAGCATCGCTCTTTTCCCTTTTTGGCGTTTCGATGCCAAAGGGGGAGAAGAGCGATGCTACGATCCAAGTAGATCACTCCGTCGCAGAGGCATCATCATCATCAGTGTCATCACCATCCCTTCTGAAGACTCATAAGTACGGGCACGAGTGTAGGATGGACGGGAAGGGGGAGAAGTAGTTCTATTAGGTCTCCGTGTGGGATTTGCATGGGTTTCGGGCACAAGCATATGCTTTTACCATTCTTGTTGCGCTTGTGTCCATTTATGTCGAACTTATTCGTGAACTTATTTGTGTTGAGTTTTCATGTGGAACTTATGTGTGTGAACCTTTAAGTTATGAGACATATGGATTTCTAATATGGTTATGAGTTGTATTCTTGTGCTAAGGTTCATTTCTACTCTATTATGCACAAGGTATAGTCCACTATCAAAACTCAACCTATTTTGATATGTCTCCATCTAGTTTCCTCAATATTTGGAAGTGTCCTCCTCCTATATGTATTGCATTTGTATTCCAATGCAATTTAATTATATACACACATTCAGGGGGAGCTTCTCATGACTTAAGCTCGGGAATCTAGATAATATATAACTATGCTTTCCTTGCAAATCCTAGTGTTGTCATCTAACACCAAAAAGGGGGAGATTGAAAGGACATTTATTAATCCCTTGTGTTTTGTGTGTTAGGCAACAACACTAGTGACGATTTAACATGTGAATCAAGTGATGCAGGTTTTAAGTGTGTAAAACATCTTTGCATCGAAACCAAAAAGGGAGTTGAAAAGAGCCAGTTTTGTTGCTGAAGTGAATCGGATTATCCGATGTTGGAAGTATCGGATTATCCGATTTGCAGATTTCGCTGGAATTCTGCTAAGGACTAGAAGAAATGTCACACTGAAGATGTTCGGATTATCCGAGCTGGAAATTATCGGATTATCCGATGATCAAGATTTCGCTGGAATTCTGCTAAGGACTAGAAGAAATGTCACACTGAAGATGTTCGGATTATCCGAGCTGGAAATTATCGGATTATCCGATGATCAAGATTTCGCTGGAATTCTGCCAAGGACGGAAAGAAATCTTCCACTGACGCTGTTCGGATTATCCGATGATAGTCTGATCGGACTATCCGATTCCATCGGATAATCCGATGTTGACTTGAATCGGATTATCCGATTTATCTGTCTGCAACGGCTAGAATCTGGGGGAAGTATATAAAGGCCTTCTCCTACATTGGAGAGGGGACCACGACCAGAAATATCTCCCCCGCCATTGTTGCAAGCTTAAACTTGGTAGATCTCTCTCCCTAGCCACTCAAACACCTTGTCCTTCTAGGACTTGGGAGAGTTGACCTAGATCTACCCTTCCACCAAAGCGATTTGATTTCCATATCCATTCCTTAGAGGAACTTGTGCATCTTGGGTTCATTGGAACCCTAGACGGTCGTTGGTCGTTCTTGTGGCTTTGGGAGCCGCGGGGACTAGCCGGGAGCCTCCAATTCGGTTGTGGAGACGTGCCCCGGCCTTGTGATTCTTACGGCTTTGGAAGCCGTGGGAATTGGTGAGAGCCTCCAATTCGGTTGTGGAGTGTGTCTCATCCTTGTAAAGGTTTGTTGCCGACCTCGAGGGCATCATATAGTGGAGGAGATACGGTGTGCCATATCACGGCTATTCGGGGATCACTTGTGACTCCGCACCGCTCCAACGAAGACGTAGCTTCCATTGGGAAGTGAACTTCGGGAATCATCTCTGTGTCACCGTGTGCTTATCCTTTATATATATATACCTTTACTTGTATTGCTAGCTTACCTTGTTTAGTATATCTTGTTAGCTAGCTTCTTGCTCATCATATAGGATTGTTCACCTAGTTGCATATCTAGAGAACTTATATTTGAGCAATTCCTTAACTTGTTGAAAAGAAAATTAAAATTGGTAGTTGCCTATTCACCCCCCCCCCTCTAGTCAACCTACTCGATCCTTTCACCTAGTTCGCGTAGAAGTCGCCATACTCCTCCTCGGCGTAGTGCTCCTCGAAGTCTGGCTAAGACAATAGCCAGGGATGAAACCAATATGAGTACATTTGATTGTACTCGCAAACTACCCCAACATGAGTATGTGATAACCCCCAAGAGCAAGGGATCACTGTAGCACCTCTCAATGTGGAAGTAAGGTATCGATCCGCAGGAGCAAGAAGGAAAATTTATCTATTCCATACAACTAAAGTGTCACAAGTTTTAGTTGATTATGCACTAAACAAGTTTAGAGAACAAGATGGTTGGTTTGATGGATGTAAAAGTGTCCCAATCCTCTTCTTTGCAAGAGGACAAGACAAAGGTAGTAGCAAGTGAAAACTCTCAAAGAGAGAAAGCCCAATCCTCTATGTAGCAAGAGGACAAGCTCAAGTGTGTGTTTCTTATAGGAACAATGGACATGGTTCATGGGTTCACTTAATCCTCTCTCTCATCTACGGTGATCATCATGTTATAGATAAAGTACACACAATTGTCATGTTTTAATGGTAGCTTTTTATGACGGCTATATGTCCTAAAACACATAGTTGAAAGAAATACTCATTTGTGTTGCTAGGTCACCCCTCGTAAGGCTAGCGTGGTTTCTCTCACTCCCACATCATACTCTTTTTTTTACCCCCAGATAAAGGACGTTGGGTGGTACTGTGTCACTCAATACCTATGCCGTGTCACATCGGCCATCCCATACCCACATACATCATACTTCAAAGTATGACAAATCACAAAAGCTTCAACACAACGGTAAATGCATAACAAATCATCTCACACCACAATATTCACCACAAAGGTATTACATAGATGACCGTAATCATGTTCAGCAGCTCATATGGTACTAATTAGTGAAGCTCAAGAGAGAGGAGAGATACAAAAGTTACCACCACAAACCCTAGTCCAGGGGGTGGACTACTCCCCCTTCATCATGGTGATGATGGTGAAGAAGTTCTTGCTTTAGATGTTGATGATGAACAAGCCGGAGGGGGGTGGAGCCCTCCGGAGGCGATTCCGGCGGCGTTTCCCCCCTCCGATCTTCTCCGGCGGCAGCCTTCTGTCTCTCTGTTTCGTGGTTTTGTGTTTCTCCGCCGCCTCCTTTCGCGAAACGTCATGGGACCTTTTTTATAGGCGTTTTTAGGTCAAGACGAAGGCGGTGGAGAAAGGATCGACGGCTGCGGAGCCACGAGGCCCAAACGGGGTAGTCCCACGTGGGCACTGTACCTGGCCGCGTGGGCCACCCCCTTTTGCCTTGCGGGCTCCGTTTGCTTGATTCCTTCGCTCCTACGTCTTCTTCCATCCAAAATAATGACCTCTGTATTTTTCCAGAATTTTATGACGACGTTTGGGTCCCTGAAACATAAAAGGAAAGAAATAGGGTTTTCTGCCTGCGCAGGGTTAATTCCATAAAAATAGGAAACAATTATTTTATTTCCTAAAATCATTAAATAACAGTGGTATAACCCTTATATGATGCAAATATGATTAGAATATGAGTGAATAAAGTGCAAAGTTCATGTATGCATTTTACATGCATCAACATCCCCAAGCTTAACCATGCTCGTCCTCGAGTATGAAGTGATAAAACTAACATGGACTTTGCAATTTACTACTAACAATGGATATCAAATATGATTACTATTGCTACATATAGTCAAATGATTCATTCTTCAAAGGAGTAGCAATATGCTTATAGTTTATGAAGTGATATCAAGTATTCAAGACAAGGATGTTCATTGATAGTTCACAAAGTGTAACATGGTAGCAAGTAATAAGGAACACATGTATGCATAATGATAAGTAGAACATCCTACAATGGTCATAGAGTGTAGATGAAAATCTGAATATGATAGGTGTACACTTTGGAAAGATGTATATGTGAGTAGAGGTAAAGCATGCATAAGTTTCATCAAACTTCCAAACTCTTCTACTTAAGTTAATGATTGCAATAAGGTATTCATTGGTGTCAAGCTCTCATTGCCCCTATCATAGCATCTTGAATGATTAAGGTTAAAGTGAAAGCAAATATGAGTAGTGTGCTTGATAAAGAATGGGTTGAATGTCTCATGCCCCTTGAATACAAGTACTTACACCATGTGTTACTCAACTTGGGAAACAAAGCAAGTTCAATTAAATATCATTGTAAGCATAATAGTATCATCTAGAGCGTCAACTGGGGTACCTCTTGTCCCAAGATATGAAACAAGCCCATATCAAAATGACAAGACAAACAAACAAAATAAACAATCTCAACACCCTTTTTATTTACCATTTGGAATAGTTTTTTATTGCAAGGTGTATCACAGAAGGTTCACCATAGTATGTAAGTAAATTTCCATCATGAATGATGCATGGCTTAGATTAGCGGCCCAGGCGTCTCTCTAACCATTTACACAAACTCATTTAAACTCACTCTATTTCCACATTTATTTCAACATGATAAGCATCCATAGACAAAAGCACATGATATCAACTAAATGAGATGAAGAGCGTGTTGAAAGCTTGCCATGTGACAGCACATATGGGCTAACTTCCAACCCAAAACATTCATCAAGCCACAAACATCATAATCTTAATCACAATGGGTCAAGTTTTATTATGCAAATAAAAGAACATTGTGCATCAAGTTCGTGAGAGCTATATAACCAATTTTTTCCATTGCAATCAATAACATAAACATTTTCATTCAGAGGTAAGATAACACAAACAACATGTTAAACATACTCGGAATAGCATAAAGCCAATAGGTAGATATGGTGGACTCACTGGAATAACTTTGGTTGAAGGTGTTGGAAACAAGTTTTTGCTTGTTGGATTTTTGGGCTAGCAGAAGGGAGAAAGTTGACCATCTAGATGCATGCATGAGTGTCCATAGAACTAACTAATCCATGTTAAACCAAGTGAAATAACAATCAGCACCAAAACATGAATAAGTGATAGCTCTACAAAAGAATTTGCAAACTATTACTCATAAACAAGCTCATGAATCATGCAACTATATGTATCATTAAAAATCAAATCAAACATCCCTTTTCCCAATCTTATAAAAGCATCCAACATATTTCAACCCATATTTCCAGTAGCTCTCTCATATATAAATGATAGTGTGGTGGTCTCTCAAGACTCAAACAAAAACAAAAACGACGCTCCAAGTTTATGCGATAAAGTGTTTCGATAGAAAAACAGAAGTTGGACGTGTGCAAACCAAGAGTGTGTAGGTCCAGCGGGGTTGTCTTCACATCTCCAAGCTTATGGTCTTCACCATACTTGGATAGCTCTTGGTGCATCTCCTCCAATCCCTGTGAAAAAACTTCAAAACACCGTTTCTCCCATCTCTTTTCTGTGAGGTGCATTAATAGTGATAAACAAATAGGTTCCTTGCTGCATATAATCCTTGAACAAAAATTCATATGACATGTTGTATGCCTACTCATAAACTCAATTGGATCAAAAATATTCAACTTAAAAGCTCAAATCACGCATCAAACAAAATGGGACAGAATCTGTCCAGAAAAACAGCAGCAGCAAAACGTATTTTTCTACCCTACCAAACTTTCTCGAAAAATTCCGAAACAATTCATGCATACAAAGGATGAAAAGTTGCAACTACAGTTCAAATATGAGCTCATTCGGAGTTACAGAATAAGAATTAAAAATCATACCGTGCACTGACTCGTGCAGAAATAAAATCTCCGAACGCTATAAGCAACTTTTTCAAACCAAAAAGGGTAAAACTTGGCACTTTATTGAAAACTACAGAACCTAAACTAGACACAAAGTCTCTTGTTACAGCAAGAGGACACAAAGAAAATCACACAAAAAATAACCGGGTTGCCTCCCGCAAAGCGCTTTCTTTATAGCCATATAGCTAGGCATGATAGTTTTAATGATGCTCACATAGGAATAAGAGTTGAATATAAAAGAGCATCAAGAAGCAAATATCAAACACATTTAAGTCTAACCCACTTCCTATGCATTGGGATCTTGTAAGAAAATAAATCAATAAAGCACAAAGTGACTAGCATAGGAAGGCAAAGCAAGTGCAACTTCAAAAATTTCAACAAAAAGAGAGAGACTTAATATTATTGTGGTATATGAAGTCATGTCTCCCTCTCTCATAAAAACTTTCGGTAGCATCATTGATAAAACCCACAATATAACCATCACATAGAGCATTCTTATCATGATCCACATGCATAAAAGTATCATTACTCTCCACATAAGCATAAACAGTTTCATTAGTAATAGTGGGAGTAAAAATATCACATCCATCAATGTAATCATCATAAATAGGAGGCATAGAATAATCAAAATGATTTTTATCCTCAATAGTAGATGGACTGAAAATATCATATTCATCATTGTAAACATCATATATAGGAGGCATATCATAATCAACATAAACTATATCCTCAATATTGGGTGGACTGAAAATATCATATTCATCATCATAAATGGGAGACATAGTATCATCAAACAAGTCAAAGAACCTCCCCAAGCTTAGATGATTGCAAGATATAAAATAAGTTAAAGAGACCTCCCCAAGCTTAGTCTAGTGCACACAAGAATAGAAACTTAAGCGCTACGCTCCCCGGCAACGGCGCCAGAAAAGTACTTGATAACCCCCAAGAGCAAGGGATCACTGTAGCACCTCTCAATGTGGAAGTAAGGTATCGATCCGCAGGAGTAAGAAGGAAAAGTTATCTATTCCCTACAACTAAAGTGTCACAAGTTTTAGTTGATTATGCACTAAACAAGTTTAGAGAACAAGATGGTTGGTTTGATGGATGTAAAAGTGTCCCAATCCTCTTCTTTGCAAGAGGACAAGACAAAGGTAGTAGCAAGTGAAAGCTCTCAAAGAGAGAAAGCCCAATCCTCTATGTAGCAAGAGGACAAGCTCAAGTGTGTGTTTCTTATAGGAACAATGGACATGGTTCATGGGTTCACTTAATCCTCTCTCTCTCTCTCATCTACGGTGATCATCATGTTATAGATAAAGTACACACAATTGTCATGTTTTAATGGTAGCTTTTTATGACGGCTATATGTCCTAAAACACATAGTTGAAAGAAATACTCATTTGTGTTGCTAGGTCACCCTCGTAAGGCTAGCGTGGTTTCTCTCACTCCCACATCATACTCTTTCTTTTTACCCCTAGATAAAGGACGTTGGGCGGTACTGTGTCACTCAATACCTATGCCGTGTCACATCGGCCATCCCGTACCCACATACATCATACTTCAAAGCATGACAAATCACAAAAGCTCCAACACAACGGTAAATGCATAACAAATCATCTCACACCACAATATTCACCACAAAGGTATTACATAGATGACCGTAATCATGTTCAGCAGCTCATACGGTACTAATTAGTGAAGCTCAAGAGAGAGGAGAGATACAAAAGTTACCACCACAAACCCTAGTCCAGGGGGTGGACTACCCCCCTTCATCATGGTGATGATGGTGAAGAAGTTCTTGCTGTAGATGTTGATGATGAACACGCCGGAGGGGGGTGGAGCCCTCCGGAGGCGATTCCGGCGGCGTTTCCCCCTCCGATCTTCTCCGGCGGCAGCCTTCTGTCTCTCTGTTTCGTGGTTTTGTGTTTCTCCGCCGCCTCCTTTCGCGAAACGTCATGGGACCTTTTTTATAGGCGTTTTTAGGTCAAGACGAAGGCGGTGGAGAAAGGATCGACGGCTGCGGAGCCACGAGGCCCAAACGGGGTAGTCCCACGCGGGCACTGTACCTGGCCGCGTGGGCCACCCCCTTTTTGCCTTGCGGGCTCCGTTTGCTTGATTCCTTCGCTCCTACGTCTTCTTCCTTCCAAAATAATGACCTCTGTATTTTTCTAGAATTTTATGACGACGTTTGGGTCCCTGAAACATAAAAAGGAAAGAAATAGGGTTTTCTGCCTGCGCAGGGTTAATTCCATAAAAATAGGAAACAATTATTTTATTTCCTAAAATCATTAAATAACAGTGGTATAACCCTTATATGATGCAAATATAATTAGAATATGAGTGAATAAAGTGCAAAGTTCATGTATGCATTTTACATGCATCAATATGCACTAGTTTTATTTTACTTTCATACTTTTATTTATTTAAAACATCTCTATATCTTTATTGAAAAAGGTAAGAAGAGCTTTATAACTATCTTTAAAGAAATCACCATTTTATCTGTTTCTCCAAAACTCCTCCTTTCTCCGACCATAGCCCGTCATGGTCCACTTGTCTCCAACAACCTCATACCGATCCGTTGGTATTGGTGTATAAAACATCCTCCACTTCATTTTTCTTTTAAAACTCAACTCTTTTCAAAACTTGCACATAGGTCAAAGTAGGGCCTCCCAACTGTCCATATCCGAGGACTCGGCTATTCAATAGTTTTAACCCTCTGCAGAGGTAGCACGCTTTTCCCACATCCATCCGGTAACTCATCGTGTCAGCCACGTCCCGCCATACAAGGTGTATGCGAAGTTGAGTCACCGACCCTAGTATGTCCTTTGCTCATGCTAGTATAGGACCCTGCCCATATGACACTTTCCATCAACACTTAACCCAGCCCGTCGGAATCTAAGTGTGAGGACTAATAGTTTTGCCCGGCGATTTATGGTGGAACCTTCAATCCTCCTCCTTATCTTTCCATATAGTTTGAGCGAGGACCCAGGTCAGGGGTAGGTCAGCAAACCATCCCCTCATGCATAACGGAGTCATCTCCGTCGATGAGGCATCCCATACTAATATGAGCAAATTATATGACTAAGCCCTTTTCCCATATGTGGGTAAATGTGGTCGCACAGAATATCGGCTGGTTGACGTAAGTACAG
The DNA here is from genome assembly GCA_947311845.1 of Poa pratensis. Lineage (NCBI taxonomy): Eukaryota > Viridiplantae > Streptophyta > Magnoliopsida > Poales > Poaceae > Poa > Poa pratensis. Next base: position 41,707,315 of record CAMZMU010000037.1, on the reverse strand, counting down.
GGACACATTGTGGATTTTTCATAAACAATCTCCATACTCCATTTCAACACCGACATCTCGGCATTTCATAACCACACAAGTATTTTTCAAAGGAGTTTTGAATAAACAAAGTTTATTTTTCCCATCCTATAATTTTATATAAACTATCTTATACTTCTACATAGTGGTGGCAAAATAATTTCCATATACTTTTGAAAAGGTTTTAGAAAATCTTTGCCTTAAGAGTAAATCATGTTATCAAAATAGATGCATATATTTGGGGTGCAAGCTCAGAGAGTAGCTTGCCTTTCTCGGCAAAGTGACCTTGGTCTTGATCTTCAGGTTCAACAAACTCTCCCTCCTCGATAAATCCGACAGCGTTCTTGTCTAATTAATAAACAAACAAACAAATACAAACAATCACTAAACTACTCAAGCAACATCACAACATTACAATCTTAAACTGCTATCAATAGCCACTGCACACATCAAACAACACACTTTGGTTTCAATTTAATTGAATTAAGCATTATTTATTTGTGTCTTAAATATGGCAGAAACTTGTTGAACATGTTTAATTACACAACTTGAGTTCTGTTGGTCACAAAAATACAAGCTAAAATTCTACAGAAAGCTACTGATGTGTAGAAGACAACACAATTTAGTTTGGATTAATTGGAGTTACCAAACTCCCTACACAAATGTTTTAATCCAGTAACTTAATAATCAAGTTTTAGCTACCAATTAAGTTCTGTTGATCCTAAAATTAAATCCTTTTAGGGGTAACTAAACATGACTAAATGTGATCCAACAAATTAAAATTGGCCCTAGTCCATTTGAGTTTACCAATAACCATCTATAATTGTTTTAATACAGAAGGGTGTTCAAATTTTATTCTAATGCCAAACAATTAATATTGCTTAATTAATTCTACCAAAATTAGGGAAGCTAATAGATCACAGTACTAAGCTAACAAAATTGGTTTGGAATTATTTGGCTTAACATAGTATCAGAAACAAACAAGTTTAGATTTTAAACCTTCTGTGGCATTTTTAATAATGCATTTTTATTATTTACCTAAATGAAATGAGACCACTTGGGTTGGTTAAACAATTTCACAAGCTTCCAGAACATTTGGATTCGATTTATTTGGATTTGTAAATCTCGAGTTATTTAATTTCTAAGTTAGGTCCAGTACTGATTTCACAGAAAAGATTAAATTCGAAATAATTAGTTCTCTGGATAATGTTGAGAATTATGACAGGTGGGGTCCACCCGTCATAGACTCAGTGCGCGCTGGATAATGAATAAATCGCTGACGGGTGGGGCCAGCCCGTCAGCCGCTTGTTTTAATCGAACCGTTATGCTACCGTTGGATCTAGATCCAACGGCTCGTGTTCTAAAGCAACGGCGACGACCAAGAACTGGCGGCGCCGCCGCGCCGGCGACGGTGGTGGGCACGGATAGCTCACCTAGGGGGCTCGGGAGGTCGTGGCGATGATGCAGAAGGGTCGCGGAGGCTCGGGGAAGGTCGTGGGGCGAGTGGAGCTTGCTGGGGAGGCGTGTAGCGTCGACGGCGAGCTGCTGCGTTTCCACGGCCACGGCCTGCAACTCCAGCGAGGTCCTGGCGAGGCTCTGATGCACGAAACAGAGGGGAAAAGAGTGCGGGTGAGTGCGGTGATGATGGAGAGCACGGTGGTGTGGTCAGAGGGGAAGAAGGGGCAGCAGCACGGCACGGCCGTGTCGTCGCCTACCTTCGGCTCCGGCGAAGCTCGGGGAAGAACCAGAGCAGCGGCTCTGTAACAACGGCTCCACCCTCCTGGCGGTGCACGGGAGATGGTGGAGTGAGGTGGAGGCAGTGGTGCGGGGTGTGGAGAGGTAGTGAGCTCGGGCGGGGTATTTATCGGCGGAGCTCGGGCTCACGGTGGCACGGGTGCAGGGGTGGTCCAGGGGCGACGCGCGCTCGCCATAGGGGCGGTGCGGGGGCGGCTACGCTGTGGGGATGCAGGGGAGCAAGGATGGTGGCGTGGCGACGAGCTGCGCAAGCTCGAAGTGGGGGACGGCCTCGGGCGTGCTTGGGCAGTGCGCGGCGCGCACTGGCATGGCAAGGGGCCGGCGGGTGCGGGTTCCTGCGGGCGGTTCTGCTGCGTGAGAGGGAGCAGAGAGGTGAGGGAGAGAGGGGGGGACACGGCGTCGGGCTCCCACGGCGTCGCCACGTCTTCTTCCACAGTGTCGACACGACACAGGGGCGGCGGCCATGGCGTCGATCGCGGCGAGCTGCTCCCGCCCGATTTTCTTCGGCGCCAACAAGTGAGAGTGAAGAGGGGAGTGAGAGGAAGCTACTGGTACTGAAGATTTGCATCAATTTGATCGAATTCGATCAAATTGATCTTCGGATGCGGAAGAACAAGCACTGACACAAGGTGTTCGATGAAATGCTTGACAGAAATTTTATTTCTAATTTCTGAATTTTATTTTCATAATTTGCTTCAAATATGTTTACTAAGATTTGTGGTGCTGTTTGCATATTTGTTTGACAAGTGCAATATAGCACATTTTGCAATTTGAAATGATAAAGAAAGATTTTGAATTTTAATTTGAGATTTTTAGAAATAGTTTTTGAAGAGGGAAAGTTGTAGAATAAAATTGAGAGTGATTACTTATCACTCCACTGAATTTTGTTGTGAAGGAAAAGAATTTCTCACTTGGAGAATTTTGTGTGACACTTGTCACATTATTTTTCTTGCTTTGCTTTTTATTGTATTTCTCTTCTTTTCTTCAAGTGTGTAATTAGAGAAAACACCAACACAAGCAACAAGAAATATTTATCACAAGCAACAACATGCAATCAACACTTATAATTTAACAAAAGTTTTTGTTGGCTCTCATTTTTGGAATAATAACACTTATAATAATTTTGGTATATTACAGGTAGCATAGTATTTCCTTTTATCCCCAGTGAGGCAACAAAGTAAGGTAAAACACCCAAGTGGATCGCAGAACTTTCTCTCACGTTCACTGCACTAGCCACCCCCCGTTACTCCAACTAATGCACACGTTCCCCCTCACACGCTCTCATAAACATGCTTGATCATGACAAGTAAATAAGAACGGGGTACATAATATGCATCTACTTTCATAACTGAAACAAAACCATTGCAATCTCAAACATATATTAACTCATAAAAAGATCCACCACAAAGGTATTACATAGATGACCGTAATCATGTTCAGCAGCTCATACGGTACTAATTAGTGAAGCTCGAGAGAGAGATACATAAGTTACTTCCACAAACCCATAGTCCAGAGGTGGACTACTCCCTCTTCATCATGGAGACGGTGGAGAAGTCGTTGGAGAAGATGGAGACCACGCCGGCAGCGCCCCGCCGGAGTTTTCCCCCTCCAATCTGCAGCTCCAGGTCTCTGTTTCGGTGTTTCTGTGTTTCTGCGGCGCTCCTTCCAGAGAACGTCGGGGGACTATTTTTATAGGCGTTTTTAGGTCAAAACGGAGTCGGTGGAGGAAAGATCGACGGCAACGGAGCTCCGAGGCCCAAAAGGGGGTCCCACGCGGCCAGGTACTGGGCCGCGTGGGCCCACCTATTTTGGCCCTCGGGCCTCCGCTTGTTTGCTTCCTTCGCTCCCACGCTTTGTTCCTTCCAAAAACTGATGCTCGTAAATTTCCAGGTCATTTGGACGTCGTTTGGGTCCCTGAAACATTAAAATATAGAAATAGGGTTTTCTGCCTGCGCAGGGTTAATTCCATAAAAAATAGGAAACATATCAAATATTCCCAAAATCATTATAAAACAGTGATATAACCCTTATATGATGCAAATATGACTGGAATATAAGTAAAAATAATGCAAAGTTCATGTATGCATTTTACATGCATCAACATCCCCAAGCTTAACCTATACTCGTCCTCGAGTATGAAGGTGATAAAACTAACATGGACTTTGCAATTTAATACTATCAATGGATATCAAAGATGATTACTATTGCTACATAGAGTCAAATGGTTCATTCTTAAAAGGAGTAGCAATATGCAAGATAGTTTATGAAGTGATATCAAGTATTCAATGCAAGGATGTTCAATGATAATTCACAAAGTGTAACATAAGAGAAGAAGTACTATGGACCACATGTATGCATAATGATAAGTAAGAACATCCTACAATGGTCATAGAGTATTGATGAAAATCTGAATATAAAAGGTGGACACTTTGGAAAGATATATATATGAGTAGAGGTAAAGCATGAATAAATTTCATCTAACTTCTGAACTTCTCTACTTAAGTTAATGATTGTAATGTGGTAATCCTTGGTGTCAAGCTCTCATTCCCCTATCATAGCATCTTGAATGATTAAGTTTAAAGTGAAAGCAAATACGAGTAGTGTGCTTGACAAAGTACAGGTTGAAAGTCTCATGCCCCTTGAATACAAGTACCTACTCCATGTGTTACTCAACTTGGAAAACAAAGCAAGTTCAAGTTAAATATCATTGTAAGTAATAATAGTATCATTAAGAGCGTCAACTGGGGTACCTCTTGTCCCAGGATATGGAACAAGCCCATATCAAAATGACAAGACAAACAAACACAATGAACAATCTCAACACCCTTTTTATTTACCATTAGATAGCTTTTTATTGTAAGGTGTATCACAGAAGGTTCACCATAGCATGTAAGTAAATTTCCACCATGAATGATGCATGGCTTAGATTAGCGGCCCAGGCGTCTCTCTAACCATTTATACAAACTCATTTAAACTCACTTCATTTCCACATTTATTTCACCCATGGTAAGCATCCATAAACAAAAGTACATGATATCAACTAAATGAGATGAAGTGCAATGTTGAAAGCTTGCCATGTGACAGCACATATGAGCTAACTCTCAACCAAAGACATTTGTCAAGTCCACAACATCATAATTTTAATCACAATGGGTCATATTTTATTTATGCAATGAAAGTAAAGTGTGCATCAAGTTCGAGAGAGCTATATAACCAACTTTTCCCACAACAATAACAACATAAGCATTTTCATTCAGAGGTATAGATAACACAAATATCATGATAAACATACTCGGAATAGCATAAAGCTAATAGGTAGATATGGTGGACTCACTGGAAAAACTTTGGTTGAAGGTGTTGGAAACAAGTTTTTGCTTGTTGGAATTTTTGGGCTAGCAAGAGGGAGAAAGTTGACCATCTAAATGCATGCATGAGTGTCCATAGAACTAACTAATCCATGTTAAAACAAGGTAAATAACATTTAGCATCAAAACATGAATAAAAGATAGCTCTTGATAAAATACTTGCAAATTAACTCATTAACAAGCTCATGAATCATGCAATTATATGTATCTTTTAAAATCAACTCAACATCCCTTTTCCCAATCTTATAATAGCATCCAACATAATTCAACCCAAATTTCCAGTAGCTCTCTCATATATAAATGATAGTGTGGTGGTCTCACAAAATAAAAATCTAACCTAAACAAACAAAAAGACGCTCCAAGTTTATGCGATAAAGTGTTTCGATCGAAAAACAGAAGTTAGACGTGTGCAAACCGAGAGTGTGTAGGTCCAGTGGGGTTGTCTTCACATCCCCAAGCTTATGGTCTTCACCATCCTTGGATAGCTCTTGGTGCATCTCCTCTAATCCCTGTGAAAAAACTTCAAAACACCGTTTCTCCCATTTCTTTTTCTGTGGGGTGCATTAGTAGTGATAAACAAATAGATTTCTTGCTGCATATAATCCTTAGACAAAAATTCATATGAATGTCCAGAAAGTGTATAATGTTGTATGCCTACTCATAAACTCAATTGGATCAAAAAGATTCAAGTTAAAAGTTCTAAGCATGCATCAAACAAAATGGGACAGAATCTGTCCAGAAAAACAGCAGCAGCAAAACGTATTTTTCTACCCTACTTAACTTTGTCGGAAAATTCCGAAAAATTCATGCATACAGAGGATGAAAAGTTGCACTACAGTTTAAATATGAGCTCATTCGGAGTTACAGAATAAGAATTAAAAATCATACCGTGCACAGATTCGTGCAGGAATAAAATCTCCGAACGCTATAAGCAACTTTTCAACCAAAATGAGTAAAACTTGGCACTTTATTAAAAATTCCAGAAACTAAACTAAACACTAAGTCTCTTGTTACAGCAAGAGGACACAAAGAAAATCACAAATAAAAACAACCGGGTTGCCTCCCGTAAAGCGCTTTCTTTATAGCCATATAGCTAGGCTTCTTACTTGATGTTTATTGTGGACGAAGCTCATGAGGGAGCTTGAACGATGGTGTGTCCCTCTTCCTTGGGAAGTGTTCCATGCACTTCTTGTGTGGAAACTGAAACTTCACATTCCCTTCTTTTGAATCAATGATAGCACCTGTAGTACGAAGAAAAGGTCTTCCAAGAATAATTGGACTAGAGGTTTTATTCCCCATATCCATGATTAGAAAATCAACAGGCACAAATGTCATATGTAACTCTACCATAACATCACTTACTTTTCCTAAAGCATGTTTAATGGAATCATCAGCAAGTGCAAGTTCAATAGAGCATTTTTCAAGATTTTTCAATTCAAGTACTTCATATAGTTCTTTAGATAAAACAGAGACACTAGATCCTAGATCAAGTATAGCATGGTGTGTCTCTTTTCCAATGGTTACTAGGACTTTGGGAATCCATATATCCCCAAGCTTAGGTGGTATCATAGCCTCTTGGTTGTACCTAGCAATCTTTTCTTTTAACATGATTAGCAATATAAGAACCAAAACCAGCTTGGTTATATTGATGGAAGGATCACTTGCAAATTTTTGTAAGATAGATATTAATTCATGCAAGCTACAATTCTCTAAGTCAAGCAATGGTTCCTTACTTCACTAAGCATTTTAACTTCTCAACTTTCTTCTCTTTCACAACCATAATAGTTTCCTTAGCAATTCTCTCTTGCTCATGAATATGTTCCCAAGATTTATTTATAACCTCTTGACAATATTTAATTGTTTCCTCATGTTTTTGAGCTATAATGGTGTTCTTTAATGAGGAAACTTCCTTAGTGAGCTGATCTACCCTTTCAAACAAAGAGTCTTGTTTTTCAAACTTAGATATAAATTCCTTATTAAGCTCCTTTTGAGTAGATATAAATGATCTAATGGTGTTTTCCAAATCACTAGAAACATTACACTAGTAGTATATTTGTTTGGCACATATGGGGGTTTATTATAAGAGTTATAATTGTTGTTACCATACCCATTATTACCATAGTTCCTAATGAAGTTGACATCAATATTTTCAGGATTATTACCAACTAGTTCTTGCAAAGGCACATTTTCAATATTTTGTTTATTAATGAAAGCAAGAATAGTATCCATTTTAGATGACAAATCATTTGTTTCTTCTATGGAGTTCACTTTCTTAGAAGGATTAGGTGCTCTATCAGTATGCCATTGACTATAGTTTTGCAAAATACTTTCCAATATGTTCTTAGCTTCTACTATAGTTTTTCCCATAAAAGCACCTCCAGCAGCAGAATCAAGAATATTTCTAGACATGTAATTTAGACCATTGTAAAAAGAGTGTAATATGGTCCATTCGTTGACCCCATGTGATGGACAAGTTCTAAGCATAAGTTTAATCCTATCCCAAGCCATAGCAACATGTTCATTTTCATTTTGCCTAAAAGAAAGAATGTTGTTTCTATTTTGCAAAATTTTAACAGGGGATAGTATTTCTTAATGAAAGCTTCTTTTAAATCATCCCAAGTTTTAATGCTATCAATAGGTAATGAATGCAGCCACTCTTTAGCTTTTCCTCTAAGTGAGAAAGGAAATAACTTCAGTTTTAGAATATCACTTTCCACATTTTTAAATTTCTGCATGTCACATATTTCAACAAAATCATGAAGATGCATAGAGGCATCCTCCATAGCACTACCGCCAAATTGTTCCCTAGTTATCAAGTTCAACAAACTAGGACTTACTTCATAACTCTCAGCATTTATCTTAGGTGTGGCAATGGGCCTAGCAATAAATTGATCATTTGGAGTGTTTGTGTAATCACACAACTTAGTTCTTTCTCCCATTTTAGCAAGTTTTTATGTGTTTTTTAATTTTTTATGCAAAACTGAAAATAAATATGCAAGACAATGACAAAACAAGATAAATTGCTTTGAAGGTAAAGATGGATAAGATGATGCTCACGTAGGTGCAACCTCCCCAAGCTTAGGTGTTAGCACAAGTTGGTGATGAAGTTGACTTGGTGAGATATCCTTGGATAAATCCGGCACCAGAAAACAGAGCTAGTGCAGGGACCCTTGGATAAACCTTTCAGCAATGATTCCCCGGCAACGGCGCCAGAAAACAGTCTTGATGGCGTGTAGTTGACGGGAAAAATATTCTGCAGGAAGCTTCGTATCTTCCCCTGCAACGGCGCCAGAAAGCACTCTTGATGGCCCTTCACGTAGTTACCTGCGTGAAAAGTAAATGGGTTAGGTTGAGACTCCAAGTGCAGAGTGTGTAGTAAGTGGAAGACGTGTTTTCCCCACGAGGGGTGACTCGAGGGTTTAATATCGAACTCTCGGGGAATCAGTAGTGAAGATTTATCTTTCCTATCCTTCTTTTGGTTACCTACAAAACAAAGTAAATGTTTTGGTCCTCAACCTCACCTAGTGGTTGTCAAGCACAAGGTGTGAGAATGATATCAAGATAATATGCAATGCAAACAAGAAATAAATATGCAATGGTGGTAAATAAATATGCAAGGATGGTGGTAGCAATGATAAATGATATTTTTGGGTTTTATATGATGAATGCAAGATGTAAAAGTGTTTTTGTATTTTCGGATTTTTAAATGGCAGAAAATGGAAAAGTGGTAAAAGTGGTTGGAAAGGTGTTTCTTATGATTAAAAATGGACCGGGGTTCATGGTTTCACAAATGCACTCTCTCTTTAATAAAGTGGTAGACAATGGAACACTAGAGTTGACATATGAGATTGCAACACAACAGTTTAATGACAAGTTATAATTATATGGGCATCACGTCCTAACATAGAGACCTTTTGGTTATTAGTCTCTCTTATACTCCACCAAGATGCGAACTAAATCATAACACCTCAGTAATTAAGATAACTCAGAGTATAGCAATAAGTATCATGACATGAAGTTAAAATAAGAACATGCTAGATCTAGTCATGGAGTAGTGGCAATGGTCACACCCACATCTCCGGTAGCATGGTATTTCTTTTTATCCCTAGTGAGGCAACAAAGTAAGGTAAAACACCCAAGTGGATCGCAGAACTTTCTCTCACGTTCACTGCACTAGCCACCCCCGTTACTCCAACTAATGCACACGTTCCCCCTCACACGCTCTCATAAACATGCTTGATCATGACAAGTAAATAAGAACGGGGTACATAATATGCATCTACTTTCATAACTGAAACAAAACCATTGCAATCTCAAACATATATTAACTCATAAAAAGATCCACCACAAAGGTATTACATAGATGACCGTAATCATGTTCAGCAGCTCATACGGTACTAATTAGTGAAGCTCGAGAGAGAGAGATACATAAGTTACTTCCACAAACCCATAGTCCAGAGGTGGACTACTCCCTCTTCATCATGGAGACGGTGGAGAAGTCGTTGGAGAAGATGGAGACCACGCCGGCAGCGCCCCGCCGGAGTTTTCCCCCTCCAATCTGCAGCTCCAGGTCTCTGTTTCGGTGTTTCTGTGTTTCTGCGGCGCTCCTTCCAGAGAACGTCGGGGGACTATTTTTATAGGCGTTTTTAGGTCAAAACGGAGTCGGTGGAGAAAGATCGACGGCAACGGAGCTCCGAGGCCCAAAAGGAGGGGTCCCACGTGGCCAGGTACTTGGGCCGCGTGGGCCCACCTATTTTGGCCCTCGGGTCCGCTTGTTTGCTTCCTTCGCTCCCACGCTTTGTTCCTTCCAAAAACTGATGCTCGTAAATTTCCAGGTCATTTGGGTCCCTGAAACATTAAAATATAGAAATAGGGTTTTCTGCCAGCGCAGGGTTAATTCCATAAAAAATAGGAAACATATTAAATATTCCCAAAATCATTATAAAACAGTGATATAACCCTTATATGATGCAAATATGACTGGAATATAAGTAAAAATAATGCAAAGTTCATGTATGCATTTTACATGCATCAGTGCCAAGTTTCTCTCCTCGGCTGCCTTGTGAGGCTTTCGAGGTTGCTTAGATTGCACACAGCTATGGCACTTAGAACCTTTGGCAATGGTGAAAGTAGGAATTAAACTCAAGCTGGAAAGTCTACTCATTAAACCAAAATTAACATGACATAAACGAGAGTGCCAAACATTAGCATCCGAATCCACACTGCCACAAATATGGTTTACTGACTTATTACAAAAATCCGATAATGAAAAGCGGAACAAGCCTCCGCACTCATACCCTTTACCAATAAATTGTCCAAACTTTGACACAACTACTTTATTGGACTCCAAGACTAATTTAAACCCATCTCTGCATAGAAGGGAGCCGCTAACGAGATTCTTGTTCATAGTAGGGACATGCTGCACGTTCCTCAGCTGCACGATCTTCCCCGAAGTAAACTTCAGATCTACCGTGCCAACACCACGAACAGAAGCATGTGATCCATTCCCCATTAAGACGCTTGAATCTGCGACCTGATAAGAAGTGAACATAGAGATGTCAACACATACATGAACATTAGCCCCGAATCAATCCACCAACATGGAGATTGAAATACTGAAAGCACAATCGGTAAATTACCGTACCCATCAGCATTGCTAGCGGTCACGACGTTGACATGCTTTGGCGCCTTCCCTTTCTTGTCTGCACGATCTGGGCAGTCCACAGAGAAGTGTCCGAGCTCTCCACAAGTGTAGCACTTTAGCTTAGATTTGTTCAGCATCTTCTTCTTCTTCTTGAAAGAAGTAGTCTTGGTAGGTATGTTGAAGGAAGGCTTGCTCTTTACCTTGCTCTTGCCGTGGTGAAAGTTCATCTGCACATTGGCGCTAGACTGACCTTCACCTCTCTCACTAGTGTCCTTAGCCCGAGCCTTCTCCTCAACATCAAGAGACGCTATCAGGTTTTCAACCGATATCTCCGTTCTCTTATGTTTGAGAGTTGTGGCGAAATTCCTCCACGAGGAAGGCAACTTTGCAATAATGCATCCAACCACAAACTTGTCAGGTAGGGAACACTTGAGGAGTTCCAGCTCTCTCGCAGTGCACTGTATCTCATGAGCTTGTTCGACCACGCTACGGTTATTCACCATTTTGTAGTCATGAAAGCTCTCCATGATATACAGCTCACTGCCTGCAACGGTTGCACCGAACTTAGCGTTCAGTGCATCCCAGAGCTCTTTGCCGTCTTTTATGTGCATATACACATCACACAGACGACCATCAAGAACACTCAGAACGCATCCACGGAAGATAGTAGTGTCTTTCTTAAACTTATTCTGAGCATCCTCAGATATAGTTCCTTCAGGAAGACCATTACTAACTTCCCACACATTCATGGCATCGAGCCAGAGTTGGCACTTAATCTGCCACCTCTTAAAGCCCATACCACCGGTGAACTTCTCCGGTTTCATTGCATCGGTATAACCAGCCATATTTAAATCACGAAATTGCCTACAATTAGGTTTTTGGATTGTTGGATAATTAGACAATAATTCCATGATTAATTCCAGAATATTAAACATGACTACACCAGCTACTAACATGTGAAATACGAACATACTAGATGTACTAATCAACATGAACAGCAGCAGCACATACGCCAACATATCCATAGCAAAACAGTTCAGAATACGCCGCACGTACCGAACGGTTGTAGAGGAAGCAGCGGTCGATGCAGACAGGTTCACCGCGTCGAGAGCAGCGGTGATGTTGTTGACGATGACGTTGGTGATGACGGGTCGGAGAAGACGACGCCTGCGGAGACGATCCGCCGCAACAGCTTGAAGACGACCCGTGGTGGAAGCAGCGAGCAGTCGCGCAGAGCGCTTTCCAAAAACCTAATTCGCCCTCTCCCGTACAGGATCACAAAGGCGAGTGGTTCCGGAGACCTGCTCTCCCAAACGCCGGTGCACGCCGGCGCTCGGGATGGGTAGACTACGGTGGCGGCGTAAGGTACGAGATGGCAAAACCTAGATTGGTTCGGTGTGTGTGACGGCGCACGCAGTGCACGACAATATATAGTGCGGTTCAGGAAACCCTAACGGGTACAACGTGGGTCGGCCACGTCGCACACGTTCGAGTCGGTGCAGCAGCCCACGATCCGAGAGCAACCCGAACTGGCTAAGCTGTACGCGTACGCTAGCGACTCGATTTTCCTGAACAGCAAAAATATAGGCATCGGCTCATTCCCGCAACCCGCGGCGTGTCGTGACGAGACGGACGGACGGCGGCGGAGGAGGAGTGCGCAGGAGAGAGCCTTCTGTTCTCAACTAGCACACCAAGTGTCACAACACTCCACCTTATAAGGTGGGTTTGTTTCCTCCAACTAGCAATGTGGGACTAAACTTTAGCACCACGTTGCACCTCCAAAATTCTGCCATGCACATGGACCAATTTGAAATTTTCAGGAATTACTTATTGGGCTGCCCAAATGGGCCCAAATTCTAACAGATTGGTCCGTCCAGCAGCAGCAGCAGCAGCGCTAGCCTTGCGCACAGGGGAGATTTTCGCCGGCAGTCTCCCGGCCGTTTACTTGGAGAAGATTGAGGTCGTACTGTTCTAAGTCGCGTGGATGCTGCAACGAATTGGTATCAGCTTGATTTTTCCTACTATTCATTCTGCAATGGAAGTAGCATTACAGTTCCTTCAAATCACCTGATTATGTTTTGTCTCTTCTTCCTGTCATTTTATTTATCTATTTCAATCTCAGTGTCAGGTTTATTTGACGCTCCTAGGTTCAGCCGTTCAGGGAGTTTTCATGAGCAGGTTTTCTGTGTACGTTGCTGATAACTTATTTCCATTCCATAGCATTAGATTTAAGGGTCACACCACATTGTTTCCTTTTTGAGTGTACCAATTTTCTCTTTCAGTTGGTTTTGTTTTAATCTGCAAGACAAAATGCACATGTTTAAAGAGGCCACACACGAATGATTTTATAGTGACGCTCATGGCAGGCACCTGACGCTGGTCTCATGAGAAAGTTTTTGCAGCGGTCACTGCATTTTTTTTTTTTTTTGATCTAAAGGATGTTAGCGAATATTGTGCTGCTAAATACTTTCTTTCTCCAGTATGTGATGTTATGCGGTTTTGTACTATAAGGCATGGTACATTATAAGTTTCAGCAATTGGCCATTTCAATCTTTTGCGATCTAACTTAGTGATGAAACACATATTGTAAGGTTGGTATAGTTAGTCACAAAACAGAGTTTTTTAATGCCCCCTCCACTTTTTTCCGGGCTTGGGACCGGCAGTGGCAGTGTTAGGCCCCCAGCCCTACCCCAATTCTAATGTAACAAAAGAGGGAGTGTTAATAATTCTCATTAATTTTATTTTTTCATTTAGATTTTGGTACATGAATATTTGTCTATGTTGTAGAAAAATCACAGGAATGTATCATCCATTGCACATGTCACTGATCTCTGTATTTATATTGCTTGTGAAAACTGAAAAGCGGTGTAATTAAAGAAATACATATTAAAATGTTCTGTTTTACCCTTGCAGCTGTACAATAGAATATGATAGAACTCTGAAGCATGTTTCTTATATTTCTGTAGAGTAGAGACAATGTCCATCCTGCCATATAGCGCATAACAACTTGTAAGTATATATAATCCATTTATTGTAGCTGAAAGTTATCTTTGTCATGTATTTTTGAAAGGTCTGTAGCATATAGGAAGAATATGTCATTTTGTCGTACCTTTAGAAAATGTCTTTGTAGACTATGTTCTTGACCAAATCATCCTCTTTGCTATCTTCATCATTGACCATTACCCGTAGCCCGTCCCTTGTTGTCACTCTTGAGAATGCAACATATAGTTGTCTATGTGTGAAAACTTGTTTACGTAAATATAGTCCTACCTTGTTTAGAGATTGCCCCTGGCTTTTGTTGATTGTCATAGCAAAGCACACCGAAATAGGATATTGTCTCAGTTTAAGAATAAAAGGCCACGCTGATTCTGTTGGTGACATTACTATTCTTGGAATATAGACCTTTTTCCCACATGGGTTCTTGTTATTATCTGCGCCTCAATGAATCTCCTTCCAAGTTGAATAATCGTCATCCTAGTACCATTGCATAATCCGGCACTTTGGTTGATGTTACGTAGGAGCATCACTGGTAGCCCTACTTTTAGTTTTAGCTCGTGATTTGGAATTCCAGGGAATGGTAAGCTATTTAGAAATCCCGTTGGGTATAGCAGATCTGTTTCACCATTTAAGGTTGTTGCTTTGCATACCGTGTCACAGCTTAGATAAGTTTTCTCTTCACCTGCTGATGCATTTGTTCCATCGCCAATATTGAGAATCAAGTCTGCAAATTCTGCTACCCTTTGTTTCTCTGTTTCAGCATCTGTCATGATATTGAGTCGCATGTTCCTGGTTAGCTTCAGTATTTGGAAGTGTTTCCAAAGATATGACCTTTTAATGGATGCAGTGACTATGTTGTGTCTTCGTCCCTTTGGTAGAACTGGAAGTATCTGGCGAAAGTCCCCTCCTAGAACCACTGTCATTCCACCGAATGCTCTGTTGCTGTTGTTCTCATTTTTATGCCTTAATATATCTCTTAGAGTTCTGTCGATTGCCTCGAAACATACGTTGTTTGCCGTTGGAGCCTCATCCCATAGTATTAGTGATGTCTTTTTTAAAAGTTCTGCCAAGTGTGTACCTTGTCTGATGTCATATGTTGAATCTTCTGTAAGGATCAGTGGGATGTGGAACCTTGAGTGAGCTGTTCTACCTCCCTGTAGAAGGAGTGCTGCAATACCACATGACGCTTCTGCTAGTGCTATCTTGCCTTTAGAACGCAGTTTTGTTGTGATTGCCTTCCATAGGTAGGTCTTACCTGTTCCACCATATCCATCCACAAATACTTGTTTTTCCAAATCTTTATCGATTGATTCCATTACTGAATCAAATGCATTTAGCTGTTCAGAGTTAAGATTACCAAACATCCTCAAGTGCTCTTCTTTTTGCTCCTCTTTGTCGTAGCTCATCTCCTCATTAAGCAGCCTGTTTTCAAGTTCTTTTATCTCCGAAGAATTTGGAAGTTCTATTCCTGGGTATTCATTAAGTGTCTTTACAGCCTGTCGCACGAGCTTCTCTATTTCTACCAAGGCATGTCCTTGTTTTTGCGAAGTTGTCAGGCGAACTGTAGGATAGTTCAATAGTTTCCTTTGTCTGTACTCTACGTCTTCGCTTAGAACTTCCCAGCATGATTCGCACATGAGTTTAGGACTTGTCACTTTGCAGTGGCATAGGATGGTAGTGAATAGTTGTCTTAGCTGATTTCCGGTCGCCCAATTTGATGCCTCATTGATACACTCAAGCCACTCTTTGTCGTCATCAAGAAATCATAGTGCTTCGCAAGCTGCTTTGTATGATGTGTGGACAACTCCATTTACAGTTCTTATTTCTTCGAAAGATGTGCATCCTTTGACAACGTTCAGTAGCATTCGCATGTAATATTTTTCACCACTTGCAGGATGAGCGTAATATATCCTTCCTTTCTTTCTTTTAGTCCACTTTGCCTGTTTCTTATTCCATACCCATTTTGACGGGAACTCTGCATATGTTAGTTGTCTGGATTCTTCACACATCTTGTTTGTCTCCATCCACTGTGTAAATTTAGTGATTCCTACTCTTTCTTTCCGCACAATCTTTGTTAAATCTGTAGAATCCGAGAAAATGACTTGTTGCCCATTTTGCAGGTGGAAAGGCAACCTTTCAACGCAGTGATCTCGAAAGTGCATCTCGAACTGAAATATTCTCCAACATGCGTCGTTTCCTGATATATATGTGCATTCGAGGTAGTTTCCGATCTCATCATTTTCTATCAGTGCTGTCACCTGGTCATCACCTTTATTTATGTATTTAAAAAGGTATTTTATCGATAGAGATCTGTTGCACACCTCGACATTTATGTGTGCTTGATACTTTACCAATAGGTCTCTATTGTATGGGGCAACTTATCCGTTATCCAATTTGACTTCCCCTTCTGTATGTATCTTCCGTCGTCTGGCTTTCTATATACTGGGTATCCATCTTCATCGATGGTCGTATTGATGCTAAACTTTCTTGGGAACTTTCTTATACATCGGTTTTCGACCATGCATGGTTAATTTGTGTTGGCTGCACCACATGGTCCGTGCATCATGAAGTTTCCAACAGCTTCATATCCTTGGGTTTTCGACCATGCATGGTGAATTTGTGTTGGCTGCACCGCATCGTCCGTGCATCATGAAGTGTCTTTCCGGCCAAAAAGTAAGTGGAGACATCGGAACCAGATATGCATGTTTGATCTCCTGTTGATTTTTCACGTACGCTCCCGGCCGCCGTATTCCACTGCCCTAGCATATACTCACGTACGCTCCCGGCCGCCGTATACTATGGCCTCCTCACATAAGCTAGACGTTGCTGCCACCGTACTAATGTACATGCCCTCTGCTGGTCATGTCGCCGTGCATGCACCACAGTCGTTGCAGACTTGTAGATTCAATTTTGCCTCACGCATGAGATATGTAGCTATGCAAAAGACAAATCATCGATTGAAAACTTGCCTCATGCATGCGACATGCAGGTTGCAACAAAAGCGATCGATCGATGAAGGATTTGGAGGATCTGCTGCCGACGTTGCCGCTACGTATGTTGCCTGGGACGCTGGGAGTAAGCCTGTGCATCGACGGTTTGTTGCGGGTTTCGCTGGTTTGTCAAACCGGCACAAATGTTCCGGTCTCAGCTGGTTTGGTTTGGTTTCCACGCGGTTAGAGGGCGTAAGTATATGGTTTGTGTCGGGTTGGTTTCACGGTTTGAAACTCAGGATGGGAATGGACCCGGCCCTGGCCTTGGACCTGGCCCCGTGGCCCTAAGGCCAATTTGCGAGGCCATGGGTCGACCCATAAAAAAATAGTAAGTGGCTTCGCTGGCCCGATGGGTAATTTGGGTCGACCCAAATTTAAGATTTTCTTTGTCCAAAGAACAAACAATACGTCAAAATTAGGCACGGTTTAATACAATTGTACTAGTGTAAGAATTATGATTATGAATCCTACTAGATAGCACTATCGGGTGCTATTTATGCATGTCTACGAGCATAATCAAAGTAGCAAAGTCCCGTCTGTGTATCTCGTGGAAATCATTATGTGACTACCCATGCATACGTGTGTGCTTTGCCTTGCAAAAAAAATCTTGTGTTCGTACGTGACTTAGCTGATTGGATTTGCACCAAATGAAACCAGAAATTCCATATACCATAGAAATCCCTTGTGGTTCCGTACGCAAAGCGTATGGCCAAAACAAATCGAGTATACTTTGCTCCTGTTATAAGTGAGCGTTAGCTGAAAATTACAATCTGTCGTAAGATCGGGTGAATGACAACGTCGACGTGATATAGATCGCATCTACTGTGAGATATGAGACTTTAAGGTGGGTTCATCCAGGGCCGGCCCTGCTGACCCAAATCTTGTTTGAGGCCGACACACATGACCCATTGGCCTCGAATTTTTGGGTCAGGTCGGCGACCCGGCGGGCCGACCCGGCCCATTCCCATCCTGATTTGAAACCGATGAGGAGGGCGCAGGGGGCTTCGTACGGCCGCAACGTCGCGCACGTAGTATAAAACATCTCATGCAGTGATGTCATTATGATGTATTGATGACATCATGTATACGTATTCAAATACTTGCTGCTCGAGCAGATTGGATCACCGGAGCCAGCACGGCCGCGGGTCGCCTCGCGGATGCAGCGCTACGCCGTCGCAGATTGGAGTTCGTGTACGACTACAAGCAGCAAGTACCTGCCGTTCTTCAAACCGCTGCTCATCCGTCGTCACCAGCCGAGCCGCCGACAACGCATCGACGGGGCCGTAGTGCTTGCTCGCGTACTTGTTGTCTGCAGAAACAGAGAGCCGCGCCGACGCCGATGGGATACTGAATTTGCATCGGCTGGCTACGACGCGGTGGAACACGGCGCGCACCTGTCGCTCGAGCAGAGCGAGGCCGTCCTCCAACGCCCAGCACGCACCGGCCAGCGCCTCGGCGCGCTCCACGAGTCCACGACATCCTCGGCACGCTCCTCAGTCCTTGCTGACAGACGCCACGGCTGCAGCCTCCGTCTCCGACTCCGCCGCCGCGTGCCCGCGAACCAGTTCTTGGAGGACACGCTGAAGGACAGCGCGCCGCCCCTGGAGCCGGCGCCGGCGGCGTCGGGAACAGCCTGGCGATTGCCCGGCGAGCGCGCGCGAACTGGTGGAGAAACCGGAAACCAGCTAACCTGGAACAAACCGTTTTGCTGGTGCGGTGCGGGTTGGTCCGCTGGTTTAGGCGGTTTGACACCAAATTATGACCAGGCTTAGCTGGGAGCTGCCTGGGAGAGGCCTTTTCTTCATCAAGACGGGAGGCAGGGGGATACTTCCAGGCGTAGGTACGAGAAAGACAGGAGAGGAGGCGATCGTGGCGATTGTGGCGGCGGCCTAGGGTTTCAACCCTAGCCGCCGCTGCCGGTGATATCTGCAGCTTCATCGTCACCGCCGGCAAAGATTCGACGGGTCCTCGCTTCCTCTAGGTGCCGTTCTGGCACTAGAAGGGGTGGGGACCTCGGACCTGCGCACAGCGTTTTTCGAAGGTCCTTAATGGTAGAGTCTGGTTTGGTCATCTTCTTCGTTAATGGAGATGGTATCGTCTGCAATAAGTGATCTTCCACGCTTCGTTCGACGGCGAGATATCCTTCCCGACATCAATGGTGGCTTTGGAAGATTAAGTCTGTCTAGGTATGGTTCTTCAGATCTTGCTTCGCCAGATCAATCTTGGATTGTTTCTCATGGTTGCCGCGAGGAGGTTTGTCCTCGCAATATCTATCCCGGCTACTACGTCTTCGGCAATGGTGATTCGTTCTCTCGGCTCCCAACGACGTCGACAAAGTGGTTCGGTTATTTGTCCTGGAATATCAGTGGTGGTGCTCTTATCGATGTTGCTTGATTAATTTAATAGCTGCGTGCGTGCACAAAGCCTTGGCATTGCGGCTCAAAATTAAAGAGTGAGAACCTTCGATGGTATTCACAGGTCTGTGGTTTGGTGGTGTTGGCGTTGTTCTACGGCTGCCTTCAGAAAAGTACAAGATTATGTCATGGATGAAGAAAGAGGTTGAAGATCTCATAGATTTGTTAGTCTCTTTTAGTTTTGTTTTTGTAATCGATATAATCGTGTACTCTTTGCTGGTTTAATATACGTGGAAAAATTCAAAAAAAGACTGAAGGCAGGGGCATGAGGGCATCTCAGAGAGTTGAAGATGGATCGCCTGCGCTAGGGCATAAAAACTCTCCTGGTGATTCTTTTCCGACGTGATGGTGAGGCTATGGAGAAGGAAAATAAGTAACGTACCGTGAGGGGAATCGTTTTTTTTTAATGGCAGCGGGGGGTAATTTTCCGCTTCAATTTTATTTAATCTAATGGCTACAGATGTTTACTCGGTCAAATCAACAGCCGGATGTCTCTAATTATTGTGGGATTTTCTAGGTAATTCTCTAATTTATGGTTAACCCATAATCTACTTTTAATATATAATAGATAGATGCCTATGTCAGTTACTATATGTTCGCTGCAGGTTAGTATGTCACCATCGAATATTTATAAACCTTCAAGAATTTATATTATTTTTTAGTCTAGAAATTAAGAACCGACATGAAGCACCATAGACATTTCATTCTTGATTTTGCCATCCAGTTACTCGGCAAAATTTCTGAATAAGGTCTTATGGCTACTATGTAATGATGTGCAGAGAATGTTATGAATATTTGTCGAAATTTACTCAGCAGGGTGAGGAACCCTGCCTTGCATTTGAAGTTACCTGAGTCATCGTGGTTCTCCTTGGGCTCGTCACGTTGTGCCTCGGCACAACCGTGGAGATGGAGAGGAAGAGGGCCAAGGGCCCAGGTGTCTTCCAACACAGCAGAAGCAGTTGGCGATGCAACTGGTAATGACGGTGCTGAAGACGTGGAGGATAATGACGGTCCGCCGATGCTGGTGGGGCTAGACGTGGAGAAGGAGTTGTTGGAGAAGGAGAACATATCCTGCGAAACCAACAAGATGCACCTGGTGCACCCGAGTTTGGTTGACCATCCAATGGTTTCAAAAAATTCGGGATTTTTTTTTGCACATTGGTAATAGTAATACTCATATCTAACATTTCACAAATTTTAAATCGAAATTCCTACACACCTTAAGAAACAAAATATACAAATCTGAAAATGAGTAGTGCCGAGATGCAAGTTGGGCTTTGAATTTGGCCTATTGTCATGATTGATAAATTTTGTCATTTTCACTGTTGATGTTGTGTTTCAAATTTAGACTTGATTTTTTGCGACGATTTAAATTTATGTTATGTCAATGTTCAATTTTTTTCCAGATTTTTTGAAAACCTTTTAGATGGTAAACCGGAGCCAGGTGCACCAATTGTCCCGTTTCACAGGGTACGTTCTCGGAGTTATTGGCTTGGACCGGCATCTAGCATGCCGCCGCCATCTCCAGTGAAGCCCTCTGCCTCCCCCTTTCTACCGCCATCCCTTTCTGGGACCCACGTCGACGCCTCCAGTGCCGCCGTGCTCGTGCCGTGCCACCACCTCCACGACGTACTTCGCCTCGCCATCCTGTGATAAGGTAGCTGTACGTCCTCCTTTACGTCTTTTTGCTTTGTTCAGAGCCCTGATTGATGATTGGTACTTCAAGTTCTATAAAGTGTTTGTTCAACAATTACTGCGTGGGATATGATTATTTAGATAAGTAACTAATGTCGGACATCTAAACATGCATCTGCGTGGGATACAATTATTTAGATAAGTAGTTTATTATCTTCTATAAAAATTGTATATGCAGGCTTCAAGGCTTGAAACCAGTGTTTAAGATGAACAAATGTCTTTGCTCTTATCACTTTATGATAAATAAATTGGCATGTGAGGTTAGTATCAAGATTACTGTGTAACCGAATTTTCGAATTTTATACATATGTCATTTAAAATCACTAGCTTTCCGAAGTAGCTGACTATAGTTCGTCAGAAATATTCATATATTTCTTTAAAGAATTTATGGTATTACTTACTCACTAAATCTTGGAGCTCCTTTTTGTTTATTCGAACAACTGAATGATAAAATCATCTAATATATCTACTTTTAGTGATTTGGAGAAGTAACTATTATTATTGTTTCAACAAAGCTTCATGCTCTTACTCTTGGTCGGCATGGCATGAGTTTCTCCGTTTTTGCACTTTCAGTGTTCCAATTCTTCAATCACTTTTAGCCCCAAAACCATATACTTTATTTAAGATTTTGATATGCTTTACTAATGATAACTTGACATGAAATCATTTTACTGGATTGCCAGATTGTATATCTTACGTGCAAGAGATGGTGATGTGTAGGTCGCACGTCTGAACCCTGTCGGGTACTTGTAGAATAAGAATGCGGTAAGCCGTTTGGACTGTCTAAAGTTGATGATTCCTGGCTCCCAGGTTGTTGCATTGTGAGGAGTAGGCAGAAGTCAAGACTGTCTAAGGTTGAACTTTTCAAAATATGAGCTCCTTGGAGCTCGATCTCCACGCCTCAAACAGAGTAGCTAATTAATAGGGTTCTTACTTTATATTCACATCACGTCGAAAAAGGGTCCGTGACAACGCACGGGCTTTCAACTAGTAAAATTGAAACCCCGTGGAAGTGGAACAAGGAAAGAGAAGAATAACAAACAAATTCATTGTGCATTTTTATTGAAGTGTGAGGTTGTAACTGTTAAAATGATTTCACCGACGATTGGATACAAAATGGTTGTGTATAGTATGTGAGAGGTACGCATGAAAATACTGCGTTAACAAACCGATTGAATACTAGCCACTTCGAGGTTCACGTCACACCATGTGCAGCAAAAATGTGTTTCAACTCACATCGGGGCCCTACGAAAGAGGTTACACCACAATTTCATATGAATATGCAAATTTCATCGCGTAAAGTCTTAAGGATTTCAAATGTCCCCGCAATAATATTTTGGAGATACATAAAAGACGACTTATTAAACTTTAGGGAGAAAAATCTTAGGTGGTTGGTGGAGTACATGTTGGGTATATGGCCCACTCAATCAGAACAACCAGCTCCCCCGTAGAAGAACCGACCATAGTAAATGTCAGAAATAGGATAACATTCTTCACGGCTTACGGAAAAAGGCAGATCTCCCTCGACGGCATGGTGAAAACCATCTGCGTCGATAAGATTGAGACTACTGATAGATGCTGCATTGCCGCTCGATGGAACATAGCCATTTCCCATGGGAGGACTTGGTGTTGGTTTTTCATGAGATACATAGCCACCAAATCTAAGCTCCACTGGTTTATTCATCATTCCTGGAAGTAAGGAACTCGGAAAGTAACCCACTTTTTCAAGGGAACTATTCAATCCATAATATACATGCCAATCACTAGAAATTTTGTCCTGCAAGCGTGGACAACAAATATATGTATGTATTGGCATAAGAACGTCATATACTAAATAGTTTATTAAAAATAATAAAGAAGTATAGCTGATTTATCTATTCAGTATATGAGAAGTGGGAGTGTCCAGAAGTATAGAATTATTTTCCTATATATGTAACAGGTCTCTTTGAGTCCATGGTGCCAGAGCGATGATTTATAATGAATTCAAATTACGTTGAATAAGATTTTCAATTAAATTGATTGTATAGTATATATATACATATACACATGCTCAAGTCTCTATATATAGTCAGAAGAAACTTTGAGCACATTAGGAACACAGGAATAATTGGTGGCAAGCATTAAAATCGATTGTATAAAAATATTCAAAACAAATGAAATATAGTAAATAATCTTCAAGAAATCTTGAGCTTAAGAAAAAAAAATCTATGAGGGCATTTAAAACTTGATCAGAGGACACAACAACATAAGGTTGATGAGTGACCCTTTGTGAGCCCTCACAACAATGTTAACTTTCTTTAGTCCAATAAGTTCAAACTCTATAATCCTAGTCTAACACCTTAACAAAATCCGAATCTACAGCGAGAAAAAAATTATTGAACAATATGTCATTTGTATTTCTACATATATATGCGTACATTGTTTTTTGTCAATAGTAGCTACAGCGACAAAACTAACTTCATCTACACAACTACAATTTTGTGAATTCTAGGACATGCAATTGTAGACCATGTAAGCGCTCCCTAACACACATTTACAAGTGATGGAGGGTGTTTGGGTAGCTACTTTTTCCTTTTTAGAATATGGATTATAATCCAAAAAAAAGTACCTAAATGGGCGCTTTTGGCATACCATCATGCAACAATATCCAATCGAAAGCAAAAGCCAAAAACACCTATTTTCGTGGGATTACAAGCATAAGTATAAAAGAGAAAAAGAGTAACCTGACACCCCGTAGAATGGGATAAATCAGTGCATCAAACTCATTTCGTACAAAATTACACTCATAATTATCCACATCCTTGTCACATTCAGATAAGTTCTAATGTCCAAGTGGGTTGCAAGGAAATCATGCACATATGTTCAAATAAGCATCGAGAATGGGAACAACTTCGTGAAATCAAAAAGTAATAGCACAGGTTATGCCCCATCTCTGAATAATAACTGACGTATAAGTAGCCACAACAAAAAATCTAGTACATTTCAGAATTAAGATTGTACCTTCAATATCCTTATTGTGATGTTAGGTTTGTTTCCATGGATGATATCGCCTGGGGCAATATTTGATGATGTCTTCTGAAATCCAGGGCAATTCAGGTTAAAGCACCCCTTGGCAACACCAATCTGCGATTGAGAAGACAAAGTTCATAATTTTTTTTGTAGAATTTTACTTACCTTCTGCATGTGCTTTTATTATGATATTAATAGTGTAGTGTAATGCCCAAGGTAAGAGTTTGCATGTCACTACTTACCTAAAATATCAAATGTGATGATTATTGTTCTATGGTACATGATGATGCTAATTAACATGCCAATGTCTTCTACATTATATCAAAGTAAAGGTAATTTTCAATAGGGTAAATACAATATAAAATGCATATTCGTATATGACTAAACACTTTGAGATAGCCATAGTTGGTACTATTTTTAGGAACAGAAGTACATCAATATTGTAGAGTTTTGACTTTGCGAAAACAAAACTTACACCCCATGCGACGTAGAAATGAGTATGAGAATCCTTGTACAAGCGTGGATGAATCTGTTGAAGATTTGTAGTAAGTGTTAATATTGATGTAAAAAATTCTTCTAAACTAATCATTTGTTTTGCTAATAATCCTTCATCCATAACACTTTATATGATAAAACATTCTTAAACTAAAATCACATATTTATGAGGTTTGTAAAGTTTTTGGAGATAAAAGGCCTAAATAGTGCATATGTAGGCTAAGTATTATCCAAAAAAGGGCACCAAATATGTGAAAGAATACTCATGCATTATATTAACATGCCCAATTAGATCACCGGAACACTTGCTTGGGAGGCCGGTGTACACAACATTACTAAACAGAAATTCGCATAACCTTTAAAGTAAACAATTAACTTACGTGCCATCCAAGTTGAATTCCATTGGCCGAAGATGGTTTTCCATCTCCTCTACTGATAACCCAAACCCCACCTTCACTTAATTGTCCAGGTTGTAAACTGAAGCTGTGGACATCTAGTGTAGCTTCTACACCATAGTAGCTTATATCACTTCCAGGAAGCCACACATGATGGGTAGTCTGTCCAAATAAAAATAGCAGCATCAATAAGCAAATTCATGCAGGATGTAAGTTCTAAATAACATCTAGGAAAACAAATTAAGTACATGACATATGTACTACTCACATAAGAGTATGTAGAATTGTTTCCTGATGCAAGACCCAAACTTGGCTGGAGGAATTCTGACTGAATGTCAAAGGGTGCGGTCTCTAGATAATCCAAAGAAGAACAACGTCCTCCGGTGGTTGCATTCATGAGTAGCACAACAAACAACACAATTTGATGAGTAAATTTCTCCATCGAGATGCAAAGAGGGAATTGGTGGCGTGCCTTTGGTTATGGACTCAGGTCTCTCTATATGTAGTATGAAGAAACTTCGAGAATCATTGGAAATCGAGAATAATTGGTTGCAAGCATTTAAAACCGGATTTTATATAAATTACGTACAAATTAAATATAGACAACAAATCTTCAAGAAATCTTGAGATTAAGAAACAAATCAATGAGGGCATTTAAAACCTGATCACAACCTTGGACTACAAATATTTGAAGGAGATGTGGACACTGAGACAGGTCAAAGGTCCACGAAGCTATGTGCACGACAAAACCGTCCCACACCCTATGTGCGGGCCCACACGGCGGTCGCTGTGTCGTGGACCCAAGTCGGGGGAGGGCGGGCATTCGCGTCACAGAGTCACCCCATGGTAACAAAATATCACGTTTAACAACCTGAATGGATGACCCAGATGAGTCGTTTTTTATATCCAACGGCTGACAGATGCTCACGGTAGAAGTAGCCTCAACAGCCGGGTCACCAACCAAGCCTTCACGCATTTCAGTCAGGTCACAACATTGTTTTAATTGTTGTTGAGCTCAACTGCAGACAATCAAAAGGAAAACACACAATAGAAATTGCCTACAGAAATTGTTTAAGGCGCCTGAGCAAATCAGAGAAACAAAGCCTCCAAAGTAAGTCAGGGGACTTGTGTTTACAAATCGGCCACAATCCGCTGTAGGATCTCCACTGAAAACGTTCATTACAGAAAGTATAGCATCTTTGGGAGCTAAAAAACATACTTATGTAGCAGAGTAATTCGGCAGCAACATCTTCGAGAATGCAGCAGATCTACTATCTTAACATCAAAGTGAAATTCATGAACTTGAAATGCTTAAACATTTGACCATGGCACAAATCATCACTAAAATCTCTCAATGCACCTCAGGCTCAAATAAACTAAAATTGTTTGCCACATTGGCACCCTGCAGAAATTTTCTCACACCCTCTTTTCTGCTGCCTTTTGGTTGTACTCATGTTTGAGAAGGTTCGCCCTCAGAAGCATGAACTTGACATCTCTCTCAAACTCATTGCCAGTCTGCAATGCACGCTGGAAAGTTGCATTTCTCTGATCAGCATGACTTGCATACAGAATCTTGTTATGCGAGTCTATACGAGCCTGCATAAATTTCGGAAAGAAGAAGGCTCAGCATTTTGGCACTACATGTGTTCCAATAAAATGTGATATAAGGCATCTTTGTTAGGTACCTGTATTTTGTTATCAGTGATAAGCGCGGCCAACTCTTTCTCCAACATGGACACATCAGTCTTGAAGGCAACAGCCATTGTGTTGAGATCAACAGATATAAATGGGAATGTGTACTGTATGATAGCTTTGTGGCGAATGTCCTTGTACAAAACTTCTAAATGTTCATGCAAATGTATATCCAGCAGCAGGTTTGACTTCAGCTTCTCAAGATATCCCAGACATGAGCCATAGCGACTGGTATGAAAAATCTTGCAATTAGTTGATAACAGGTACAAAGAATAAAGAATGTATGTTTCTGACAGAAGACCAAATACAAAATGCGCAATCTAGTAGCATAAAACACATGCATATGCATCTCCAAAACAAAATCACGAAGTAATCTTAATGCACTCGACGACTAAAAGCTCGTAATAAATCAGCTAGAATGCGAGAACACAGGTAAAAAAATAGAAACCAGAGGACATTATTTATTAAACAACAATTAGAATGTGACAGGACTAGTTAATTCAGTTGTTGTATTTTACTCGCCAGTCTGCAGTGCACTCGTGACCAAAATGACTGGATCGTATGTCACGGTGCAAGCGGGACGGTCTGCGGGAGTCCGCGCGTACGCCGCATACGCCGCTATACATACGTGGTATGCCGCGTAGTAGCCGTTCATGCGCCGCGGTTTTTTGCGGCGCCGCTCGCGCCGCGTACGAACCATCGCTAGGCTAGCTCGCTATCTCCACGGAATCCACCCCACACCCCACCCAACACGTCCAAAGAAGCAGAGGAGTTCAAGAAACAGATCACCGAGCCACCGAGTACAGGTATCTCTCTCCGGCGACTCCGCCATCAGACCTGTCCGCCATGGCCGGCTGCTGCGTCTTCCTCCGGTGGCCGTCCACCGCTTCCCACTCCCGCCTGGGCTACCACACCCTCGACGACGCCGAGGCCGCGGGTCAGTCCCCGGCGACGGTGAGGGTGGTCGTCGGGAAGGAGCGGCAGGTGTTCGCCGTGGACCAGCTGGTGCTGGACACCTACCCGTTCCGGGTGCTCCTGGAGACGGCGGCGAGGAAGGAGGAGCGGCGGGGCAAGGCCCTGTTCGTGGACGTGGACGCCATCCTCTTCGAGCACATCCTGTGGCTCGCGGCCCGCTGCCACGACCGCTCCGCCGTCTCCCTCCTCCAGCTCGACCTCAAGGAGATCATCGACTTCTACTCGTAGGACGCCTGCTGATTTCTTGATCAATCGCGCCAGTGGGCGGCCCGTTCGCCTGCGCCGGTCTCCTCCAGGCCGGCCCATTCTCCAGCGAAGGGCATGCTGCTGAGGCGTGGCCGTTCGCCGCCGCCTCCTGCGTCGCCGGGCGCAAACAGGATGGCCACCATGCCAAGGACTGTCCGCAGCGACGCGCGCCGGCGGACGGGATGCAAGGTCGTCTGGGCCCCAGACTGTGGAGATGGTGCAGCGCCGTACGCTGGTGCACGGACGTATCGGCGTCGTAGAGGTGGAGCAGCGGCGCACTCCATCGAGCTCAATGACGTGGTGAGACGCTCGGATCTGTGCTATTTTCCCCTCTTGCGCGCGTGCATTTGGGTACTTTCTGTTTGCTTGGTTCGATCTGATTTGGTCGCTTGGTTGTGCGTAGACCACGGAGAAGGCCATCATCAGGATTTCAGGAAGGAGAAGCACCTGGAGGAAGACAGGGAATCGAGGGAGAGGGAGGCGGCGGCCTGGAGAGTTGGAGCGTGGGAGGCAGAGGAGCGTGAGCTCGTGAGGCCGGCGGCGCCCTGGAGAGGTGGAGCGCGGGAGGCAGAGGAGCGCGGGCTCGGGAGTTCGCGGCGCTGCAAACGGGAGGGCCCAGCGCCGACGATTGGCGGCGCTCCGGTGCGGAGCCGAAGGAGAAGACCTATCGCTGAGATATGCGGCGCGCCGCGGCAACCGTGGGCCGGCCCGCGTACGCCGGTTTTTTTCTTGCAGTTACGTGGATACTCGCGTGTGTAGCTAAATGGGCCCAAATTTGCGGCGCCGCGGACGGCCCACTCCCGCTTGCACCCTGAATCGTATGTGTTGGAAGGAATGACAGCATGACCACTCTGATTTAAATTAATAATATGCCGTGAGTTATGGATCCATTGTTAAGAGTGGACAGCGTGACCTCTCTGTTGTAAATTATTTCCCTAACTAATGATTAATTCAAAAAAGCTCCCTCCATCCTACAATATAGGACGCTGTAGCAAGCTAAAACAGCTTGCCAAAACGTCTTATATTGTGGGACAGAGGGAGTGTCAGTAATTCAGTACCAATGACAAAATATCTGGTAATAGAGATATCCACATAATGGTACCATCATAATTCTACACACTGAAGCATGTAGTATTTTAAGATTAAAAAAACATCATTTACAAGATATAGGATGATAAGTAAATAGGCAATGAAAAAAGCTCAGAACACGATGACAAGCCATGCAACATTGTCACCTATCAAAATTGGCCAATTGACGGTTTACAACAACAAAGAACTTAAATCTCAACTAATATATAAAACTAGGCTGTGCCAGAACCGGAGGATCCGGCCATCCAACTGCCTAAATATAACAAACCCACATTGCTCCAATGATGTTGCACATCACATCACGACCATTAGGAAGCCTAGTTATCAATTATTTTGGAAATCCCCCTAAACACAGTGCAAAGTTGTAATTCTTTCAAAATGTTACAGGAACCTAACAAGGGCCGAGCAAATTTAGAGTAGCAACCTCTCCCCTGTTTGAAATATGCATATGTTGCGCTGACTGTATGAAAAAACAATGAATAAACTATAAATTACTCTACTTTTCATATTGCAATCCCCCTATACAAGTAAAATAAGACTCAGTAAGCAGACGCTGACATTTCATATGCCGGTCCTTATTTTTTTCTGCGCTGTCATTCCTTTGAATGTACTTTGTACAGTTTAAATTTACCCAAAGGTCCCCATGTGTTATCCAGAAGACCAGAACTCTCATCATATTTGATCGTAACAATCTTTGCTATAGGACCAATGAATTGAACAGAAATACATCCCACACGAAAGATGCAGTTAAACAAGGATTATGAGAGCTACCTTGCATAAAAATCATTTACCAGCTCCCTTACTTCAGGCACTAGCTCCAGAAAATTGCGGAAGTTGTAGTTGTCAATAACTTTGCTCTGTAACAAATGAGGAATTGATCTTGTTTAGACAGAACGATAGACCTAAAACATGCCATGCGAATGGAAGAGAGTTCAAGCAATGACCTTCAGTTCTGAGCGATCAAAAGAAGCGAGCGCACATAGTGCTCCATAGACAGCAACATCTTGTGGAGATATGACTTCAGAATAGTTGCTCCTTAGCTCTGATCCTGTCTCTACAAACTTCAGACGGGGGCATGCTTTTAGCAGGACATTTAACAACCATATTACAATTATCAATCATCCCAAAAAGTAAGAATATGAAATATTTGAACCTATAATAATGACATCTGTTATGTGGTTCTTCCCAAGAAAAATGTTGATAGTAATAACTATTGGAAGGTTCCAACAGGTAATAATTACGCCTGGCCCATAGTAGAAATGGATATATCTAATAGGAAACAGAGTTTTGTTGGGAGGAAGGAAGGATGAGACACATGTTTACTCAGTTCTGTACATAAATTACCCAACACTTCCCTGAAACCAGATTCAACAAGTATAAAAGAGTAAACAAACTGACAAACATAACAAGTGACCGTAGAACATAGTCTAGTAAATTGCTGGATGCCTTCATTGGGTTCCATTCATAGGGTCAAAACAATATTGCTGCCGAAACCACTAACAGTACAATAGACATATTTTTTAACGCGTTAGTTATTCAAGCCAATACAGAGAACACTATCAAGTTCCAATAGATTTATTGGTCATGCCTCGTGAATCCCTGACAGTCCAATTTAGCAATGCAAAATCCTAAGGGGGGCAGGAAAGGAGATTCTAGTGCACTAACCTTCCGTGCTGCAAGTTTGTACTTGTTTGTTTCCAAGTAGGCTAATCCAGCAGCAGCTTTCATCTTGGCGACCGTAACAGGATCAATCTCATCTGGGGTCTGCTCCGCCTTGCTGACATAGTTGGAGACGTGCATAAACTGACCCAGCTCAATACTAACCAGAATCACATTCATACACATCTGAACAACATGCTTCGAGGTAGTGCAGTAATCCCTGGTCCTGATATAGCTCTTCAACGCCTCGGAGAGGTGGCCGTGAGCATAGTGGAAATCACCAAGGTCATTGTAGCCCATCCGGATGCTCTCCTTGATCAGATTAGTCTGCAGGTAAGTAATTTCAGTTTCAGAACACACCCCAATTCCTCCTTGATTCCAGCGCAAATAGCAATCGAGACTAATCCTAGACCCAACGAACATAAAGCTAGCCAAGTTTAGGGTTTCGGTACCTTGTAGCCGTTGAGCTCGCTGTCGAGTTTATCCTTGCGCACGAGGGAGCGGCGCTCGACGGCGTCGGACCAGGCCTGGTCGACGGCGTAGCGGGGCCCGAGGCGGCCGGCGATCCTGGAGGAGACGTCTCGGTGGAGGGCCGTGTCCTCGCCCTTGAGGGTCCTGTCGTACGCCAGCCGGAGCGCGTCCAGCTGCATCTGCTCCGACCCGCACTTCCCGGCGATGAAGAGGAGCCGCGCCACGCGCGTGCGCCCCGAGTACTGCGCAGCGTACGCCTCCACGTCGAACTGGTCGCCGGACAGCAGCGCCTGAGAGGGCTCTCCGCCGCCCGCGGACGCGGGGGCGGTTGGGAGGAGGTCGTCCTCCACGTCCATGGGTTTAAACCCTAGAGGAATGGCGAGTTGGGAGAGAGGAGAGGGGGAGACGAGGCGAGAGAGAATGGGGACTTGGCTGGAAATGAAACGAGAAACTCGAGGGTGGATCTGTAAATGCGCGCTTGCGTCAGGGAACTGACCAGGCCGGCCCGCTAGTCTTTCGACTTACAAGGACAGCGCGCTACGAGCCTACGACCTGCGGCCCCGCCAGCGTCTTCTCGCTCCCTCGGCCCAGATGAAGAAGATGACTCCTCTTGATTTGCATCACAACTTCTTTTTTGTCTCAAAAAAAAAACACAACTTCTTTTTTCGGGTCTTCTCAAAAAATGAAAAACTTATTTTTTCGGGGAACTTGCATCACAACTACCAATGTTAGTGTTTTAGCGTGTTCAATTTTAGCAATGTTGCTAACCATTTGGAAACATTAGCTGGCTGGCATTTCCCCTAAAAAAGTTGGCATTTGTTTGGTAGCCAATTGGCATGTCAAGTTGCAAACAAAGAAAACTATGGAGGCTGGTATGTCTGGCGTTCATCCATTCAACGGCCTTGGTTGTGCAATGCCAAATGTTTGTATTAGTAGTTAGGACTACAAACCAACCAAGTTAGTGCTCATCGAGTAGAAAGAGGTTCTTTTAGATAAACTTAGTTTAGTCGATTTGCATAAACTTCGAGCATGTTCTGAACTTTCTTTAAATGAATTGACAATATACGTGTCTCAACACTGAAAATTAGTGAAATTTATGTTAGAATTATGCACTACGAATAATTCAAACTATTCATACACTATGAATAATTTGAACTATTTCTGCACTCTAAATAATTATATAATGATTTGAACTATTTATTTTTGACTTTGAATAATTTTAGTATGATCTACGTGGATGTCTTGCATGGTTGTAAGAGACAATATACAGGGGATGTTCGTCCATTGTTCGACGTGTCTGCGGACATATCGCGACCAAATTTGACAATCCAGTTGAAGATGCTCCAATTTATTGTTGTTGCTCGTCGGCAAACTATGTGCGCAACAAGGTGTTAGGTGTTTCACAAGGAGAAGCGGACCAAACTAATGTGTCGAGTCATCGACGTAGTGGCAACTGGTCGGTCATACTGTGGTCGCGTTATGGACTACTATGTGCGAGCTACTACCTCCGTTACGCGAAATAAGGCGTATAAATTTTGACCAAATTCAAACTCTACAATATCAAATCAATATTGTTAGATACTACATCATTAAATATATTTTCATAATATATCTATAGTATATTATAAATATTGTAATTTTTTCTATAAATTTGGTCAAAGTTTATATTGTTTGACTTGAAAAAAAAAGATTGCATGCCTTGTTTTTTAGGAACGGAGGTGGTGGTAACATGGACAGGTTCTGCTTTTGCAAAGTAAACGGACGAGAACAAGATAACACTAACAAATGAGGCAACGACCACATCAACTCACAGCGGGCAACCACATGCTACTGGAAATTATTGTGGTCTTTGCTCCATTTTTTTTTTTTTTTTTGAGATATGGTCTTTCCCCCATTTTAATACACGACGGAAAGCAAGTGTGAGGTCAACTCTTTTGGTCGACGACGTCAGCTGGCTGTGGTTGCCCGCTGCCTTTTCTTGATTTGGCCGCCCACTAAACAGCAAGGCTGCCGTCCGAATATACCGATAGGGTACGTGACGAACAAAGACATCCGCAAGATCACCTAAACTCAAACAATTCGCAAAAAAAATCCAGTGATATTTCGCGAAAATAAGCGTCGAATCATTTTACATCCATATGAATTAGACATACATGGACTAAAACTGAGTAAACTGATTAAACTTCGAAACGGAACAGACGACGACGTCTCCGAGAACTGCGAGACTAGGAGGACGCCGTGGCTCCGTCGTCGTCGTCGTCGTCGCGAGCAGGAACATGGCGCCAGCCGGCCGGCCTAGACGCGCATGGCGCCATCGTAGGTGAACCGGAGCTTTCCTCCTTCGATGCGTGCCCACCCGTTGCCGTTCACCACGCCGCGACGCCCCGCCGTGTCCACCGGCTCCGCTGCCGAGAGCAATGCCCGCCGCCTCCCTGTGACCGCCGCCGTAGGCGACGACACGGACAGTCCGGCCCTCTCGGCGGTGTGGTGCGCCTCGAAGTCGAGCTCGGCGGCGTCTGCGTCGCCCCCGCACAGCGCGGCGCCGGTGGAGACGAAGGCGGCCGGCCCGAGGGCGATCTTGTCCGGCGCGTTGCGCCCGTTGTGCCATATCGAGAAGCAGTAGGTCGCGGAGCAGAGCGTCGCGGCGACGGCGAGCGTGAGGAGGTCCCCGCGCGTGCACCACCTCCTGCAGGCGCCGGCGCCGGCGCGGCCGCTCGGCGAGCTGGCGCTCGGCATGGCGGACAAGATGATCGGATGAGACGAGGACAAGATCGAGTGGAAATGGAAGGCTCGTTCGCTGTTGCGCGTGTGTGGATGACTTTTCGACATGGTCGTACTATGGGCGTGATCGCGACGGAATGAGTAAACAACCGAATGTCTTAGTTAGGGTGACGTAGGCTTCGATTTGGAGGTGTGCTAGGAAGGGGCAACCCAGTCACGTTGCAACCCAGGATGAACAGCTTAGATATGGATAATTACGTGTAATTATCGTGTTTACGTCGTGGCTCTAGAGTGCTAGTACAAGTAAGTAAACGTGCTTGGGTAGAGCGTTTCACGTGTGTGAGTAGAGAATTTTTGTAGATGGTGATATTATCAGGATTTGTTTCCATGTATACCAGGACACCGTAATTACATTGGGAGATACACCGGATTATTTATCCCATCACGGATACTACTCCACCCGATTCATATTAATTGTCACCGAATCGGATATATCTAGCACTTAAAAATATCAAAATACATCCGATTCAATGACAAATTAACATGGCTCGAAGGGAGTATGTCACACCTAATAAGAAATGAACCAATGAAATTCACTTTCAGGGTATTGAGCTGCATCTTGGAGCTGAACTGAAACGGAAACTGGAATTGCCGAATTCGTCCCTCTTGGTGTGTATCTTTATCTTTTGTTGAAAGTGTCTTTGCCTTCCAAGACCTGCTATCATTTTGTTCTAAAAAAATTATGAAAAGCCAATGATATTTTATATATTTGTGCGATACACTATTGGTTACATACTCATAAATATTTTTAGGGGATCAAGGTTACGTAGCTACGGGAGTGCGTGCTCTGCGCGACCTGGACTAGTCCAGCGTGCTCGACTGACAGGATGGGCTGCTTATTTAGGGGATCAGGATTCGAGGTGCAGGTGGGAGTGGGCCGCCCACGGCGCCCACGACCCAAGCCCACGTAATAATGTACGTGGAAGCCCACGGGTAAGAAGTAAAAATATGTGGGCTTCGTGGGGCTGCTCACGTCGCCCACATATAGCCCACGCTTCCCCCACATCGAACCAACCTGCGAACCTCGTTCCCCACAGCGAGTAGACGAGCCGCCCGACCACCGCCGGCCAGCTTCCCATGGCCGGAGCGCCGCCGTCGCCTCCTCATGCTCCGGGGGACGGAGACCTTCCCTCCACCCGCTAGTCCCCCCTCCCTCAGATCCGGATTGCCGCCATGACTGCTCCAGGGCCTTGCCGTACACCCGGGCCTGCAGGTTGTCCAGCGTGTCCCGGAGAAGGTCCTCCGCGCCGCCGTAATGCTCCAGGCACCGCTCGTACCGGGCGCGCTTCGCGGGTACCGACTCCAGCGCCTCCAGCTCGGCCAGATCGCTGATCTTGGACTCCGTGGAGGCGACGTGGTCGATGGCGATGTTCGTGGCAAGGACGACCAGGTCGTGGACGCCAGCGACGTTGCGGCTGCGTGGGTCGACGGAGAGGGAGCGCACGCAGTGGTCGTAGTCCACGCCATGGTGCGTGTCCGACGTGCATCGGCAAGCCGCGGATGGACCTGCGTCTAGGTTGCACAGGGAGCAGCGTCTAGGTTTACATGTGTTGTTGTAAAGTATGCAACGCTGATGACTTGATACGCTGCTAGCTTTCCATGTACTTTGTTTACATGTGGGCAGCAAGGCAGCAACTGCAGTGTGCAGTGATTCATATGTGGGCGTATGTGGGATTCGTGGACACCCCGCGTATGATTTGTGGGCTGCCGCAGAACGCCCACTTATCATGTGCGGGACTGTGCGGCATTAAGCGGGGCCCACGAACAGTCCCACCTGCAGCCTGAATCAGGATGGGCTGCGTATGTTTCGGGTAGAATGAACTAGGGCCGATCAAAGGTGCTGCTACTATTCCTATTATGGGCCAGGGCCTCATCAGCGAGCTCGGTGCTGGCCCACTGAAGATTCTGAAAAGTTTTCTTGCATTCCCGACTGGCGCTGGACAGGGTATTTCTGAGACGATCTTTGCACCTTGATCATGCACAATCCAGAACAGACCACACGTACGAAGATGTAAAAAAAAACATGACGGGCGCCGGAACTTGCTGATGCAGCAGCTGAAGCATAAGAAACTGAGGCATGCCAGAAACTGATGAGGGTGTGACTGGACAGGGAACCTAACACAGGCGGGTGTCGAAGTGAACGCTTTCGTCTCGTCTGTCTCGCTGCATGCAAGAGGTCGTGGCGGTAGAATGTGGTAGAGACTTGTACTTACGTGGAAGGTCCTGGAAATGTCTGGCTGATTCTGTCGAGGAACTAATAACTGTTTCAGTTTCGACCAAGACTGACTGTTGTCAGCTGAACTCTACTGCCGGCCTGAAACGTGGCCGACCAACCCCACGAGCGATCAAGTTTGTTAGAGTTTAATTTGATCATTATGGTGTAGTGCTCCACTAGCACCGTATCCTTATGTATTCCCACTATAGGAGCATTATGGTGTAGTACACCACTTGCACCTATCCCTCTGTATTCGCCACCATAGGGGCTGTTCCTATGATTATATAACATGCAGCCCGAGCCCCCATCAGGGCATCGGTTTCTCTCCACCAACATGGTATCGAGCTGGCTCTTCCTCTCCTAGCTCTGCCGCGATCGATCAAAACCAAGAAAAAAAATCCGATCGCCAACGATCGGCAAACACCCAGTAAAACACATACCGCTTCCCTCCCTGCTCTCCCATGGCGGCTTCATCGTCCTCGTCAACGGCGGCGTCGCTGGCGTCTGCCCTTGGCTCGCCACCCACGGAGAAGCTCACTCAAGAGAACTACATGTTCTGGATGGCGCAGGTACTTCCTGCCCTCCGCGGCGCGATGGTCATGGACCTACTCGATGGGTCCGACGCGTGCCCGCCCAAGACTATGGAGGTTGAAGCTGACAACGCCAGGCACACTGTGCCAAATCCAGAATACGCTAGCTGGGTTGCTCGCGATCAGCAAGTTCAGAGTTGGTTAGTCAAATCTCTGTCCCGTGATGTTCTCTCCCATGTCTATGCACTGGAGCACGCTGCTGATGTTTGGGCCACTGTGGAGGATCTGTGCTCCTCACACTCCAAAGCAAGGGTGTCAATGCTTCGTGGTGCTCTTGCCAATACAAAGAAAAATGATCTGTCTGCTACCAAATACATCTCCAAGATGCGAGCCTTAGCCTCTGAACTCACTGCAGCAGGACGGATGGTTGATGATGATGAACTCAAGGAGTATATTCTCAATGGTCTAGATGGTGAATATAATGCTCTTGTTGTTTCGGTGAATGCCAATCCGAACACCACTCTCAGCGATCTGTGCTCTCAGCTTACTGCCTATGATTACCGTCAGCAGATGCTCTCTGAAAGTGTACAAGGCTCTGGCTCCTTTTCTTCATCGGCAAATACAGCAACTCGTCAAGGCGGTAATTATCATCGTCAAGGTTTTAATGGAAACCATGGCAGGCAGCGTGAACGCTCCAATGGTCGTGGTCGTGGACGCTCCAATGGTCGTGGTCGTGGTCGTGGTCGTGGCCGGAGGCCATCTCCTTTTCAAGATACAACTTGCCAAATTTGCAAGAAGTATGGTCATGCTGCAGACAATTGCTGGTGGCGTTATGCAAACAACGATGATGATGATAATGATGATGATTCCTCAAGTGATCACAAAGGTGCAAATATTGCATCCTATGGTGTTGATACTAATTGGTATATTGACAGTGGTGCTACAGATCACATCACTAGCGAATTAAACAAACTCTCCACCCATGACACCTACAAAGGGGGTGATCAAGTTCATACTGCAAATGGAAAAGGTATGGAAATTCAGCATATTGGTCATTCAACATTGCACACCCCTCATAATTCCATCAAACTCCGAAACATTTTACATGTTCCTAGTGCATCCAAGAATTTATTATCCGCACATAAAATTGCTCTTGACAACAATGCCTTTTTAGAAATTCACCCATTTTTCTTCTTGATTAAGGATCAGGCAACACACCAAATCATGTTTAAAGGTCCTTGTCATGGTGGTCTCTACCCTCTTGTGCCTATAACAACAGGGTCTCCCAAGCATGCCTTCATCACCGTCAAGCCTTCTTCGTCAACATGGCATTGTCGTCTAGGGCACCCTTCATCTTTTATTGTTCAGCAAGTTCTTCGGAAAAATAAACTCTCCTACTCGCCTGAAATAAATGCCCATGTTTGTGACCCTTGCCAACAGGCCAAGAGTCACCAGTTGCCATATCATGTATCGACTAGTGTATCTAGTGGACCTTTGGATCAAATATTTTCTGATGTTTGGGGTCCTGCTCCTGTTTCTGTTGGGAAACATTGCTATTATGTGAGTTTCATCGATGACTATAGCAAATTTACTTGGATCTATTTGCTCAAACGGCGTTCTGATGTTTATCAAGTTTTTCTTAACTTTCAACAACTTGTTGAACGCAAATTTGGTCGAAAAATAATCACCATGCAAACTGACTGGGGTGGTGAATATAACAAACTTAATGCCTTCTTTCAGAAAGTAGGCATCACACATCATGTTTCTTGCCCTCATGCTCACCAACAAAATGGTTCTGCTGAGCGAAAACATCGTCATATTGTCGAAGTCGGTCTTGCTTTGCTTGCTAATGCATCCATGCCATTAAAATTTTGGGATGAAGCTTTTCTCACCGCCACATACCTTATCAATCTTTTACCCACCAAGGTTCTCAATTTTGAAACTCCTACCAAAATACTCCTCAACATTACTCCTAACTACGACACTCTTCGCGTTTTTGGTTGTGCTTGTTGGCCCAACCTTCGTCCGTACAATACACGCAAACTCTCTTTTCGATCAAAACGGTGTGTCTTTTTGGGCTACAGTCCACTTCACAAAGGCGTAAAATGTCTAGATATATCCACCGGTCGTGTTTATATCTCACGAGATGTTGTGTTTGATGAGAATATTTTTCCTTTTCACTCTCTTCATCCAAATGCGGGTGCCCAGCTTCGTAAGGAAATTCTTTTGTTACCACCTGATTTTTCTCATTCATCTTCTAATAATGAGGGGTTGCATGTTGTTGAGCCTATGCACGTTGTTCCTGTTACGGTCTTTCCTGAACCCATGCAGGTTCCTGGAGAAAATACAGCAAGGACTAGCACAAATATCAGTTCAAATGCAGTACCAAGTACAGATGAAGAATCATTTGGTAATCATCAAAATCTGAGTGATACTGACTCCGATGCTAATACTTCTCAACAAACAATGCATGCAGAATCACCTGGTCGGATGGAGTCTGCCAGGCGCACGCCTGTCCACTCGCGCAATGCCGCGTCGCCTCGGGAGCGCTCCCATCACGCAATGCCACACGCTGAAAATGATGGCTCCACCAACCAGCAGTCACACTCCCCTAGCGCATGCAGCAACACAGGCAGTAATGCCACTGCAGGCCATGGTTCTGACGGAGACCATGATTCCTCTGGATCATCTGTGCACTCTCAACCAGAATCGGATTCTGAAGGATCTGCTGTGAATAATTCTGCGCCGTCTCCTGTGCAGCCTCCGCCTCCGCGCTCACCGCGTACTCGGCTACAAAAGGGTATTCGACAACCACGTATTTTCACTGATGGTACTGTCCGTTATGGCATGCTAATGTCTACAGGTGAACCTCGTAATATTCGTGAAGCACTTGATGATAAAAATTGGAAAAAGGCAATGGAAGATGAATACAATGCGTTGCTACAAAACAAGACATGGCATCTTGTTTCCCCCAACACTTCAAGCAATGTCATTGACTGTAAGTGGGTTTTTCGCATCAAGAAAAATGCTGATGGCACTATTGACAGGTATAAAGCTCGACTTGTTGCTAAAGGATTTAAACAGCGATACGGTATCGATTATGAAGATACTTTCAGTCCCGTTGTAAAAGCAGCCACCATCAGGACCGTGTTATCTATATCAGTGTCTAGGGGGTGGTATTTGCGGCAACTAGATGTAAAGAATGCGTTCTTACATGGCATTCTGGAAGAGGATGTTTATATGAAGCAACCTCCTGGGTTTGAGGATTCTTCCGCTCCACATCACATTTGCAAACTTGATAAAGCTTTGTATGGCTTGAAACAACCCCTCGTGCTTGGTACTCTCGTCTAAGTGCCAAATTACATATGCTTGGATTTATTCCCTCTAAAGCTGATACATCACTATTTCTGTACAACAAGTCAGGAATATCTATCTATGTCCTCATCTATGTTGATGACATTATTGTGACAAGCTCATCCGAAGAAGCTATTTCGGCTCTACTTCGTGATTTACGTGACAACTTTGCTCTCAAGGATCTTGGTGACTTGCATTATTTCCTCGGTATTGAAGTCAAGAAAACACACAATGGTTTAGTTTTAACCCAACAAAAGTATGCTACAGATCTTCTTGCAAGGGTCGGAATGAGTAACTGTACATCATGTCCAACACCCCTATCTACTAGTGAGAATTTGTCTTTACATGCTGGAACACCTCTTGGTCCCAAGGATAGTACTCAATATCGCAGCATCATTGGTGCACTTCAATACCTTACGTTAACTCGTCCAGACTTGTCTTTTTCAGTCAACAAAGTGTGTCAATTCCTTCATGCACCTACAACTACACATTGGACAGCTGCAAAGAGAATTTTAAGATATGTCAAAGGTACAATCGATCTTGGACTCACATTCCAGAAATCATCATCCACTCTTCTTAGTGCATTTTCAGATGCAGATTGGGGTGGCAGTCTTGATGATAGACGCTCCACTGGTGGATTTGCTATCTTTTTTGGTCCTAATTTGATATCTTGGAATGCTCGCAAACAAGCCACTGTCTCTCGCTCAAGCACCGAGGCAGAATATAAAGCATTAGCAAATGCTACGGCTGAAATTATTTGGGTTGAGGCTTTACTTCGAGAGCTTGGGGTCTCTCTCAACACAAAACCTTGTCTTTGGTGTGACAATCTTGGAGCTACCTTTCTTTCTGCAAATCCAGTCTTTCATGCTCGCACAAAGCATATCGAGATTGATTTCCACTTCGTTCGAGAACGTGTTGCTAACAAGATGTTAGACATCAAATTCATCTCTAGTGCGGATCAAATTGCAGATGGTTTTACAAAGACATTGCCTGTAAAGAAGTTAGATGAGTTTAAACGTAATCTAAACCTCTCATCAGGCTTAGATTAAGGGGGGGTGTTAGAGTTTAATTTGATCATTATGGTGTAGTGCTCCACTAGCACCGTATCCTTATGTATTCCCACTATAGGAGCATTATGGTGTAGTACACCACTTGCACCTATCCCTCTGTATTCGCCACCATAGGGGCTGTTCCTATGATTATATAACATGCAGCCCGAGCCCCCATCAGGGCATCGGTTTCTCTCCACCAACAAAGTTCACCAAGGACGACAAGTCGACAAGCATAATAATCGATCTACCACGATCGAGGTCCCCACGCACGCTTCGGGCGTGGTAGGGACGAAACAGCTAGCGAAAGCTCCCCCATGCAGAAAGATCAAAGATACGTAGGACGTTTGATCAAGCAGCCTTGGCTTGGCTGGCTGTCGGCCGACCTGTGATGTGGGCGAGGTTATCCGATCGCTCGTCGTACCCTGCCTTATCACCAACTCATCATCGATCACCAGATCGACATGCCTATCGTCCTGCGGTTGGCGCCATCTGTACTGTACGACCCTGTCCTGTCGCCGTATACGGCTCTACTCCTGGCGCATATGATACGGATGGATGGATCGACGGCGATCGCCGTGCGTTTCGCTCGGTGGTTGTGATGCAACCACTGGAGTACTATACTGTCCTTGAACCCACGCCATCGATGAAGGTGTGCTAGCTCCACGTGAGGCAGTAGTACCGTATGGATGGATCCACCGCCGATGGACGCTCGGCCGCACCGAGGTGTCGGGTAAGGTACCGTGTACGTTCGTGTCGCCTAATCAGTGCTCAACAAACAACGCACATGCATGCGAATTTACACCTACATACCTTCGTACCCTAACCAAATACGTATAGCGCGCCAGCCACTGGTCAGTGATCAACATGCATGCATATATATGCACAATTTCACTTCTAGCAATCTATGCGATAGAACATTAGCTTTGAAACAAAAGTTAGAGCTAGCTTTGCCCTATTTCGATGAGAGAGCATAACTACGATTTTCAAGCACTTCACTATCACGATTCACGCCTAACAACCATACAGTGAGAACGAGAACCGGACACGATCGATAACCACGACACATTGAACCAACTCCACGATGTTATCCACCGCACGATCAACTTGTCCATAAAGGATGTTCCGTGCATGCACCGAACAAAAGCAAAAAATAATAATAGCGCAACCAGTCTGAATTAATTGACGATTGAGAATGCATGTATCAACGTCCACAATCATGCTCTCGCAGATACGCGACATATAAGGATGGCTGTGCGATAATTCCACGACTGACTGACCCTTACGCAGAGAGATGACCTAAGTC
Organism: Poa pratensis; assembly: GCA_947311845.1. Lineage (NCBI taxonomy): Eukaryota > Viridiplantae > Streptophyta > Magnoliopsida > Poales > Poaceae > Poa > Poa pratensis. The sequence goes on along the minus strand of CAMZMU010000037.1, from coordinate 41,665,171 downwards.
ATAGAGAATCAGGTGACCATTGCCGGTAAGTTAAAAGATTTACGGATTGCAAGAAGTCTGGAAGATTTTTCATATATAGTTTTTTTTAGATAAAGGGATTTTATTACTTATGAGTTTTAAGCATTACACCCGGCCTCTGCATAACAGGGATGCACACAGCCCAAAGTTCGAGGTCTCACAAGTACCCAAAGCGAAAAGTAAACAGGCGAATTACATATCAGAATGAGAAATTGTAGATCCGCCTAGACTGCTGGGAGGTCGATCCGAAGACTATGCTGCCATCCATGCCGGGAAAATAACTCCCTGGCCGCAGCCTCCAAACGTGACGCCACCTCCAAAAACAAGTCTCGGTTCTCCACACATTGCAGGGCGGACCAAACTCGAATCGTCGCAGTGCACCGGTAGATAACCTGCAAGAAAGAAGCATTTTTATCGTTAAAAACCTTGTCATTTCTACATAGCCACAGCGACCAAATAACGGCAAGCGCTCCCACCCTACAAAATAGTTTGAACCTAGGATCCACTCCGTTTAACCAGCTGCCAAAGATATTTGCAACGGAACTCGGGGGATGTAAGGTAGAACCTATCTGGATGGCTGACCATATAGACCTGTCAAACTCGCACTGAAAGAATAAGTGTGTAATGGACTCGTCATGATGACAGAATACACACTTTTTGCTCCCGTGCCAATTGCGTTTGGCAAGATTATCTTTGGTAAGAATTACACCTCGACGAAGATACCACGCAAACACTTTAGTTTTTAGCGGGATCTTCATCTTCCAAATTTTATTATTTTCCTTAATATCGACTGGACCTAAGGGAAGAATTAGCGCTCTGTACATAGAATCAACCGAGAATTTACCATTCGTCGTAAGATTCCACTTAAATTTATCCGGGCCAGCCAAAAGGGTGATAGCACCCAATCGATTAAGCAAAGCATTCCAAGATGCTTGCCTCGTGCCCAGTAAACTTCTCCTGAACGAAACATTTGGTGGAGAAGTTCCCAACACCTTAGCGATCGTGTCGCTCTTGTTTCGGACAATAGCATACAAAGCCGGATATTGTTCTCGGAGAGTGGCTTGACCTAGCCATTTATCCTCCCAGAAACGAACCTCCGATCCATCCGAAATTGAGAAAGATCCATGTGGAAAGAAGAACTTCTTTGTAGCCATAAGGCCTGCCCAGAAGTGCGAATCACCAGGTTTCCATAGAACCTGAGAGACGGCTTGAGATCCCACATATTTCCTCCTAAGGAGGGTTTGCCAAATTCCATCTTCCGTAAGAAGCTTGGAAAGCCACTTACCCAGTAGGGCTCTGTTCTTAACCTCAAGGTCATGAACTCCAAGCCCTCCTTGGTCTTTAGGGCAGCAAACCACACTCCACTTAGTCAGTCGATATTTTTTCTTCTCACTATCCCCTTGCCAAAAGAATCTAGATCGGAAATAATCCAGTCGTTTTAAGATTCCTTTAGGTAATTGGAAGAATGATATCATATACAGTACCATATTGGTCAAAACTGAATTTATGAGTACCAGTCTTCCCCCAGGGATAAGAGTTTGCCTTTCCAGCTGTTTAAACGTATTTGGAGCCTTTCCTCCACCTTTTTCCACTCAGCATTTGTAAGTTTCCGATAATGAATCGGAATACCCAAATAGTTGATGGGAAATTGACCTTGCGCACAGCCGAAAAGCTCAGCATACAAGGCGGCGTTTTCTTGAGCCTCGCCAAAGCAGAACAATTCGCTTTTATGGAAATTGATCTTAAGACCCGACAACTGCTCAAAAGCTGATAAAATCAGCTTTAAATTGCGAGCCTTATCGATGTCATGTTCCATAAAAAGAATTGTATCGTCAGCGTATTGAAGAATCGATAATCCGCCATCAACAGATGTGGAATCACTCCCTCAATTTGTCCCTCAGATTTAGCGCGTTCGATCAAGATAGCCAGCATATCCGCCACTATGTTAAATAGTATTGGCGATAACGGGTCACCTTGTCTAAGTCCTTTTTTCGTTTGGAAGAATTTGCCAGTGTCATCATTGACTTTAATAGCAACACTTCCTCGCGAGACAAAGGAATCTATTAGCGCTCTCCACTCAGAAGAAAAACCTTTCATTCTGAGGGTCTGCTGGAGGAAAGCCCAATTGACTTTGTCATAAGCTTTTTCAAAATCAATTTTAAGAATTACCCCAGACAACTTTTTCCTATGCAGTTCGTGAACAGTCTCATGTAAAATCGCCACCCCGTCCAGGATGTTACGACCTTGCATGAAAGCTGTTTGGGACGGACGAACCACATGGTCTGCCACACTGTTCAACCGAATTGTCGCAACTTTGGTGAATATTTTAAAGCTAACGTTAAGTAGGCAAATAGGTCTGTATTGTTGAATCCTTTGTGCCTCATTAACCTTAGGTAGTAAAATAATTTCACCAAAATTGAGTCGAAACAACTCTAGTTGTCTAGTATGAAGGCAAACGAAAAGTTGCAACAGATCCGACTTGATGACATCCCAAAAGTTCTGGTAGAACTCAGTTGGGAAGCCGTCAGGTCCAGGAGCCGTATTAAGTTTCATTTGGAAAACAGCCTTTTTCACTTCATCCTCCGAATAGGGGTTCGTGAGTAGACTATTTTCCTGCTCTGAAACCTGGGGTATATCCTCTGTTCGAGACTCATCCAAAGTGAAGTTACCTTCCTCGGGGGCCCCGAACAGGCCTTTATAATAATTTGTAATATACGACTTTAGTTGTTCATGGCCCTCAATCGTTCCCTCCTCCTGAACCAGAGAGTGAATACGCTTCTTTCTATGTCTGCCATTGGCAATACTATGGAAATAGCGTGTGTTCGAATCTCCTTCTAGGATAAACTGGGCTTTGGATCTTTGGTACCATTTCAACTCCTCCTCCCGCAGAAGTTTCGCTATCTGTGCATTCGATTCGCTCTTAAGCTCAATCTCTTGCGCGGATAACAAACGGACTTCTGCTAATGCCTCTAGAGCATCGATTATGGAGGACAGCCGTATTTTTCTTTTTTAAGTAAACCAGAAGTCTGACGAGCCCAACCAACTAGGTGTTTTCGTAAAGCACGAATCTTATTGTTCCACCTCTGGATTGGCGTGTCACCAGCAACCGGTCTTTCCCAAACTCTTTTAACCATATCATGGAAGCCCTCACGATGTAACCATCCAATTTCAAACTTGAAACGTGGTTTACATCGTGGATTAGGCAATCCGGTGGTCAAGAGAATAGGAGCATGGTCCGACAAACCTTCAATACGCTCAAGCGCCCGTACCGACACCAATGGGAACTTAGACTCCCAATCGGTATCCATCAGTACACGGTCTAACTTTTCGTATGTGGGTTCCGGAAGAGAATTAGCCCAAGTGAATTGTCTCCCAACCATTGTGATCTCTCTTAAGCTCAAGCTGTCAATGACTGCATTGAACAAAAGGGGCCAACGGTTGTCAAAACGACCACGACTTTTCTCAAAGGGGAAACGAAGCAAATTGAAGTCCCCTCCAATGATCAACGGATGAGGGTTATCTTTTGCCAAGTTTACCATCTCACAGAGAAAAGCAGTCTTAGCCTGCTCCTGAGCAGGCCCATACACGGTAACAAGACTCCAAATAAAGTTGTCAGATTTGTTACGTATGTGCGCTTTGATGTGAAAGTCGCCATTCGTAACCTCCAACACTTCCATGGTGTCAGTCCTGATACCTAGTAAAATGCCCCCGGAGCGGCCATGGGGAGGGCGCGAGTACCACTCAAACTCTATACCACCTGACAGGCGGTTCAATAGAGATTGCGAGAACTCACGTCTTCCCGTCTCAGAAATAGCTAAGAAATCCAAATTATGGTCCCGAATGCAACCAGCAAAGTGCAAGTGTTTAGCCAGGTCACCAAAACCTCTGCTATTTGCGAACATGCCATTCATTGGGAAACCGTTGGGGATTTGGATAACTTAGCCCGTTTCCGGGACAACTTGTTGTTGTTAGATTTAGATTTCCGACTGGTTGCTTTTAACTCATACAATGAGCTCAAGCCGTCGTCATCCAAACCACCCTCCAACACTTCACCAATTAGATGAGTAAAAAGCTGACCATCTGATGTGGCAATCGCTTCTTCCTCATCCTCATAGGTGGCAGACAACCCAGTCGAGACTTTAGGAATAACCGTGAGACGGTCAAATTCCATATGTCTCAAGACATTGGTTGAAACATGAATTTGATTTTTACTACTACCAAGACTAACACCTACACTACTAAGCTTTGAATGAATGGACTGCGGCGAAAAAGAAAGAAAGGATTTCGAATGCATGTCCGTACCAGAGTAATCAAGGTTACGCGCCGCCTTGCGCCTCATGGCCCTCGTCATGGAGTCCTCGTCCGTCACGGAGGCGCCATCCGACTCCATGCCAAACCTCCCACTACGACGAAGCGGGGTTACCCCCCCCCTCGGTCGCGGTGGTGGGAGGAGGTGTGAAAGGCGAGATGGGACCTCCCTCCATGTGCGTAGCCACCGAGGCGGCGATGGTCGGGGTCGGCACTGGTGAAGTAGCAGCCGACCCGTCCAGCGCCGCAGCCGTCCCTGAAGGAGAAAGAGGCGGGTTGGTCTTTGTCGGGGTCGAGACCAGCCCCTCCCCTGCACCTGCCGTGGCATTGGTCAGGGTCGGCAGTGGTGAAGCAGGAGCCGACCCATCCAACGCCGAAGCAGAACCTGAAGCAGAAAGGGACGGGTTGGTCTTTGTCGGAGTCGAGACCAACCCCTCCCCAGAACCGGCTGAGGCTAGTCCATCCAGGGGTGTAATAGGCGATGAAGAAACCTCCCTGGAGACATGCCCAGCCTCCGACCCGGACCCAGCAGGAGAGCTGACAGAGACAGCGTGCAGGCCTGACCCCTCCGAAACAGCGGCGCAATCAGCTCCCTCCGTGGGATCAGAACCAGCACCACCTGTGTCAACCACCCGGAGAAGCCCAGCGAGGTCTGTCGAATCCGTGATACTATCTCGATCCCGCGAGGTGTTTGCGGGTTCGGGTTATACGGAGTGACAGCCAAACTCTGCGAAGGGGGCGATGAGGCCACGGACTTCCCTTTCGCAGCTGCTCCCGGTGGTTGAGTCGCATCTACATCCATGCTCGAGCTCGAAGTCGCACCCAAATTGGGCTGGTGCGAGTGCTCCTCTCTACCATCCGCGGCACCTCCAGACTCATCATCGACGTTGTCCCCTTTGCGGCGCCAGAAGTAGGGAACAAACTCGGATGGAGGTACGAAGTCCGCTGTCTCACGGCGGAAAATGAACGCGTACTCCTTCAGCTTAACCACGCAGGCCGTACCGAGATAAGGACCAACCGGGTCCTGCTGTAAGTCAAGTGGAGTGGAACTAGGCATCCCAACAAGGATGCGCACAATGCCTCGGCTCCTCAGCGTGACGAGATCAACGTCAAGAGTAGTCCCAATCAGGGAGCCAATAGCCCAAATACCCAGAAAGTGCCTGAGTGGATACGGAACGCCCTGCACGTGCACCCAAACCTGCTCAAGCACTCTAATCGGCATGTAATCTTCTTTCTTCCAAACTGAAATAGCGGCCTGAGCACCGAAGGATGGGACACCCATCTCCATACCATCCATCCGCTGCAGGTCCTCGAAACTCGGGAAGCCAATCAGGAAAGCATCGGTACCGTGTGGCACTGCCTCCCAAGTCCAAGAGGGCGATGACGGACACATCCTGGCAATGAGGTTCTGAACAGCTGTTGCAGGCACTGGCACACCCACAATCTTCACCAAAGCCGTGGGGGAGCTCGAGGGAACCAGATGTGGCTTGTACACGCTATCAGGAAGCTGCACGAAAGTAGTCTCTTCATTGGAGTATCCAGAGGTGAAAGCCGTGGGCTTCGGGAGCCGGAGAGTGGGGCACCTCATGGTCGGATGATCCCGGGTATCACAAACAAGACAGTAATGCTGAACCGGACACCCCTTAGAAGAGTGAGTGTCCACCGCGCACTTCCAACACCTCGCTGCTTTTTTCGGTTTACCAGGACCACCCATGTTGGCCTCCATCTGCGCAACAGGGCCTGTCTCCACTGGGGCAGCAGCTCCATAAGCCGCCGGAGAAGCAGCCACAAAGTCCATTACGGCAGGAGGCGTGAACAACTGCTGGCCCTGCGTGTGCACCGGGGCCGGCGCTGCAAACTGAGTGGCCAACGCCGGCGTTTGTTGGAGAACCGGAGCCTGACCGAGAGCAGGAGGCGGCCTCGCCCCTTTATTCTTCTTCCGCTTGGGGCGTGGCGCCTGACTCGCATTGGGAGGCTGCGGTTGGCGGGCTGCTGCTGCTGGAATTGTTGAAACGAAGGCAGCATCGGCAACAGCGGCGGGTACATCAACTGTTGCGGGGCGGCATGTACGCCGGAGGCCCAGGTTGCCGAGACGGGTTCTGCAGCGGTCGAAACGGAGGCCCTCCCTGCGGCTGCCAGAACTGCCCACCCGAACCATGCGAGATCCCGCCGGGCAGGAGCGAGGCTTGACCACCGTACGGAACACCAGCACCGAGCCCTAGAGGCTGACTCGGGCCGGCAAGCTGCGAGGCCAGCCCTCCTTGCGGTGCCCCGCGGCGGACACTAGCGACTGGGGTTGAGGTTGAGTCGAAGCCGGCGCGGGAGGGCGACCATGGTGTCCGCCTTGAGGAGGGCGCGGAGGTGCGGCCATGGGGGAAGCCGCGACGGCCGCGAACGAACGCGTCCACCTAGGCGGCGCAGTGGGAGCTGTCGACGGGGCCGGCGCCGGAGAGCTTTGGGAAGTTGGTACGTATATCGGTGCAGACGTACCACTTATGGATTGAAATTTGTTCTCCTGCTAGTTTTAATAGGTAAACAATCAACATGGTACCCTGCGACCACATGACACCGATCGGATCGCGCAGAGCGGTGGACGCCGCTCATTTTTGCAGGCGAGCCGACCGGCCGAAGTGTACAAGCCTGCCATGGCACTAGCATGAGCCGCTAGGTTAGGTATATAGGATTAGGAGCTCCATGGTACCTGTGAGGTATGGCCAGGACCAGGATGTAATGCTTCCGTCCGCCCTCTGGACACCGGTTCGGGTACCAACTAACTAATGCATGATTTGCCTAATACAGTTACGACACTGCTGGTTGATACTCCTATGCGATATTGACTGACCTCAACATCTGCCTAATTTAATCGGGCGCAATCGTATGGCGATCTATGTCGCGTGCTCCTATTCCGATCAAGCTAGGCCCATGGCCATGATCGATTATGCCGATTATCAAACTCCTGGTTGGGGATGGAAACCACACACCGCACAACACATGAGCAAGTAGTACAATGCTAGCTGCGTCCATTTCATTTGTAAATTGTAATCAAATGCTCCTACGCGTGGTGCACGTTGCATTATTTGTAACGATTGACGACGCGCATGGCCCCAATCATACTGGGCGTGTTTGGTTTCCTGGGTGGAGCCCAGTCAGTCCCGCTGGGTGCAAAAACGGCCGTTTGGTGGGCTATCCCGCTTCCACGTTCCTGCATAGCACGAAACTCAAAGCACGCTTGGGCCTGGCTCTAGAGGAATGGCCGATTCGACCGTTTCCGCGTGGCCAGACCCTGGCGAGCTCCGTGTTCCTTTTACATGGCACTTGAAATCATTTTAAGCTGGTGTGTACCACTATTTTCATGCTTACAAAAGAAATTCAAATATTCAAATATGTGATAAAGACAAATTTGTAGCGCACAAAGTGAATAGCAACATTGGAACAATACTATGATAGTTTTACAACTCGAGTCATCCGCAACTGACATGAGCAAACTAGTAAACCTTCTACGGGACAAAAAAACCAACATAATAATGTCTATTTACTTCAAACTCGAACGGAAAACATAGCCTACTGCTTGCATCTTTTTCTTCTCCTTCACCTCCATTCGTTTCACAAAAATTTGGGGCTGAGTCGAATAAAAATGAATACAATTTATATTGAGATTTTATACTTTTGTGGGTTTTATTTTACAATATTATAGTTTTAAAAGTATAATTTTCTGTTTGTTTGCATACTTTAACCACACAAGTGACAATATTTCTAAATATTAGTTTGTGTATTTTTTATTTGTAGTTATTACATTAAAAATACTAAATATTTTGTAACAAAGTTTGTTACATAACTATGTTTTCTGTAATGCGTATCTGTATTATAAAAATTATGGTAAAGATCTGTAAAGAGTAAGATCTAACAAATGTCTCACTAACAATTTCTAGTGTATGATTAAGTATCTTTATAGAAACTTGTAGAGTATAAATTGTGTAGCATATCAAATTTTAACAAAGTGTGCATACTTTGTAATTGGTATTGGAACAACACTGTTTAGGGCTCGTTTGGCACCCATCATTTCATTTCATTTGGCAGAAATGAAATGATTCCATCATTGGAAAGTGAAATGACATGGTGAGGGATAAGAATTGATATAACATACAATAGGTATTTGCTGGAAATCCAAATGAAAGGACATGTCCAATTCAATGACAGCAAAACAGGTTGGGCATGGTATCTTTATAGGCTATGCCGAGGGTAGCCGTCGGTGTAGCTCCCTCGGCGTAATAGGGCCTCGGCGCAGCCTCTTATGCCGGCGGCGTAGGGAAAGCCATCGGCGTACCTACTATGCCGTCGGCTAGAATTTTTTTTCCCAATGTTTGAATTGTTTAACCGGTTAATCGCACTGGAGACATATTTATCTTTATCTCTAAGCATGCTTAATTTCAATTTAATCGCTCACTTCCCGGTCACCCATCCTAAGACTACTCCAGCCCCAGCACGCTTAACTTCTTAATTCCTTCACTATGAGCTTCCTATAAACACTCATGCTTTGTTGACAATAGTATCCTATCAATCCTATTAACCATTGGACCATGATGTCACACGCCTCTATTTTTGAATCCAAACAATTATTTAAGTAAACAAAAATAAATAAGTAATAATAATATTGAATTCAAATAACAATAAAATGAATTTTATTTTTTTGTCTTTTTCCATCTAATATTGAATAATTCATATCTACAAATCCGTAAATCGGAATTCGACAAATATATGTCTACATCGATCAGAAAAATGAGAGGAATCCAAATATGACATTCATATCATCTTTTTCATCATGTATATGAATTTACTAAGTGAGAGGAATCCAATATGTCTAAATCGGAATCCAAGAATGAGGGGAAACATGCCAAACTTGGGCACCAAATGATCAAACCATGTTGGAATGGGCCAAGATTTGGCACAGTGGAGCACAATGGCATTGCAACCAAACATAGCCCTGGGTTTGGGGTGTTGGGTGTGTGGTAGAGTGAAAGGACAATGATGTCGCCTAGAGGGGGGGGGGGGTGAATAGGCGATTAAAACTTTTCCGGTTAAAGGCTTGCTAATTGCGGAATAAAACTATGTGTTTAAATTAACAAGCCAACAACCTAAATATACTAGGCTCACCTATGTGCACCAACAACTTATGCTAAGCAAGACAAGCAACAAGGTGATAGCAATATAGAATACTTCAAGCATGAAGGCTATCACAAAGTAAAGTGCATAAGTAAAAGGCTCGGGTATAGAAATAACCGAGGCACGCGGAGACGAGGATGTATTCCCGAGTTCCTCCTTGTTAAGGGAGTACGTCTCGTTGGAGAGGTGTGAGGCACCACAAAGGTCGATCTCAACGCCACAAAGGCTCACCCTATTCTCCGATGAACCGCACTACAAAGGTTTGGTTCACCTTCCACTATCGGAATCCTTCGAGGCGGATATCCGGAGCCTTTCAACAACAATCCGAGGCACAACCCACAATGGGATTGGGGGCTCCCGAACGGCTTTCAACAACAATCCGAGGCACAACCCACAAAGGGATTGGGGGCTCCCGAACGGCTTCAAGTGACCACACAAGGGTCCAACCACCACAAAGGCGTCTAGGGCCCGAAGACCCAAGAGTAACAAGTTCACAAGATTTCAACTTCCACGAATCCTCGTGGAGAGCACACCGATGCACCAAATGCAAAAGGCAAGAGCACAAGTGCTCAAATCCTTCACTCTCAAATTCCAACAAAGCAACAAATGCTTATGGGGGAATAAGAGAGGAAGAACAAAGAGGAGAACCACTCAAGAACTCCAAGAACTAGATCCACTATGTTCCCCTCACTTAGAGGAGAGATTGATTGGTGGAAATGTAGATCTAGGTCTTCTCCTTCAATCCTCCAAAGATCAAAGAGTTTGGGTGGAGGGATTGGGAGATATCAAAGAAATGAGCTTGCAACAATGAAGGAGAGAGAAAGCAATTCGTGCTGGGCAGAGCTCACTGGCTGGAGGTAGGTGGAGGGGTATTTATACCCCTCCCAGAAAAAGAGCCGTTGCAGCCAGTTTTGCACCGGAGTTTCCGGTCCAAGTGACGGAAACTCTGGCCTGGGGCGGAAACTCCGGCCTACAGAGGCCGGAAACTCCGCCCCCACCAGGGGCTGAGCACCAAAAGTCACAGAGCAGCTCGGGCAGAGAATCCGGCCACAGAGGCCGGATACTCCGGACCAGGGGCGGAGACTCCGGCCCAAGGGCCGGATACTCCGGCCTAGGCCAGGAGCTGAACAACAAAAACTTCGACAGGGAAACCCAAGGACCGGAGACTCCGGTCCAGAAGACCGGAGACTCCGGCCTGAAAGCAGAGAAACTGCAGATCCTGAAATGCAATAACTTTCTCATATGAACTCCAAAACAGGTGAATCCAATTGCGTTGGAAAGGTAATGACAAGAGCTTTGCTACAAAAGATTAAGGGTCACAAATATAGAGGAGATACCACACATGGAAGGTGTGGACCTTATCTCGAGGAGGACCGGTAATATTTCCAACACCGAGAATGCAACAAGATTTTCATCCGGACTCCGTTTTCTATGATCTTGGGCTTGTTCCGAAGATAACCACAAGCACTACAAGACCATGCATATTCACATCATAGTCCATCATGTGAGGAGGAGAACACAAGAGGAGAGTTTGACCTCTCTACAAAAGACGAACCGGTAAAACCTCCAACATCAAAAACATCACAAGATATTCAAATGGAATCCGTTTTTGATGAACTAGAGCTTGGTATGGAGATGAACACAAGCTCTAAATTCTCTCATGGATAAAAGCCAAATAAGAACCAAGAAAGATGATATGACAAGTATGCAAAGGTTTGAGCTCTCCACAAAGATGCGATCAAGTTACTCACTTGAGAGCCCCTCTTGATAGTACGCCGTCTATCCTATAACCCGATCTCCCACAACATGAGACCGGTAAAATAGAAAACCTATCAAGATCATACCTTCGCCTTGCGCATTCCACTTGAGCTAGATGATGACGATCTTGATCTCTTCAAGTGGACCACCTTTCTTGATTGCGCTTTGCTTGGTGAAGATTCAAATGTTGCTCCCACATACACCAAGATGGGAGTGCCACTCTTAGGAACATCTTCACTTGACCATTATCTCCAAATGGGTGGCAAGCTTCAAGCATATGATTTCTTCGAGATGCTTCTCTTGAACTTGCACATCATCTTCTCTACATATGACCATTCTTCATATAAACCCTTGAATAGAGCATTGATCATCATGTAATCTTCTAGAGTCCAACACATGAACTCCAATCTTTTCCTATGGACAAGATCTACAAGAATCTCAATGCAAACATTAGTCCATAAGGATTGTCATTAATTACCAAAACCACGCATGGGGCAACACATGCACTTTCAATCTCCCCCATTTTGGTAATTGATGACAATCCCTTTTACGAGGGTTTATATAATGAATTAAGCAACCATGCAACACAAAGAGCAAGGATGCAAGAGAAGAAAGGCAAATGCTTAAGAACAAACTAAAGCATAAACCAAATTCCCTTAAACCCTCTAAACTTCTCCCCCATTGGCATCGATTGCCGAAATGGGAGGAAAAATTTAGAAGGCCAATATAGTAAGAGCTCCCCCATAATGTGTGCATTTCTCATAATATGAGTGAAATAAATGCACATATCCAATGACGAATAGTTGGGAAGGAGATCAAACTATATTGAGGATCCAAAGATTGCAAAAGAAAATCAAATTTAAAGATACTTCGACAAAAGAAGTAACCAATCAAAGGATCCGAAAAGGTGTTCTCAAAATCAAGAGGAACTCCCCAAGGTACGTGCACAAAGTAGGATATGCATTTTAATATGTTGTGCACAACATGGAATCCTCACTCCCTCTTAGAAATTTTGAACACCAAACAAGCTCATTAAGATGCAAACGCATAACAAATAAAAACAAAGCTTGTGCCTTTTAGAAACCACCAAAGAATCAAAAGCAATAAGAGGTGGTCACTAAAGAATTGGAATACCAATTAAAGATGTAACTATTCTCATGTGTATAAGTTTCTAAGTAGACACCAATCACGAAGATATAAGTCCACAAATAAACATGTACACACAAAATAGGTACAAAGGTAAAGACATGATATCCAAGGAAGTCATATATATACCAATAAGACTTTGCTTAAAAGCATAGCACAAAGCTCAATTTTATCTTAAAGGGATATAGATGAACTTCCAACACATACTCATCATAGCATCAAAACTATCCACAAGGGATAAAGTGAAAATGGGATGCTCCGAGAAAGATAACAAGTATCGCAAAAGGCAAATGATTTTGAAAAGCATCAATATTGCAATGAGACATAGAGTAGAAAGTGCTAGATTAACATATATGGGATTGATGAATCATGAAAATGATTATATATATTCCCCTTGATATGTAATCATCCCGGCTTGCCCACATTTGCAACAAAGTTGTTTTGCAAGAACCAAATGAATTGCAACAAAAGAGATTCATGCCATGAAACAACCTACACAAGGTTGAAAGCTAGAAAAGTATGCATGAGGTAGATACTTGTTACCGAGATAGCATTGGTGATGTAGAAGATAAGAGTTCGATCATCCAAGCTTGGCTCCAATAAGCACATGGTGACACACCTTCCTTGTAATGAGACAAGCTTCCAATGCATCTCCAATGTACCTAAAACAAATTCAAGTACAAAATGGTACCCAAACTCATTGGGTCCAAAGTAGTTAGAGCAACTACAATACATAGGACAAACTCCACATAAATATGTGCATATTGATATGAAATTGAATTTCATGCACATCTTAGCCATTTAGGATTTGATGGAGTTTATCCTATATATTGGATCAACGAAAGTAAGCATGCCATAAGATATACATATAATAAATATGCATGCACATGACTTTCAAGAACCAAACGAGATATAATTTAGACAAAACACCAAGTAAACCAACAAAGCACACACAAGTGTGACAAGAAAACAAATTGCCAAATTATATCAAAACCCAAATCAACACATGATTGAAGATACCACTTTGAAAAGATACCAATGAAATAAGATACCAATTGATGAAAATATCATCAAGGAATAAACCAAACCCTCTACACTTTTCATGATGGCACAAGTACCAAGACGAAAAATGTTTGTCTTCCAAGGAGACACGTCATCGGGATCAAATATCAAATGAAGACAACTAATGTTCAAAAAGCATATAGGATTGCTCCCCCAAGATGTGTGCATTATTTATGATTTTGCATTTGAATACAAAATGCACACAAATGAGATCATCACTCTCCATATATATATATTCAAACACTAGTCATGTTCAAGAAAGGCAAGAAATTGCAATACCAATTTAAAGAACGGTGTTTTACTCAAAGTAGGATAGCTTCCCAAAGAATAGTGCATTATCAAGAAGTATGACTTTTGAATGTCAATGCACAAGAATTGGTTCATTGCTTTTCCCAACTCAAGAAAGCACAAAACAAATTTTGTAGAGCAATAAGGATCCAAAAGATACAAGGAAGACAAATGAGAGTTAGATCAAAACAAATCCTTGGCAATCAAATAAGGCAATTCAAAGCAAGAGCCAAAGTGAATATGATCAATATATTTACCACAATATGATTATCACTTGTCAAGACAAGTAATGTATGGAGATATTTCTCGGTGGTGGATTGCAAAGATATATTCAAGATCATATTCACAAAACATAAGCATATGGCAAAGGATAGGAATTAAAAGCCATGCTTAGATAGATAGATATTCTTGATAGCTTCAAAAACACGATAATGCAAAGCAACTCCAAGGAGTAGCTTGAAGCAATTGGTTTCCCAAAAGATATATGAGAACATATTTAGGGAAAGCCATACCAAGAAATTCCATCACAAACAAGATCCAAAAGAGGACAAACAAATTTAGCAAATATGGAACTTGTTTGAGCAACATGCCACAAGGAATAAGATAATGAAAAATCAATTCTAGGTGGCAAACCTCACATGTTCACATTTTCTAGGCTTGTAATATGCACATAGCTTATTACTCCCCCATAATGTGATAATCCATTTATTTTAAAACAAGAGGCAAACAAAACCAACTCGAGAAATTAATGGACATATAGAATTTGAATTTCTCATGAGCATGACATACCACATAGAGAATAGATAATATTGATATATCAACACTAAGTGGTATTCCTCATGTACACACATTTTAGGATTGTGAAGTGCACGAAGCATATCACTCCCAAAATGGAATGGTCCATTAATCTCTCAAAAGAGAGCCAACAAGATAAGATATCAAATAAAAGCAATAAGGCTCAACACAAGTAAATGGTGTGCAAACCAACATACACATACTTGATTTCTCAAGATAAGTAAGTAGAGAGCACAACACATACAAACACTAGCAAGGTACAAAACCTAACACATGCAAGGGTGCAAGCAACTTTCAATGTATATATGATTTAAATAAAAGTTACCGCAAGGAGGAACATTGGATATGAGATAGAACAATATAATCCAAATGACTTGGCTTGAGAGAATATAATTGATGAAGATCCCTTAATTCTTCATGATGTAGCCAAGTCTCCAATGCCCTCCAACAACACCTATTGATCAAGTTTTAGCTTGTTGGTCCCCAACCAAGTTGGGTCCTAAGAGGTTAGTCACAATAGGTTTGGCAACCCAAATGGTTCTTTTCTTGACACCACTTTGAGTACCAACATATTTGGCAAACACATTGCCAACCTTATCCTTCCAAGAGAATAAATCATCAATATAATGGGGTTGGATAAGGTACCATTTGTGCATGAAGAAGCAAGGTGACCCTTCTCACGGCATAGGTAGCAACATCGACTTCCTCCTCTCTTCTTAGTTGTGAGTCTTGACTTGAGGAGGGTAGCTTGAGTTTGAACTTGAGGCTTCTTCCCTTGTTGCTTCTCACTAAGAGCCTTCTTCTTCAAAGGGCAAGATCTAACATGGTGCCCTTCAACTTTGCACTTGAAGCAAACAATCTTGGCCGAATCTTTAACTTGTTCTTGGCCCTTGTTCTTCTTGATAGCTTGGACTTGTTCTTGTTATTGGAGTTGAATCCAAGTCCACTCTTGTCATTGGGGCGTCTTTGAACACTCAACATATTGTCAAGTGTAGATCCCAACATGACGCTTTTCCAAGTCTTTCTTCAAAGAAGTGACTTGGGCCTTGAGCTCATTTAATTCCTCTACATGGTTAGTATCAACAAAAACACTAGAGGAAGTAGAAGCTTCATTGTTAGAGCAACAAGGCAAGAAAGTAATTCATCACAAGATGTAGCAACATTGTGAGTGGATGAATCACTAGGACTAGCACATGGCAATAAAGCATTTCTAGAGAAGTTGTGCCATTTCCACATGAGGCTCACAAGATGTTACCTTTATAATAGCCTCATGAGCTAACTTTAGCCTAGCATGGGATGCTAGAAGATCATCATTAGAGCTAGAAAGCTTTTCATGACTTTCTTCCAATTTCCCATACTTGCTAGATAGCAACTCAAGTTGAGCCCTTAGCTCAACATTCTCCTTCAAAATAGATGCTTCACAAGAAGTGGAGTTAGTAGCACAAGCATCATTAATATTAGAAATAGAAGAGACAATTTGGCAAGCTTATCATTCTTAGATAGTTGAGTTTGGAGTTGATCATGAGACTTGATAAGGAGAGAGTGTTCACTTTCTAAAGCCTTGTGAGCTTTGTCAAGTCTCTCTATGTCCTCACTTAGTCTAGCATTGCCAACACCAAATTCAACTTTTTCCTTTTTAAGCACTTTATATTTAGCAAGGGCATGATCTCTTTCCTTAATGATTTTAGCAATAATAAGATCATTAGACTCATCAAGAGATTCAAGTCTCTCTTCAAGAGAAGACCTAAGCTCTTCTTCTTCTTCAAGAGAAGCTTTCAAGGAAGCTATAGTAATAGAGTCATCCTCTCAATTTGACATTTCTCATCAAATTGACTTTCCAAATCCTCAATAAATTCCCTACTCTATTAACATAAGCAATGATTTCACATAGAGGAGGGATAGCATTACTACCTTTGGGAGAGCACCAAGTACCATCTCACCCATCTTGGTTAAGGATTCAAAATCAAAACCTTCTTCATGAGAATCCTCATCCACATCATCACAATTTGGATTTGAGGTGGGAGACACCTCGGAATCCTTAGCCATAAGGCAAACATGATTAATGATTGAAGAGGATGAAGATAACTTGAAGCACCATTTAGGTCCATGTCTTGTTCCAACAAATGTTGGGATTCCTCTACATTGTTAGTCATGCAAGTACTAGAGGATATGGAAGCATTGTTTTCATGGCAACAAGACATATGAAGCATATCATCATGAGATTTAGTTAAACAACTATTACATGATATGCAAGGACTATCAACTCTAGCATGTATGACATTTGGAGTGCTAGAAGAGTTTAAGTCCAAAGATAGAACATTGCAATGTGATAGAGAAGAAGTATAATCAATAGTAAGTTCACCATCACAATGCAATTTCTATCACCACTCACCATATCATTACCTTGTGACAAATCACATGTTGGTGAAGTGGAAGAAGTTGTGAACTCATCACGGCCGGAGGTGGAAGGAGAACAATCATCCTCAATAATTTTGGACACTTCATATATATCTTGAAGCTTGGTCCAAAGCTCATGAGCGTTCCGAAAAGGCATGATTGAGCAAGAACTACATCGCTCAAAACACATATAAGACCATTAGAAACTAGAGTCTCGAGATGAGAGTTTTCCTCATCCTCTAAAGATAATTCTTGAGAATCCTTTGGAGGAGAAAAACCCACATCCACAATCCTCTTAATATAATTTGGACCCATGGCCCTAAAAAGATTAAGCATGCGAATTTTCCAAACATCATAATTTGTGCCATCGAATATGAAAGTGGGATCGTGCACTAATTCCCTAAACGACATCTTTTACTCTCTAGGCGGTAAAGCCCAAAAAGAGAGCCCAGGCTCTGATACCAATTGAAAGGACAATGATGTCGCCTAGAGGGGGGGGTGAATAGGCGATTAAAACTTTTCCGGTTTAGGCTTGCTAATTGCGGAATAAAACTAGGTGTTTAAATTAACAAGCCAACAACCTAAATAAACTAGGCTCACCTATGTGCACCAACAACTTATGCTAAGCAAGACAAGCAACAAGGTGATAGCAATATAGAATACTTCAAGCACGAAGGCTATCACAATGTAAAGTGCATAAGTAAAGCTCGGGTATAGAAATAACCGAAGCACGCGGAGACGAGGATGTATTCCCGAGTTCCTCCTTGAAAGGGAGTACGTCTCGTTGGAGAGGTGTGAACCGACACAACGGTTCAACAACCACAAAGGTTTCACCCTCTTCTCCGATGAACCGCACCACAAAGGTTTGGTTCACCTTCCACTATCGGTATTCCTTCGAGGCGGAATCCGGAGCCTTTCAACAACAATCCGGGCACAACCCACAATGGGATTGGGGGCTCCCGAACGGCTTTCAACAACAATCCGAGGCACAACCCACAATGGATTGGGGGCTCCCGAACGGCTTCAAGTGACCACACAAGGGTCCAACCACCACAAAGGCGTCTAGGGCCCGAAGACCCAAGAGTAACAAGTTCACAAGCTTTCAACTTCCACGAATCCTCGTGGAGAGCACACCGATGCACCAAATGCAAAAGGCAAGAGCACAAGTGCTCAAATCCTTCACTCTCAAATTCCAACAAAGCAACAAATGCTTATGGGGGAATAAGAGAGGAAGAACAAAGAGGAGAACCACTCAAGAACTCCAAGAACTAGATCCACTATGTTCCCCTCACTTAGAGGAGAGATTGATTGGTGGAAATGTAGATCTAGGTCTTCTCCTTCAATCCTCCAAAGATCAAAGAGTTTGGGTGGAGGGATTGGGAGATATCAAAGAAATGAGCTTGCAACAATGGAGGAGAGAGAAAGCAATTCTGCTGGGCAGAGCTCACTGGCTGGAGGTAGGTGGAGGGGTATTTATACCCCTCCCAGAAAAAGAGCCGTTGCAGCCAGTTTTGCACCGGAGTTTCCGGTCCAAGTGACGGAAACTCCGGCCTGGGCGGAAACTCCGGCCTACAGAGGCCGGAAACTCCGCCCCCACCAGGGGCTGAGCACCAAAAGTCACAGAGCAGCTCGGGCAGAGAATCCGGCCACAGAGGCCAGATACTCCGGACCAGGGGCGGAGACTCCGGCCCAAGGGCCGGATACTCCGGCCTAGGCCAGGAGCTGAACAACAAAAACTTCGACAGGGAAACCCAAGGACCGGAGACTCCGGTCCAGAAGACCAGAGACTCCAGTCCAGAAGACCGGAGACTCCGGCATGAAAGCAGAGAAACTGCAGATCCTGAAATGCAATAACTTTCTCATATGAACTCCAAAACAGGTGAATCCAATTCCAAAACAGGTGAATCCAATTGCGTTGGAAAGGTAACGACAAGAGCTTTGCTACAAAAAGATTAAGGGTCACAAATATAGAGGAGATACCACACATGGAAGGTGTGGACCTTATCTCGAGGAGGACCGGTAATATTTCCAACACGAGAATGCAACAAGATTTTCATCCGGACTCCGTTTTCTATTATCTTGGGCTTGTTCCGAAGATAACCACAAGCACTACAAGACCATGCATATTCACATCATAGTCATCATGTGAGGAGGAGAACACAAGAGGAGAGTTTGACCTCTCTACAAAAGACGAATCGGTAAAACCTCCAACATCAAAAACATCACAAGATATTCAAATGGAATCCGTTTTTGATGAACTAGAGCTTGGTATGGAGATGAACACAAGCTCTAAATTCTCTCATTGATAAAAGCCAAATAAGAACCAAGAAAGATGATATGCCAAGTATGCAAAGGTTTGAGCTCTCCATAAAGATGCGATCAAGTTACTCACTTGAGAGCCCCTCTTGATAGTACGCCGTCTATCCTATAACCCGATCTCCCACAACATGAGACCGGTAAAATAGAAAACCTATCAAGATCATACCTTCGCCTTGCGCATTCCACTTGAGCTAGATGATGACGATCTTGATCTCTTCAAGTGGACCACCTTTCTTGATTGCGCTTTGCTTGGTGAAGATTCAAATGTTGCTCCCCCATACACCAAGATGGGAGTGCCACTCTTAGGAACATCTTCACTTGACCATTATCTCCAAATGGGTGGCAAGCTTCAAGCATATGATTTCTTCGAGATGCTTCTCTTGAACTTGCACATCATCTTCTCTACATATGACCATTCTTCATATAAACCCTTGAATAGAGCATTGATCATCATGTAATCTTCTAGAGTCCAACACATGAACTCCAATCTTTTCCTATGGACAAGATCTACAAGAATCTCAATGCAACATTAGTTCATAAGGATTGTCATTAATTACCAAAACCACGCATGGGGCAACACATGCACTTTCATAGAGGGTCACCCCCAGGAAAGTTAGTTGTCAAAACCAGGGTTTCCAGGGTGGGGAAACATGACAAACTTGGGCATCAAATGATCAAACCATGTTGGAATGGGCCAAGATTTGGCACAGTGCAGCACAATGGCATTGCAAACAAACATAGGCCTGGGTTTGGGGTGTTGGGTATAGGTCACCTCAGGAAAGTTAGGAGTCGAAACTAGGGTTTTTGGGGGAAACATGCGAAACTTGGGCACCAAATGATCAAACCATGTTGGAACGGGCCAAGATTTGGCACAGTGGGGCACCATGGTATTTCAAACCAACATAGCCCTGAGTTTGGGGTCTTGGGTGTGTGGTAGAGAGTCACCCCAAGGAAAGTTAGGTGTCAAAACTAGGGTGTCTGATGGTACCTACGAGTATATGACTTTACTAAGTGTTACCGCATGTCTATGAAGAGGGTCACACTTTTACACATAATATACGGCCACATGCAAGTTTTTGATGGATTTCGGCGCTCTAGTGGTCTTTTTCCGGTGAAACCCTAAACTTTTGCTCGGAATTCTACAAGATATCAAATGTGCAAATCCAAATCAATTATAGGATGAACTAGTTTCCATAGGTGTTTTAGGTCGTAAAGATATTGTGGCTCACATATCAATGCAAGTGGGGAGAAGACGCAGAATGTTTATACCTTTCATGGACGGTCTTCACCCTTTATTGTTGGTTCCATCCTTGCTCATGGAATTTTTTGAAGAATATAGCTTGAACAATGTGATGATGTAGATCTCCTTCTCCTCTTCGAAACAAGCTTAAGAACATCAAAATCCGAATTCGAATGCAAAAGTTATGCTCAAAACGGTGTGTAGGCATAGATCAAAAGAGAGCTATGCTGAGTGCAATGCCGTATGCATATGCAATTATGAAGTGGACTAGTTGTTCAACTCCTGTTTTCACAATTTCACTTCCATATCAATCTCTGCATGCGTTAGAACGTTAGCTTTGAAACAAAAGTTAAGAGCTAGCTTTGCCCCTTTTTCAATGAATAGGAAGAAAAGTTTAGTACAAACACTCGGTACAAGTGATGCGTTCTAGATCTTTCGATGAGAGAGCATAACTACGATTTTGAAGAACTTTATTGTCACGATTTGCCTAACAACCGTACAGTGAGAACTGAGAACAATACACGATTCATAACCGCGATCGACAAACATTGAACCAACTTCACGATGTTATCCACCGCACGATCAACTTGTCCATAAAGGATGTTCCATGCATGCACCGAAGAAAAGCAAATAATAATAATAATAGCGCAAGCAATCTGAATTAATTGACGATCGACAATGTAACGTCCACAATCATGCTCTCGCAAATATGTGGCATATATAATCGGCATATATGGATGGTTGTGCGATAATTCCACGACTGACTGACCCTTGACTGAGAGAGATTACCTAAGTCACAGAGAATCCGGTGACCACTGCCGGTAAGTTGGAAGAATTACGGATTGCAAGAAGTCTGAAGATTTTTCATATATAGTTGGTATCGGTGCAGACGTACTGCTTATGGATTGTAATTTGTTCTCCTGCTAGTTTTATTAGGCAAACAATCAACATCGTCCAATGCGACCACATGACACCTACATGGTTGTCATAAGAAGCAGGAGCGCATATCAGCACCTCAATGACATGTATAATGGAGAGTTCCAGAAGGACCGTGAAGACTTGATTAGACAAAATAAAAATGGACTATAATCGGCTGAACACTCTGGCTGTAGTACTGGCCAATAGGCGATCGATAGTGCCGACGATGAGACCACACGGCACATGCGGAAACCAGAGGGAGGAAGTGAAGAAGCCATGTGGAGCTGAGTCAGCATGATAAGTTGATAACTCGGCCAGGTCGGAGGCATGGGGCGTGTGTACGGGTGGACTGCGAACTCGAATTATCTGTTGGCAGTGGCCGCAGGAGGAAGCCAGTATGATGAGCTTTGCCTTGAACTGTACCCAACAAACCCCACGAGCGATAAAGAAGATGGATGGGCGCGAGGACGGACAAGGTGAATCTATCGGCGGTGTTGCTTGTCGCCACGCACGCATCGGGTGATCGGTGCTGGCCAGCTCCAGCTCCCGTCCAGGGTTAAGGATGACTCCAGCGAGGCGACGCATCGAGTCTGCGCGTCTCCGTTACTGTCCGTGGAGGCCAAAAACACGGCCCAACGGGGCGACGCAAACGGAACGCGGTCCGTTTTTTGGTCTGCCGCGACCCATTCTTGGCCCAAATTTGGGTCACCGATGCGTCGGCCGCGGACGCGAGCGGAGCGCTTTTGTGTCCTGCCCTAGTCCGCCCCTGGCCCACGCTTGGCCCCCCGTGTCAGTGTGATACAACGGTCACCTACCCCGCATTAACTGTCCCTAGGAGTCGCCGGAGTCGCTGCGCGCGCCGTTGCAGACGCGGCAGAGGAGGCCGAGATGGAGCAAACACGTCGCGCGGCGGAGACTGCCAAACGCATAGCCAGACGCAAGCGGCAACGATCATGGCGACTAAAGAAGAGAGGAGGAGGAGCAGCTAGTCCGTCGCTGGCCCCGATCATGGCGAAGGAAGAGCCAGCAAGTCCGTGGCCAAACGGGCGGCTGGCTGGACGTTCCTCAAGGCCGAAGCCCTTGATCTTCCCCCTTATCGGCCATGGCGGCAGCCGGTTATTCATTAGGTTTAATGATAGTGTAGATTAATGTAGGGAGATAGATCGCCGGCCGACGTTCACATTAGGCCGACGGCCCGGCTATTCCAAAACCGCGTACGGCCGGCTATATAGTTGCCTCGCCGCGGTCCGCTGCTTATCATCGCACCGATGGCAAACCGGGAAGACGAAGTTGTGGCCGTGCAGGCGGCGCTTGCCGTGCCGAAGGAGGAGGAAGTCGTGCCCGAGGAGGACGCCGTGCCGAAGAAGGAGGAAGTCGTGCCCCAGGAGGACGCCGTGCCGAAGGAGGAGGAAGTCGTGCCGGCTACTCCACCGCGCCCACCTGCCCCGACGTACAATCCCTGGGAGCCCTGCTCTCCTGGGAATCTCGGCTCGCCTTGGCAGACCCAAGGTGGTTCGCACCGCCGTGGCCTCCGGCCGCCGCGGAACCAGAAGCGGCAGTGGCGCCGGAGTACGTGCCGGGATCTCCACCGCCACCCCCGGCCATCGATGCACCGGCTACTCCACCACCACCACCACCGGAGGAGGACGACGACGAGGAGAAGGCCTAGATTATAGGTCGTATTTTATTATAAATTCTCAATGTAATCTTCAAAATTCTATGTTTAATGAAATATTGGAAGAAAAAAAAAGTTGGCCGGACTGGATGCGTCGGGCCGTTGGGGGCAGTGGCCGGAAAGGGGTGGACATGGGCCGGACGCGCGTCCGTTTGCCGATCCAAACGGACCAAACGCAGACCAAAAGCGCGTCCGTTTGGGTCGCCCAGTTGGAGTCATCCTAACCAACGGGCGGGCCACCATCCCCGGCCCGCCGCCCACCAACTCTCGCCGCTGGCGCCAGCTAGCGGCGCCGTGCGGCCAACTCGTCCTCGTACGGCGGCGTGCCTGTGATGCGAGCAGGGCTATCTGCTGATCGCTCCGTCGTCTCCTTATCATCACCACTCGCCCCTCGCGCGCCGCACAGCCTTGCACAGCTCTATCGACCGTGCTAGCTGCTGGGGCGGCGCTGGCGTGTCACCATGTCATCTTTGACGGCGTTCGCGCGGTTGTTTCCGGCCGATCGGATCGGGCAAAGCGGTGGACGCCGCTCACTTTTGCAGGCTTACAGATACAAGCCGGCCATGGCACTAGCATTAGCCCCTAGGTTAGGTATGAGGAGCTCCATGGCGCTTGGGAGGTACCGCCAGGATGTAATGCTTCCGTCCGCCCTCTGATAGCAGTTCGGGGTACCAACTAACTAATGCATGATTTGCCCAATTCAGTTACGACACTGCTGGCTGGTTGATCGATACTCCTATGCGATATTGACCTCAACATCTGCCTAATTTAAATATTTAATCGGGGGCAATCGTTGGCGATCTCTATTGCGTGCTCCTATTCCGATCAACCTAGGCCCATGATCGATTATGCCGATTATCAACTCCTGGTTGCGGATGGAAGGTTGACGACGCGCATGGCCCCAATCATATACTCCATTTTGGTAGATGCAACAGGAGCCCGTATCAGCGTATCAGCCCAAACGAGACTGATGGAGATCTGATCTGAAAAAAAATAAATGGGATGAGGTTTGCCTAACACCTACGGAGTAGAACTGACGGACCGGCCAACTGGTTTTGATGCCTTGCGGTGGAGCTGAGTCAGCTGATGATAACACGATCGGGTGGCCAAACCAGAGTGCACGCCTGCACGGGTGGACTGAGAACCCTGAGGCTTTGTCTGGGTAGAGTAGCCGCCGCCCGGCACCCCTCTGGTCAATTTCCATCAACTCACCTAAGATCGGTGACCCACTTGCTTCACATGTCTTGTTCCACCTTATAAGTTGATACAAGCTATGGCGTTTGGATTGTTAGTATGGGATATGGTCGAGTAATTGAACAAACTAGTGGTATTTGGCGCGGCGCACGCCGCGCCCTTGATGCGAAATTTTGATGATGGTTTGGATTTTTTTTTTTAAAAGAGAAATGTTCAGATTTAAATTGTTTGAAATGAAGACAAAATGTGTGGGTCTTTTGTAAGGCATTTTTCTTGGAATTTTCGAATTTGATTTTCGGCAATGTGGCACGTAATGTTAGCATTTTTTTGTGTGTTGTTATGTTGGTATGTCTTCATTTTTTTTTTTTGATGAGTATGTTTGAATAGAAAATTCTTGATGAATTAATATATTTACATTTTTGATATATGTAGATAACGGTTTTTCTATAGCATTTTTTTTTATATTTTATGGAATGTCGGAATATTTGCGTAAATTTTGGTCAAATTAGAATATTCAAACATGTTTTTACTTTTGTGTGAGTATGTAGCAATTTTGACGATCATTTTTTTATATGTCTTGTACAATATTCAAATGTTTAGTAGTTTGAAAAGTCCAAACATGTTTGTATTTCGATGTGAACATTTAATCGAGATTAAGAGAAGTGCACATGAACTATCTCCAAATGCTGGTAATCTTTTTTCTTAATTGGAATCAGGAAAAAGGCATGTGGATCATCTCTAAATGTTGACAAAATTTGTATTTTCACTTTTTTTTAGCGTGCCGTCACGCCACGTCCTTGGTATTTTTTTGTGCTATTTTTTTTTTAACCAAAATATTGGCTAAATTGGTGTGTTGGAACATTTGTTTGTTTTGTTATGAATAAGTAGCATTTTTTGCATGCATTTGTGATATGTTGTGTACAATATTCAAATAGTTGAAGGCTTGAAATGCTCAACATGTTTTCTTTGGACGTCATATTTAATCAAAATCAGAACAATCCATTTGAATTTGATTCCATATTTGGGGAAAGTTTGCTCGTGTCGAGTTGAATTGCTAGCCAAATTGAAATGTTGAAACAAATTTGGTATTTGTTTTGAGTGCACTTCGGTTATTTTTTATGAGCATTTTGGTTTTTATTTTACGGAATATTGGAATATTCCCTCAAAAGTTAGATAAATTGCAACTTGAGAGCATGTTTTCTATTTTGTCATTGTAAAGTTGAACAATACATGTAGTTCTTAGATAAATGACGCCATTATTAAGTGAGACATGAAGCATTTGGAGTGTTGTAAAAAAATGATTCCATTATCATTTGTTTAAGAATTTGGAATGTTGCATAAAAAGTCTTTTCTTTTTTTTATATATTTTCTTTTGTTCAAACAAAACTCCGAATATTTCATATTTCTTTTATTTTTTGTAGACCATAAGAAAAGATTCGTTCAAATGAAATATAAACAGATTTTATATTCCATCATTAAGTAGACCCCATCCGCGCTTGTGTGTTTTTTTTTTAATTTTGAAATGTGTAAATAAGTTCGTATTTTGGCATTAATAAGTATTATTTATTTTGGTGAGTATGTAGATATATTCTGTAGCACCTATAATATTGTAGGAAGTTGTAATATGCAAATATACTTCTATCTTTCAAATAATATTTAATGTAAGTACATTGTTAGTAGTAATGCATTTTTTTTTTTGAATTCGAGTCCACAATTCGGGAAAGTTCATTTATATTGCATCTAAATATTGACTATTTTGAATTCTGTAAATATGTTTTGTGTTTTGCCATAGATGGTTAGTGTTGTTTTTTATGAGCATTTGTTATATAGTTTAGAGAATATCCAAATATATAGCAAATGGAAGTATTTAAATACGTTTCTTTGTTGGCATGAATTTGTAAATGTAATTAACAAAACGTATCTGAGTTAGACATGTTCGAACATGTTTGTATGTTGGTGTTAATATTTAATTGAAATTAGGAGAAGAATGAATATGTATTATTTCTATATGGTGACAAAATTTGAATATTTTGGGGAGAAAAATCAGCGTACGTATTTTTCGTCATATTTTTTTCTAATTGTTTTGATATGTACTTGTATTTTTCAGTGGATATATTTAGAGATGTTCATTCACATTTTGTTTGAATTGTAAAGTTGATGAAAGTGGGAGGATATGTGTATGTTTCCTTTTTTTTTTTTTTTTGCAAATTATCAGGTTTAGAAGATATTGGAAATTTTGAAGTTTTCAGTTTTGAAATTTCGGACATATGGCATAAATAGTAAATGTATATATTTTATGTGGTCATGTTGATATTTTTTTTCCCCAACAGTTAGGTTTAAAGATATTGGTCTAGTTCATATTTCACATTTCTTTTATCCCATTTCTTTTGCTGAAATAACACTTCAAATATTTGGGGGTTTTATTTTTTGGAGTGATGATTCTGTTGTTGTTAATTACTGTCGTGTCTTTGTGAGAAATAGTTGTTCTGATTAAGTTTTAATTCGAAATTTAAAACTTGCTTAAATATCACTATTTGGAATTTGTAAGTTTTTTTTTTTTGGGAAGACCTGATTTGAATTTGGTGTGAGGTGATTTTAATTTGTGTCTTTCGTCGTGAACATTTAACTGAAATTAGGAAAAATGCATTTGTGTTACGTCAAAATTATGGCAAAATTTGGATAGTCAGGAAAAAATGTTAGCATAAGTATTTTGTATATTTTTTCTGATTGTTTTGATATATAATTCATATTTTCCAACAGATATATGCAGGGATATTGTTTTTTATTTTGTTTGAAATTCAAAAATTGGTGAAAGTGGGAAGCTATTTAAATGGAAGTATTTAAATACGTTTAGAGAATATCGAAATATATAGCAAATGGAAGTATTTAAATACGGTTCTTTGATGGCATGAATTTTTAAATGTAATTAAAAAAATGTATCTGAGTTATGTAAAAATGGTGACCAATTTTAAAATTTTGAAATGGTACGGTAATTTCGAATAGTTGGCAAATTTTATGGAAAGTAGGTGATCCTTTTTTTCCCACAAAAAACATGTTCGAATTTGTTTGTCTTTTGTGGAAAATAGGTGATCCTTTTTTTTCCTCTACTATTTTCATATATTTTTTAATATTTTGGCAATGGGTATTTATAGAATTTTTTTTTGTTGCTTCCACTCTTTTATTACAGGAACTGAAAGAAACTTGCAGCTAAAAATAGATTAGTTATTTGAAATTGTTGGAGTTGGGGTGTTTTAAAGATTAAAATAATTTGCGTTTATAAAATGAGCAGGTTCGAAAGATATTAAAGATTGTGGAATATGTAAGTATGATTTTTTTTTTGTCCGGCATAAATAATCATCATTTATTGTTGTGAGGGTATTTATGAAAATATTTTCATGGTTTGGAAATTGTTCCAAAGAGGAAGTGCGGTAGGGCTTTGATCAAATATTCATCAATTTAAATTTTTTAAAATATGTGTTTTTTGACGTAAATAATTATTATTTGTTTTGTCGGAGCATTTTGTTGTGTTCTTTCATTATTTCTAGATAGGATTTTTTAGAGATATATCCATTTGCATGGAATGTAATAAAATTGAATGCACCATTGCTGAGAATATCATGTTTTTTTTGTTTTTTTTTTTGGTTGAGTAATACATGTATTTTTTTTTATAGAAAAGCGGTAGTTCTAAATTGTGTAATGTGGTTAGCTGAAATTCAATTTGAAAGCATTTGCATAGTTGTAGCTAATAAATTAAAAGTTGTGTTTTTTTTTTGCGTAGCTATAACTAATAAATTAAAAGTTATAAATCTTTGTGGTTTTTTAAATCTATTAATGAAGCTTTATGTACTATTTGGAAATTGTAAGATTCGAAATATTTTTGGAAAGATCCCAAAGCTTCTGAATTGTAGAATTTGAGTTGTGGCAAATTTGTACAAATTGATTCCAATTGATTTGAATTTGTATTTCGGGGAATACAAAATTTTTGGAAAATAGAAAAAGAAAAAGGAAGGAAAAAAAATAAAGAAGGCCGGGCCAGGCGGCGGGCAAGCGGCCCAGCCCAGCAAGAAGGCCATCTCCCCGGCCCAGCCCACGTGACGTCGCGGCGACGTCAATGGCGGCCGAGCTGGCAGCGGCGCCGTGGAGCTCGCCGGAGCGGCGTCACGGCGAGCCGGGACACGCGCGTAGGCGTGGCCGACGCGCGCGAACACGGGCAACCCAGGGGTGGCGGCGCCGCCCCATTTTGGTCACCTGGGCGGCCGCGGCGGCGTGGAAAACACGGCGGAGTGCCGCGGAGGATGCCGACGGCACCGGCGACGATTGCGGCGAGGTTGCGGCGGCCCGGCACGTGAAAGACGGCGAGGATGAAGCTTCGGCGACGGCGGAACGCGGCGTGTGCGCCGATGTGAAAAAGATGGAGCAGAACGGCGGGGCGGGGCGGCGGCGGCCGGCGGCGGCACGGCAGTGCGCGGGAGGAGAGAGAGGGGAGGGTGGGGATTGTGGCGGTTTTACAAAAAAGAACCCGAATTTTTCTGTAATTGCGAATAGGTCCCTGGCGCGGAATTTTCTGTGAAGAATATGGAAATTTCGGCCGCTCGCGTGCTTCTCCGCAAAAATCCGCGGCCCGCCGTGAGGCTGACGCGCGGGACCCACCCGCTACTGTAGCACGCTGTAGAAATCTACAGTGCGTACTGTAGAGAGCTACAGTAACACGGGGCTCTCTCAGGCCGCAATTTTGTCCTCCCAATTGTAGCACGCTGTAGAAATCTACAGTGCGTACTGTAGATAGCTACAGTAACACGGGCTCTCTCAGGCCGCAATTTTGTCCTCCCATTATAGTGGTGAGATTTGGCTGATGTGTGTTACATGGTTCATTTGGATTGGTAGGCTAGACAGAGATGGAATACTTTGATTTTCGATAGGTAGGTTAGAGAATTGATATAGATTGTCATGGTGAATATTGCAGATAGTCTATGCATGTGTAATTGGTGGATTGGAATGTGAATGAGGCCCTGTGTATGAGCAGTTGATGTACTTGGATAAAATAGTTAGACATGTGGTTTTTAGTTAATGTTACAAACGATAGCAAATAAACGACGAAGAGCGGAACGATCAAACCAAAGGGGACACGAGATTTTAACGTGGAAAACCTCTCCAAACAAAGGAGAGGAAAAAACCACGGGCGCCAGCCAGCAATAATTCACTATATCGGGTTGAGGTTACAAACGCCGGGGATTTACACAATGCGACTTATCCCAGCCGGCGGCTTACAAGATGTATATAAAGTGGTAAAACTCTAGGTCAACTGCAGTCCGACCCGGAAACACTCCGCTCTCCTCGTCACAAGTCGGGCTTTATCAGTATATACGAATTTGGATCACCACAAAATAACAGTTAATGCTTACTATAGGATTTAGCTTTTTTAAACTGATATTGTTGGATTGGCCAATGAAAGAAAAATATCTTTGGTAGTGTATTGAAGAAAATTATTGAAGGATGTGAATACTTATGACACTGTTAGATTCTTACGAACAAGTCTTTTTAGTAAGACAGAATTTCTGCATAACTGAATAACTAGCATGCTACTTCTTAATATGTTAATGTAAATATAAACTTAGCTGTATAAATTTCGTTGCCTGCAATTTTCCCCTGTTTTGCTAGGTTATGACATCGCACACGGAGACTGGTAATTGGTGTGCCCTCTCGTCGTGTTGGTTCTCTGTGACGCTCCCTTAGTGGTGGGGCAGCTACACCGCCAGAGGCTACCATCCGGTAAGTATATTACTTCTTCTCCTTGGTATCTCGGTTTCATTCCGTGCTGTGAGGTGGCCTTGAAGCCGTGATATGTTTATTGGGTATGTGACCTAGCCTATCATTTCTAGTATCAGTTCTATGTTGTTTGTGGGTTGCATGATTTAACTCGTCCAATATGTTATCCGCTTAAAATATGCTCCGACTAAACCAAACTATTACTACATTCTTAATTGTCTAAAATATGTTGTGTTGATTGCCATATGTGTTACTCGCATGGATGACAAGTTCATCCACTACGATATTTATCCAAAAAATATACTCTGACGAAACTTAACTTTTTACTGCATTGTGAACTTGCCTAAAATTGAGATGTAAGTTTCAGTTACATCAGTTTACTTGGTACTTCAAATCATTATAAGCTGGTGCGTAACACTATTTTCATGCTTACAAAAGAAATTCAAATATTCAAATATGTGATAAAGACAAATATGTAGCACACAAAGAGAAAAGCGACAATTGGAATAGTACTATAATAGTTTTACAACTCGAGTCATCCGCAACAAAAATGAGCGCAATGTGGAAACCTTCTACGGGACAAAAAAGCCGAACACAATCTAGTCTATTTATTTTAAACCCGAATGGAAAACGTAGCTCGCTGCTTGCATCTTCTTCTTGTCCTTCGCCTCCATTCGTTTAATAAAAATTTGGGGCTGAGGCGAATAAAAATGAATACAATTTATATTGAGCTTTTATACTTTTGTGGGTTTTATTTTTACAATATTATAGTATTACAAGTATAATTTTGTTTGTTTGCATACGTTAACCACATAAGTGACAATATTTCAAAATATTAGTTTCTGTGTTTTTATTTGTACTTATTACATTAAAATACTACATTGTATTTTGTAACAAAGTTTGTTACATAACTATGTTTTCTACAATGCATATCTATATTATAATATTTATGGCAAAGATCCGTAAAGAGTACGATCTAACGAATGTCTCAGTAACAGTTTCTAGTGTTTGGTTAAGTAAGTATATTTATAGAAACTTGTAGAGTTAAATTGTGGAGCAAACCAAAATTTAACATAGTGTGCATACTTTGTAATTGGTATTGGAACAACATTGTTCAGAGTAATCAACAATGAGAAAAAGTAGTGTGGATTCTACTATGCCGCATATGTAAATTTTATTAATTGATATATTCTTATGCATTGTGCTTGTTATCATCTGGTGTAAAATTTACATGACTCCCCAGAAAGAGAATAACATGGTAACTAAACTTATTTTCGCCGGTCACATTGTTTTCTTATGTCCCAAGAGGACCGTGATGTGTATTTCCTTTCGCAAATTAACCATTTTATATGTTAAGAACTTAAGATACTCCCGCCGTTTAAGAATGTTAGGCGCGTATGAGTTTTCACCATCTTTAATTTACGTCTTTGACCACTAATAATACCAAAATGTATGGATTGAGATCGTATAAATGGCATAACTGCATTTTGTGTTTGACCACTAATACTACCAAAATGTATGGATTGAGATCGTATAAATGCCATCGCTGCATTTTGTCTTTGACCACTGTTTTTCGTATGTATTTTTAATTTTTAGATAATTATAGTTTAACATCATAGTCAATATTGTGCGTTTTTGACCAGATGTAGTCATTCATGGTTTAACTTTTTCACATGGGAGTAATAGATAATAGCTATACTTTAACATTTCAGGTTATTCTCGTCTCAGGGCTCTCGGCGGTCACCCTACTTGCCTTGTGCGTCCTATGGGCCGGCCCTGGCGTAACTTATGAGCCATCATACCCAGTAGAGGTTGAAAGTGGGATCCTTTAGGCCTTGACCGAGAGTTGGAGCCCCACATATTTCAGAGAGAATCCGGTGACCATTGCCCGTAAGTTGGCTGATTTATCGATTGTAAGAAGTCTGAAAGATTTCTCATAGTTGGTAGTATTTCGCTGCAGACCGCTTATGGACTGAAATTTGTACTCGTGCTAATTTTATTAGGCCAACCGGCACCATCGCCGAATGCGACCACACGACACCAACATGGTTGTCATAAGCACCTCCATGGCTATATAATCGAGGGTTCCGGAATCGACATGAGACTTAATTAGATAAAATAAAATGAGTTACAGTATAATCGGTTGAACACTCTGGCTGTACTGGCCAATAGGCGATACTACTGCCGACGAGACCACACGGCACATGCATGCTGAGAAGTGAAGAAGCCAAGTGGTCTCCAACCATGTGGAGTTGAGTCACCATGCATGATAACTCGATCGGGCAAGCTCGCCAGGTCGGAGGCGTCGGGTGTGTCAGTGTGTGTACGGGTGGAATGCGAACTCGAATTATTTGTTGGACAGTCCGGCTGGCCGCTGGCCGCCGCCGAGCAGCCGGCCGAGACTCAGCAGTCGGTATAGTACCGTCGACCACTCCTCTAGTCAATTTCTATCAGCTCGATCACCTCAGGCGGCCAGCGGCGACCACAGGAAGAAGAAGAAATCAGTATGACGAGCTGGAGGCGATCCGTGATACGAGCAGCTGGAGGAAATCTGTACGACGAGCTCTGCCTTGAACTGTACTACAACAAACCCCATAAGGGTGATCGGTGCTGGCCAGTGGACCCCGCCCACCGCCCACCGCCCACCGCCCACCGCCCACCAACTCTCGCCGCTCGGCCAAACTCGTCCTGGTACGGCCGCCGTGCCTGTGATGCGCGCAGGGATATCTGCTGATCGCTCCATCGTCTCCTTATCACCACTCGCCCCTTCACAGCCTTGCACACGTACCTCTATCGACCGCTAGCGTGTCACCATGTATCGTCTCCTTATCTGATGCTGTCGTGTCACCATGTATGGTCTCCTTATCCGATGCTGGCGTGTCACCATGTCATCGTCTCCGACGACGGCGTTCGCGCGGTTGTATCCGGCAGAGCGGTGGACGGCGGTCACTTTTGCAGGCTTGCAAATTCGCTGTACATAGCCATGTCCAGGCGAGTCCACCGGAGTTGTACACGCCTGCCGTGTCGCATGGCACTAGCCGCTAGGTTAGGTATACTAGGCAACTTACCGCGGCATACGCCGCGCCCGTGTGGTTGTTAGCTCTATGCGTTAGCGTGAAAATGATCAGTAGACTAAGAAGATGAATGTGGAGTACAGAGGGGAACCTAAATTGCGTTAGCGTGAAAATGATCAGTAGACTAAGAAGATGACTGTGGAGTACAGAGGGGAACTTAAATTCAGTCTAAGTGTCTAACACATACTGTGTTTTCTTTAGGTGATTGTCAGTAAGTTTTGCTGCAGGTGTGGCATGCAAGAAGATGAGGTGCATCTCTTCTTTACCTGCCCATTTATTAAATCTGCTTGGTTTATTACCCCATGGTACATAAGAACTGAGTTAGTTGTTCAAAATTGTCCCACCTTAACTCATATAATCCTGGCGTTACTTAACATGAGTCACCCATATGCTACTATACCAAATATATTCACTTTTATGTGGTGCCTTTGGAAGTCAAGGAATGATATTCTCTTCCATGGACAAAAGAGAGAGCCTTACCAGATTTTCATTAATACCCAGGCCTTACTAAGCAATCTGGAGCTTTGTAAACCTTTATCTGAAAATGTGCAGAAACAAAAAACAGAGCCCACATCCTTGGTAGCAGCTCCAACACAAGGTGCCACCTTACAAACAGATACTTTGCTTCAAGGAGTTGTCTTTTTTGCAGATGCATCTTGGAAGGACAACAAAATTTCAGGTACAACGGTAGGAGAAGCAACATGACTTGGAGTCTACATCTGAGACAAATCTGATCAACGGAAGTGGAACATCAGGATACATGCACAAACCAGGCAACAATCGACAGTATTTCAAGCAGAAGCAAAAGCTCTCCTATTAGCAGCAAAAATGGCAAAATTCTACAGGTGGACTGGCCAATATTCCTAACTGACAACCAAGTTCTGGCCAAAACAGCAGCAGCAAGAAAGATGGACCAGCATCTCCTTCACTGAACGCAAGAGCCATATTAGCAGATTTCATACAGGAAACCACAAGCGCATCATCACAGGTGTATCACATACCTAGGAAAATCAACGGAGAGGCTCACAGATGTGCAACACAGGTTATTAGGCATTGCCTAAATCAACCTATATTAAGATGTACAAATTCAGCTCATTCCCGAGGATCTTGTCCTGTGTTATCCACTTTACAAAATGTACAATTCCAGGACATTGTAATTACAGCTGCCTGGTGCAGTTGAGCTGAAATGGATATGGCGCCTTTGGCACCCGTGCTCGTTCAAAAAAAAAGTAAGAGTAGACCTCATACTTCTCATTGTACTCCTGCTGATAATCTGTGTATCTGAAAAGGGATATAATCAGTTAGTAGCCTGCATAAACAAATGAAATCACATTCGGCTAAAATATATTTTGCTCACATCAAATATTTTCACTATTATCTTTGGAACCTTTAAACCTGGAACTTAAGATGAAGGAAAGAAATTCACCTCCAAACCTGGAATGATGCAAGGCAATTATTCTTTTCAGATATCAATATATCACCTCTCGGCCACCAATTTGAAGTAAGCTGGACTGCATGAGCAGAAATAGGTTCAAGACAAAATAACAGAAATCTACAATTGAGAACTTGACATACATTCCATCATGGCAAAGGAAACGCCTGAAACGCCTTTCCTCTTGGAAAAAGAAAATTATACTTTCTTGTAAAGCCTATTAATCTATTCCGATGTTGACAGCAAACCAGTTATCCATCATAAGTAAGAACCATGTCAAACCAGAATATAGATGGAGTAGGTAACATTAACGAATATAAATGAGCTAAAAATGGTACAGAGTTGACTAAGAGGAGCGAAATCACTGATCAGTTGGTCTTAGCTTACATTTAAGCATATCATGATGTACGGCAAGTCGATATTAAACTCAATCGCAAACATTTCTAGTGAGGTTAGGTTTGTTGCCACGGGGAATGTCTGAATGTCTCAATTGTGCCTTTTCAATTGCCTCTATTTAGCACTCAAATCCATCGGTAC
This sequence comes from Poa pratensis, assembly GCA_947311845.1. Lineage (NCBI taxonomy): Eukaryota > Viridiplantae > Streptophyta > Magnoliopsida > Poales > Poaceae > Poa > Poa pratensis. Next base: position 41,630,084 of record CAMZMU010000037.1, on the reverse strand, counting down.
ATAAATGTACTCAAAGAAGTAGAAAGCATGTCATCTGTATCAAATATTGAATATTATAAAGCAAGAGCAAGAGATTTTACAATACAGTGACGTCAAACAGATTAACTATTTTCCATACGCATAAATAGTTATAGCAACATATCTACATTCCAAGCTGCAACTAAATATAAAAGGGATGTGTGCAGGGTGCAGCAACAACTGAATTAAACTTGGAGTAAAGTGGCAACACTACATACTCCATGGATTTAATGAACACTTTCATTCAAATCTAATCAAACATTACAGATAAGGTGGTAAGATGGTTCAGGGCCAACCTGACTCGACCGGGGCTGGAAACGTGAAAGTCCAGGAACAAAGAAGGCGCGCAATTTTTAGCAAGCGGATAAATATTTTTCAGGAACCATGAAATTCTATACGGGCTGGCTGAATTTATAACCTATACCACAGATGAGGAAAATGAGATGGCAGATTAGATTAATAAGAGGAACTAATACAACTTTTGTAAAACAGAACTGCTAGGTTAGGTACTAATATGGAGCAGCAGCAGTGTGATGAAATGTAACTATTAGGAGCAGCTCATAGGTAACATATTATCAGCTGTATAGATAACACACATTATCTCAGTCTGAGATTTCTACAAACTTAAAACTTGCAGGACTTTGTTCTCTTAAATATGAGATGAGTTTCTGATGGAAAACATAGGATACTGTGCAAAGTTTCTGATCAGCAGTAGCAGTTAACGTTCAAAGACCACTAAATAATAAAACAGTCAGCACCTCCAACAATTCAAAGACCACTAAATATTAAAACAGCCAGCAGCTCGAACAATAAGAAAAATAAATCATCCACACCGTTGCAAGCTGAATTGGCCGCGTTTACAAAGAAAGAAAGACTGACGCCTAATTTCCTGTCTATGAATGCTAATTTGTATCACCAAATAGCTTGGCTACGAATGCAAATTTTTGTCACCAAATAGTAAAGCTGTGTATGTATATATCGAGGGATGGTCACTCTACTGGCTGAAAGTGACTTCAGCTCATCATCAGTCTTTTACTCTTTTTACCTACTACCTAGACATCCAGACATGCGTATGCGTATGGTCAAATCCGATCCTATAAATACAATGGCTGACTTATAACCTATTCATACAACCAAATCAAATGAACATCCAGGATAAATACAATGGATGGCTTAAAACTTATTCATACAGCCAAATCAAATAAACAACTGGGCATGCCATGTATACAGAGCATCAGTAAAGCAGTCGTAAACTCCCAGGTTGAAATTGCCGTTGCTAAAATGGTAGAGCTCAATCTAAGAAAGGTAATCAGAAGGGTCATGTATAAAAACAATGAAACAGAGAGATCAAATTTACCAAACATTGGACTCTATGTCTGGTTGATGACATCCAAGCAGACAGAACCAGACCTGCATTTTGCGTCCATCCAAAAGTGGTTAGGAAACAGGAAGCTGATATCATGATTAGAATCATCGGGGTGAGCAGAGCACAAATACTGAGTACTACAACGACAAAAATACTCACAGTTCGTCGACGTTCGGGTGATATATCTTATTGATGAAACCGATGGACGGAGACCTGTAAGGATAAGCATCGGGCAGTTCTACCCGAACCTTCTATACGCCAGACCTGTGGAATTTAGCAGCAAGAAGAAAAATCAAGCAGTGTGGCAGCTCACCTTATTTCTGCTTGTACGGAAACAGGACTGCAGCTTAACAACAGCAAAGTTACTACAAAAGGGAAACTCTGCAACTGCCATTGGCTTTTGATGAGATCTATTAATCCGCTGTCGTTCTTAAGCAAATCAGTGGCAATAGGCGAGAATGGCGTAGGTAGAAAGAAAAGAAAGTCTGGGAACATGTCTAGATTCAGAAACCGTGAGCTACGGGATGCTAATCGGTGCCAAGAACGAAGTGAATCGAAATCGGCCGTGTGGGTGGAGGGACGGCAGCATTGGGTGGGTGCGTGCGTACTTCCGTTGGGGCCGCGGAACTGGACGAAGAACTCCTGCATCCCGTCGTTGAGCATCTTGACCTTGTAGCGCTCATCATCCTGCAAATCCAGATCAGGGAATTAATCAATCAGTCAGTCCCACGTGAGAAGAATCGAAAGAATCTGAGAGGGTAACCAACTCACAGCTTTATCAGGTCCATCTCCCGGTGCTTGCTCTGGGAGGACATCCTGGCGGCGCTGAAGAAGCAAGAATCCCGTGTTTCTCCTGTCAAGATGCTCTCTGCGCTGACTACGTCGACCACGCCGCGGGGACCAGCGCGGGCGCGGGAGGCGAGCTCGCCGGCGTCAAGGATGGAAAGAGAAGAGGAGAAAGGGCCGTGGGAGGCGGCGACGATTCCCGCCGATTTAGGCTATCCCGGGACGCGCGCGCCGGCGAGGATGGAGAGGGCGCCGTCGCGGAGCTCTCGTGTCCATAGATTTGAGCAGGGAGGCGCGTGGTGGCGGTGGCGTGCGTCGGCGTCGGCGGCGACCTCCGTGCCGCACGGGAGAGAGAAAGGGAGGCGTGGGTTTGTGCGTGTCATTTTTGAGAAAAGTCTGTGGCGTTTTAGGTATTTGCGTGTAGGTCCTCCGGGTATAATGTGGGCTGCTGGTTAGGGCGCCGATCTGCAAGGGGCTTTTCCGCAAAAAGGCACGGTTGCCGACTGAAACCGGTGGGCGGCCGGCGGGTGACCGGGCGACGTGGCGGCGTTTGATTGGCTAAAAATAGGCATGAACAGTGGCCGAGGGTTTGGAGACGACGTGGCTGTATCTCAGTCGTCGGTTGCAAGGATCGAACGGCTGGGAAACGCCGGCGACGTGGATGCTCTGAGAAGCTGCGATTCGTGCGATCTTTTATATATAGTAGGATAGGATGAGCAATTCCATGGTGCTTGGGAGGTACCGCCCTCTGGACACGGGTTACCAACCAACTAATGCATGATTTGCCTAATTCAGTTACGACACCGGTGGTTGATACTCCGTACTACTCTACTTGATAGATACTCCTACGCGATATTGGCCTAATGCCTGAACAACTGCAAAATTTTAATTCGGGGCAATCGTGTACGGCGATCTCTGTTGCGCGCTCCTACGTACTCCGATCAAGCTAGGCCCATGATCGATGATGCCAATTATCATCTCCTGCAGCTGCAGGTTGGGGATGGAATCATGGAAGGTCGCACCACACACCTCACTGAAGCAAGTAGTACTACAATGCTAGCTGCATCGATTTGTTGGTTGCGCCCCTAATCAAATGCTCCTACGCGTGGTGCACGTTGCATTATTTTTATTGATTGATTGATTGATTGACATACGACAGCCCCAATTATACTCCATTTTGGTAGATGCAGCAGGAGCGCCTATCAGCGTATCAGCCCAACAGATACTCAAGTGGTTTGCGGAAGAAAACTTGAGTAGCAGATCTTGTGATAAATAGTAATTGGGACATGGTTTGCGAGAACTCTTCCGCGGGTTAGTGGTAGCCGTGCAAAGCACATAAGGGCCAGGTCCCGGGTTTGAGTTCTCACCTCTAACTTAATGACAAGACGGGGTGGCGTCTCCCCCCTCGGTCTTGTTATTTTTTTGGATGTGGTTCGCCTAACAAGACTCCTGACCGATGTGACCCACGCGCCCACGGGAAGCGTACAACTGACGGACCGGCCAACTGATTTTGGTATCGTGCTGTGGAGGTGGAGCTGAGTCACCGTGATGATAACACGTTCGGGTGGCCAAACCGGAGTGTGTGCATGGGTGGACTGAGAACTCTGAGGCTTTGTCTGGGTAGAGTGGCCACCGCCCGACAGCCGTGTCAGCGATCCCGACACACCGTTAGCCCCTCCGGTCAATTTGCATCAACTCACCTAAGATCGGTGCCCGCAAGGACGATCGGTGGCCATAGTAGCGAGACCAATGTTGGGGATATCGCTTATCGAGAGCTTATCGGTCGACCCAAGATAAGGGTTAAATCGTCCGATTTATCGGCATATCGGCCGGTTTATCGGGATATCGGCCGATTTATCTTATCGGTCAAACACCGATAAGCGATAAATCGGTCAGTTTATTGGCATATCGACCAATTTATCTTATTGGTCAGACACTGATAATCGATAAATCGGGTTTATCGGAATATTGGCCGATATCTTGAACAGTACGAGACCACCACTTGCCCACTTGGTTCGCACGTCTCGTTGCAACTTGCAACCGGCTACCGATTTTCATTTCGTACTCCACGGAACTACGCATGGCGCAACGTCGACAAGACGTGGAGGCGTGACCGGCGATTTTTTTCAAGCAAATTGGCAGGCGAGGGTGTTAGTTTCAGTTCAAGGTCTATCGGTGTTGTATGATATTGACCAACAACAACAATGGACTATGAGGTTGATCCTACAGAAAATAACAATAATTCACCTGTTTCTCGATCGAAATTGGAGTATCCACTTTGGGCCGAGATTAAAAAAAGGCTTGCCCAAAACATTGAGCTGAGCACCTAACCTAAGAATTATTATCACATATGGTTCCGCTTTTCGTAAGCAAAATCCAAGCATGTAAAGCCAAGATCACTAAATAAAGCTCTTAATCAGAACACCTCCCATAAGAGTCCAACTAACAGGACATCATCATCCCTAAAGTTGAACCCTCCAAAACCTAGTACTAGCCATCAGCCACGTCGACTCGCGTTTCCACGGCCGGGCTATGCCGTGTGCGCTGACTCGGATCCTCGCCCGATCGACTAGCTGGGTTCTCATCCGGTGACGTGTACTTTGCCGATATTTTTTACGAGGACTGAGTGGGACATCAGCAAGCAAGCGGGCCAGAGTGTCTGTCGGCTGGTTAGCCTAGCTGGAGAAGTTGATATACTCTGGACGTTCGTCGGCTCAGGGAATGCAATTGCATGCTAGTAGTACGACGAAATGAGACAATGACATGTCATGAGCTCATATGTTTATCATCCTCATCTATCCTTTTCTTATAGTAAATCATATACCCCAATCACTCATACCTACAGTACGTGGCGATGTGTTTGGTTTTTACGTATCTACTTCGTCTTCGAGAAGGCAAACTCAAACTCAAGTGTTTGTTGCAGCTGGTGGCCGCTAATTTGTCGAAGCGCGGCAAGTTTGGCGGCTGTCCAGAGTATGCACACCTTTCACTTGCCCCTCGTGCCACGTAACAACTCCTGCATCCAGATGAGATCGAACGTACAGCATGGCGGGCCATCATGGAGTTACGTGGCCGACTAGCTCTTTATTATATTTTTTGTCTGAAAATATAATGGATTCGTGCACTGACGGAGTTCCCGGTTTTGGTTAATTAGGATCATTACACAGGGTTAGGACAAGATGGGACTTATACGTACCTGTCCAGCCTAAGAGCATCTCCAAGCGGAGCCCTCAAATCCGCCCCCCAAACTGCGCCCGGACGCGCCCGGACGCGTCCGCGGACACCGACCGGACGACCCCAAAATTGGGCTCCTACAACCGCAATGCACAAAAATTGACGCCCAAATCCATGCAAGCCATGCAACGTCCATCGTAGAGATAGTTTTGATGTTTTAAAAAAGTTCACACCATGTTATTACAATTAATAATTGTACTTAAACAAATAAAAGTAGCCGGACAAATCAGTCCCTCCCCATGAAGACATACATGTGTTCCACCAGATCTGTGAGTAGTTGGGTGTGCACAACTTGATCACGAAGTTTTCGATGCATCTCAAGGAATTGCAAGACATACTCTGCTTCTTGTTCAGGTAGGTAGACATGTTCTCCGGGCTTCTCAAAGTCAATGCGAGCAGCCCCTTCTCCTCATCCTCCACAATCATGTTGTGCAAAATTACACAACAAGTCATGACCTGCCATAGAACCTCTGGATCCCACATCATAGCCGCTCCACGAACTATGCCCCAACGAGCCTGCAACACACCAAATGCCCTCTCCACATCTTTCCTAACTGATTCCTGCGCAGCTGCAAATGCTTTTCTTTTGGGAGTAGTGGGATTACTTATAGTTTTCACAAAAGCCGCCCACTGAGGATATATACCATCTGCAAGATAGTAACCCATGGTGTAGTCGTGTCCGTTGACGGTGTAGTTGCATGGTGGAGCTTCCCCATCACAAAGCCTCTTGAACAGGGGAGAGCGCTGAAGCACATTGATATCATTGTGAGAACCAGGCATGCCAAAAAAAGCATGCCAAATCCACAAGTCTTGGGATGCCACAGCTTCAAGTACAATTGTAGCCTCCTTGCTGTGCCCTTGGTACTGCCCACGCAATCCCGTTGGACAGTTTTTCCATTGCCAATGCATGCAATCCACTGAACCTAGCATTCCAGGAAATCCTCTTGCTTCTCCTAGTGCAAGTAGCCTTGCGGTATCCTCAGCATTAGGTTCTCGCAGATATCTTGGCCCAAAAACCTTCACGACAGCGTATGCAAAGTGCTCCATAGCCTCAATGCATGTACTCTCTCCCATTCGGACATACTCATCTACGGCATCAGCAGCTTTCCCATAGGCGAGCATCCTCAAAGCAGCGGTGCATTTCTGCATAGGGGAGAAGGATAACTTCCGGCAGCAATCATACCTCAACTTGAAATAATCATCATATTTTGTGACTTCCTCCTGTATGCGCTCAAATAGCCCTGAGCTCATCCGGAACCGGCGTCGGAAAAAACCCTCATGAAACACCGGATTCGGACGCTTGAAGTAATCGTCATAGAGATCTCGAGCTCCTTTGAGCCTGTCACGTTTCACGGTGATCCGCCCCTTAATTGATCCCTTGAAGTTAAGAACATGCTCCTCCTTCTCCAATTCCTCTTGCATGCTCATCATGGACATGGCGTTCTCTTCGTCTCCGTCGTCAAGCTTGTCTTCATCACTCGACCCTTCGACGAACTCCTTGTAAATGAAGTCATCGACGGCCGAGTAATCATGGTCCTCATCGGACGAAGAATTCATGCCTACATGCATGAAAAATTTCTCAAAAATCCGGCTCCGGCGTTTCAACACACTTTGAGAGCGAGGTGGATGTCCGCCGATGCAAAACGTACCGAAAACTATGTCAAAACGGGCTCCGGCGGCTCCCAAGGGCTCCGGCGGTTGCCCCGGACTTGGGCGCGGAGTCTGTGCCTTCGGGGGCGGCGGCGCGGTCGGACGGGGGCGGCGGCGGAGAACAGTGGGCGGGCAAAACTGGACGGAGCGGTGGTGGAAGGGGAATTCCGGACGATTTGAGGGGAAAGTTGGGTAGGCCCGCCTTGACAGATCCGACGTGGCGGACGCGTCCGGGCGCGTCCGGGCGGCCCCAAACCCGCCCTACATATGGGATGCCTTTGGGGTGTGCCGGACAGCCCGAACGTTTGGGCTGACTATAGGGGAGATGGTTGGGTCAAGGATTTTGACCCAAATGCCATCCGGACTGTCCGCCGGGCGTTTGAGGCGGATTTGAGGGACATGCTTGGAGATGCTCTAATTAAGCATCCTCAGTGTGTGGCGGCTGTTTTGCCCCGAGTATTCACAAAATCAACATATAACAAGATGGGCCTAGATCCTTCGAGATAAGTTAGACATGCATACAAACAAGACCATCTCTTCCGTTCCATTAATACTATAGAGCAGAGTACTAGCAGAGAGAAACATAAGAGATTTAGCGTTACGTGTGCCGACTGTTCAGGGACAGATCATCACCAGGCTACAAGCGTGTGAATGTGAGATCGACGATAAACAAAGTGTGGAATCCTAAGATTGGGTTGGATTACTTGCTAGCCACTAGCAAGGGGGGCGTCGCTGGTCGCTGTCGCGTCCGAAGTTACATCGTCCTCTCGGCTGATCGTCAAGTTGGCAGTGCCGACGTGATTACGTACATTTTCACTGTTGGAAAGACTATCTTAATACTCGTCGTTGTTACACATAAACGCAGAACAAAGATATCACTTACCTTGGTTCGTTATGTGTGGATATTGGAATATGAAGTAATTCTAGGATGAGTTTAGTTAATGAAATCAAAGTCACAGATACAGTGGTAATAACCGTATACGATATAAGTTAAACATATTTAGCAGATATGTATATGGATAAAATACTACAGACAAAGAGATTTTTTTTTGAAATTACAGACAAAGAGATAGTAACACATACGTGTTGGCCCGGAAGATCCGCACCGTAAACCGCTGGCCGTGACGGTGAAGAGGAACTAGATGAACGGTCCGCACAAATGTAATGAGCACTCGATCCAAGACGCTCCTCCAACAACTTTGTCGGTCATAAATGGAACCTGATCAAAAGCAAATAAATTTTAGCTTGGCTTATTTTTCAAGACCGAGTATCCACCGCCGACCGTTTTCATGTTTTGGATGGCCTAACTGCAAATCTTCACCAATTATGCAAAACAGATCCCGAATCCATGAATCATCCTCTTTTCACGTGATGCTACATTTTAGAATTTTGCATATGCTTATCTCCTGGCCTGGGCGGCTATCTTAGTTAGACATGATGCTTTGGTCATTTTTCTACTGGCCAAGAAATGTCGGAGAGTTAACCGAAAAAAGGAATGCCAAGTCATTCATCAACATCCTTCGGACTAGCAGGAAATCTTTGGTCTCACTCATCAAGCTCATCTTTTGGGAGATTTGAAATGAGCATAATGCGATAGTTTTGTACAATATTTTTACCATGTCGACCATTGTTGTGCGAGATTAAAGTTGTGGCTAATTGTGGAGTAGGCATGGAGAAACTTTGAGCTCAACATAGTAGATTTTTATTTCTTAGTTTTTTCCTCGCTTGTACTATTATCTAAACTTTACCCAATGAGACGAGAGCCATGTTGTCTCTGTTCAAAAATAGAAATAAGAAATAGACATGCATACAAACAAGACCATCTCTTCCGTTCCATTAATACTATAGAGCAGAGTACTAGCAGAGAGAAACATAAGAGATTTAGCGTTACGTGTGCCGACCGTTCAGGGACAGATCACCACCAGGCCGGCTACAAGCGTGTGAATGTGAGATCTGTTGCGAGTCAATTCCTAGAACGAGAAACAAATGAATCGAACTCTTGTCTATTCCATTGATGATCAACATATTTATACAAGGGAAACGGACGTGAGAGAGGGACGCGTCCGATCGGGAGCGAGGGAAACCGTCGCGACGGTTGCCTCAGAGGGCATCCGTACGTGCGGTTATTACAACAGAGGATTATCCCTAATTACAGATTAATTAAATCCTAACACTCCCCCTAATCCTTGCTTGTCCTTGCGACGATCATCCTTTGGAATCATCTCCTCCAAAAACCCTGTGGGAAAAATTGAGGAGAAACACAATATGTCCTGAAAAACTCCTTCTAAAAACCCTGTGGGAAAATAAGGAGAAATCGACATATATCGTCCATGCTTGTACTACTATTGCCTCATTAAAAACCTTACATGAGAAACCGTCAGGAAAACTCACAAAGGAAAAGAGTGCAATACCGAAAATCTGATGATTTTCAACAAGTTATAACCTAGGAGATTTCTCCCCCTGAATTTTGCAAGTCACTAAGTCTTCTCATACCAATTCCCTTCATATATTTATCAAACAAAGAACTTGGTAACGACTTGGAAACAAATCTGCGAGGTTATCGCATGACTTTACTTGCAAAATACTTATTTCCCCATTCTTCTGTAGTTCATGGGGATAAAATAACTTAGGAGCAATATGCTTTGTAATATTACTCTTAATATAACCTGTCTGCATTTGTACAATACAAGCAGCATTATCTCATAGATAATGGTGGGAGATTCCAATGAACCGATCCCACTTGAACTCTGGACAAAGTTCATCATCCTTTGAAGCCATACACATTCCCGTGATGCTTCGTACAAAGCAATTATCTCAGAATGATTAGTGGGCGTAGCCACTAGGGTTTCTAGGGATTTTACTCCCCCTGAACTTTGCAAACCTCAAGGTTATCCCCTACCAATTCCACGAACCTAATTCTGGAATATAAACGCTGGTAGAGACATTGTGAATATCACAATAGTTTGTTTGCAAATTATCCTCTTACACTTCCGTAATTCACGAGGATATAACCCGTAAACAATACAAGTGACATTATCTTGATGATTCTGTCGAATCTCCACATGATCTCACATGTGGCCAATCATTCCGCGAAGCCATACACATCTTGTGATGCTTCATTACTGCAGAATGGTCACTTGAAGGACCCATTTAGAGTCTATTCTGAAGGCTCTCCTCAGAATATTTTTCCATTAAATTCAGTCTTTCATATGACACTGTTGGGATCACATAATTAGTCACTATCGAGATTTCACAACATGGTCCAGTCTTGATTTTCCGGATGAAACTAATCAAAACTTTTTGTGCCTTGGACATATCTGAGAATATTCCTTACACAAATCTTATACCTTGCTTTGGGGATTGCACTCTCAAATAAATTGCCAACAAATATAATGTCAGGCCTGACGTATTCAGCAAGATATATGAGTGTTCTGATGGTATTCAGATATGGAACTTCAGGTCCACTATCACTTCACCATCTCCCCTAGGTCTGAATGGGATTGTATCCCATTTCATGTATAATATGACCATAGGTGTTCGATAAGATATATCCATATTGAACTTTTCCAATATTTCTGGATATATGAAGACTGATATACATTTATTCCCAAGGGAATACGCTCAACTATAAACTTAGCATCATTTGGTTTGACCCAAATATCCGTCTTAAAATGATTGTGTGTATCTCGTATGTCCTTTATAGACATTGATGATAAGATCATCGACATCACTAAAATGATGTAAATCCAATTCAGGATATCTTCATGAATACACATCAACAATCATCATTATTAGAGTAATCCTTATCAAGGAGTAACTCACTTAGTCGGTTGTACCACACAACTCTCCGACATCTTCAAGGTCATAGAATGACTTCTGAAGCTTCACACACGCATGTTGCGATTTATCATTGGATTCAGAATATTAAGCCCTTTCAATGACTTCTATATCTGAACTGAGTGATCCATGTGAGTATATAGCCACTACATACATCAACCGCATGGATCTACTGCCAATTCAGTATCGAAACATAATTCCACTCATACCAAAAAGGTATGCTACATCGTATTCGATGTTGGGTCTCTGCGGAAACCCTTGTGCTACAAGCCTCACTTTTTCACCACCTCATCTATTTTCGTTTCTGAACGAAAAATCACTTCTCTTCCCTACCGAAGATACTTATGAGGAGCAGGTTTTACTATTGTAAACACCTCTCTTTTGATGAGTGAGTGCTACTCTTCCTTAATTGCTTCCTTTCATTTGAACCAACATAAGTGCAAAACAACACTCTCCATGGATTTTGGTTCAGGGCCCAAAAGGATCTCAGCAATTCTCAAGAAGAAACTTATGTCGACATATGTAGACTTTTCATATACGATTCTCATGAATCAATATCATTTGTGGAATTCTCTTACGCCTCTTAACTCCTTGTTATTTCCCACAACAACAAGTCAAGGTGTTTCGATGTCCCAACACTTAAATTGTGTGCACATCTGTGATGGGCTCTGGATGACGCACATCCGTCAGGTGTCCTTCAACCCGAGGTTGAACTACATTTACTGATTGAGGAGAACATCTCCTCCTATGAGAACTTAATCTCATGCGTCCAGAATTCTCCCCCTCATGCTCTCATTTGGGGACACAAGTGGTTTATTAGGTACCTCCACTCGTTCTGGTACTTTATTTCAATGACACCTTTGTCATCAGTAAATTATATGGCAGATTATTTGCAAACATTGCAAATTTCTCATAACCTGAACCTGTGGTTCAGATTCTTAAGTACGTGGACAAAATGTTTACTACATTTCTTATGCATTTCCTGGCATTCTATGTGGTACATTTCTCCCCCTAATGCCAGAAAATGTCCTTATTGCAAAAGCAATCAACGCACGGGCTGCAAATGACTCCCTTGCTAGGGTTAAGGTATTTGACGGATTAACAATCATACCACAGTCATTCCTCACATAGATCCCAAATATATGTGAAGGCCCTTTATGTACGCCGGGGTGGTGATATCGGTATGCAACCGAATTACCGCAGATGGGAAATACTTCACTGATTTCCACGTACAAACTGCAAGGGATGCAGTATAATATGCATTTGATCTCATTTAGACCAAACATGCGGCGTGTGAGACCGCATGTTACCACCAACGAATGTTGGCTAATCACAATTCTGTAACGATGGCCATTCAATTTGACTCTCTTCTATAAGAGATCTAGCCACGCCATTTTGGGAAGGTACACAACATACTGAATATGACCATTGAATGTCGTGAATAAAATCAACGACATTTCCATTCCAATGGAACTATCCCATATTTAGGATAATTTGCTCCAAATTCGTCAATTTGAGCAATTAATTCAGTAAACACATGGTTTTGTGCGGAGGATCCACACCTAAGACCATCTTCTAGATGTGTCTATGAATACCATGAAGTACCAACATAACCCAACAATGGTTGAATATTCTGCATTATTCAATGCGTTCAGAATAATGAGTGGCTCATTTCAAATTTTAAGGTGAGAGTGCCTTAAAATTAATTCCCCTATGCCACGTGTAGTGTACATAAAATCTAATGATTGTCGGGAATATATTGTGGCCAACAGAATCAACAATAATTTTTCGAATCGTCCTATACCCGATTGGTAAAGGATGAAATATTATTGTGTACGCAACAATATTGAGTATGAATTGATTCATACACTCAATTTTTTTCTCAACTATCATGTCCCATGGACAAGATGTTACAAATTATACTACATTTAGTAGTATAATGACCTTAATGATCCATTCCCTTTTGAGATGTACACTCCATTTCTGTATGTCATATCTCACTTTACGTTCAAATCCTCATGGTTCTTTAACCACTAACTTGCTTATACTATAAGCACCAGCATGAATTTCAGATAATGGTATAGCACCCGTTGGCTGTACCCGATGATTCTTCATATTCACACTGACATAAAGATGATATTTCTTTTACCATCATAGGAGAACATAAAGTGCAGTAAGGTCATACAATCAGATCAAGATCTGAGACTGCCTTATCACACTATCAACTTCATGTTGATTTATAGATAACATAATTATAAGCCTCAACGGACTTAAAATTCGAATACGAATGAATAGCCATTCGTATGATGCTTATGACAACATATCTATCTTGAATGGAGTCTCAACAGGAAAACAAATTTCATCATCTGTTAAATACTCAGTTTAATAAGTGAGTCATTGCGATGCCACATAAAATTCTCTACAGGTGGAGTTTCAGTGGCGTCAAAGCACGGGTCGACAAAACCATTAGTGTCCATGACCCATGTTCAAAAATTACTCCCACCTTGTGTATTCACATCGCATTTCCTTTTGAAAAATGGCAGCCATATGTTGCATGACATGTTCATGCATGAATTTACCTTTAGTAAATCAAGTACGATGAAAATGCTATGGCTAAGCATAATCATGATCATGGTGATTCTAAGTGACGCATAGGGAAACCTTCCACTAAAAGATAATCACCACGATGTGGTGTAGATCTTCAGATTAAAGATAGTCTCTATAAAACGACAAACCTTTAATTCTCCTAAAACACATAGAGGTAGTCAACCACCTAGTGGTGCCTCATACTTATGGAGGGTTTCCACCGATCATAGTCCCCACAACCTTATGTTATTTATAACACATGAAGGCAAACACCACAAAGTGGCATCAACCTCTCAGTTGTGCGTGAAATTTAATTCACTACTATGATTACGTCTCATAAGTTGTGTATACATGGAAGGTAATCACCAAATTACGCAAATAATTTGCGATATAGTCGCCACCAATGTCTTGGATTTCCACTCATGAGTATGTGACTCTAGAATCACAACCAATGACAAATGCTATGACATTTCCAAGTAGTTGGAAAAACATCATGAAGGTAGTCACCAATGGTGTAGACATCATAGTTCCGAACGAAAATTATTCCGTTCCTATGACACTATGTCGAAAGTTTTGTGCCTTCATTTTTTTTCTCATATAATTATTATAATATCATATGTCTCATGACATTATAATAGTACAACACACAATATATCTTTCTTGGATATGTCACCCATATCCTGCATGAAAAATCATATGTAGATCTTTCTTGTGTGTGCAATAACATGCTTGATTCAAATCCAAAGTCTAGGATGAACCTAAACGACCAAAAATATGACTTTCCACAACAAGATAATCACCATAACATGGTGTATATCTTTGTTTTGTAGAACACCTCACACGTATGGCTATCTTATAACCCGTGTGCTTTCACTTTTTGCTCTGAACACATGGAGGTAATCACTACTTGGTAGTGTAGACCTTCCCTCATGTTACTTTAAACAACCTTGTGTTGATTAAAACACATTATAGGTAATCACCATATTATGGTGTAGACCTTTAGCTGTGAACAAAGTTATGCAAAAATTGAAAGAAGTCATATTATTTTCAAGCAACCTCAACATTTGGCAATTAACATTGCACTCATACAAATGTTGACATAAATTTTCAGACATTACGTAGTCAATTGTTAGAAACTACTAACAAACATTTTGTATACAAAAACTGAAAGAGCTTGAAGCTAATCAGAAAAGAAATAAAAAATAAAAAATGGCATTAGGCCGAACTGGGCATCCCAGTACCATGGCTCATGCGACCCATTTTTTTTTTTCGTTTTAATCCTTTTTTTCTGCTCGTACGGAGCATTGGTTGCAGCCTGTTTGGCCTTTCGGCCAGAACTAGGCCCAGCCCAGCGCCGCTCTCATGATCGGATAAGGCGAGGGGACGGTCGTCTCCGTTCTCGAGAGCAACCGCGGCCCCCGATCCCCTTTTGGCAGCGGTGGCCAAAAACCAGTACCACCACCACACTCCGCCGGCGGCGGCGGCTTCTACGGCGAGATTCAGGGGATACCGGGTCGCCGTCCTCTCATCTGAAGAGTAGCCGCCGGGGAGCAGCGTTCCGGGCGCGACCCCATTGGAGTAGCCATTCGCGAGCCCGAGGCTCGCCGGCCTCCACTCTCCAAATCGGCGGCCGGTCTACGAGGGCAGCCGCAGCCCAAGGCGAGCGCTGGACACGGCAGCCCCGGCCGGCGTCCACATGCACGGCGCTCGGTTTGGTGAGGCGTAGCCCGAAGGCGACGCTCGGGGAAGCAGCCCGGCGTCCAGCGGTTCGTGCGCCGCCGGCGTGGCGAGCAGCACGAACGCCTCAGGTACGGCCGGCGACCTTCTTTGCGAAGCACTCGAAGGAAAATTTCAGGAAACCTGCAGGCATCTTACCGATTCTTGTTTTCCCCTTCTGTTCTTCTATTTCCGGCGAGTTTGCCGGCGAGTTCGCCGGCGAGTTCGGCCAGTTTGCTCTCTCGGCAAAGCGAAGTGCTGATAACGTGTTGCGAGTCAATTCCTAGAACGAGAAACAAATGAATCGAACTCTTGTCTATTCCATTGATGATCAACATATTTATACAAGGGGAACGGACGTGAGAGAGGGACGCGTCCGATCGGGAGCGAGGGAAACCGTCGCGACGGTTGCCTCAGAGGGCATCCGTACGTGCGGTTATTACAACAGAGGATTATCCCTAATTACAGATTAATTAAATCCTAACAAGATCGACGCTAAACAAAGTGTGGAATCCTAAGATTGGGTTGGATTACTTGCTAGCCACTAGCAAGGGGGGCGTCGCTGGTCGCTGTCGCGTCCGAAGTTACATATTTAGCAGATATGTATATGGATAAAATACTACAAACAAAGAGATAGTAACACATACGTGTTGGCTCGGAAGATCCGCACCGTAAACCGCTGGCCGTGACGGTGAAGAGGAACTAGATGAACGATCCGCACAGATGTAATGAGCACTCGATCCAAGACGCTCCTCCAACAACTTTGTCGGTCATAAATGGAACCTGATCGAAAGCAAATAAATTTTAGCTTGGCTTATTTTTCAAGACCGAGTATCCACCGCTGACCGTCTTTATACTATTTTTACACATATCATAAGTAAAATCATAGTAAAAGTTCCGCGTTATTGACCAGATATAGTCATTCATGGTTTAATCTTTTACAGGGACTAATGAATAATAGCTACACTTTAACATTTTGGGTCATTCTCTTCTCAGGACTCTGGGCGGTCATCCTACTTGCCCGGCCTATGGGTCTTGACGGAGCCACATGTATTTCATACAGAATAATCCGGTGACCACTGCCGGTAAGTTGTAAGATTTATGGATTGTAAGAAGTTTGGAAGATCTTTCATAGTTGGTACTTGGGTGTAGACCGCTTATGCATGGATTGAAATTTGACCTCCTGCTAGTTTTATCAGGCCAACCGTCAACATCGCCCAATGCGACCACACTGACACCTACATGGTTGTCATAAGAAGCAGGAGCGCATATCAGCAAACCTCAATGACATGTCTAATGGAGAGTTCTAGAACTGCATGAGACTCGATTAGATAAAATGGCCATTAGTTAGGCACATGCGGAAACCAGGGGTGAAGAAGCCAAGTGGTCTCCAACCACGTGGAGCTGAGTCAGCATGCATGATAGCTCGATCGGGCAGCTCGCCAGGTCAGAGGCATGGGGCGTGTGTACGGGTGGACTGCGATCCGTGATACGAGCTGGAGGAAATCATCAGTATGTCGAGCTCTGCCTTGAACTGTACTCAACAAACCCCACGAGCGATCAAGGTCGATGGGCGCAAGGACGGACAAGGTGAATCCTATCGGCGGTGTTGCTTGTCGCCACGCACGCATCGGGTGATCGGTGCTCGCCAGCTCCCGTCTCTGCAGGACCCCTCGGCGGCCACCTAACGGCATCCACCAGCTCTCGCAGCTCGCTGGCGCCAGCGGCGTGCGCCCGCCGTGCGGCGGTGCTGTTAGATTTCGGCACTACGGCCGGTGTGATGCGAGCAGGCTATCTCTGATCGCTCAATCGTCTCCTTATCATCACCAGTCATGCCTGACGTTCCGACGGCGTTCGCGGTTGTATCCGGCCGATCGGATTGGGCAGAGCGGTGGACGCCGGTCACTTACGCAGGCCCTCCGGACACCCGTTCGGGTTACCACCTAACTAATGCATGCATGATTTCCCTAATTCAGTTAAGATCGACAGTTCTGGTTGATACTCTACTTGATACTCATATATATGCGACATTGACCTCATGCCAGCCTGAACATCTGCCTAAGTTAATCGGGGGCAATCGTACGGCGATCTCTGTTGCGCGCTCCGATCAAGCTAGGCCCATGATCGATTATGCCAACTATCATCTCCTGCAGGTTGGGGATGGAAGGTCGCACAACACATGAGCAAGTAGTACAATGCTAGCTGCATCCATTTGTTTGTTGCGCCCCTAATCAAATGCTCCTATGCGTGGTGCACGTTGCATTATTTTTATTGGTTGATTGACGACGACGCATAGCGCCAACGCCAATTATTCTCCATTTTGGTAGATGCAGCCGGAGCGCCTATCAGCGTATCAGCCCAAACGATACTCCAGTGGTTTGCGGAAGAAAACTTGAGTTGCAGATCTTGTAATCTGATAAAAAGTACTAATTGGGATGTGGTTTGCCTAACACCAGTCCTGACCTATGTGACCCACGCGCCCACGGACCGGCCA
Organism: Poa pratensis; assembly: GCA_947311845.1. Taxonomy (NCBI): domain Eukaryota; kingdom Viridiplantae; phylum Streptophyta; class Magnoliopsida; order Poales; family Poaceae; genus Poa; species Poa pratensis. The sequence continues at coordinate 41,612,397 of CAMZMU010000037.1, read as the reverse complement.
ACTGATTTTGGTATCGTGCTGTGGAGCTGAGTCACCATGATGATAACACGATCGGGTGGCCAAACCGGAGTGCGTGCACGGTGGACTGAGAACTCTGAGGCTTTGTCTGGGTTGACTGGCCACCGCCCCGGCAGCCGTGTCAGCGATCCCGACACACCGTTATAGCCCCTCCGGTCAATTTCCATCAACTCACCTAAGATCGGTGACCACAGTAGCGAGACAAGATAAATTAGCCGGTTTATCGAGATATCGTCCGATTTATCTTATCGGGTCACCGTGACCGGTTTATCGGCATATCGGCCGATTTATCTTATACACTTGCCCAATTGATTCGCATGTCTCGTTGCAACTTGCAACCGGCTACCGATTTTTATTTCGTACTCCACGAAACTACGCATGGCACAACGTCGACGAGACGTGGAGGCGTGACCGGCGTTTTTTTTCCAGGCAAATTGGCAGGCAAGGGTGTTAGTTTCAGTTCAAGGTATCTCGGTGATGTACGATATTGGCCAACACCAATGGACTATGAGGTTGATCTTACAGAAAACAATAATAATTCACCCGTTTCTCGATGGAAATTGGATCAGTATCCACTTTGGGTCGAGATAAAAAAAAAAAGGCTTGCCCAAAACATTGAGCTGAGCACCTAACCTGAGAATTATTATCACAGATGCTAGCTTTACATCTGGTTCGGCTCTTCGTAAGCAATCCAAGAGTGTACATGAGTGAACATGTAAACTAAAATGTGTCTACATGCATACTAAAATGAGTGAACATGTAAACTAAAATGTGTTTTATGTGTTGTTGCTCTCTGCGACCTTGGACGCGATCTCCTCTTCCGCTACAGTAGAGGGCGCCTTTTTTCACCCCCCCCCCCCCCCCCCCCCCCCCCCCGCAGATCCACCTCGCCGCCGGCGTTGCGCCGGTTCCCCCTCCCTCCGCCGGCCGCTCCGGCGGCGGGAGGGTGGGAGAACCTCGTTTCCCTGCTGTTAATAGTGTAGGAGCTGTAGGGTACCTTGCCGGCGGCGTCGTGGAGGTGGAGGCGTGCCGGCGTTTGGTTTTGCAGGTGGTGTTCTTCCTCTCCGGCGATGGAGCTCGTTGCAGTTCCATGGTGGAGCACCCCCGTCATCGCGCTCGCGACCCCCGGTGGCCGCCGTGTGCGATTTCCCCCCGCTCTGGAGCCCGGTGCGGCGGATCCAGATCTGAAGTTTGAAGCCGTGGTCGTTGCAGCAAGGGAGCGTGGCGATCGGCAGCGCAGGATGGAGGCTCTCCGGAGTTCGAGGACCGGCGACTTCCCGTCCGCCAGGGGGCATCTTCGTGTCCAAGGCGTCTGTGAAGGTGCGGCGGCGGCGCGCCGCCGGAACGTGCTGCTCGTGTCGGTTGCTTTGCTCTGCAGAGGGACTTGTGTGTTTTTTTCATCTTTGAGGAGGTCCTCTCTGTAAAATCCTTGTTGTAATATCTGTGGTTTCCCGCAAAAAAAAAAAACTAAAATGTGTTTACATACATTTGTGTGCATGTGAATGTGGACAAAATCTAAAACATCTTATATTAAAAAACGGAGAGAGTAATTGGGATGTGGTTTGCCTAACACCGGTCCTGACCGATGTGACCCACACGCCCACGGGAAACCTATAGCTGACGGACCGGCCAACTGATTTTGGTATCGTGTTGTGGAGCTGAGTCACCATGATGATAACATGATCCGGTGGCCAAACTAGAGTGTGTGCACGGGTGGACTGAGAACTCTGAGGCTTTGTCTAGGTAGAGTGGCCACCGCCCGGCAGCCGTGTCAACGATCCCGACACACGGCTAGCCCCTCCGGTCAATTTCCATCAACTCACCTTAGATCGGTGACCGCAAGGACGATCAGTGGCCACAGTAACGAGACCAATGTTGGGGATACCGTTTATCGGGAACTTATCGGTCAACCCAAGATAAGGGTTAAATCGGCCGGTTTATCAGGATAACGGCCTATTTATCTTTCGGTCAAACACAGATAAGCGATAAATCGGCCGGTTTATCGCATTATCGGCCGATATCTTGAACGGTACGAGACCACCACTTGCCCACTTGGTTCATACGTCTCGTTGCAACTTGCAACCGGCTACCGATTTTCATTTCGTACTCCACGAAACTATGCATGGCACAACGTCGACGAGACGTGGAGGCGTGACCGGCGATTTTTCTCCAGGCAAATTGGCAGGCAAGGGCGTTAGTTTCAGTTCAAGATCTATCGGTGTTGTATGATATTGACCAACAACAATGGACTATGAGGTTGATCTTACAGAAAATAACAATAATTCACCTGTTTCTCAATCGAAATTGGAGTATCCACTTTGGGCCAAGATAAAAAAAGGCTTGCCCAAAACATTGAGCTGAGCACCTAACCTCAGAAATATTATCACAGATGCTTTGCATCTGGTTCCGCTTTTCGTAAGCAAAATCCAAGCATGTAAAGCCAAGATCACTAAATAAAGCTCTTAATCGGAACACCTCCCATAAGAGTCCAACTAACAGGACATCATCATCACTAAGTATTTTGTGTGACATCATCCCTAAAGTTGAACCCTCCAAAACCTAGTACTAGCCATCAGCCAGGTCGACTCGCGTTTCCACGGGCTATGCCGTGTGCGCTGACTCGGATCCACGCCCGATCGACTAGCTGGGCTCTCATCCGGTGACGTGTACTTTGCCGATATTTTTTACGAGGACTGAGTGGGACATTTTTTTTGAAACGAGGCAAAAGTTTTGCCTTTATATTGATATAGGAGAAGCAAACCACACAAGAGGCCGAAGCCCAAGTAAAGATTACAAAGTCTCCCTCGTTTCAAAAAAAATCGAAGGTTCACATCATCCGATGATTTCTGCCAGCTTCTTGGCTCCAGCAAGGATCCAGTTTCTGCTCTCGCTCTTTATGTGTTGGAAGAGGACGGAAGGCATCGTGAATTTGTTGTTGAAGACCCTCGCGTTCCGCTCCTTCCAAATCTCCCAGGTGATCAGAATGATTGCCGTCTGCATGCCCTGGCGAGATGGGGAAGGCGTCGTGGCTAGCTCCTTCCAATAGTCGAAGACGGTGGGCTTGGTCACTGCAAGACAGTGGGTGATGGCGGGGCAGTGAAGCCAGAGAGAAGCCTCCACCCAGATCCTCTTACAGTAGCGGCACTCGAAAAGCATGTGCCTTCCTGTCTCGGGCTGACATCTGCACAGCTGACAAACAACCTGGTGTGGCCATCCCCTGATGGCGAGACGGTCCGACGTCCATAGACGGTTTTGGATAGCAAGCCATGCGAAGAAGGAGCATTGAGTGGGACATTAGCAAGCAAGCGGGCCAAACTAAGTGTCTGTCGGCTGGTTAGCCTAGCTGGAGAAGTTGAGATACTCTGGACGTTCGTCGGCTCAGGGAATGCATGCTAGAGTACGACGAAATGAGACAATGACATGTCAGGTACTCATGTTTATCATCTACTTATATATCCTTTTCTTATAGTAAATCATACCCCAATCACTCATACCTACAGTACGTGGCGATGTGTTTGGTTTTTACGTATATACTTCGTCTTCGGGAAGGCAAACTCAAACTCAAGTGTTTGTTGCAGCTGGTGGTCGCTAATTTGTCGAAGCGCGGCAAGTTTGGCGGCTGTCCCGTATACGTAACAACTCCTGCATCCAGGTGAGATCGAACGTACAGCATGGCGGGCCATCATGGAGTTACGTGGCCGACTCTTTATTATATTTTTTGTCTGAAAATATATAATGGATTCGTGCACTGACGGAGTTCCCTGGTTTTGGTTAATTAGGATCATTACACAGGGTTAGGACAAGATGGGACTTATACGTACCTGTCCAGCCTAATTAAGCATCCTCAGTGTGTGGCGGCTGTTTTGCCCCGAGTAGTCACAAATGCATGATCAACATGCAACCTTACAAATATAGTACTCACTCCGTCCAAAAATAAGTGTCTCAAGTTTGTCCAAAAGTAGATTTATCTATACATGAAACATGTCAAGATACTGTGTGGCCTCGGATGTGCGTTGGTGTTCGACTTCGTCGATGGTGCAGTGTCGTGGCTGGATATCCGCTGTCTTGTCCTGTGGATCCTACTCTATGATCGCAGTGCTTGGGTCGTGATGAGCTTCTCATCAATCAACTGTCTCCGAGTTCTCTCTCGGAGTGACCCTTTCTTGTGTGTTGTTGGTGTGCGTTATTTTCTTTTATTTCTCCTCTCGTCTATCCCCTTTAAACTCTAGTTAATTTGAACCCATCTTGTAGAGACTGCAAAGCCTCATAGCAACATTTTTGAGTAATGAAGTTCAGTCTGGCTCTAAGAGCCCGCTGTAGTCATAGTAAAAAAAAAAAAAAACATGTCAAGATACATCCATTTTTTGGCAAACTTGAAGCACTTATTTTGGGACGGAGAGAGTATTATTTTGCATTCTCAACCTGAGGTGGAGATCATCGACTACCAAACCTTGATTTAGATGAGACAACGTTACCGAACGGATCATGGCGTGAGCGTGACAGGGACCGGAAGGGCCTAGATCCTTCGAGATAAGTTAGACATGCATACAAACAAGACCATCTCTTCCGTTCCATTAATACTCCCTCTGTTCGGTTTTACTTGTCGTGGAGATTGAGCTGATCAAGTACAAAGGCGTAGTACAAACGGCGACCAGTAATACCGAACGGAGGGAGTACAATAGAGCAGAGTACTAGCAGAGAGAAACATAAGAGATTTAGCGTTACGTGTGCCGACCGTTCAGGGACAGATCATCACCAGGCTACAAGCGTGTGAATGTGAGATCGACAATAAACAAAGTGTGGAATCCTAAGATTGGGTTGGATTACTTGCTAGCCAGTAGCCAGGCCGGGGGGCGTCGCTGGTCGCTGTCGCGTCCCAAGTTACATCGTCCTCTCGGCTGATCGTCAAGTTGGCAGTGTCGACGTGATTACGTACATTTCCACTGTTGGAAAGACTATCTTAATACTCGTCGTTGTTACACATAAACGCAGAACAAAGATATCACTTACCTTGGTTCGTTATGTGGATATTGGAATATGAAGTAATTCTAGGATGAGTTTAGTTAATGAAATCAAAGTCACAGATACAATGGTAATAACCGTATACGATATAAATTAGACATATTTAGCAGATATATATGTGGATAAAACATTACTACAAACAAAGAGATAGTAACACATACGTGTTGGCCCGGAAGATCCGCACCGTAAACCGCTGGCCGTTACGGTGAAGTGGAACTAGATGAACGGTCCGCACAAATGTAATGAGCACTCGATCCAAGACGCTCCTCCAACAACTTTGTCGGTCATAAATGGAACCTGATCGAAAGCAAATAAATTTTAGCTTGGCTTATTTTTCAAGACCGAGTATCCACCGCCGACCGTCTTCATGTTTTGGATGGCCAAACTGCAAATCTTCGCCAATTATGCAAAACAGATCCCGAATCCATGAATCATCCTCTTTTCACGTGATGCTACATTTTAGAATTTCGAATATGCTTATCTCCTGGCCTGGGCGGCTATCTTAGTTAGACATGATGCTTTGGTCATTTTTCTACTGGCCAAGAAATGTCGGAGAGTTAACCGAAAAAAGGAATGCCAAGTCATTCATCAACATCCTTCGGACTAGCAGGAATCTTGGACTCACTCGTCACGCTAATTTTTTGGGAGATTTGAAATGAGCATAATGCGATAGTTTTGTACAATATCTCTACCATGTCGACCATTGTTGTGCGAGATTAAATTTGTGGCTAGTTGTGGAGTAGGAAGGGAGAAACTTTAGTTCAACATAGTAGATTTTTATTTCTTAGTTTTTTCCTCGCTTGTACTATTATCTAAACTTTACCCAATGAGACGAGAGCCATGTTGTCTCCGTTCAAAAATAGAAATAAGAAAACCACTTATTTCCTTCCTTCTATCTATATGGCATATGACAAATAAAATTGTTAAAATAACGAGATATCACCATTTACTTATTGGGCGGTTTAAAAAATGTTTATTTGCACTACTTAATTCGATTTGATTTTTCCAGTCATTTGACATTTTGGTAACTTTCAAAGAATAATTCGACACATTACATGCATGTATGTATGGCCTATACCAATCGGAAAACACTTTTTTGCTCCCGAGCTCCAGTGCTCCCTATGGTTAAAAAAATTCAAAATCATATTTTTTTTAAGTTATAAAAATATCTGAAAAAAATTCTTGCATGTTGCTAATGATGTATCCCATAAACGTGCAAATTTTTGATTTAAAATACTTTATATTATGGGCTACACAAAAATAACAACTCTAGTATATTTTGAAGATTTAAAAGTATGTACATTTAGATCCACACATTTGTTATTTTTTGTGTAGAACAGATTATGAAATATTTCAAACCGAGATTTTACACCTTGGTGGGATATATCATTGAAGACATGCAAAGTTTGTTTCAGATTTTTTGATACGTATAAATATGTTTTTATTTTTTAACTAGAGAGATCACTGGAGTCCGGGAGCAAGAAATCTCTACTCCTATTTTTGTGTAGAACAGATTATTTTTTACACATTTGTTATTTTTGTGTAGAACAGATTATGAAATATTTCAAACCGAGATTTTACACCTTGGTGGGATATATCATTGAAGACATGCAAAGTTTGTTACAGATTTTTTGATACGTATAAATATGTTTTTATTTTTTAACTAGAGAGATCACTGGAGTCCGGGAGCAAGAAATCTCTACTCCTATACCAATGCAATTATCTTAGCACGGTTTTATAAATATTTTGAAGACGTGGCATAATAACTAATGAAGAGAGCGCACATGGCCATTGATAAGGAAAAGTTGCTAACCCAGTTTAATTTTATGCATCAGCCCCAAATTATTAAATTTAGAAATAATGTGAAAAAAAATAAACTAGCCATCTCCTAAGTTTTTATTACCTGTATGATAATATGCGAAAAGACGTTGCATTGGCACATGCCAAAGTTTCTGCATTTGTACGTGTGCTTCTGATGAAAGTTGCACGTCTCATTTTATACGGATTCGGCACTGAACAGGGGTGCAGTGGGCCGCATTGTGGTGAGAACAGTTTGTTGCATATACAATGAAAACACACACTATCTATCGGAGCAATTTTGAAAGACTGAGCCGGTGGGTTGAGATGTTGAGTCTCGAAATTGATAAAGTCACCACAGATATCTCGCTATTAACGAGAACATCGCCTCCTAGTACAGAATATTTCATGAAAACACCGGTGTCAATTTTGGGGTTGTGAACTCTTGTGGGACGGGATAAAGTTCCGAAAGGTTTAAGGGATGGATAATAATGTACAAAGCGATACGTGAAAGGGCTCCAGGAGAGAGGCGATCGGGAGGATCGTAGAACCCATCTAGGGTTCTGTCCCCCTCGTCGGCGACGTCGCCGGTCTGTTCCGGCTTTTGTGGCCTTGGAGGCGTGGCAGACCGCGGCTCCTCGGCGGTGGAAGGGTTTCAGTTCTTTTTAGCCAGTTTTTCCAGTGTTTTCTTCGGGATAATGCGGCGGCGGTGGCCACATTCAGAAGTCTGAATAAGGTTCTCCCCACCCTATTCTCGCTCCGGTAGTGCGTCTAGCGCGGGCGGAGGGCGCGCGGAGTTGTGTGTTCGACAGATATTCGTGGATCCAGTCATTTTCGTTTTCGTCGGTGTGGTTTCAGGTATGTCTCTTTCGATCTACAAATATCATCTTTGGCAATGAGTGCTACTCTGATTCGCTGGTCCTTTGTGTCATTAGCATGTCGACTTTCCGTTTGTCTATTTCAACAAGCTCTGCTACGACTAGCTTTGTCTGGCTCCGATGATGTAGGGACGAGGACGGCGACGCGTCTTCGGCTCGTGCCAGTGTTCGTTGCTCGGTGGTGCAGTGACCTTTTAAATTTGTATTACTTTTGCGCTCTTTGTACTGTCATGGATGATTATCAATTGATCGGTGAAACTTTTGGCAAAAAGAAGGATGTATAATTGTTATGGAAAACGGAATGTAAGGGAAGAGAGATCGGGAGAACGGAACCATCTAGAAACCATGGGGCAAACGCTGCAAATGCAACGTGTCAATTCCTGGACCGGACCCATGGATTCAATCCAATCCATAATTAGGAAAGAAACAGGAAAACCACACGAGCGCCGCTGAAATGGCAGTTAACCGCGGCGACGTGGGCTCGCATGCACGCGGTAATTATGCCGGATTTGGCTAAGACAAGATAAGAACAGATATTTTGCCAGGCTGTCCGCGCGCGACGCGGTGGGGTCACTTATGGAAGTCTCCAGGACATTGAAGCTTTCCTTCCATCCAACTGGACCACACTCCCTGCACCTACTGCACGACCTAAACCCATGGACCCTATCGCGAGCACCGATCCTGGTAGCCTACATCCTCCGCCCGGTGCAGTGGACCGCGTCCATGAACCTCTCGTGTTAATGGCGGCTATTAATCCATACTGTTAGTATATCTAATCTGTTAACATTAACGAGCCAGATCCCCCAAGTGGTTCGTCGTCTGACATTTACGAACGTACCCTCCTAGTCCTAGATATTCTCGCGGCACGCCAAATCTTACAAACAAGTCCATATTTAAACAAAGTAAAAGAATTATGCACTCTTCCGAGGGTGTATACGTGAGTCGAAAGACTGCCCATGAAATCCTATGCATCGCCATTAACCCCCCTGCTCGCTCTCTATTTATTTCCTTCCGCGAGGCTTCCTTCGTTTCTTCCTGTTTGTTGTGAACTTTCTCCCATCCCCTTCCTCCAAAGCTCTGCTTTTTCGTCAAAGGCGGCGGCGCTCCGTGAGAATTCGAACAAATTCCCGGAGGATTCCATTCGGATGCTCAGTTTGTGACGGCGAGCTCCACTGCGCGCGCGGAATCGGGTGCTGGTTGATTGAGGGGATCGATCGGTTGATTCGGGATCGAGCGCGTGGGTCATCTACAAAGGTTGGGGGCGGGTCTGTGAGGTCGTTGCGACTGGAGGAGCCGGGGAGCCATGGGGGCGGGCGTCTCGAGCCTTTTCTTTGGGACTGGCGGCGCCGCGACGGCGGCGGCTGCGCCGGGTGCCACGGGCCTCGGCGACCTGCCGGAGCTCTGCGCCGCCGAGGTGCTGCTCCGCCTCGACGCGCCGGAGATCTGCCGCCTCGCGCGCCTCAACCACGCGTTCGGCGCCGCCGCCGGGGCGGACTTCGTCTGGGAGGCCAAGCTGCCGGAGAACTACCGCCACCTGATTGGGTACGTGGAGGGGGGCGGCGAGGAGGGGAGGAGGCGGCGGCGCCGGGCCGGGATGAAGGAGATCTACGCTAGGCTGTCCAGGCCCGTGACCTTCGATGACGGCACAAAGGTGAGATATTTTCCGTCAGGAATTAGGTCCCTTTCCATGCGCTCATGGGAGTTGAATGCATCTTTTCCCGAATTAATTTTCTTCTCCATATCTCGGGACTTAATCCACGTATCCTTTTGCATTAATAGCTCTAAAACTAGTGTTAAGGGGAGATTTTCGTGTTTGTATTAATAGCTCTAAAACTTATGACCCTATAGAAACTTAAAGAGGAGTAGTACTATCTTCACAAATTTGAGCCCTATTGAATTATTCTCTGAAATCTCGCATATTTTCAGTCCAGAAAAAAATCCATGGCTCTTGTAAATTTGAGGAGCCAGATTTAGTTTTGATATAAAATGCCAACTCTGTCTGAAATTTAGCATGCCTCGTAATTGCAGGAATTCTGGCTGGAGAAGAGCAAAGGTAGGGTTTGTATGGCGCTATCCTCCAAAGCTCTGGTGATAACTGGCATCAATGACAAGAGATATTGGACACACATGCCGACCGCAGAATCAAGGTAAAATATGGCTTCAACCTTGCAATTACTACTGTATATTACCAGTTTATTTTCAAGGACAAGCAACCAAGATTTGCAGTTTAGTAAATTAAAAAAAAATTGAATCTGAGTTGCAACTTGCAAGTAATTGTTCTTTTTTTTTCACCGAGCACACATATCGCATATGCTTTGCACCCTTCACACTTTTTTCTCACTGGCTACAATTCTCATGTACTACTTTTGAGAACTACTATGCTATTGTATACACAACACATGAAAATGTACTCGTTGTTCAAATAACATGATATCTCTGAATACATGCTCGCCCTCAAACTTTTAGATAGTTTGTGCAAAATACTCTCACGTTGCATGCTGACCTGATACACATACAGATGATTGCGTATATTATCACTGCCACTGAAATGTAATGTAGATAAAATCCTTCCATGTGATGGCACAAGAAGTATGTATCTACTATGTGCCAGTGGAACATATTGACTGTTGGTACCCCGGGCAAATGTATTCACGTGTGCAGTATCTTTCAATGTAATTCTATTGTAACTTAGTAAGGATATATGATGCCCTGTGCCCTGGAACATTATCTGAACCTGTGTGTACCCGATTTGCTCATGCAGGTTCCAGTCTGTGGCGTACCTTCAGCAAATCTGGTGGTTTGAAGTGGTTGGGGAGCTCGATTTCTGCTTCCCTGTGGGAACCTACAGTTTATACTTCAGGGTTCATCTCGGGCAGTTCTACAAGCGGTTTGGACGCCGTGTTTGTAACTCGGAGCATGTCCATGGTTGGGACAAGAAGCCGGTGCGGTTCCAGCTTGCCACCTCCGACGGTCAGCATGCATTATCTCAATGCTATCTGGATGAGCCTGGGAGCTGGGTTCTGTACCATGCAGGCGATTTTGTGGCCTCGAAGCCCGGTGAAGCACTGAAGCTGAAGTTCTCGATGGCGCAGATCGACTGCACACACACCAAAGGCGGTCTGTGCGTCGACTCGGTGCTGGTATACCCCAAGGGCTTTAAGCCGGAGAAGGTGGTCACTGGCAAGATGTCGTCGGCGACGAGGTCATGGTAGGTGTAGCGGTGTTGCTTAAACTATAGAGTTGTAGACGAACGCAGCTTGCAGCCCAATCCTATTATCAATTTGGGCTCTAGTATGCAACGAAGGAAAATGTCCTGTGTAAAGAACTGTAGGCTCGTATTTTGTGTGGGTCAGTCACGTCAGAGCGCTTTGTGTGTCCAGTTTTCCCATGGGTATTTTTTTCTCCCCTGGTGCTAAATGAGACTTTAAACCTACCTACGGGTGAACGCTTGTTTCCACTTTGATCAATTGGTATTCCTTATTACACAGAAACTTCTGTTGTTGCTTCCTGTTGTTCGTTGTACTGGTGATGGTTTGTGACTTTGACCAATGGTAATCCATTGTGAAACCTGACTAAATTGTGGTGTTTGACTGCTGCCAGTGTGTTTTTCTTTCTGCGGTCAGATTTGGCAGGCTTGGAAATTTCAGTCTGATGGCCTGTGCTAGCATAGCTGAGATATACTATGAACAGCATGGGCTCAATAATACATTCGGCTGTTGCTCGATCCGTCTGGAAGGCTTTGCCAAATTCGCCTGGCCTTTCTCTCTTGTCTCCACTATATTCAGCTGTCACAGTCGCCGTGCAACTTTTAGAGTCGTTGATGGATCTCTCTTTCATCGTCACCAGCATGATCTTCTGTCGTTGTTCATCGTCACCGTTCTTTGTTTATTATACATACAATACAAAGCGCCTCCTTTACATTGTTCTTCGCGAGGAATTAACGGCGTGCAGCTCTCCGCTGGCGCATCATCCGCTTTCGGTGCGCCCAAGGATTGGTTGGATTCGCTTGGCCCCTGCTTTATTCATTTCCTACTATGGCCGCCGACCCTTTGTGCCGGCTAAGGGCTAACCATCCGTCAGCCCGTCTCTGAATTCTTCCCTTTGTTGTCGTGTGGGTGATCGGAGCACTCCGCTGCACCAACCATGGCACGCGGTAGTGGCAGTGGTTCACTCTGATCGGTGTTCGCGTCGTCAACCGGCAAAAGAAGAGGTAGCTCGAGTGGCCAGGAGCTTTTGTGCCGGGGTTGCTGGTGACCGTGGTCCACTTAGGATGTGTTCGGTTTTCGGACGATGGCCATTCCACTTCATCCCAACCAATTTTATTCTCCTGTTCGGTTGATTTGAAAAAGGTGGAATGGAACCGAAACAAATTAGTCTAAATATTCAATTAATTAGAGTCTAAATTAATCTAAACATTCCCTAAACACTCAATTAAGCGGAGAGGACGGTGTTGACCTCCGGCTGGCTGGCCGCCGCTCCGGGAGGGCCGTGCCCCGGCTGACCTCCGGCACCGCCGCGGGAGGGCTGGCCTCCGCGCCGCTGGCCGTCGTGTCGCTGGCCGTCGCGCCGTTGGCCTCCGCGCTGCTGGCCTTCCGCGCCGCTGGCCTTCCGCGCCGTCCCGCGCCGTCCCGGAGGAGAGGGACGGAGTCACGGAGGAGGGCGGCCGGCGAGCACGGAGGAGGACGGACGGCGGCGTTGACCGCGGAGGAGATGGATCGTGGTCGCCCCCGTCCTGGCCGTGGTCGCCGCCGTGCCTGGCCGTGGCCGCCGCGCCTGGCCGAGCGCCTCCGCCGACCTCCCGGTGGTCGCCGCGATCTACATCTCGCTCGCCGCGCCGCCTCGGGCCTGGCTGAGCCCGCCTCAGGCCGTGGTCGCCGCGCCTAGCTGAGCCCGCGCTTGACTGGTGGCCACCGCCGCTGACCGCCTCCGCCGCCCAATCGCGAGGAACCAGAGAGAGAGGTGAGAGGAGAGGGATTAGCGAGAGGTGAGAGAGAGGTGAGAGGGCTAATCGCACGTTTTCCACCTTGTCGGGCCGATTCGGCCGGACAGGTGCGTTCCGCATCTACACGGCATATTCCGTTCCGAGGAATCACTTCGTTCCATCCTTTTGTCTAACCGAACACGAGAACGGGTTCCAGGTGCGGAACCGTTCCATTCCATTCTACCTCGTTCCGGAACCGAACACACCCTTAATGCCGCGTTAACGGTTAAACTCGTTTGTCCACTTGGCTACGCAGGACCGATATAAACCAACTATCTCACCATATTCTTCTCGGTAATCTGGCTGGGATCTTGTGATGGCATGTACTGTCTGTGTAGTGCTTGGTTGGGTACACATACAGTTACTGCTGATGGGTACTGCTAGAGATTTATTCAGGCATTGTTGCACCCGGTGACAGTTTGCCGTTGTTTGAATGTGTGTCATTCAGTTTTCAGGGAACGCTGAAAGATGTAACTTTACTCCATCATTGAGAACTACGTATGGTAAAAACTTCGCAAAAAGGGTTGGATGTGCACACAAATGTTCACTTCATATAAGTGTTAACACCCATAGTGTCAGAGCAAAATCAGCCCTGCCTTATCCTCTGTGAACGTATAATTTTTTACAATTATACTTCCTGTCCTATTAAGTTGCTCAATCATCAAAATGCGCGCCATGAGTTAGGTTTAACCATGACAAGGCAGTCTGTTTCTATTTCCTTTTGTCGGAGCATCTCTTACATATTATAAACTGACTTATAACCAATTATAGCAAAGTAATAAGAAGACATAAGCGTGACCTCAATGCAAATTGAGGGCAATGCAATCTCATATCTTACAAGATTCATCCACTTGATTTAGAAAACCAGTCTCCAATTCATCATAATCAAATACCAAATCACGTCCACTGAAGAAATTGCATCTCACGTAGAACAGTATAGGAGTAATAGTAATACTCAATAATTTAATCAGTTGGCTACTTGGCCAAATGTAACCCAACACTGCGAAATGTGAATACTCACCTAATTAGCTGCTACTGTTTGGTGTTGCTGGTTGCTGCTACTCAGACCTGTTTGTCGGTATCCGCTTTTCCTGCATCGACATCATCTGGCGACGCCTCGTCGGACATTCCGGCCATGTCCATGAGCTCTTCGTATGTGAATTTACAGAGCTCGTCGTCCTCATCCGTAAGCGTCGGCAGGTCCGTAAGCATGAAATCGTCGTCGGTCATGGGGAACCAGGGACACCCGGCCTCCAGTTCCTGCTGCTGCTCCTTTGTCTGGCACCACACCATGAACTCATCATCCAAGACACCTTCAGCGGCAGGCGCTGGCAGGGGCGGGGGCTCGAGCATCTTCAGCGGCTGCTCATCATTCGGCTCCGCAGTTTCTGGATAGCCCGAGTGCTCGGAAGCCTGCTGCTGTGACGGCAGGTCGTCCGCAACGAGTGCCATCGGCGGCATATTTTCCCAATCGGCAAGCTCAGAGTGGTTGACGATCTTCTGCTGCGGCGACGTCGACGGGTAAGTCGCCGGGGCCGGTGAACCTGTTAGTAGCCCCATGAAGCCAGCGTGCACGCCGTTGTGCGGTTGCGTCGTTGGGTTGGTCGCAGCGGCCGGAGTCACCCAGCTGCTTGGCCCCGGTGCTGACGACGGTGCACCGAACGCGGAGTCGTGATAGCAATGTGGACGTCGGACCTGTGATAGCATATTGTCCCCGGCGCTGGCTTCCGCCGGTGCCTGTGAGGTCGAGGCTACGCTCGCCATGGACTTCGGACCTGGGGATGGCAGCTCCTCCATCTTCTCCTTGCCCTTTATGGACGAGGTAGCGACGCCCTGTCCAGTATCCTTTTTTCCCTTCCCGTTTTTCAGCTTGTAAAGGCGGTACAAGGCCAAGTCTGCGACCTGCAAAAACACAAGACAGAGACGCAGCTGTATCAAAAGAGTGATAACAGGAAGGGAGACGCCCCCTCGGAAGAGCAAACGTACAGAGCCCAACATGAAGCTCGTTTAAAAACAAATCAAAATCAGTATTTGAGAGCGTCAGAAAATTCGAAACAAAAGTCATAGATATATCGATAATATCAAGACCTAAAAATGTGCAATTTTTCAATCCAAACTCATATTATTCTAAGCTAAGCAAAAAAATAGGATGAGTTCACAAACTCGTGTGCATTTCGAGTTCAACGACACTTAGCACAATGATACGTAAATATATACTCTAACGCAACAGCGTTTTTTTCGAAAGCGGGAGCAAGCTCCGGCCTCTGCTTCAAACGATGCACGTAATCAGTGTGATGGCATTCATTATCTTTCTATTGAAACTCTCTTGTCAGATAACCAGTCTCATGCCATTATTTGTGCCCTCTTCAGACAAGAGATGAGGTGGAGAAAATATATATTTTCTTTTACAAATTCAAAAAGATACATAGAAAACAAAACGAGCCCTTATGCATCGGGACAGTACCTAACAGGCTAACACCAGTTTACTACTAACCCTATGGTGACACAACGACACTTGCCATAAATATACATCAGCACCCCTCATACACCAGAATAAAATTGTTAACATGATCCTTAAGTTGCAATGCTATAAAGTGTTTATCAATCTTTATCTTTTACTGTTACTTTTACAGTTTGTCTATGTTCTAGACAATTGAGATATTTCACGTCCATTTGAAAAAAGTGCAACTGCAGTTTAGTGCAAAGTGCAACTCGTTCCAGTTGCACTTGTTTCCCAGTTGGTGGCACTTTTCTATAAACCAAGATTTCACTTGTTTGGATGACTGAGATTTAACAAAATCGTTACTTTTAATACTTAACCAATTGAGGTTTTCAGATGATTGCCATTGTAGGACCATGGTACTAGGGTTGCATGATTGCAAATCCTAGTAGAAGAATATTGGAATTATGCCCAGAGTAATGTTGGTCTAGAAATCAGTACAATTTTCCATAAACAACATTGACCATTACAAATGTAGAAAAATTGACATTATGAATCTGTTTTTTTTATAAAAAAATCTAATGGTATTATTTTACCTATCAGTATTTTCTATGAATAGACATTATTCACCGACAGAGGTAGTAAATGTATGTGAACCCCGAGTATCTAACTACTCCCTCCGATCCATATTAGTGGGCATAGCTTTGTCTAAATTCATATGTATCTAGTTAAGTATTTAGACTAGATACATGTGTATCTAGACAAAGTTGTGCCCACTAATATGGATCGGAGGTAGTATTATATTTTGTCTTGTTGATACGAATTATAATTAGGCTCCAACAAGATCCTTAATTGTAAGATTTGGAAGCCGATACTAACTTAATATACTCCCTCCGATCCGGAAAACTGAGCTATGTATGATCAAGACACTTAAATAGGATGAGGGAGTATATTTAATGAGATTGTTATTATAATATTTGAAAATTGAAATTGCATAAAAAATTCTGAAATATTTTTCCCACATTCTAGTTCTAATTTGTTAGTGACCAACAAAGTTTCAAATTCATATTTTGTATTATCTGAGGGATAAAAAATAAATTAGGGGTGTAGGTTTCATGTGGCTCAATCACAACTTTCCCTTAGCCCTTACTGTTCCAAAAATAAACAACGTGTGGCAAGTGTGACAAATTAGTTAACTCAAAGGCAAAAGAGGGGATCTAAATAGGTAATATTTCTTCCGATTCATCGCCTGATCGGGTATATCGGCTTCAAGCTCGATCCGGCAAGGCATTCAACCATGAACAATACGGGAACCAGTGTAACGATGATTAATTACCTTCTTGTCGGGTCCATTGATCCTGGTGTACTCGTTCAAGCCCCACTCGGTCTTGTCGGGGTCCTTGTCGCCGGCGAACTTCTTCTGGTAGAAGACCAATGTGAGCTTATAGCCGACGACGACGCCGCCATGCTTCATGGTGGTGAGCGCCTTGCCGCCGCCCGAGGCCTTCCACACGCCGTCCCTGGTGGCGCGCACGGGCTTCGGCCTGCCGGCCCGCCGCGCCGGGAACTCCCTACGGTCGAAGAAGTAGATGAACCCGTCCTCCTCGTGCCTCTCGTACACATCTGCTCCATCGATTTCGATCAATGCCGATATACATCGATCACCATAGAAAAGAAGAGAGAGTCGGAGCTAGCTAGCTAGCTAGCTGGGATATATGTACCGTGGAGATAGGCGGGGTGGAAGTCTCGGATCCTGACGTCGTGGAAGATGCTGGGGAGCGGGTAGGGGAGAGGCCGGCCGTCGAGCTTGTCTTTCAGGAAGCGGATGAGCTCGAGGTCCTTGGGAACGAAGTGGTAGCCCCGCGGGAACCCGTGCTGGTTCTTCCCGTCGTCGACGACCTTCTTCTCCATGTCCAAATCCGCGAGTTGGTCGGCGGGGCGATGCTGATTCGAGTCGAACTCGGCGACGTACTTACGGCGATCGACGAGGAGAAAGAGAGGAGGGAGCGTCGTTCTGATTTTTTGTGTGGCGATGGGGCTTTCATTGGCGGGGAGCTAGGGATGCGTCCGAGTTTGGTTTTGATTTTGAATCTGGCCTGGTTCGGCTTGAAGGTGGCCCAGCTTTGCGATTGTGATCCGAGCTGGGAAAGGATCGGGATCGATCGGGAGTACGGACCTGGTACGCGGTGACCTTGAGCCTAGGGTCTTTTTCTTGAGCCTAGGGTACGCGGTGACGAGGATCGATCAACCCAACGTTCAACGCGTGGTCACGAGAAAAATTAAGGAGTTCGGATCGGCCACGGCGCCAACCTGCTTGCCGCCGGCGCGCGCAGGTCTCTAAACCTTGTCTCACGCGGCGCCAAAATCTTGGCATGGTTACAGAGTTACAGCTAGGCATGGCATGCCAACCAAAAGAAAAGAAAGAAGAATTAAACACTATAAGCAGTGAATAGTGTGATAAGCATCTCCACTCGTTAGCCCCGAAAATGTTTCTGATATACCTAAAAATGTGTCAATTTTCAGAGGTGCCGGACACATTTCGGCTCAATGGGCCACGATTACTCGCGGACCGGCCTACTGCACGCCACCATATATCGCGGCTGACCGTTTCGTGTCTATGACACGCTAAGCCCGCTTGTCGGATCGCGTGTCTAGTCATGTACGACGACTCTCGAGCCGGCTGCAAAACTTGGGAGCGGGCACGGGCCAGTCGGACACATTTTCGCTCGGTCGGGTAGATGAGGGGGGGAGGGGTGTGTGTGTGGGGGGGGGGGGGGGGGGGGGGGTCTGTTGGGCCCTCTTTTCATGCCTGGACCCCCATTGTGTCGTTCGGTGGGCTTTCGTGGGCACCATTGGAGATGCTCTTAGTTCTTGATTATAATGTTAGATATCATTACATTGTAGTATGAAGACTAGATTTAATATGCTATAGTCCATTCTTACCCATTATTTTCAGCTTCCAGGAAAGTTCAAATTGGAATCTCTACTATAAAACTGCTTTTTTTTTACCCTCTCAACTTCCAAAACATGTACAATTTCAATCTTGGTGGAATGGTGGTGCTTGCTTATAAGAGATCTGTCAGGGTTCGACTCACTGATTGATCAAACCAATGAACCATGTTAGCAAGGCAATCTGATAATTCTCTATTGCAGAAAATTATTGTAGCACGTTTCGGTCAGCATTCAGTGTTGAACACATGAGAAGTTGAAGCTAGAAACAAATGTTTTTCTCTCTCTCTCCCCCCCCCCCCCCCCCCCCCCCCCCCCCCCCGCGCGTTGCTCCCGTCCAGGGTGACCTCGGGGGCGACCTCAAAGAAACCTAACTACAGCGGCCTCCCCCACCTCCGTGCCCGCGCCGCCGCCGGAGGAAGCTGCCGGGCGAAGCCTGCGCGGCCGACGGCGGCGGCGGGGCGGCTCCTTGTGGCTCCCTGGGTCTCCGGGCGGCGGGGCTCGGCGTGGCCGGCGGTTCGTCGACGTGCCCCGTGTCCCCTGCGGGCTCCTGCGAGCTGTGCAGCGGCCTGGCGCGGTGGGCGGCGACGGGGGCTCTGCGAGTGGTGGTTGGGCGGCGTGGTGCTGCTCCGTTGGCTGTGGCCCGCCGGGCCCGATCTGGGCCCCCAAGGGCCGGGCGCTCCATCTTCGACAGCAACTCTGGGCGCTCGAATCCGCTCCCTGGCAGCCGCGCGGTTGCGTGCGTGGGGCACGTCGTCGCCTGCAGCAGGCTGCAGCCCGGGGCCGTGGCGGTTCTGGGCTTCGGGCAGTGCTCCTCCGCCTCTGTCGGCATGGTGCTCGGCGGGGTCCGGTGCTCGGCGCTGCGTCCGGCGGCCTCGAGGGATTTGGTGCTTGTGCTAACGTTTGGCCGGGTGTGGTCTCCGCGAGGTGCGGTTGGCTGCGGTGCTGGCTGGTGGTGGTCTTCTGCCTTCTTCTGTAGGGATGTGCTCAAACTCCGGGTGAGAACCCCGCATCGACTTTGTCGTTGCCGGCGGCAGCGGTGTCTTTGGCACCGTTTCCTCGCTGGAGGTGCTGTTGTGGAGCTCCGGAGCCTACAGTACTCAGGTGTTCTCCGGGTGAAAACCTTGGACCCGGCTTGCCGGATCGGATGACGGTGTTGTGCTCGACAACACAACCTCCTTGGAGGCGTCATCTTGGAGACCCTTTGTATGGCTTTGGTTGCTGCGTGAGTGATGGCCCTTCACGTAGTTACCTGCGTGAAAAGTAAATGGGTTAGGTTGAGACTCCAAGTGCAGAGTGTGTAGTAAGTGGAAGACGTGTTTTCCCCACGAGGGTGACTCGAGGGTTTAATATCGAACTCTCGGGGAATCAGTAGTGAAGATTTATCTTTCCTATCCTTCTTTTGGTTACCTACAAAACAAAGTAAATGTTTTGGTCCTCAACCTCACCTAGTGGTTGTCAAGCACAAGGTGTGAGAATGATATCAAGATAATATGCAATGCAAACAAGAAATAAATATGCAATGGTGGTAAATAAATATGCAAGGATGGTGGTAGCAATGATAAATGATATTTTTGGGTTTTATATGATGAATGCAAGATGTAAAAGTGTTTTTGTATTTTCGGATTTTTAAATGGCAGAAAATGGAAAAGTGGTAAAAGTGGTTGGAAAGGTGTTTCTTATGATTAAAAATGGACCGGGGTTCATGGTTTCACAAATGCACTCTCTCTTTAATAAAGTGGTAGACAATGGAACACTAGAGTTGACATATGAGATTGCAACACAACAGTTTAATGACAAGTTATAATTATATGGGCATCACGTCCTAACATAGAGACCTTTTGGTTATTAGTCTCTCTTATACTCCACCAAGATGCGAACTAAATCATAACACCTCAGTAATTAAGATAACTCAGAGTATAGCAATAAGTATCATGACATGAAGTTAAAATAAGAACATGCTAGATCTAGTCATGGAGGAAGTGGCAATGGTCACACCCACATCTCCGGTAGCATGGTATTTCTTTTTATCCCTAGTGAGGCAACAAAGTAAGGTAAAACACCCAAGTGGATCGCAGAACTTTCTCTCACGTTCACTGCACTAGCCACCCCCCGTTACTCCAACTAATGCACACGTTCCCCCTCACACGCTCTCATAAACATGCTTGATCATACAAGTAAATAAGAACGGGGTACATAATATGCATCTACTTTCATAACTGAAACAAAACCATTGCAATCTCAAACATATATTAACTCATAAAAAGATCCACCACAAAGGTATTACATAGATGACCGTAATCATGTTCAGCAGCTCATACGGTACTAATTAGTGAAGCTCGAGAGAGAGAGATACATAAGTTACTTCCACAAACCCATAGTCCAGAGGTGGACTACTCCCTCTTCATCATGGAGACGGTGGAGAAGTCGTTGGAGAAGATGGAGACCACGCCGGCAGCGCCCCGCCGGAGTTTTCCCCCTCCAATCTGCAACTCCAGGTCTCTGTTTCGGTGTTTCTGCGGCGCTCCTTCCAGAGAACGTCGGGGGACTATTTTTATAGGCGTTTTTAGGTCAAAACGGAGTCGGTGGAGGAAAGATCGACGGCAACGGAGCTCCGAGGCCAAAAGGGGGGTCCCACGCGGCCAGGTACAGGGCCGCGTGGGCCCACCTATCTTGGCCCTCGGGCCTCCGCTTGTTTGCTTCCTTCGCTCCCACGCTTTGTTCCTTCCAAAAATGATGCTCGTAAATTTCCAGGTCATTTGGACGTCGTTTGGGTCCCTGAAACATTAAAATATAGAAATAGGGTTTTCTGCCTGCGCAGGGTTAATTCCATAAAAAATAGGAAACATATCAAATATTCCCAAAATCATTATAAAACAGTGATATAACCCTTATATGATGCAAATATGACTGGAATATAAGTAAAATAATGCAAAGTTCATGTATGCATTTTACATGCATCAACATCCCCAAGCTTAACCTATACTCGTCCTCGAGTATGAAGGTGATAAAACTAACATGGACTTTGCAATTTAATACTATCAATGGATATCAAAGATGATTACTATTGCTACATAGAGTCAAATGATTCATTCTTAAAAGGAGTAGCAATATGCAAGATAGTTTATGAAGTGATATCAAGTATTCAATGCAAGGATGTTCAATGATAATTCACAAAGTGTAACATAAGAGAAAAGTACTATGGACCACATGTATGCATAATAATAAGAACATCCTACAATGGTCATAGAGTATTGATGAAAATCTGAATATAAAAGGTGGACACTTTGGAAAGATATATATGAGTAGAGGTAAAGCATGAATAAATTTCATCTAACTTCTGAACTTCTCTACTTAAGTCAATGATTGTAATATGGTAATCCTTGGTGTCAAGCTCTCATTCCCCTATCATAGCATCTTGAATGATTAAGTTTAAAGTGAAAGCAATATGAGTAGTGTGCTTGACAAAGTACAGGTTGAAAGTCTCATGCCCCTTGAATACAAGTACCTACTCCATGTGTTACTCAACTTGGAAAACAAAGCAAGTTCAAGTTAAATATCATTGTAAGTAATAATAGTATCATTAAGAGCGTCAACTGGGGTACCTCTTGTCCCAGGATATGGAACAAGCCCATATCAAAATGACAAGACAAACAAACAAATGAACAATCTCAACACCCTTTTTATTTACCATTGATAGCTTTTTATTGTAAGGTGTATCACAGAAGGTTCACCATAGCATGTAAGTAAATTTCCACCATGAATGATGCATGGCTTAGATTAGCGGCCCAGGCGTCTCTCTAACCATTTATACAAACTCATTTAAACTCACTTCATTTCCCATTTATTTCACCCATGGTAAGCATCCATAAACAAAAGTACATGATATCAACTAAATGAGATGAAGTGCAATGTTGAAAGCTTGCCATGTGACAGCACATATGAGCTAACTCTCAACCAAAGACATTTGTCAAGCCACAACTCATAATTTTAATCACAATGGGTCATATTTTATTTATGCAATGAAAGTAAAGTGTGCATCAAGTTCGAGAGAGCTATATAACCAACTTTTCCCACAACAATTAACAACATAAGCATTTTCATTCAGAGGTATAGATAACACAAATATCATGATAAACATACTCGGAATAGCATAAAGCTAATAGGTAGATATGGTGGACTCACTGGAAAAACTTTGGTTGAAGGTGTTGGAAACAAGTTTTTGCTTGTTGGAATTTTTGGGCTAGCAAGAGGGAGAAAGTTGACCATCTAAATGCATGCATGAGTGTCCATAGAACTAACTAATCCATGTTAAAACAAGTAAATAACATTTAGCATCAAAACATGAATAAAAGATAGCTCTTGATAAAATATTTGCAAATTATTACTCATTAACAAGCTCATGAATCATGCAATATATGTATCTTTTAAAATTAACTCAACATCCCTTTTCCCAATCTTATAATAGCATCCAACATAATTCAACCCAAATTTCCAGTAGCTCTCTCATATATAAATGATAGTGTGGTGGTCTCACAAAATAAAAATCAAACCTAAACAAACAAAAAGACGCTCCAAGTTTATGCGATAAAGTGTTTCGATCGAAAAACAGAAGTTAGACGTGTGCAAACCGAGAGTGTGTAGGTCCAGTGGGGTTGTCTTCACATCCCCAAGCTTATGGTCTTCACCATCCTTGGATAGCTCTTGGTGCATCTCCTCTAATCCCTGTGAAAAAACTTCAAAACACCGTTTCTCCCATTTCTTTTTCTGTGGGGCACATTAGTAGTGATAAACAAATAGATTTCTTGCTGCATATAATCCTTAGACAAAAATTCATATGAATGTCCAGAAATGTATAATGTTGTATGCCTACTCATAAACTCAATTGGATCAAAAAGATTCAAGTTAAAAGTTCTAAGCATGCATCAAACAAAATGGGACAGAATCTGTCCAGAAAAACAGCAGCAGCAAAACGTATTTTTCTACCCTACTTAACTTTGTCGAAAATTCCGAAAAATTCATGCATACAGAGGATGAAAAGTTGCACTACAGTTTAAATATGAGCTCATTCGGAGTTACAGAATAAGAATTAAAAATCATACCGTGCACAGATTCGTGCAGGAATAAATCTCCGAACGCTATAAGCAACTTTTCAACCAAAATGAGTAAAACTTGGCACTTTATTAAAAATTCCAGAAACTAAACTAAACACTAAGTCTCTTGTTACAGCAAGAGGACACAAAGAAAATCACAAATAAAAACAACCGGGTTGCCTCCCGTAAAGCGCTTTCTTTATAGCCATATAGCTAGGCTTCTTACTTGATGTTTATTGTGGACGAAGCTCATGAGGGAGCTTGAACTTTGGTGGTCCCTCTTCCTTGGGAAGTGTTCCATGCACTTCTTGTGTGGAAACTGAAACTTCACATTCCCTTCTTTTGAATCAATGATAGCACCTGTAGTACGAAGAAAAGGTCTTCCAAGAATAATTGGACTAGAGGTTTTATTCCCCATATCCATGATTAGAAAATCAACAGGCACAAATGTCATATGTAACTCTACCATAACATCACTTACTTTTCCTAAAGCATGTTTAATGGAATCATCAGCAAGTGCAAGTTCAATAGAGCATTTTTCAAGATTTTTCAATTCAAGTACTTCATATAGTTCTTTAGATAAAACAGAGACACTAGATCCTAGATCAAGTATAGCATGGTGTGTCTCTTTTCCAATGGTTACTAGGACTTTGGGAATCCATACATCCCCAAGCTTAGGTGGTATCATAGCCTCTTGGTTGTACCTAGCAATCTTTTCTTTTAACACATGATTAGCAATATAAGAACCAAAACCAGCTTGGTTAACATTATGAAGGATCACTTGCAAATTTTTGTAAGATAGATATTAATTCATGCAAGCTACAATTCTCTAAGTCAAGCAATGGATCCTTTACTTCACTAAGCATTTTAACTTCTTCAACTTTCTTCTTTTTTAACCCAAGCTTGTTGCTTAACAGGAACTTCTTTCACATGCTTAAATGATGAGTCTTTTCTTATTGAATCACTAACACAAACCAGCTTTTCCTCAATTCTATTGAGGTAAACATCTTTTTCAAGAAATTCCTTCTCACATAATCTTAGTTTATGCATGACATTAACTAATTCATTGTTTATCTTGGGAATAATGTTTTCAGAATAAGATACTAGTTGTTCAAAATCCTCTTTACTTGGTAGCTTCTCTAACTTAGTTTCAAATTTATCTTTGGATAATGCAAGTGCTACCGCGGTGTCCTCCAACTTTTTCTTGCTACCCACAAAGCTACCAAAGATTCTTCTAAGTGTCATGGCTGCACAAGGTGGTGTTGACAACACAAAACTTCCCCCTGTAGCCCCATCTAAAGCATTTTGGTACCAAGGGTCTATTCCATAATAGAAGTAAAGGTTTAGCTTTTCATCTTCACAAGGTGTAGGATCTTCATAGTGCATCCTATTAATTCTTACCCAAGCATCTTTTAATGTTTCTCCATGATATTGTTTAAAATTAGAAACCGAATTCAATGGAGGACTCACTCCTTGTTTGTTTCCCAGAACCATGATTGCAAGTTTTTATGTGTTTTTTAATTTTTTATGCAAAACTGAAAATAAATATGCAAGACAATGACAAAACAAGATAAATTGCTTTGAAGGTAAAGATGGATAAGATGATGCTCACGTAGGTGCAACCTCCCCAAGCTTAGGTGTTAGCACAAGTTGGTGATGAAGTTGACTTGGTGAGATATCCTTGGATAAACCGGCACCAGAAAACAGAGCTAGTGTAGGGGACCCTTGGATAAACCTTTCAGCAATGATTCCCCGGCAACGGCGCCAGAAAACAGTCTTGATGGCCCTTCACGTAGTTACTGTGTGAAAAGTAAATGGGTTAGGTTGAGACTCCAAGTGCAGAGTGTGTAGTAAGTGGAAGACGTGTTTTCCCCACGAGGGTGACTCGAGGGTTTAATATCGAACTCTCGGGGAATCAGTAGTGAAGATTTATTTTTCCTATCCTTCTTTTGGTTACCTACAAAACAAAGTAAATGTTTTGGTCCTCAACCTCACCTAGTGGTTGTCAAGCAAAGGTGTGAGAATGATATCAAGATAATATGCAATGCAAACAAGAAATAAATATGCAATGGTGGTAAATAAATATGCAAGGATGGTGGTAGTAATGATAAATGATATTTTTGGGTTTTATATGATGAATGCAAGATGTAAAAGTGTTTTTGTATTTTTGGATTTTTAAAATGGCAGAAAATGGAAAAGTGGTAAAAGTGGTTGGAAAGGTGTTTCTTATGATTAAAAATGAACCGGGGTTATGGTTTCACAAATGCACTCTCTCTTTAATAAAGTGGTAGACAATGGAACACTAGAGTTGACATATGAGATTGCAACATGATGACGTGAAACACACGTTCGTTGGGAGACCCCAAGAGGAAGGTATGATGTAGTCAGCAGCAAGTTTTCCCTCAGAAAGAAACCAAGGTTATCGAACCAGTAGGAGCAGCAACTCTTCAGAAGGTTGTCAACGGCGCCAGAAAAATAGCTGTCGCAGGGAGTCTGGACTGTTGACGTGGAATCTGCACACAACACAATCAAACTACTTTGCCCCAACGAAACAGTGAGGTTGTCAATCTCACTGGCTTGCTGAAAACAAAGGATTAAACGTATGGTGTGGAAAATGAGTATTAAATTGCAGAGAATGAAAAAGGAACAGTTTGCAGTTTGTGGTTGTTTAATCAGTGTAAAAGAATGGACCGGGGTCCACAGTTCACTAGTGGTGTCTCTCCATAAAAGATAACTAACATGTTGGGTGAACAAATTACAGCTGGGCAATTGACGAATAGTGAGCGCATGACAATGCATATACATGACATGTTGACTACTATGATATTTAATTGGGCATTACGACATAATACATAGATCGTTATCCAACAGCATCTATGACTAATAATCCACCGCCGGGTTGTCATCCGAGTCCCCCGTTGGTATTAAGTTGCAAGCAACGGATAATTGCATTAAGTAAAGTGCGTAATGTAAACAAACACATATGCCGTGGACATAGCATCGTTAGGTTATCCCTAGTGGCAACAGCACATCCACAACCTTAGAACTTTCTGTCACTGTCCCAGGTTAAACGGAGACATGAACCCACTATCTAGCATAAATACTCTCTCTTGGAGTTACAAGCATCTACTTGGCCAAAGCATCTACGAGTAACGGAAAGCATGCAAGATCTTAAATAACATATAAGATAGATTGATAATCAACTTGACATAATATTCAATATTCATCGGATCCCAGCAAACACAACATGTAGCATTACAATAATATGATCTTGATCATGTAGGGCAGCTCACAAGATCTAAACATGATGGCACAAAGTGGAGAGACAACCATCTAGCTACTGCTATGGACCCGTAGTCCAAGGATGAACTACTCACGCATCACTCCGGAGGCAGGCATGGCGATGTAGAAGCCTCCGGTGACGATTCCCCTCTCCGGCAGGGTGCCGGGAAGAGGTTCTGAACCCTCCCGAGCTAGGGTTGACGACGGCGGCGTCTCTGGAACTTTTCGTGGATATTTGCTCAGGTACTTAGGGTTTTCGCGTCGGGGGGAATAAGTAGGCGAAAGGGCGGCGGCTGGAGACCCGAGGGGCCCACACCACCCAGGGCGCGGCAGAGGGGGGCCCGCGCCCTGGCGTGTGGGGCCCGTGGCTCCTCTCCGTCGCTCTTTGCTCCGTCAGTGGTTCTGGAAAATAGGGACCCCCGTGTAGTTTCGTCCAATTCCGAGAATATTTCCAGACTAGCTTTTCTGGAATACAAAAACAGCAGAAAACAGGAACTGGCACTTCGGCATCTTGTTAATAGGTTAGTCCCAAAAAATGTATAAAAGTGATATAAAGTAGATGCAAAACATGTAGCAATTGGTATAAAACAAGCATGGAACATCAAAAATTATAGATACGTTTGAGACGTATCAGCATCCCCAAGCTTAGTTCCTACTCGTCCTCGAGTAGGTAAACGATAAAAACAAATAATTTTTGAGGTGACATGCTACTATCATAATCTTGATCATATAATATTGCAAGGCACATGTAAATGAATGAAGTGATCCAAGTCAATGGTCTATAATTTGCTACAAATAGATAATGAGTAAACAATGAATCACACAAGCTAAACGTTTTCATGAATAGTACTTTCGAGACAAGCATCAAACAGTTTTGCATAAGTGTTAACTCATAAAGCAATAGTTTCTAATAAAAGGTATTTAATCAACACAAAGGAAGAATTTAGTTTCAGCATTTGCTTCAACTTTCAACATATTTATCTCATGGATATTGTCAACACAAAGTAGTATAACAAGTCCAATACATTGCATATAACGCATGTTGTAACAAAGTTGACACTAGTGTTTGCTTGTGGAAGACAGAAAGAATAGGAAAACTGACTCAACATAAAAGTAAAAGAAAGGCCCTTCGCAGAGGGAAGCAGGGATTAAATCATGTGCTAGAGCTTTTAGGTTTTTGAAAGCATATAGAGATTGCATAAAATATTTGATACTCCTCCCAACCTTGCTAACACAAGCCATGGCTAACCGAATCCTCGGGTGCCTTCCATCAATCACATACCATGGAGGAGTATCTATTTTTGAGAGGTGTTTGTTAATTGTCAACGAATGGTAGCGGGTGAGAACAGTATTCTACCTGTCGAACGGACTTTTAAGAGCGGCTCCCATGAAGGACGTTATTTCTACCAGCAAGGCAGATCATCCCTCTTTCTCTTTGGTTTACACACATTCAGGTATTTCACTGTTTGTCATTGCTTACTGATGAATCAGGGCAAAAGTGTGAAGAGAATTAATTGGTTAAAGTTGTAATTAATTGGGACTGGGCACCCCGTTGCCAGCTCTTTTTGCAAGTTATTGGATAAGCGGATGTATATGCCACTAGTCCAGGTGTAAAAGTCCACTCGACAAATAGAATAAAGAATAACCACACTAATTCCTCATGAGCTAGTAAACATTGACACAAAAAGGGAATAATAACATTTTGAATAATTTAAAGGTAGCACATGAAAAATTTACTTGGAGTGGCAAGGAAATACCACATATAGGTAGTTATGGTGGACACAAATGGCATGGATTTTGGCTCAAGGATTTGGATGCACGAGAAGCATTCCCTCTCAGTACAGAGTTTAGGCTAGCAAGGTTATGTAAGCAAACAAGAATATCAACCCGTACACCAAGTTTTATATGACAAACATATTGCAAACGTTATAAGACTTCATACCGTCTTCCTTGTTAACCAAACCCTGTTATTAGAAAATATCTAGACCTTAGAGGTACCACCGATGCAAACCAAATTTTCAACAAGCTTTACGGTAGTTCTTCACTAATAGGCTTAACTCATGTGATGCACAATTTAATCATGATCTACTTGTTAACTCAAAACAATTGACAAGCATCAAGTTATCCATTTTAGTGATCTACAAGATTAAGCAAGTTTTTCCTTATACCAATTACCACATGCAACATTTTCTGAACCAACCAAACACCAATCAATTTATTTCATCAACTCTCCAAACAAATATAAGTGAAGCAAGAGAGTACTTTCTACAAAAGAAAGCTAATAGCTCTGACAAGAGATACATGAAAACAAGAGCTAAAAGCTGAACAGCGCTAGATATGAATACTCAACAAATATAAGTGAAGAATAGGAGTATTCTCATGAAAAAGCGGAGCGTGTCTCTCTCCCAATCAAGAATGCTAGGGTCCAGTCAAGCTTTATTGAAAATAAAATGCAATACTGAAAATAAAAAGCACACAGACGCTCCAAGAAAAGCACATATGATGTGAAAGAATTAAAATATAGTTTCACTAGAGATGACCTGATAATTTTGACGATGAAGAAGGGGATGCCTTGGGCATCCCCAAGCTTAGACGCTTGAGTCTTCTTGAAATATGCTGGGGAGATCCATGGGAGCCTCCCCAAGCTTAAGCTCTTCACTCTTCTTGATCCTATTATATCATCCTTCTCTCTTGACCCTTGAAAACTTCCGTCACACCAAACTCAAAGTAGATCTCATTAGAGGGTTAGTGCATAATCAAAAATTCACATGTTCTGTAAAGACGCAATATGATTTGTTACTTTAAACATTAGCTACAGCCACTGATGTTATGTGAAGCTCTTCCACCCAAAAAAGAATTTCACTCAACACTAGTAAAAGAGAGAATGCGAAAAATAAAAAGGCATAATCTGTCTAAAACAGAACAGTCCGCAAAGACGAATTTTTTCGAGGCACTTACGACGCTCAGATCGAGAAACTCTGAACTAATGAAAGTTTCAGACATTCATAAAGATTACGCACAAAAATTTCAGATTTTTAACAATCTGGTGATTTTAGGAATTTCGTACAGTGAACAGCAAAAATCTGTTTCTGCGCAGCAATCAAAATTAAGCATCATCTTATCATTAGAGGCTACTCTTGGCACAACAATGCGAGAAAATAAAGATACAAAGGAGTTGCTACAGAAGTAAACAAACTCCTTGACTCAATAAAAGAAAAATTGCAGAAAAATAAAATGGGTTGCCTCCCATAAGCGCTTTTCTTTAACGCCTTTTAGCTAGGCACAAAGCATGCATCAAGTATTACCAAGTGAAGAAGCATCAACATTCTTACGCTTAGCTCTCTTACCTTTACCTTTATCTTTAGGAAATACTTGGTTACACATAGGTGAAGAGGCGAAATTCATAGTGCCTTGGCCCACATCTATTATTGCTCCAAAGCGTTTCAACAGGACCTTCCAAGCGTAATTTGTCCTACTCCTGCACATTCAATGACAAGATAATCAATAGATATTGTTATCCCTAAGAGTTTTGTAAATACTCCTTCAGCTACTCCCCTTGGTAATTTAATAGTATTATCACCCAAAGTTATACAATCTTCGCATTTGGAAAGCTCCCAAAGATTTAAGGAATCATAAATATTCTTGGGCATTAAACAGAATTCAGACATAATATCACAGCGAGAATGAAAAGTTTCACCATTTATAACAACTTTTACTGAGGAATCCATCCCGATGGTTCAAAATTTACTGGCACATTATCATAATGTTCACGAATCTGATTATACCCTTCTTTAGACCAGATATGTTCGTTTCAAGAGCGTTAAGTCTATCACTTATGCTTGTCAAAGCCAAATCAATTTTAGTGATTGGGGGCTAGAAATTGTAATCAATTTTTTTATAGCATTAAAAGCTTGATCCCCATCATAACGAAGGAAATCTCCTCCTACCACAGCATCTAAAGCATATCTGTAGCAAAGAACAAGACCAAAATAAAAGCTACTAAGAAGCAGGCTTAAAGTCATTTTAGGTTCAGTTTTAGCATAGGACTCAGATATTCTAGACCAAGCATCTTTAAAACTCTCCTCACTCCCTTGCTTGAAAGTGAAGATCTCTTCTTCAGGTGACATTACTACTGGAACAGGGCTAGACATGATGACTAACAGAAAACAAAACTGAAAATAAACTAAATGCAAGTAACTAATTTTTTTGTGTTTTTGATAATTGAAAGCAAACAAGATAAAATAAAATAAACTAAGCAAGACAAAAACAAAGTAAAGAGATTGGAAGCGTGAAACTCCCCTTGCAGAAGACTGCTGTCTCCCCGGCAACGGCGCCAGAAAAATAGCTTGATGACGTGAAACACACGTTCGTTGGGAGACCCCAAGAGGAAGGTATGATGTAGTCAGCAGCAAGTTTTCCCTCAGAAAGAAACCAAGGTTATCGAACCAGTAGGAGCAGCAACTCTTCAGAAGGTTGTCAACGGCGCCAGAAAAATAGCTGTCGCAGGGAGTCTGGACTGTTGACGTGGAATCTGCACACAACACAATCAAACTACTTTGCCCCAACGAAACAGTGAGGTTGTCAATCTCACTGGCTTGCTGAAAACAAAGGATTAAACGTATGGTGTGGAAAATGAGTATTAAATTGCAGAGAATGAAAAAGGAACAGTTTGCAGTTTGTGGTTGTTTAATCAGTGTAAAAGAATGGACCGGGGTCCACAGTTCACTAGTGGTGTCTCTCCATAAAAGATAACTAACATGTTGGGTGAACAAATTACAGCTGGGCAATTGACGAATAGTGAGCGCATGACAATGCATATACATGACATGTTGACTACTATGATATTTAATTGGGCATTACGACATAATACATAGATCGTTATCCAACAGCATCTATGACTAATAATCCACCGCCGGGTTGTCATCCGAGTCCCCGTTGGTATTAAGTTGCAAGCAACGGATAATTGCATTAAGTAAAGTGCGTAATGTAAACAAACACATATGTCCGTGGACATAGCATCGTTAGGTTATCCCTAGTGGCAACAGCACATCCACAACCTTAGAACTTTCTGTCACTGTCCCAGGTTAAACGGAGACATGAACCCACTATCTAGCATAAATACTCTCTCTTGGAGTTACAAGCATCTACTTGGCCAAAGCATCTACGAGTAACGGAAAGCATGCAAGATCTTAAATAACATATAAGATAGATTGATAATCAACTTGACATAATATTCAATATTCATCGGATCCCAGCAAACACAACATGTAGCATTACAATAATATGATCTTGATCATGTAGGGCAGCTCACAAGATCTAAACATGATGGCACAAAGTGGAGAGACAACCATCTAGCTACTGCTATGGACCCGTAGTCCAAGGATGAACTACTCACGCATCACTCCGGAGGCAGGCATGGCGATGTAGAAGCCTCCGGTGACGATTCCCCTCTCCGGCAGGGTGCCGGGAAGAGGTTCTGAACCCTCCCGAGCTAGGGTTGACGACGGCGGCGTCTCTGGAACTTTTCGTGGATATTTGCTCAGGTACTTAGGGTTTTCACGTCGGGGGGAATAAGTAGGCGAAAGGGCGGCGGCTGGAGAGGCCTGTGGGGCCCACACGCACCTGGGCGCGCCAGAGGGGGGCCCGCGCCCTGGCCACGTGTAAATGTAAGAGAATGTAATTAAAGAGAGCAAAGCTATAGGAAATTATTGTTTCATTCATTCAGTTGTGTTTAAGTGAAGCCCAATATGTAAATGACATAGTCTTATATGTGGTGCGCACTGCGCAATTTTTTTAATCTAACTACACTTGGTGTAGTCGCTACACCTCATGACATGGGCATACAAGGTATTAAGAATAAGTAACTTGATGATTAAAATCTCTAGGACTTTGCTCAATTTTTTAAGTTTTTTGCTAAAATAAAAATCCCCAGGCCATGTAAACGCACAATAAAATAATTAATCAAGGCAAAGACTAACCATCACATTAGCTGGTGATATAAAACTAAAATCTATTGTTTGTTTTAGAGAGGAGACATAAATAGGTGTAGGCAATTTCATTCACATACACTCCAGTGATTGCTTTGAAGGCCGACACGACCCGTTTAGCTGCGTGCCGGAAAGAGCATTTTCAACTAGACCCCCTACTTCCTCCATACGTCCGAGCGTACAATCTGGACACGGTCCAGACAGAAAAACACCAGCCAACCAGACCCCATATCTTGCCCAAATGTTTGGGTTGTTCGTCAATAGCTCATACTCAGCCCATATGTGAGGCGGGGGGGGGGGGGGGGGTCTGCCACGTCGGATTCAACCCTGTCTGACCCCACATCCCAGACTAAACCCTAACTCACCCTCGACGATCCACTTGACTCCACTCTCATCCCCGGCCTCTATCATTCCTCTCCGCTCAATCATGGCCGGATCTGGAAGCGGATGTGGGTCCGAAGCCGAGCTCTACAGGGATGCGTTTGTGGTGGAGTAGGTTTATCGCTCCGCGTGAGACGATGAGGATCTCGCTCGTCGCTGCTCGCGGTAGAACAAGAGAGCCGCGTGGGATTGCCAGAGTCAATGCAGCCACCGCGGGTCGGGAAACTGTTGGAAATATGCCCTAGAGGCAATAATAAAGATTGTTATTATCATATTTCCCATGTTCATGATAGATGTTTATACTCCATGCTAGAATTGTATTAACTGGAAACATAATACATGTGTTGTTTCATAAACAACACAGTGTCCTAGTAAGGTTCTACTAGACTAGCTCGTTGATAAATTGATGGTTACGGTTTCTTAACCATGGACAAGGGTTGTCAATTAATAACGGGGTCATGTCATTAGGGGACAGACCCAATTTTTTTGTCAAGTGTTATATTTCTTGGACCATGAGATTATGTAACTCCCTGGCACCGGAAGAAGCTTTGGGGGCATCAAACGATACATCGTAACTGGGTGATAATTAATATGTCTTATAGTATCTCGGAAAATTCTTGTTGGATTGCGTATTTCAAGACTGAGATTTGTCCCTCCATGTAATGGAGAGAGATACTCTGGGCCCACCAGTAACACACATTTCGTATCTCTTGCAAGCATGTGGCTAAGGAGTTAGTCACATAGAATGTTGTATTACGGAACAAGTAAAGAGTACTTGCCGGTAACGAGATTGAACTAAGTATAGAGATACCGGAGTTCAAGTCTCGGGTAAGTAAAATATCATGAGACAAAGGGAATGGAATATGGATTGCTTCAATCCACGACATAATGGTTCACACGATAAGAAACTTCGTGTATAATGTGGGAGAGCTCATGGGTCTCCAGATCGCTGTTCGTTATTAACCGGAATGGTTCCGGTGCATGTCTACATTATATCGATCCCGTAGGGTCACACGCTTAACATCGTAGCATTCTTATAAAACGTGTTTGTAACTAGATTAAATGAGAGAAGGATTCCCCGAAGGTGTTTCGGGTGATCTTGGAATAGTTTCGTGAGGTCATAGATAGGGCTGGACATAAAGCTCGAAGCTCGGCAAGCTTAATGAGTGCTCGGTAGCTCGACTCGTTTGAGCTCGGCTCGTTTTCTTAACGAACCGAGCTGAGCAGCAATTTTAGCTCGTTAACACTAACGAGTAAACAATCAATCTAAGGAGTTTCACGAGCTACTCGCTAAGCTCGTTAGCATCGTCGCAGCAGGCTGCAAATCTGTATAGCTGGCCTTATAATGTAGCCAATCTAACGTTAATATGCAAATAGCCTATCAGGAGAACCAAAAAATCTTCTCTATATGGACGAAAAAAATTGTTGCTCCTGATGCTTGCTTGATAGCTTGCTTAATTAGCTGAATACCCTGATACATCTTCTTAACGAGCTTTAACGAGTTGCTCGCGAGCGCTCGCGAACATATAACGAACCGAGCCAATCTTTAAATTTAGCTCGTTATCCTTACCGAGCTTAACGATCCGAGCCTTCACGATCACGAGTCATAACGAGCCGAGCCTTAACGATCCGAGCAGCCGTTAGTCCAGCCCTAGTCACAGATGACTCTGGAGGTGTCCAAAATAATCTAGTACGTGTTATATATGGAATGTTCTAGAAACATAATCTAGAATATTGTGAAATATCTGGAACATTGTGGAAGGCTCTGTAAGGGAGGAGGCAACCATGTGGCATGGCCCATGACATGTGTTGCATTGAGAATCAATGCCACTAGACATGAGTTGCCTTGCATGCCACCGAACCCGACATGTGTCTAGGCACACACCATGTGGTGACGTAGGTACCTTGAAAGCCAAGGCACCTGGCCCTATTTACCCGTTAGCGCAGCCAAGTAAGGTTTCATAAACAACAAAGTGTCCCTAGTAAGCCTCTACTAGACTAGCTCGTTGATCAATTGATGGTTACGGTTTCCTAATCATGGACAAGGGTTGTCAATTAATAACGGGGTCATGTCATTAGGGGACAAACCCAATTTTATTGTCAAGTGTTATTTTTCTTTGACCATGAGATTATGTAACTCCTGGCACCGGAAGAAGCTTTGGGGGCATCAAACCATACTTCGTAATTGGGTGATAATAAAGGTGTCTTATAGGTATCTCGGAAAATACTTGCTGGGTTGCATATTTCAAGACTGAGATTTGTCCCTCCATGTAATGGAGAGATATACTCTAGGCCTACCGGTAACACACATGTTGTATCTCTTGCAAGCACGTGGCTAAGGAGTTAGTCACAGAGAATATTGTATTACAGAACAAGTAAATAGTACTTGCCGGTAACGAGATTGAACTAGGTATAGGTATAGAGATACCGGAGTTCAAGTCTCGGGTAAGTAAAATATCATGAGGCAAAGGGAATGGAATATGGATTGCTTCAATCCACGACATAGTGGTTCACACGATAAGAAACTTCGTGTATAATGTGGGAGAGCTCATGGGTCTCCAGATCACTGTTCGTTATTAACCGGAATGGTTTCGGTGCATCTCTTCATTATATCGAGCCCGTAGGGTCACACGCTTAACAGAGCAGCATTCTTATAGAACGTGTTTGTAACTAGATTAAATGAGATAAGGATTGCCAAAAGGTGTTTTGGGTGATCTTGGAATAGTTCTGTGATGTCACAGATGACTCTGGAGGTGTCCGAAATAATCTAGTACGTGTTATATATGGAATTTTCTAGAAACGTAGTCTAGAATATTGTGAAATATCTGGAACCTTGTGGAAGGCTCTGTAAGGGAGGAGGAAACCATGTGGCATGGCCCATGACATGTGTTGCATTGAGAATCACTAGACATGTGTTGCCTTGCATGCCACCCAACCTGACATGTGTCTAGGCACACGCCATGTGGCGTCATAGGTACCTTGAAAGCCAAGGCACCTTGGCCCTATTTACCCCTTAACACAAACAAGTAAAGGTTTGGTTGTTTATCCATTCGCACAAGGGAAGAGTTCACCTAGGTAGCACTCCTCAGCCACAACACCCATACTCTCGTGGAAATACTGTCGGGATTTCTACCTCTCTTGGGTAGTGATCTAGAGAATATCTCGGAGACCTTATCTACGTCAAGCTCGTTCCCCTGACGTCGGTACTGGAGCATCGTGACGTGCACGGAGACGCTACTTCTGGAACACGTGGGTACCTCGGAGGTGTCGTCTTCTTCGATACTTGATCGTGGAGCTGTTGCGAGTGAGAGGTGGGAGGGAGGGGGCATCGACGGGAGTCGGTTTTGACGGGAGCAAGGAGATATTCTCGCGACTCGGAGGTATCGCCTAGCTGTGGGAATCGGCAACGACTACGCCAACCATGTGTGTAACTGTTTTTGCTCGTGTTCTCCAAGGGTATGAAGATCTACTCTCTCTCTCGTTACAAGCATTCTCCTAGATTATATCTTGGCTGTTCGTTTGCATCTCGTAGGCCAATTTTGTTTTCTATTGTGTGAATCCCATCAGAAAACTCATGCACTGGATCCGGACCAGTGTTCGGCCATCAGTTGGTTTGTCCATGCACATCTTCTTTACCGTTGTAGGATTAATTTTTAGAACCGTAGTCTAATTGTGATACTTGTTGGTTCAATGCCGGACACAAAGCCATCAAGACTGAATCCCTACTCCGTTCACGAGAATGAGTTGTTGTGCAAGCCTTTGTTGGCCCAACGAAATTCCGGTGATGAATCAAACTACTCGGACTTTTGGGAAAAAATCCACCAAATATTCAGTGAAAATCCGGAAGCAAGGCAAACTGAGCAATGTCTCCGCCATAGATGGGCATCCATTACTGACTCGAATAACAAGTTTGCGGAATGTTATGCCCAAGCGGGAAATATAAGTTTTGTGTGCTTCGTTTTTGTTGTTCACTTCACTTATTGCATATGTTGAGTGATTCTTTTATTTGCTAGAAAGAGTCGGTGAAACTTTTGTACAATCAACTGGAGAGAATGTCATTGCGGTTGAGCCATTGTTGGAACATATTGAAGAGGATATTCGCTCCCAAAATAACAAGGGGAAAGGAAAATCAGGTTTATTTCTCCATAGTTAACAAAAGGGGTGATTGATTCATTCCCAAATTTGTGATGAATTTGTGATAACTATGTGATGAATCTGTGATAAATTTGTGGTTAAACTTTGCGTGCATGTGTTTGCATATTTTTTATGGTTAGAGGTGGTTGTGGGAAGAACAAAATAGGGGATGTCCCGACCCTATTCACGGATAGCGGCAAATTTGCCAGGCGGTTGTAGATGCTCTAACGGGCCAGACCGCGTTTTTCGGCCCGTTTGGCCGGTTGTACGGAGTAGACAATTTTGACATTTTTTGAACCTATCATACAAAATGGACCAAAATTTTAATATTTCATGATCTAACCCTTTTTCATTGCGTCTGGCTTGAAACCTCATGCTCTATTGCATGACGCCCCGGCAAAAGGCGTCATAAACCATGCCCCGTACGCAGTATGTCATATATTTAAATTTTATGTTTTTATGACATACTGCATGAGTGAAAAACAAAAACAAAAAACAAAATTTTGGAAAAAATAAAATTGGAACAATAAATGGACTTGCGACCTATGCATAGAAAACACAGCACACCACGTTGAGACCAGTGAGGTAGAGTCTTGAATCAATGCTTAGAGCAATTTTATTATATTTTGGTTTGGACGCTACTACATTTAGAACGTTCTACGGTTAACCTTAACCATAGAATATTAGGATAACACGCTTTTGAAACGGTCAAAATCATGACGGGCCCTCTTCCATACATGCAGAAAAAGACAAAACTGATGATGTCATCCGCATCAAATGTGAAATTTGAAAATTGAAAAAGTTTTGTAGCTCAAACCATTTATCCGATTCAAAATCCGTTTTCACCGTTGGACTAGTCGCGACGAAATCTTCGAAACTAGATCCCATGTTAATATGTTTCGACGACTTTTTTTTCGGACCCAAAAGTTACCAACCAGTAATTACGTGAGTTATCCACACTGAATTATATAAGTTACCCACCATATTAACAATTACTCCTCCGTTCCTAAATATAAGATGTTTTACCATTTGTCCACATTCACATATATTTAGATCTATGTAGACATATTTTAGTGTGTATGCACACTCATTTTAGTATGCACCTAGAAACACGTTGAAGAGCTACAATGTCTTATATATTGAAACGGAGGGAGTAGTTTTCTGCTCAAAACTAGATCCAACTTTTTTATTGTTCTTTTCGATATTTTTTCAAGTTTTGAAGTTACAAACTAATTTTATAAGTGGGTTATCAATTATGTATGGTATTGTATCGTTCACAAGCGGCAACCATACATCAAAATAGTTGTGCAACTTCATAAGTATTAGGGTGAACTATGGTGATAACTATGTCGATTTCACGATGACAACTACACCCTAAAAGAGATGGGTAAGTCTATAAATACCGGATTGGTAAATATTATTTAGAGAACAAGATACTAATTCAATATAACTATACATGAACGCATGGGTAACTCCATCAATACCATGTGGGTTACTATTACCGAGAGAGTATGGTAACTTTATCGATTTCGTGGTGGATAATTAAATCATGAACACATGGATAAGTCTACATATTTTGGGTGGGTAACTCCATAATTACTTGGTGGGTAACTATTAACGAAAGACTATAGTAACTAAATCGTTTCTTGGTGGGTAACTATATGATGAAACATGGGTAACCCATGACTACATGGTGCTTAACTCCATCAATACTAGATGGACAATTATTACCGACAGAATAGTGTAACTATATCAATTTTGTGGCGGATAACTATATCATGAATATATGGGTAATTACATAATTTATGGGTGGGTAACTCCATCTATACTTTGTGGGTAACTGTTACCGAGAGAGTATGATAACTACATCGATTTTGTTGTGATAACTATATCATAAACACATGGATAACTCTATCAGTACTAGATGAGCAACTGTTACCCTAGTGAGTAGGGTAACTAAATATATTTCATTGGGATAACTATATCATGAATGCATGGGTAACTCCATCAGTACTGAGTGAATAACAATTACCTAGAGAGTAGGTTAACTATATAAATTTCGTCGGGATAACTATATCATAAATGCATAGGTACCGGCCGGATTCCACTCGTACCGGCCGGAAGCGACAAACAAAAGCGACGGCCATCAAACTCCGACGAGAAATTTCTTCGGCAAGAGGGGCACTGATTCGAGTTTTAGAGGGGGAATTGGGAGAGGGTGAGGAGGGGTTTTTGGTGGGACCTTTTATGGGAGGGAAGAGCAAGAGCGACGGGAAGGTGTGGAGGTGACCGGCGGGCTGGCTGCCGCCATTAAGGGGCACTCAAGCTCGAATTGATGAGGGCATGGGTGGGGGCGAGCAGTTGAGGGGACGTACGGGTAGCAAGTGAAGGTGGGACGTAGGGAGAGGGGGGGGGGGGGGGGGGGGGAGAGGCGGGGCGCGCGGCCATTCTTCATGATTTTTTCCCCGATCTGGTGTTGTTGGCTAGTGGTTGAGGACGACCCCACGTTGTTTATCAAACCAGTGTGATCGGACGATTCGTGTTGATCCGCCGCGTATTTCGGTAAATACGGTTTTGGGTAATAACAATTTAATCTCGGTTCAGTTTCGGTAATAACTAAACTACAAAACGGTTAAATTTTGAACATAGTCATATGTTCAGCTTATATTCACTTTATCACCGAACTGAATGCATCGTGGATCATAGTTACTACTTTCTCTGTAATTGGTTTGTTCTACTTCCGATTTGAGGAAATAGTGCAATCTATACACGGGAGTGGCACTTGAGCATCAATTAATTTGCACAAATTTTCGAGTGGATTAAATCTGGTAATTTCAGACATGAAATTTCGTCTGTTATGGAAACAAACAGTATGATGGATCAAAGAACAATTCACCCAGTTGTCCATTTCTTCTACAGAGGGAACGACGAGTTCTGTACGCTAAGAGAATGACCAGCAGGCCAGCAGTGTGGAGGACCAGCCGGGTTGTAGAGGAAGAGTAGCACGCGCGGATAGGACCCTGCTCCCTGCTGCACCGGACGGCGGGCGGCGGAGGCCATCAGCCGGCGCTAGACGGACGGTGCTGCGCGCATCTGTGGGGGCCGGGAGAAGCAGGCGGTAGTGCTAGGAGGAGCCATGGGAGGAGAAAACGGGGGCGGTGGCCGGGTGAATGCGGCCGGCGTCCGTGTCGGCGGCAGGGGCCGGTGGCGGTAACTGCCGTCGGGGCGGCGCTAAACCTAGCTAGCGAGGGAGAGGAGGGGACTGGGATAGGGCACAGCCGCGCAGGAGCCACCGTGAGCGCGGAGAGAGAAAGAAGGCGACAAGGAGATGGGGTCGATCGGACGGTGCGGTAAGTTGATGATCGATCCGACGGCACGCACGAGCCCGCCGCGGAAGGCAAACTGCCGACCGTTCTGAACATAAAAAAACCGTTTGGTTTATAGATTTTACCCAACGGACAGAAAAAAAAACATGGCGCCTTAGCTAATGCGTCATGCTAGTAACCATGACGGAGTAGGCGGGGGCGCCATGTTATTGAGGTGGGGGCCGACTAATCTAACATTGTAGGGTTTAGGACGTCTTTTGCTGGGGCATCATGCATCATGCAGTAGAGTATGATGCTATAAAAAAAAGATTAGATCGTGAAATATTTGAATTTTTGGTGCATTTTATGTAGGAAAAGTCTTGTAATCATCCGGGGGATCACGTCCTCCGGATCCCCCCGCCTCGTGGTGACGCCACGCGTCCCCAAGCGTGGAGCGTTCTCCTCCTCTCGTTTCTTATCTGTTAGCCCTCGTTTCCTCGACTCCACATCTTTCCTGTCAACGCACACGACGCGAGAGGCTCCTCCTTCCCTTCGTTGCCCTCTGCTCCATCCGCCGGCGAGCTCGGCCGCCGCCCTGCCATGGCCGTCTCCGCGCGGGGGCGCCCCCGGACCTGCTCCAACTCGCCATCCCCGCGCCGCCCTGGCCCTCGACGTCGCCGCGCCGCCGAAGGCAGGCGAGCGCCGCCCTGCCGTCCCCGCGCGGCGCCCCCGGCCCTTCTCGAGCCCGCCGTCCCGGCCTTCAACGTCGCCGTGCCGCCGCCGGCAGCCGAGCGCCGCCCCGCCGCCCCCGCGCGGCGCCCCAGCCCTTCTCCAGCCCGCCGTCTCCGGCCCTGCCCCAAGCCCGCGCTCCAAGCTCATCCTCGCGGTGCTCAGCCTCAGCGACGACCCCATGGCCGCTGCCCTCCCGTAGGTCGGAGACGGTGCTGCCTGGGGGATCCACGTTGCTCCCGTAGGTCAGCGGCTGTGCTACCGGCCATCGACGGCGGTGCTACCATGGGAGGCAGCGGTGCTCCTGTAGGTCGGCGACAGAGCTCCCATGGGGGAGCGTTGTTGCTCCCCATAGGTCAGCGGCGGTGCTGCCTGCGCTAAGGTATAGCTACCACGGGAGGCAGCGGTGCTCCTGCAGTCGGCGGCGGTGCTACCATGGGGAGCGACGGTGCTCCGGTTGGTCGACGGTGGTGCTGCCATGTGGCGGCGGCGTTGCTACCGAAGGAGGGCAGCGTTGCTCCCATGGCAGGGCGACGTTGTTGCCGAAGGAATCAGCGGACGACGGCGAGGGAACTGCGGCGGCTACTCCCTACGTTGCTCCGTGCGGCGGCGGCGTTGCTACAAGGGACGGCCGGCGTTGCTACCATGGTACGGTGACCTTGCTACCAAGGAACATCGGTGCTGCTACAAGGAGCTAGCGGCGTTGCTGCCATGGCATGGCGGCGTTGCTGCCAGCGACCGCCGAAGTTGCTACCATGGACTATGTGCGTTGCTACAAGCGCCTGTTGCATCGGTGATGCCGCGTCGGGTTCTCCGACGACGGCAGTGACCGACGGAGGAGCAACATCGGCGTGCACAGATGGTGCTGCAAGGAGCAACATCGGCGGTGCTGCAAGGAGGAGTGGTGGTGGTGCCAAACCGAGGCGACGTGTTCACCGGCAGTGCTGCCGGCCGTCGTTGGAATTTTTCTGCTATAACTTTCTGAATTTTTGCACCATACGATTCTGTGATTTTTGCTACAATTTTGTTCTGCTGTCGGAGAACCTCGTCGGAAGAATTTTTGCTACGATGCTGCAATATAACAATTTTTTTGCTATTATTGA
This sequence comes from Poa pratensis, assembly GCA_947311845.1. Classification (NCBI taxonomy): domain Eukaryota; kingdom Viridiplantae; phylum Streptophyta; class Magnoliopsida; order Poales; family Poaceae; genus Poa; species Poa pratensis. The sequence continues at coordinate 41,570,298 of CAMZMU010000037.1, read as the reverse complement.
TATGTGGTTCTGCTACAATAGAACGAGAAATTTGCTACGATGTCTCCGGCGATATCTCCGGCGAAGTCGATTTTGCTACAGTAGCACATTTGTGTTGCTACGAAATCTCCGGCGAGGTCTCCAGTGAGGGTCTCCGGCGAAGTCAGTCTTTTCTTTTTTCTGTTTTCTGGGCGAACCGTTTTTTGCTACATAGGGAGCAAAAGCGGGGATTATTTGCTACGGCGGTAGCAACGCGCGGGGTTGGTGGGGTGGCGCAGGATCTGACGGCTCCTGTCGATCGCATCGGACGGCTGACGACCCGGGGAATCGGACATAAAGATCCCAGGGACGCCTAGTCCTGTCCTTTTATGTAATAAACTCGAAATTTTGTCAAAATTGTCTACAGACTATACATTCGCTGCGGCCTGCTAGGGGAGTGGGGACACGCACGCACACACGGACACCACCAATCCGCCATGGCTCTCCTCGCCCCCGCCCCATCGCTGCTCCACCTCCAGCGGCTCCCCGCCACCGCGCACGCCTCCTTCTTCCTCCCCCAACCCACAGCCAGACCCACGTTCCACCGCCGCTCCCTCCCCGCCCGCGTCCGCGCTTCCAACTCCGACCCTCCGCAGCAGGTCAACCTGTCCGTCCTCCGCTTCACCCTCGGTACCTCCTCCTCCCCTCCACTCCGCCTCCCCCGGCGCCAAAATTGGTCGCTCCGGCCCACCGGATTTGCGCATTTTCCGTCGTCTTACACGCGGCGCGGCACCAACGCAGGGATCCCCGGGCTGGACGAGTCGTACCTCCCGCGGTGGATAGGCCTCGGCTTCGGCGCCCTGGTCCTCCTCAACCACTCCTCACGCCGTCCCCAACCTCTGCGCAGCTCGTCGGTTCTCGCCCTACCTTCATCCTCGTATTTTCCACCGTAATGTAGACGCCTATTTTAACGGGTTATTACGCGACGAAATCGCAGGGGTCGGAGGCTCTGGGGCTGTGCCTGGCCGCCTTCTCGGCAGCGCTGCCGTACCTCGGGAGGTTCCTAGAGGTGGGATGCGTCCAAGTTGTTTTTCTAAATGTAAACTGGGACCATACGATGAATGTTGAGAAAATGAGTGTGTGGATTTTGGTTGTTGTAGGGTGCGGGTGCTGCAGGTCGTGTGCCGTTGCCTGACGGGAGCAGGCAGGTGTTTGTGATTCCTGATGAACTGTCGGCGGCGCAGAAGGAGGATATGGCCTGGGCGACGTATGTTCTGCTGCAGAACACAAACACCACGTCTGTGGTATGTTTTTCAGATGCTTCTCACCCATATAGACTTTATTTAATCTTGAAAGTTCTCGATGTAGAGCTGACCAAAATGAAATGTGTTGAGCAGTCAAAAGTGTTTTATATATTCAGAATCAAGACCTTATTTTTGATAAAATTTGAATCTCATAACATTGCATTGCTTTTGTAACTTCGATAATCTCGTCCTCATTTTCATCAACCTTAAGCCATGTTATCCCAGCTTGCCGGTGAATTGTATTTGCAGGAAACCCTTGAGTTACTATAGACATGTTATAGGCATGTCTTGCAATTTAGTATTTGGTTTAGCTTGCTTCTGTTATTGGTGGTATGAATAGTGAGTGAATAATGCAAGGTTCTGTGTAGCAGTTAAAATGTTAATTATGAAGCAGGTGTAGCGGTAGCAATCTTTTCTTGTTACGTCCATTGTGATCATGTCTAGCACATTTTGCTACTTGTTAGATGTCTCGCCTTCGTTTTGCTTCCTGCCAGCTCATAGCAGTCGGTGATGCGTTGTGCATACGTGGATACTGGGATCCTCCTGCAGATATTCCCAAATATGACATGATTGAGTGGTTCAAGAGCCAGATGAAACAAGCTGGACTCGTTGATCTGAGTAGCGCTTTGTACTTCCTAGTTTTTCTGGTAAGCGTGTCGTTCTATCTGCCTTAAGTACGCCACTTTATCCTGCCAACCAGAATATTTTCTAAGTTTGTGCATAAAAAGGTATTCGTTTAGTTATCCATTGGATATTTTTTCTTCCTCTTAGTGACTGCAAAAGGCACCATCTGTAACCTTTTGCTTGTATCAAGCATGAAATATACATATTTCATAATGTTTTGTCCCGTTCAGGTGAAGCATCATACTTCAGTTGCTCTGAATTGATAATTGTACTGAAATTTAGTCTGGGAGCTTTTATTATGTTTGTGCTGACAGGCCATATGCTTTTATACACGTGGCACTGTTTTATATTTTACCAATTGCCAAATTTTTTTTAAGTCGTAACTTTTTCACTAAAAGAAGTGCACCCTGCATCTTAGGGATAAGAACTGGTACTGATTTCTAGTTGGCCCATGAAAATAATGTTTTTGTTTTCCTCTGTGATGTTGGTTGCTTATAAATGTTTCTAGCATTGCTTTATCCTTGTTTTATATATTTCAATTATATGTCTTACAGTAGACCAACCATGCTGCTTTCATTAGACACTCAGCTTGGGAAGGTTCTGCCACAAGGAATTCTTTCTGTGTTGGCACAACCAATTGTGAGCAACTCTGATCCAGCTAACGGTGAAACAAAAGCCGAAGGTGTCATCCTATTGGCCTCCAATGCAAATTATGCATATAGTGAGAAAGATAGGGTTTGGATAAGAGCAGTTGCAAACAAATTTCAACGTGCGTAGCTCAGTGACATCCAAGGTATTTAATATCCTTTATCTATTTTCATTTGTCAGCTAAATAAACATTCGGTTTCACATAGGAAGCTATGGTTTGGGACAAGCCAGCTACCCTTTCAGTACTAGGCATATTCACTAAACTATTGGTGAAATGTTTATTCCAGATTTTGTATATGCCAGGAAGCAATTACTGAACTATTCTTAAAAGTTTGATTAAATGCTGTGGTCTGGGCGGTAGTGTAAAAATACTAGAATGGATTCAGAGGCTTGGGTTCTGTACAATAAAATGCGGATAAAATGGTTTTGGAGCGAATCCTTGGCAACTTAGACAAAGGACACAAGGATGTGCAATCGAAAGAGAATTTTGCAGTTATAGAAAGATCAGTAGGCAGAAATTTTTTCGTTGTGAGCAGCACTGGTTGAAAACCAAATTGGCCAACAAAGACTGTTCAATGGACAAGAGCTAAAATGTGGAATCATGGTTTTTCCTTGTATCTGTCCATGATATGTCTGTTTGGTTTGCTATAAATCAGAAAACATCTTTCCAAGGATTTCAGTCTTGAATCCACCCTTTTCCTCATACGGAGTTAGCCCTGGGATTTCACTTCATATTAACTAGAAAAATACCCCGCGCGTTGCAGCGGGAACTTTTTATAAAAATTGTAATATAAACGAAAAGACAATATGACACATGCAATGAGAAAATTTCTCGGAATATTCAGGATTCGATTGGGCACAATAATCGAGAATCTAAATTTAATCAATGTAGAATATTTGTATATTTAACAACTAAAATTGATGAGGTAAATTGTATGGATAAAAGAATTTATAATGTGAATTGCTTCTTTGGATGGATAGAAAATCATTAATAAATGTGGGATGATATGGATAAATATGGCTCAAATAGTGGATGATGTGGCTTTATGGAATAGATGATGTGTGATTAATTAAGGGAGATGACATGGACAATTGATTGGTTAAGAGATTGGATGATGTGGATAGCTTGCATGTTGAGATAGAAAAATAATTAATGAAGTTAGTGGGGTTTTGCTTTATAAGAAGTATAGATAACACAACAGAAGTTCAGGTACGTTTGATGGCAGGCCATCATCAGAGTATAACAGGTAAAAAGCCCCGACTGGCCAAAACCTGGCTACAGTACACCACTACTGTCTTGTCAAGTTAAAACCAAGGGGAAACAAAGAGCTTTTAAGTCCAAAATGTTGTCACAGATCAGGATTACATGTATTGTGGTGATACTATCTTCATTCTTCTATAATGTAGAACTTTTGAGCGAAGCTAGTGAGTAATTTGGTGGATTCTTAGGAGGAATGAGGTATCAGTTGTAGCAAAAATTGCACCCAGGTTTGATGGGACCAGGGAGGTGAGGGTATAAGTTGACATCTCAGCTATTGAGTAAATGGCTTTTCCATATTGAATTTGCCATCTGCAGTTAGTACCGAATGTGTGCACAAACATTTAAATCTAGACAGAGATTATTTGTCACTTCTCTTGAGTTACTTTTGTTGATCATTGCATCATGTTGTTAGGTAATGGCCTAATGGATATTGTTCAACACTTCAATAATTTGTCAGTTGGCACAGCTCATCCATAATTGCACTTTGTACCGTTCATTAATATGCACTCCCATTGTTATTGTCTTTTTTTTTTTGTGGTGGGGGGTGCCAACAAGAATCTCCTGCCCTTATCTCATATTATTTGTTTTCTTACCGCACAAGTACATCTCATCTGTCAAATTGTTAGAATTTTTGGCCTTTCCATTTGACTGAACTAATAACAAGTAATCCTAGCATAATGTTTGAGATAATGGAAAATATATCTTTGGACTGCAGGACATGATATCTTAAACCCACAATGCATGTTTGAGCAAACACATGCAGAAGTACTCCACATGCTGAAGTATCTAATGTCTTGCCATTTTCAAACGTCATTTGAGTAGTTTGGGCAAGAATTTCTGTAATAGTTATTGAAACATATTGCTAGCTTTCCGAGTCGCTTTTGCAGTAAGACTTGTTCAGGTCTGAGATCTTGACTCTCTTATAATTCCAGGTCTACAGTTCTCTCATTTGGATTGTTCTCTTCTCCACTCCTCTATGAGGTCTCCAATATCTGGACCAACAGTATAGCATATAGCTTTATGTGCTTATTACTTTCACATATATCCTAGCAAGGTTTTAAAATGCTAAGCGCAATTAAGTGCAAGGCGTTTTGCCTCCGCTCAGCGCCTAAGCAAGCTTAGTGTGAGCCTAGGCGCGCTTTTTATAACTATGTGTCCTAGCAAGCAAGCCATTTGATACCATCGCCGTGGGGCTTTGTTAATTTAAAGCTGGGCATTATGTGCCTTCTGTCTAAAAAAAAAGCAAGCAAGGCATTGCTATATCAATGCCCTTTGCTAAGTTACCTAGTTGGAACTTAGATTAGCAGTGTATCAGGAGTCGTGCCAGATTCTCAGTGAAGCAAAGATAACTATATGAACATTGGTTGGAATACCCTTTTTTTTTTTTTAAATGTAGCAAGAGGTAGATAAGGGAGAGACTCATACGTTGGTATATAGTTAGAATCTCAATAAGACATAATCTCAAAATACTTTTGTACTAGATTGATGAGGGACAGTAGAAAAATAAAAAAAATAAACTAGGAGTCAAATCCTTTATTGCTTCTACACACTTCTACTATACTCTACATAATTTGGCACTATAGCCATTGTGTGTAGTGGTTTCTAGAGTGTTCCAGCCATGAGTAGTAACTAGGTTGTTTGTATTTGCTTTCCTAGCTTTAAGTAGTGTACTCTAGAACCTTCTAGCTTTAAGTAGAGCTAAGTAGTGAAGCTCATGGAGCCTATAAATAGAGGTCCTCACCTCTACTATGTAACCAGCCTATGTACACTCTACCTATCAATAATAAGAACTTGTGTTCTGTCCTAAAGATCTTGGATTAGATCTTGTGTGTTAAAGAGTTTGGATTGAACTCTTGGCAGCCCACGCCTCTAGAGCGATATCTAGCGCAGCACGTTGAAGTGGTTCCTTCAACATTTGTGCTGTCCACGTGTAGCAGCAAGGTGGAGCTGTTCCTCCACAGCCTTGTGCTGCTTCAGGTGGTATCAGAGCCTTGCTGATCCGTTCCAGCTCTTGGTGTACTCTTTGAAAGTAAGCTGCAGCAAGCAATGGAGGAATTGGGAAAGAGAATAGATGCTGCAGAACAACAAATCCAAGCGCTACGTGAAGATCTTAACCGGAGATTCGATCAGCTGGTTGAGATGATAAGAAAGGGTGTTCCTCCTACTGCCAATGAAGGTGATTCATCAAAGAGGAAGAAGATATTCGGCAGCGAAGGAAGGGAGGTCATCTTGAAGTAAAAACACCTCAACGACATGTTGTTCATGGTACCTCAAGAAGGCCAACTTATGCTGAAGCTTCTGGAGATGAGGAATATGATGAGACCCTTGAAGAACCTGATCTCTATGCATATCCAAGAGTACCCAACCCTACATATGCAAGGGATACATACAAGGTGAAAGCTGAGATCCCAACTTTTAATGGAAATGTTGATATTGAAGGGTGCCTTGATTGGTTATATGAAGTGGAGACTTTCTTTGAGGTCATGAATATTCCAGAAGACCGTAGAGTTTCTTTGGTCGCATACAAGTTGAAAGGAGGAGCTGGTGCATGGTGGCATCGCCTTCAAGAAGACCGCAGACTAAGAGGAGAACCTCGTGTGAGATCTTGGCGGCAGATGAAGAGTCTTTTAAAAGGGAGATTCTTGCCTGCAGATTATGATCAGATCCTATTTATTCAGTTTCAAAACTGTGCTCAAGGAAAGAGGACTGTTTCAGAGTATACAGAAGAGTTTCTAAGGCTACAAGTGAGGTGCAACCTTGCTGAAACTGAAGATCAACAAGTTGCAAGGTACATCAATGGTCTCAATGATACTATTCAGGATCGTTTGATGATGCAACAAATTTGGTCCATTGACCAAGCACAAGCTCTTGCATTAAAGGCTGAAAGGTTGGCAAGGACAAGAAAGGCAAGTAAGGCTCCATTTCCTCATACTGAAGGTTCATCTAGGAGTCACTCCCATACAGTGGAAGAGAAGTCCGCTCAACCCAAGGCAAAACAACCTGCCCAAGGCAAGCTGGCAAGAGTAGGACAAAGCCGGTGGTAAAATGCTATAAATGTGGTGAAGAGGGACATGTGTCTAGCAATTGCCCATTGAGGAAATTCGCCAACACAACTATCCATGATGATGGAGATGACGAAGAGTATGAATCTGAGGATGTAGAAGGACAAGATGTTTGTGAAGAAGAAGGTGAAGAGGTGGTGTGTGTGATTCAACGTCTCTTGTGCTCGACACCACAGCCCGACAACACACAACGGAAGAAAATATTTGAGAGCAAATGTACCGTGAATGGCAAGGTATGCAAATTAGTGATTGACAGTTGCAGCTGTGAGAATCTTATCTCTCAGAATTTGGTGAACCATTTAAAGCTTGAGACTCATGATCACCCAAATCCCTACAATATTGGATGGATCAAGAAAGGGGTGAATATGAGGATCACCAAACAATGCAACCTGCCACTCTCGTTGGGTAAGTACTATCGCTCCAATGTCTTGTGTGATGTTGTTGATATGGATGCCAGCCATGTTCTTCTTGGAAGACCTTGGCAGTTTGATGTGGATTCTACACACAAAGGGAAGGAAAATTCTTACTCTTTCACTTGGAATAAGCGAAAGATCATTATAGTACCAAACCAATCAGATGCCAAAACCTCTAAGGAGGAGGAGAAGAACATGTTAACTATTTCTCACACCTCTAGCGAGTTTATGGAAGACTTAAAGGAGGCAAATGTGTGTGCTGCACTTATTGTGAAAGGTGAAGAGCAACCGGTGGTTGAAATTCCAGCAAAGGTACATGGCCTACTAGCTGAATTCCAGAGCATACTTGGAGAGCCACAAGGCCTACCGCCGATGAGAGGAATTCAACATCGAATTGACCTAATTCCGGGAGCAAGTCTTCCTAATCTTCCACACTACCGGATGAGCCCAAAAGAGCATGCTATACTGAAGGAAAAGGTGGAGGAATTGCTGCAAAAGGGGCACATTCGAGAAAGTATCAGTCCATGCGCCGTACCAGCTTTGATCACGCCAAAGAAGGATGGGTCTTGGCGCATGTGTACGGATAGTAGAGCCATCAACAAGATCACCGTAAGGTATAGATTCCCTATTCCCCGTTTGGATGACATGTTAGATCAGCTTAGTGGCGCAAGAGTGTTCACAAAGCTCGATTTGAAGAGCGGATATCATCAAATTCGCATTAGACCCGGGGATGAATGGAAAACAGCGTTCAAGACAAAGGAAGGGTTGTTTGAATGGATGGTCATGCCATTTGGACTCTCAAATGCACCAAGTACCTTTATGCACTTGATGAACCAGGTACTTCGACCCTTCTTATCCCACTTTGTTGTGGTTTATTTTGATGATATCTTGATATATAGTAAAGATGAAGATGAACACTTGGATCACATCCGTAAGGTGCTATGGGTACTAAAGGAAAACGAACTTTATGTGAACTTGAAGAAATGTGTTTTCCTTCAAACACGACTTATTTTCTTGGGGTTTGTCATAACAAGTGAGGCATTCATGTTGATGACTCTAAAGTTGAAGCAATCAGAGAATGGCCAACTCCAAAGACTATCTCAGAGGTGAGAAGCTTCCATGGTCTTGCAACGTTCTATAGGCGGTTTGTGAAGAATTTCAGTACGATCATGGCACCAATCACTGAATGTCTAAAGAAAGGGAAATTTCAATGGAACGAATTAGCTGAAGCTAGTTTCAAGGAAATAAAGGAAAAATTGTCACAAGCACCAGTCTTGGCGCTACCTGATTTCAGTAAGACTTTTGAGCTGGAGTGCGACGCTAGTGGAGTAGGCATTGGGGCTGTTCTATCTCAAGAACGAAAACCCATTGCTTTCTTCAGTGAGAAGCTAAGCGAAGCAAGACAAAAGTGGAGCACCTATCAGCAAGAATTATATGCTGTTTTTAGGGCTTTAAAGACTTGGGAAGTCTATCTGTTGCCTAAGGAGTTTATTGTCTACACTGACCATCAATCCTTGAAGCATTTTAGGAATCAAAAGCATGTGGATCGCATGTTAGCAAGATGGGCAGCTATTTGGAGAGGTTTAATTATCTCATTGTGCACAAATCTGGAGCCACCAACAGAGTAGCCGATGCTTTGAGTCGACGTGCATGCCTCTTGACTTCTTTTGAGGCTGAACTTCCCGGCATGGATCAACTAAAGGAGTTGTATGAGGAGGACGAAGACTTTGGCCATGTTTGGGTAAAGCACATGAGAGGCCAGCCATTAGGTGACGACTATTTGGTGCAAGATGGCTATCTCTTCAAGAATGATCGCTTGTGCATCCCAAGAAGTTCTCTACGTGACAAGTTAATTAGAGAGCTCCATTCAGTGATCTTAGTGGCCATGTTGGACGCGACAAGACTATCGCTAACCTGGAGGATCGTTACTTTTGGCCACAACTAAAGAGAGATGCTGGAAAGTTTGTTCAGCGATGCCCCGTATGTCAAACCTGCAAAGGCAAGTCACGAACACAGGGTTGTACATGCCTTTGCCTGTTCCTGAAGCTCCATGGGAGGATCTCTCTATGGACTTTGTCTTGGGTTTGCCAAGAACAAGGCGCGGGAATGATGCAGTGTTTGTCGTGGTGGACAGTTTCTAAAATGGCTCATTTCATTCCATGCCGCAAGACAACAGATGCGCATCATGTGGCAAATTTGTTCTTTCGAGAAGTGGTCAGACTTCATGGGGTCCCAAGGTCCATCGTCTCGGACCGTGATAGCAAGTTTCTGCTGCATTTTGGCTCACTTTGTGGAAGCAGTTCAACACTGAATTAAAATTTTCTAGTACTGCGCACCCACAAACAGATGGCAACGGAAGTGTGAACAAGTTTTTGGGTAATCTGATCCGTTGCATTTGTGGAGATAGAAAGGGACAATGGGATTTAGCTTTATCCCTTGCTGAATTCTCCTACAACAACTCCAAGCATAGATCAACAGGCAGGAGTCCTTTCTCTATTGTCTACACTAAAGTTCCAACACATGTGGTGGATCTAGTGAAGCTACCATCAAAGGGAAACTCAAAAGCAGCATTGTCCTTTGCTGATAACTACACCGAACTATTTGAAGAAATTCGCCATGTGTTGGAGGCGCAAAATCAGAAGTACAAACAGCTAGCTGATTGCAAACGGAGGTTGAAGACATTCCAAGTTGGTGACAAGGTAATGGTATACCTTCGTAAAGAAAGACTGCCTTTAGGCATCAAAGGGAAGCTTAGGCAGCGGAAATATGGACCCTTCTCAATTCTGAGGAAGATAAATGACAATGCCTATGTGATAGATCTTCCAAATGACATGGGAATCTCCAACACATTCAATGTGGCAGACCTGGCTCTTTAATCCAGAACAAGCACTTTATGAGATAACTCGAGGTCGAGTTCTAAACAACCAGGGGAGGATGATGAGGGACAGTAGAAAATAAAAAAAAATAAACTAGGAGTCAAATTTTATTGCTTCTACACACTTCTACTATACTCTACATAATTTGGCACTATAGCCATATGTTGTGTAGTGGTTTCTAGAGTGTTCCAGCCATGAGTAGTAACTAGGTTGTTTGTATTTGCTTTCCTAGCTTTAAGTAGTGTACTCTAGAACCTTCTAGCTTTAAGTAGAGCTAAGTAGTGAAGCTCATGGAGCCTATAAATAGAGGTCCTCACCTCTACATATGTAACCAGCCTATGTACACTACCTATCAATAATAAGAACTTGTGTTCTGTCCTAAAGATCTTGGATTAGATCTTGTGTGTTAAAGAGTTTGGATTGAACTCTTGGCAGCCCACGCCTCTAGAGCGATATCTAGCGCAGCACGTTGAAGTGGTTCCTTCAACATTTGTGTTGTCCACATTGTAGCAGCAAGGTGGAGTTGTTCCTCCACAGCCTTGTGCTGCTTCATAGATTCCTAAATCTCATGCCTTCCTTTTAATTATCTCACCATATTCTTGTTGGTAATCTGGCTAGAATCTCGTGATGTCATGTCCTTGTCTGTGCAAAGCATGTAGCCTGTGCCTCTTTGTAGTGCTTGATCCGGTACACATACAACTACTACTGATTGGTACTGCTAAAAATTTGTTTGTTGCACCCCAAGGGGGCAACTCATATACTCCCTCGGATCCGAAAAATCTGTCGCCTCGCTGGTTATAACTACAAATTGTAACGGCAATTTTAACGAATCGGAGGGAGTAACTGTTAACTCCAGCTGCTTCTTGTCTAGTTATTTGGTATCAACTACATTGTCGATACTTAATAGTTACTGAGGGAGGTAAGGACTTTTGCAGTGAGAGGGTTAACTTGTTTGGGTCTCAGTTACCATTTGTTAAGTGGAATGATGCTGGATGGCACCTTTCTAGAGGAGACACTGAGCCATAGTTTGATGGTTGGATATTAACCTAGTTGATACTCGGTAATGTTGGCGTGCTAGTAGCAAATCTTAATCATTAAGGAAAGCAATGCCTGCCGTCTTTAATGTTTTGGCATAATAAATCAACCCATACTGCAAAAAACAAGATTGAAAAGAAAAAGCTTCAGTGATAATGTTGCCATCGTTTTCTTTTTGCTGAATCGTAAGAACCTCGATACTATTGTCATAAGTTTGGGGATAGAAACAATAAAATCTCATGTTGTGTTTCCTGTATAGACTAATTTTGACTCTTGTACTTTATGGGGCCTGGTAAGTTATTTCCTGGCTTGCTGGCTATTCATTTGTTGGTACTACTTATGTTACCATTTACTGTCAAGGTTGATAATCTCAGTTTCTCACTGGATCATGCTTGATTTATTCTATTTTACTTTTTGCAGTTGGGTAACAGCAACTGTTTTGGTTCTCTTAGGGGCAGAATGGCTCAAGTCGATGATAGCCAATAGCTCTACCCCTTGCTGAAAGGTCTGAGTGAGCAGTTTGCAAACCTCAACAGGAAGCACAGGTGGAGCACACAAGTGGTGAATACTCTCGGTTGTGGAACCAGAATCTATTGGTCACTGGATCTCTTCAATGCCACTTCATGTCGAACAGCACATTAACCATTCGTTTTCCAGCGGAAGCGTGGTTTGAGTTAGATCAGCGATGGTTGATGCCAGACGTTCCCGTGACCTGATCTGCCTTGTTCTCTTGTGAGCGTATCAACTAATACGGCTCTAAATAACTTGTCCGGGAGCGTCAGTTGGGCATCGTTCCGAGCCTTCTCACAGGTGCCCTCTGCTATATTCTCAAGGTTCAAAATGTATCTACTCCACTATATGTTGTCTCATGCGGTGGTGTTTAATGCGTGCCGCCAGATATGGTCGATGCATCAGGCTGTATTCTGTACTCTGTAGTACCAAGTTTGCCGTGCGGCTACTGCTGTCACGCTGCAGATGGGCTAGATGGTCCACTCTTTTTATTTTATTTTCAGAACATGGTCCACTCTTTGTGTGAACTGCCAGCAAAGGGACAGTGGGGTCTGTGGGAGGCCCCGCTGCATCTCCATCCATATGTATTGCAGCAGTGTGCGAATTCTCTGATTTCAGGTGGACAAGTTTCAGATAACTTGAAAAAAAAGTGAAATTTACTAAATGTACCACCGTCATGATGTGGATCTGCATTCAAACACACCTCACTTGGAGATTGTGACCAGTGGAACAACCGTACAAGATATCATTCTGGGATTTTACAAAAAAATTAAGCCCATTTCCCTAGCGTTTGTGGAAATTCAGCTGAGTGGATACTCCCCACTATGTTGCACAAGGAGGGAGTAAACGAGCTGAAAATGTCTATAGATTTGTCCATATTTGATCATATAGCAAGCAAGGGAGGAGGATTTGGAAAGAGTTTGGAAACTGTAGGCACCTTCCAAATTGTGTATGCTTCGGGGTGCCAGACACTTGTCTGAGGCAATTCGGGGTGCTGGCACCCCCAAACGGCCGGCCCATTTAGATTTGTCCATATTTGATCATTCTTTTCATTTTAAAAAACATTCAATGCCAACAAATGCTAACAACAAATCTAGCAACTGAATGTAGATAAATCAATTCCGGCCAACTAAGACTCGGCCAACAGCAATACCGGCCACCAAGTTTCGGTCAACAGCAAGTCCGACCACCAAAATGCAACCAAAGTCTAGCCTCATCAAGCCATCATAAAAAAATGCATAAAAATCTTTCAGTGCATAAAAATCATTCTTGGGTTCGTCATGTCGGTGGACATTCTCTTGACCTTCCTATCAACTTGCATCTCCTTAAGTTTTTGGTCTTGCACTTCAAAGTAGATGTTCCACCTTCCTTTGTTCCCTTCGTGCATCTTCATCATGAGAGTCGAGAACAATGAGGCGTCCTTCATGTACGAGGCAAGCGACTTATGGAGGGAGGTAGTAGATGATGCCGCCTTCTTTCTCGCCTTTGCTTTCTTGTTCCCAATTGCCCGTGGAAGTAGGACGACCCCAATAGTTGTGTTTCATCTATATCGCCCTTATCTCCACCTCAGCTCATAGAGAGTCGAAGTGTTGTCCACCAACAATGCATCAAATTGAAGGGCTTCTTATCGAACATCCCTTGATACATCATTAGAGCATTCTTCAACTAGATAAAAGGGCACATGTCAAATAGATAGGAATTTGAGATCAATGCAATTTCATGTCATGCATGCCATATAGATAGGAGTTTTGATTATCATCTAACTTTGTTGTTGTGGGTCTTGCCAATCTCATTTCTCGTTATATTTTGGTCATGACACTCATGTAACTTGTTGCAAAGGTCTCGTGTGGTGCTCCACCACTTTTCGATTGAATTTGCATTGCGCTCAATGTACAAAGCGTTCTGTGGTGGGTATTACTTTCTTTCTTTAAAGTCTTTGTAGATCCTATTCCAATAGGATTCACGAGTTTATTGTGTACCGGCAGTGGTTTTTTTTTCTTATTGCCAACCATGAATCACACAACAATTCATCCTCCTTGCCAATCCACTAATTTTTCTACTCCCCCCACCCCCCCTCTTGATATTCTTGTCGGCCTCAAGATCGTGAACCTCTACTTCCTCGTTGATTCCCTTGTCTTGGCCGGCCTCCTCGCCCTGACCATGGCAGAAATAGGATCCTTGGATAAGGTGATTCATGGCGTCGGCGCCATTACACTATATATAAAGGACAGAAGAAACGCTGCCTGTCATTCGTCCACGTCGCCACAAATCCACAGCCGACCGATCCGTGTCATAGACGACTTAGATTTGCCCACGTCGCCCCATCGGCGCGAGTTACTGTACCAACCGAATATCTTCCAATCAGCTTCCGACACGTGGTCCGGTCACCCGCCGGTTGCCCCGCCCGCAGCCGGTCGCCCACCCGGTCGCCGCGTCTTTTTCTAAAAAACCCCTCCCACTTTCCGTCATTCGCATGGACTCGACAGAAAAACAGCCGTCAAGGACCTACACGCAAATTCCGCAAATGCCAGGGGCCTCAATGGAAAAGCGTCACCACCCTCTCCCTTCCTTCTCTCTCTCTCCGCGGCGACGAGCTCCGCGGCGCCGCCGACGCGCGCCCGCTCCGCTCTGGCCCCTCCCCGTCCAGATCCACGCTCCTCTGACCTCCGCCGTGGCCGCATCTTCCTCCTGGCCGAGCGGAGTTTGCCGGCAGGCTGCCGTCGCGCCGGAATCGCCTCCGCCGTGCGCGGTGGGCATCGCGGCGTTTTCTGTCCGCCGCCGCCGGCTCCGGCGACCAAATGGTCGGCCGCGCCGCCCGTTGAGCTCGCCTCCACGCCCGCGAGCAGATCCGCACGGTGACGGCCTCGCGCGCGTGCGCTGTGCGCGAGCACGACCTCGCCAGCGCCGCCGTGCGCTGCGTCCCCGCCGCCGGCTGACGTCACTCCCCGACGTAAGCACGGGCCCACCTGTCAGCCGCTCCGCAGAAGAAAAAAAAACAGCGGCGGAGAGCTGGCCTCCTAGCTGGGCTGGGCCGCTTTCTCTGCGGCTGGCTCGGCCCAGCGGATGCCTCGGGTTTTTTTTTTTTACTGTTTTCCCTATTAGTCAAAACTTTCAAAACTTTTCAAACGCATCTTCAAAACAATTGAAACCAAATTATCCAAACTTCCTGCAAAACCAAATCTACATTTCAATTATCGAAATGATCACACACAAAAAAAAATATACTTCTGCCATGTTGTAGACATGTTTGAAAATTCAAATTTGCTGACTGTTTGGGAATAAAAACAAAATCAAATCCTCGATTAGTTGACTATTTAATGAATCTCACAAAACAAACCTAACTACTTCTGCTTCAAATCCTCTAATTATGGATTTAATTTAAACCAAATCTACATTTCAATTATCGAAATGATCACACACAAAAAAAAAAAACTTCTGCCATGTTGTAGACATGTTTGAAAATTCAAATTTGCTGACTATTTGGGTATAAAAACAAAATCAAATCCTCGATTAGTTGACTATTTAATGAATCTCACAAAACAAACCTAACTACTTCTGCTTCAAATCCTCTAATTATGGATTTAATTTAATGAACCTCACAAACAAAAAAAACTAACTACTTCTGCCACATTGTAAACATATTTGGAAAATCAAATTTGTTGACTATTTGGAAATGAAAACAAATTCAAACCCTCTAATTATGGATTTAATTTAAATCTCACATAATGCACTCCCTCTGATTACGAATTCAAATTATAATTTTAAGGTAACATACAAACTTATTATACCCTTTCAAACAGATTACAAATTAACTAAACTCTCTCCAATTATGGAAATGTTTTTAAAAAATGCTTAAATTAATTAACATTCCAACTAATTAAATATTTACAAATAAAATAACTAAATTCCCTCCAATTACGCAACTAAAATTAATGAATACTGAAATTGAATTTAATTAATGCTTATTTTTATATTTCAAATCCACGAACATTCTTACGTAATACAAATTTAAAAAGTCCACAATATATCCATAAACCTGAAACAACTTTTTTCTTAATCCCAAAGTAAATCCATATGGTGTTGGAAAAAAAAAACTATATAATGCAAACCAATAATTCAAAAATGTCCACATTTTTCCCCCCTTTTTTAAAGTCCAAAATATATCCATATGATTTTAGGAAAAAAAACCACATAATGCAAAGCAACTTTCTCCTTAATCCCAAAGTATATCCATATGTTATTGGAAAAAAAACCTACATAATGCAAACCAATAATTTAAAAATGCCCACATTTTTTTCCCACTAAAAAAAATAACCTAAACAATCCATATAATTTTAGGTAATTATAAATAATGCAAACCAATAATTTTTAGATGAACAAATAAGTTTTGGAAATTCAAATATGTAACAATCAAAATAATTCTTTTTCCCCCTTCCTGTTTACTTTTCCTAATTTCTAAAACTTTTGCAAACTTTCAAACTCATTACAACTTCAATTCAACCCAAATTTAAAATTCACGTAACAAACAAAATAACCATTACATATACTTCGCAACTTTTTCCTAAATATTGGAAACCTTGCAATTTCAACATACACACAAACAAAATATAGAAAATATATCAAAATACTAGGGAAAAAAAGTGACAACTCTTTTCCACACAAAACAAATAAGTTTTCAAAATTCAAATATATAACAATCAAAATAATCTATACTTTGCAACTTTTGCAATATGACCACAAAATAAAATGACAAATATGCCTCATACCCACATAAAAATAAATATGCATGACGAAAATTCAAATTTCCATATGTCTTCCAAATTAGTGTATTTCGTAGACATCAAAATGAATCTTAAATGTGCTAAACTACTCCAAAACTTGATGACTTCCGAATTAAAACAATTTTCAAAATATGGACGATTTTCAAATTTCAGCAATTTTATGATCGAATAATTCAGAAAAATTAAGCCCACAGGCGCGACGGAGTCCGCGCTTATCCCCTAGTCGTCCTAAAGGCAGACAAAACATGCCAAATTGAAACCACACACTGTCGGTCTCATTTCATGCACAATTCACATTGACGACACCATTTAATGCACAATCCACATTGCCGACACCAGTCATAGCACAATTCATTTGTGGAATTTTTTTCACATTGCCGGCACCATTCAAAAGCACACACACGGGGTGGCCTATTCAATGCGCACATGCACAACAATGGTTAGAAACGTACCTCGCCAAGGCCGAACATTTCGTCGAGCAAGTTGTGGCGGTGCCATCACCGAACAACTGTTGTCGGGAAGCCTTGATGGTCGAGCCGCCGTTCGTGACTCCCGATCGACGTAGCGCGGACGAGTCACTGTAGAGATGTCCTGGTTGAGGTCAAAGCCTCAGCCTAGCTTGTGGGGGCGCCCCGAATTGACGTCGTCGGCGTCGTTCTCGCCCAAAAGGTAGGGCCATCGTTGAGCTCCCTTGCCTCAATTCGCCTAGTATTTGGGCGGCGGAGAGGAGGCGTTGCTCGCTTGATTACTTCACGTGTGCTCGCGAGACAGCTCTACCAGCGGACGCCAGAGAGCAAGATCTGCGTTGTGATGAACCCTCCGGCAACTCCACTGGCTCCGGCTTCATCGCCTTCGTCTGCACCACATCCGTCGCCGACGGATTCTTGTTATTAGGTCGCGATAGTCCCAGAGCCATTCGAAGCGACGAGAAAGGAGAGGTTTGCTGCAGCGGCAACAAGGAAAGATTTTGACGGCCAGAGCGGTAATGTCTGTCTATGACATGTGGGACCCGTCTGCCGGATGGCTTGTTAGAGCATCTCCAACCACAATGGCCAAATTTGGCCCCCAAACAGTCCGCGGACACGCCCGGAGGACCCCCAAAAACGTGCCGCTCCAGCCGTTCCCCTCAAAAAGAAACCCCCAAATCCATACAAACCCATGCAACGTCGGAGGGAGAGTTGATCAACGTAGATATATAGAACGTTGATACATAGTTCATCCGACAGCAGGTCGCCGGATTGACAAACATACTTAAAAAGGTAAATTAGAGATGGGCAAATCTCACATCGGAGATTTGCCCTTGCCGGAGCCGCCGCCCTTGGACCGCTTGCGGAAGGCGAAGTACGGATCTTCGTCTTCCTCGTCGACTTGGCCGGCGAGGATCCGCACGGCGCGGGCCTGCTCCTCCGCGTGGCGGCGTGCATTGGCCGCCGCCTTCTTCTTCTTCTCTGCCTCCGCCTCCGCCTGCGACAGCGCGATGGCCGCCTCCAGCGCTTCTTGGTCCTTGCGGCGGCGGCGGCGGGCGTCGGTCTCGGCGGAGGTGAAGGACTGCGCCACCAAATCGAGGGGGAGGTCCGCGTCAGCCCCGGCGACGGCAGCCGCTATGCTCAGCGACTGGCCCGCCCGCTTCGCCTGGCGGAACACTTTGCCCACCGTCTCCGGCGCCCGCGGCGGCGGCACCGGCAGAAGCCTCCACCCCTCCCGGCGGCGGCATCGGGAAGGATCCTCCATCCAGGAGGGGCTTGGACCGGAGGGAGACGACGACGCGGCGCGGCCGCAGACGCCGGAGCTGACCTGCGGCTGACGCTTGGCGGCGCCGCCGATCTACGCGCCGGAGCCGACCAGCGGCTGCATTGGCCACTGGCCGCTCCCGCTCCCGATCCACGCGCCGGCGTGCTCGAGTGCCCCTTTTCCTCCAGCGACCGGAGGACAGCGACGCGGTAAGCGAGGTCGTCGTCGGGGTCCTCCTCCTCTGCGCGTTGCTCGACCGCCGCCGGCGGCGCCTTGCTCTCCGCGTCCGCCGGCTCATCCTAGAAGCTGCTGTCCTCGGAGCCGCTCGACATTGCGGATTGGAGATGAGGAGGAATGGGGAATGCGGTTAGGGTTTTCTCGGGGGCTCCGATTTTATCGCGCCGGCGACGCGTGGACACCGCCGGTCAGTGTTCTCCGACGGTCAGCCTTCATCCGACACGCGGGCCCAACTTGTCAGCGACCTGAGGGCGGCCGCGTCCGGTCGCGTCCGGGCGGCCCCAAACCCGCCCCACATTTGGGCTGGGTTTGGGGTGTGCCGGACCCCACGGTCGTTTGGGGCCGTTATGGGGGCCGCGGTTGGGTGGCGTTTTTTGGCCCAAATCCCGCCCGGACCGTCCGCCCGGACGTATAGGGCGGGTTTGGGCCTCCGCTTGGAGATGCTCTTAGGCCTGCCATCACACAAGTCACAAAATGTGGATGCCGCACACCACAAAATGAATCCTGGCGCACGGCAAGCGGACACCAATGGACGGATCCCTCGAAACAAGAGAGTGACATGGCTTGGCCTTCGTAGGCAACCTCCAGGTAGTCTCTGAAGCTTGGGACGGATCCTGGCCCAAGATCGACGGCTACCTCCAGGTAGTCTCTGAAGCTTGGAACGCACCTCACGAGTTGGACCCGCTGTCGCGCTTGCAGTTCATGCTCTCGAGCACAGCCCGAGCCCTGCAGTCTTGGAGTGATCGCCGAATTGGCAGTATCAAGCGCCAGCTTCTCCTTGCCAAGGAAATCATCTTCCGCCTGGATGTTGCGCAGGAGACGCGTCGGCTGAGCGACCACGAGCACGCCTTCCGCAGTGAACTCAAGATGAAGGTCCTGGGGTTCATCTCTCTTGAGAGAACAATGGCGAGGCATCGGTCGAGGGTACTTTGGCTAGCTGAAGGGGACGCGAACACGCGCTATTTTCACATGAGAGCCCGGCTTCGACACCGCAATAATCACATCGTTGCCCTATCGCGCGAGGGGGTGACCGCTGTGCAGCACGATGACAAGGAGGACATGCTATACCAATTCTACAGTGAACTGATCGGTGCTGAGTTTCAGAGGGAGCAGGACATAAATCTTGATGCTATTGGGCTGCCCACGCTGGACCTGCATGAGTTGGACTCTCCTTTCACCATGGACGAGATTTGGGCCGCTGTAAGGGATATGCCACCGGACAAGGCCCCCGGCCCAGATGGGTTCTCAGGCCGTTTCTTCCAGTCAGCTTGGGCCGTTATCAAGAACGACGTTTTCCTTGCGGTCCAGCAGCTATTCGCTCTGCGGGCCAGGGGCATGAGGAAGCTAAATGATGCGCTGGTGGTGCTGCTGCCGAAGAAGAATGGGGCCGTGGAAGTGAAGGATTTTCGGCCCATTAGCCTAACGCACAGTTTTGGGAAGCTTTTTTCCAAATTGCTTGCGATGCGTCTTGCGCCTCGGCTGTCTGAGCTGGTTTCTGTGAACCAATCGGCGTTCGTCAAAGGGCGATCTATACACGACAACTTCAAGATGGTGCAGCTAACCACCAGGGCGTTGCACCTAAACCGAAGCCCTGCCCTGCTGCTCAAAGTGGACATCACGAAGGCTTTTGATTCTGTCTCTTGGCCGTTTCTCCTCCGGGTTCTTCAGCATATGGGGTTTGGCCGTCGCTTCATTGACATGGTTTGCATCGTCTTGTCCTCTGCTTCATCGAAGATCTTGCTCAATGGAGTTCCCGGGAGGGCGATACCGCACCGGCGCGGGCTGCGGCAGGGCGACCCCCTGTCGCCAATGCTGTTTCTGCTGATCATGGAGGTCCTCAACGCCGTGCTGCGTCTTGCGGAGAACCTTGGCATTCTATCGCCGCTGCCTTGTCGTGGTGTCAGATTTCGGACATCAATGTATGCCGACGACGTTGTCATGTTCGTATCCCCAATCAGCCGTGATCTGGAGCTGATTCGGAGGGTCCTCGAGAGTTTCGGAGGCGCGTCAGGGCTGCGCACCAATTTTGACAAGTGTTCAATTTCGCCGATCAGATGTGACGCTGACCACCTGGCTGTTGCGGCGGCTCACTTCCCGTGTGAAATCAAGAATTTCCCCTGCACATATCTAGGCCTTCCGCTCTCCTACAAGAGACTGCCCCGGGCGGCCCTACAGCCGGTTGTCGACATGATTTGTCGCAGGTTGTCCCCATACCAGGCCACCTTCTACACCACGGCTGGGCGGCTGGTGGTTATCAAGTCTGTCATCACTTCCATACCCATATACCTGTCGATCGCGATGGAATTGCCTGCTTGGCTGTTGCAGTTCTTGGAGAAACGGATGCGAGCTTTCTTTTGGAAAGGCTCAGATGCGATCCGTGGGGACAGTGCTTGGTTGCCTGGAACAGGTTTGTCGGCCTGTGGAGTACGGCGGCTTAGGCATCCTCAACCTGAAGCTGCTGGGATTTGCGTTGCGCACACGCTGGCTGTGGCTGCAGAAGCTGCGAACAGGCTGCTGGACGGGTCTCCCTCTGAAGGTGGAACCTGAGGTACAGGCTATGTTCGATGCTTCCACTCGAATTGAAGTTGGGGATGGGCGAATGGCGCTGTTCTGGTCCGATTCCTGGCTAGGTGACGCCTCCATTGCGCAGTCCGCCCCCGCTCTGTTCGCGGCCGTCTCGCCGAGCGCGGCGATGACTAGGACAGTTGAGGAGGCCCTGACGGACAATGGGTGGATCCATGACATCACCGGTCCGCTAACTATTCCGGTGCTCACCCAATTCCTGCTGTTGGTGGATGGAATTCAAGCTGTTGTCCTCACGCCTGGAGTTGCCGACCGCGTCGTTTGGAAGTGGACTAGCTCTGCATGCTACTCTGCTCGCTCTGCCTATAGGGCTTTTTTTGTGGGGCTGGAGTTCTTCCCATGTGGGAAGACGATTTGGAAGACTTGGGCGCCAGCCAAGTGCAAGATTCACGTCTGGCTTGCCACGCAGGGAAGGCTCTGGACCGCTGATCGCCGGCTTCGCCGTGGCCTGACCTCGCATGTTGTTTGCCCACTTTGTGACCAAGTGCCCGAAACAGCGGATCACCTCATGGTGGGTTGTGTGTTCGCGAGGGAGGTGTGGTGCACCATGCTGCGGCGATGCGATCTCCATCTGCTCGCCCCAACTGTTGAGGACAAGTTGATCCAGTGGTGGCCAGAGGCGCGCCGACGAGCACCTCCGCAAGCTAGAAAAGGGTTTGACTCACTCGTCCTCCTCATTGTGTGGCTGCTCTGGAAGGAACGGAACGCCAGGGTCTTCGAGCACAAAGCTGAGGACGTCGCTGCTGTTTGCCGCAAGATAGCTGGAGAAGTTGAGCTTTGGAAGCTGTCGGGTGCGGTAGGGCTGGGTCATATTTGGAGGTAGTCCCTTAGGCTTGAGGGCGCTGTGTTAGTTGTGGTGATCGTGGGAGCCCTGCCACCTCTTTATCACGACATGTAACCGCACCAATCTGTGTGCCGGAGACGCTGTATGTGGGTTCTTTTCTCTCCTCTAATAAAGACGACACGCAAGCCTTTTGCGTGTTCGCAAAAAAAAAATGAAAGGAAATACTCGATGGTTAAAATTAGCTTTGCGATGCGTAATCGCCTTTTGCTCCTTCCGCCTGTCACCACCGTTGAGCATGTGCTCTCTCAACAAATATAATTACTCACTGGAGCAGTAGATTCAGAAAAAAAAACTGTGGCTAGAACAGTCTATAAACAGCGTCGACCTGAATTCAAAAACCCTCTCGCCTGTCCCAGCGGATGTCAGCAAAAAAAGCCGTAAAAGGTCGCCGAGTGGCAGAACTGAAACTGCAGCGCACCAAATTAAAAAAAAAAACTGCAGCGCACCGCACGGCGACGCAGGAAGCCCGATTCGATTCAAAACCGGCACCGCTCAAACGGTCGGATCGCCCCAGCACCCGGCGTCCCACGTGCCCCCCGATCCGACGGCCCCGAATTCAAAAACAACCTCGTCTCCTCCTCGCTACCAGCCACAGCCACCGGGAAGAAATAAATTCCGAGGCCGTCCCCAACAACTCGCTGGAAACTGCGCGACGCCAAGCCAGAGGCACCTGTCGGCAGGCGGGTAGATAACAACAAACAAGAGCGCTCGCGGAGGAGCCACCGTGCGTTGGTGAGTGGAGTGATAGTCATTTCCCAATCCTCCTCCCTTGCTTGCTCTGCTCGGCTCTTCTCCCCGACGCGCGCAGCTCGCGGCGGATGTCGATGATCCGTGTGATGGTTGTCTGATTGATTGATGGTTGGCATATTGATCGTAGCAGCAGCGGCGGTGCTAGCTCTGGTCGGTTTCTACTACGCGCTGGCGGCCGGCGTCGTGAGGAGGGCGGGGCGAGCACCAGGGGAGAGCGGCGAGGCGTCCGGTGGAAGCGAGCGGATCGGTGGAGGGACAGGTAACTACTAGCTCGCTTGATCCTGCCTTTGTTTTTCCATGAGATTTTCTGGATACGCCTCCTGCAGCTGTCGTTTGCCTTTCTTCTTCCTCGTGGCCGCCTTCGTGCTTCGTTGCTAGGATTCCAAGCCAAGTATCTGCTTTCCACACCGCTCCTGCATTCCTTTCTAGATTTGCATTCCACCCCTCTAATTAAGTCTTACGAGAGAACCAGAGTGCGAGTTGATTTCGAAATATTACACACCGCTCAGGTGGTTCTCCAATTATTTTTACAGAGCGATCAGGAGCGTTTTTGAAATTTGAACAAAACCATGGGACTTGATTTTGAAACCCGCAATAAATCTTCAGCCTTATCATCCGAGCCGCCGGCGCTCGCACGTCACTGGCACACTAGCGCAACAGCTGTATCCACTACGCCGCCCGTCCCGATGACACGTGGGCCCCTCTCCTTTGGATGCTACTCCGGAACGAAGGGCCGGGCGGGCCCACACCCGTGCGTCCGCGTCCGGGAGCCCGAGGCGGTGTGCTCCGGGCTCGGTCGGCCTCAGTTGGGTTCCCCGCGACGCTGCCGATCCGGCTCATGCGGTCCGGCCACGCTCACTGACACGTCGGGCCCACGGGGACCTTTCAGTCCGTGCGAGGAAAAGAGAAAAAGGCGCCGTGTAACGCAGATCGCATGCGCTCCTCCATGAGTCCATGTCAGGTGGGACCGCCTGCCTTTTTAGCTGCAGGATCAGTTTTGTGTATCATTCTTTTTTTTGACTTAGACAACAGTGACTAACACATTTCGTAGTTAGCGTTAAGTAATCACGCGTCACTTTTAAAACCTTTAGAACCTCTTGCTGTGCGTGCGTGGCGTGGTATAGTGATGATCAAAATTGTTAGGAAATATTAGCGTCAGTTTTAGGCTAATATAGCAGTTAGGATTTCCTTAGGCAAACTGCCTGCAGTTTGCGTTGGCCATACGCTATGTATGCCGAAGAGGCACAAAACCTGTAACCGACTTGTACTACTCGCGACTCTTCGGGCACTATAAATACCTGAAGTCGCTATCAATACAAACATCCATTTCACTTCACTCTCTCGCTTCTCTCGTTTCTTCACACGTTATCATGCACTTGTCTCTGCCAAAGCAATAGGCAACAGTAGAAGAACAGAGAAAAGTGAGTAAAAGATGGCTTCCCTGCCGCAACTCGCTTTTTCCTTCGCTCAATTTGTGGCTAGGGAACACCGTTGCTCCGGCTATCCTCGCCGGACTTTCGCTCGCGCTGCCGCTCGCCGTTGGAACTCCGGCCGTCGCCATCAGCGTCGCCCGGAGTGGAACGGTGGCCTCCGCCGCCGCCACCACGGCAACCGCTGGGTGTCCCGTCGCCGCTTCGGCCCTGGCGGTGGCCTCCGCCGCCGCCTTCGCGGCAACCGCTGGGCGCCCCAGCAGCACAACCGTCACGGCAACCGCCCGCTACAGCGCCACCGCTCCCCTGGAGCACCGGGGCCAAGCACCACGGCTGCTGTGCGCCGGGAACAAACCCCGGTGGCCGCTGCCGAACCGGCCGTCGTCGTCGCCGCGCCGGAGGTCGCCGCCGAAGAAGTGGTTGATGCAGTGTACGAAGACGAGGCCTCAGCCTCAGACGTCAGCGCGGACGCCGACGAACTGATGCCAGTGCCGCCGGAGTTCGCCGTTCCGCCCATGCTGCTGGGCGGCCCAAGCGCCTGTTGGCTCGTCGACGACCCCGAGCGCGACTTCGGCGACGAGGAACTCCTGGCGCCACCGCCACCACCAGCATCGCCTCCGACGATGTACTACTGCATGCGTCATGGATTTCGGCCATGCCTCCCATCTCCGACGCCCTCCGACGAGGATCCCGCGCACTTTGCTCTGCCGGGCTACGACCCTGTGCCGGAGTTCTCCGCGCCACCCGACGCGGTCCAGCCGGAGGCGGAGATGGAGGAGGTCGAGGCCGCGCCGGCCGCCCCGGCGCTCCCCGACCTCAATCTTCCAGCGCCGGAGAAAGAGAAAGGCGAGCCGGAGCTCGCCCTCCCCACGCCCTCGCCGGAAGCGCGCGTTATCCTCCGCCGATTCGCCGCAGGCATGGCGGCCCGCCCCGCCGGCATCCGCGCAGGGACATGGTCGTCCGTGGCGCTCGGCCTCACGGCCCAATTCGGAGATCTCCGCCTCGACGAGGCCACCACCAGCCGACCCTCCTCCACCGTGGAGGGGCCCTGCCGCCGCTGATGGAGCCGGCCGTGGGCGCCGGCATGGAGCAGGGCAACGGTGACGGGAGAATCAGAGGAGGAGACGCTCGAACTGTTCGTCTGGTCGTCATCCACTCCTCCCGTTCCCCTTTGACCTGCTGGTCCAAGCGGTGCCGACACAGGCTGTGGGCCAAAGGCCTTCCATGCCACGCTCATGTTAATAAATAACTTGCTGATTAATTAGGCGTTGTGTAGCTGTAGTCCTTATATTTCTAGGAAGCTCCATATCTGCCACTGTATCTGTATTCGTGTGCAGTACATTAGGAACCTCAGTTCGTCCTCAGTTTAGTTCGGCAATGTATCGCACTGTACATTTATAGTCTAGACCTTATGTCTATTCAAATATGAAATATCACATGTTATTTACATATTGCCTGTAGCATATTATAACATGTTTATTCGGTACAACAATTTCATTTTATTCTTTTGCATTTGAATTTAATTTCGTGCAAAGTTCTCATTAATAAAATATGAGATTAAAAAAAAAGTGTGACTATCTCGAATCATATTTGAGAATCACAAGGTAATGGCATCTACTGTACAAATACAGATTATCCATTACTGTGAGGTATATTCATTTGTCATTACGATGAATGATTATCTCCAAAGTGCTCTTCCAAATATATTGAAGTCAAAGTATAACACAGGTACTAGATAGGCGTCTACTGACATATGTCAGATTATGCTTCCTAGTACTGAGAGATGTACTCCATAAAATGGAGATTATCTACAATGTGTTAACTTGAAATTCGAAGATCTACACATATTTGGTTTTAAAGCATCAGCTTAAAATTGTTCCTCTAGAACAACATTGTTGTCTACCAAAATAATTTTACTATCAAGTAAAATTAATAAAATGCATGATCATACATGCAGGAAAAATGGCTGGCATCAATAAGAAAGAATTCGAAGAACTACAAGTTGATGGAAGTAACTATCTATCATGGGCCATGGATATGAAAATAAATTTGACTGGACGTAACCTTGGCCCTTGCATCATCACACCCCCCGAAAATGCCCCAGAAATACCACAAGTGGTAAAGTATGTTGCATTACATTTCATAAGGCACCACCTCCATCCTGATCTAAAAACTGAATATCTAATGGAGGAGGACCCACTAGCTTTATGGAACTCCCTAAAGGAGAGATATGACCAACAAAGAGCAGTAATGTTGCCGGAAGCCCAGAGAGAATGGTCTCTCATAAGGTTCCAGGACTTTAAGTCTGTGGCTGCATATAATTCTGCAGTGCATAAGATTAATTCCAAACTGAGATTTTGCAATAAGCAAGTTTCAGACGAGGACTTAATAGAGAAAACCTTATGCACTTTCCACCCCTCGATGAGGATATTGCAACAGCAGTATCGTCAACAGAAATATACAAAGTATTCTGAGCTTATATACACATTACTTCAGGCTGAGAAGCATGATGAACTTCTCATGGAAAATCACAATGCTCGCCCAACGGGCGCCATGCCAATCCCTGAAGCACATGCTAATGCTCATTTTACTAATAGATTTGGAAACCATAAAAGGAACTTCCGAAAATTCAAGGGAAAGTGGAATGCGAACAATGGTCAAAAGACCAACGGTCAATCTAAGGGGAATGGTCATTTCAATAAAAATAACCAAAATGACAACTCTCAAACTTGTCAAATGTGTGGATGTACGAATCATCGTACTAATGAATGCAGTATGCCCGACCACCTCGTGGAACTATACATGAAGTATGGCAAAGAAGTCAAACAAGTTCATGGAAACAAAGCTGAAGCTCACTTCAACGACATACAAGACAACTCTCAAGTTGGTCCATCTCAAAGTTCTATTGAAGAATTCAACCAAAGGACGATATCATCCTCGATGAAGACATGCTTGTGGACTACACCCAAGATGTTTTTGGAGACCTCAATTAAACTCCATAAACACTTGATGTCATTTAGCCATTAAAATACTACAAAATGTTATATTGTATAACAATAAGTAGAATAAAGTCTATCAGACTATGTAGAATAAAAGTCTATCAGACTATGTATATTGTATTATGTGAATCAGACATAATATTGTAATGAATTTATATTTGATATTTGTAACATAAATATTATGTCGATGAATATATGAGTAAAAATATATTCTATACATTCTATTTATATTTCGGGAAATAGTCCGATGAAAAAAAAAATCATGTTTAGTGGGTGGTACCACCACTACTATCATTTAAGGGAAACAAAACATTTCCAAACTCTTACTAAGAGTAAGGACGATGTTATGACCGTAAATAGGCATAGCACAACAATTATTGGTTCCTAAAGAACCATATTCATACTCCCTATATGTACTATTATAGTAGTTCAGAATGCACTCTTGTGTCCTGATTATACCTTCATTCGGATTATGTTATACATACATAAAACCCGTACCTTATGTTACAAGATAATTTTCAAAACCTTGATAAATTCAAGACTTGGCAAGATTGCCTTGATCATCCTGGAACAGGTATGATAAGAAAATTATTAACAATTCTGTTGGTCACAACTTAAAAGTTGCAAATCTCAAGTCATCAGACTTTATGTGCACCACATGTGCCATGAGAAAAATAATTTTAAGGCTCTCTCACCTTAAAATTACAAATTGACCACTTATACAGAATTTTAATATACCAACATCTTGTTGGAGACCTGCGGTCTTACACGCACAAATCTATTCTAGATCATTCCAACTGCATTCATACTGCTTCCCCTTGCAGTAAGTACGTGGAAATGAAACAAGTATTTCCTATCTGCGATATTTTGGTTATTACCAATATCACCACTCCAGCGTATAGGATCTATGTGAGATATTACTATTTATTTATTTATCCGTCAATCATGAATATCTCAAGCTCCTATCAGGAGAATAGCTTATAACCCATACGCTGATTACACTTAATATAAGGACATTTTCGGCATTAGGGGGAGATTCATACCACAAAGAATGCCGATAAATTAGAAATGTCATAAGACATTCAGTCCTCATATTCACGTACTTAAAACCTGAACATTAAGTTCAATATATTTGCAAAACATTGCAAATCTGCCACATACATTTACCTATGACAAAGACGTCATGAGATTACATTATGCATGCATGCAATGTGCCATAAAAGTGGAAGTATCTCGTACCACCACTATTCTCCCCAAATGAGAGCAAAAGGGGGAGAAACATGGTCACATGAGAAATGAGTTCTCATATGTATCCGCGGAAATAGAGGAAATTATATCCTCAACTAGTAAATGTAGTTCAACCTCAAGTTGAATAAACCATAACGGATGCTCTTCATCCAAACCCAACAAAAATGTGCACACTATTTGAAATGTTGGGAAATCGAAACACCTTGACTCCATTGTTATGGGAAATCACGAGGAGTTAAAAGATGTAAATATTATTTCCACAATTTTTGTTGATTCAACAGAATCATATAACATAAAGACTACATTTGTCGACAAATATTTATTCTTGGATTGCTAAACCTTTAGGGCCCTGAACCAAAATCCATGGTAGAGTGCCTCATGCACTCATATATTGGTTCAACTAGAAGGAGGCAATTAAATAAGAATAGCATTCGCTAAACAAAAGAGAGATATTTACCACAGTAATACATTCTCTCATAAGCATCTTCCCTTTTGGAAGACAAATGAATTTTTATCACAATGAGGTGGTGAAAAAGCGATGCTTGTAGCACAAGGGTTCACGCAGAGACCCGACATCGATTATGATGTAACATACCCTCTTGGTATAAGTGGAATTACGTTTCGATATCCATATTATTGGCAGTACAAATAAACTATCCATGCAGTTGATAGACGCGGTGATTTCATACTCATATGGATCACTCATCTTGGATATCTATATGAATGTCCAAGAACAAATCACAAAATATATTGTGTAAAACATCAAAAGTCACTCCATGACTTAATAAAGTCGAAAATTGTGTGGTACAATCGACTATGAGAGTTCCCTATTTAAAAGGATACTCGGATAAAGATTGCATACATGTAGTTATTAAGAAAATCCCTCCCTGGATTCTACATGACCTGTATATGCCGATGATTTTATAATCGAAGTCTATACAACACTTGAAAAGTGTTCGCAATCATATCAAGACGGATATTTTGTAGTTAAGATTCAACAGAATCATCTACCATTATCTATCAAGATAATATCATTTGTATTATTCAAATGTATATGATTTATATATAGAACAATATTGCAAAATGAATGCAAAGTTCAGGGGGAGAAAACTCCTAGAACTAAACTTATTAATTATCATCCGATAAATAAAATATTATACTCTCTTCCTTATGAGTTCTCCAACGGATTTCTCATATAGGTTTTAATGAGACAAATACTATACCCACGGTATATCAAAATTTCTATATATTCCTCTTATATTTCCACAGGGTTAAGAAGGATATAAGACTATACAAGATCAAAGATTCTCAAGATTTCAATAACGAAGAGCATCAAGATCAAACAAGGTTTTTCCAACACTCGAAGATATATGAAGATTTTCAAGACAATGAACGCGTTGTCCAAGGGGGAGTGTTAGGAAATATTAGCGTCAGTTTTAGGCTAATATAGCAGTTAGGATTTCCTTAGGCAAACTGCCTGCAGTTTGCGTTGGCCATACGCTATGTATGCCGAAGAGGCACAAAACCTGTAACCGACTTGTACTACTCGCGACTCTTCGGGCACTATAAATACCTGAAGTCGCTATCAATACAAACATCCATTTCACTTCACTCTCTCGCTTCTCTCGTTTCTTCACAAAAATAAGGCGTGAAGCTTTTGGAGGACTCGGTTCGTGTACGATACGTCGCCCCACGCAATTATTTCCGCATGATTCTTTGGTGTTACGGAAGTGCGACATCTTTGGGTTAGAATGCAAGAAAGTAGTCTGAAAATTATGGGCGCCCCAAATCTTGCACCTTTCGTCGTAAGCACTCGAACCTTCGCCCACGTTCCTGAGATGGCATCCGTAGCCGCCCTCGTATTATAGTCACTCTAAATGGCAAGGAAAATTTAGTTGTGTTTGCTTCGGAAAATGGCTTTGTCCAGTCTGTTTTCATGCGATGTAACATGCGGAGCCAAATGCTAGTATAGTATTTGTATTCAGTATAATCGCCTACTCGCACCACTTGGCCACCTCTCCTAGTGTTGAATTTCCCTTTTCCTCTTTGTTTGTTCTCATTCAGTCGTCTCCTTCATAGCCATCACCATTCTGCGGGTCAAAACTCGAAATGCCTGAACCTACCGGAACAGTCTGATTTTCGTTTAACAAACAGTCCAAAACGGTCAGAAAGTTTTGGAATTCTGATAGGTCCTTCGTACCAGCTTCGTGATTTTGTGTGTCGTTGCAGCATTTAATCTTCTCGATCTTACATTTCGTCCACCCGAAGCAAGAAAAAGATCGGTGGAGAGCATGCTAGTATAGTAGATCAGGTTAGCAGTAGCTTTCCAAGATGGATTTTGATTTCGCTTTAAAATAGCAGAGGGATTCCTTCCTCTGTCTGCTTCTGGGCTTCTAGCTTCTTCGACATTTTCCATTACAATATTTGTCCACTTCTTTCTTTAGTGAGGAGGGAGCATCACTAATCTAGTGGATGACTGCAGATCACGAGGCGGGGTGCTGTAGCTGCTGCGACAGAGAAATGAGCTTGGAGAGCTGTCCGTCGGCGGCGGGGGACGAGCTGACCGGAACGGCAGAGGAGCTGCTCGAGCGGGCGCGGGGGCTGGTGCCGGCCGCGCTGGACGCGGCGCGCGCGGCGACCGGCTTTGGAGGTCGGTGGAAGGCCATCACAGCGAGGCTGGAGAGGGTGCCGCCGTGCCTGTCGGATCTGTCCAGCCACCCATGCTTCTCCAAGAACTCGCTCTGCCGGGAGCTGCTGCAGTCCGTGGCCGCCACGCTCGCCGAGGCAGCCGAGCTCGGCGCACGCTGCCGCGAGTCGCCCAAGGCTGGGAAGCTGCAGATGCAGAGCAACCTCGACGCGCTTGCCGGGAAGCTGGACCTGAACCTCCGAGATTGTGGGCTCCTTGTCAAGACTGGTGTGCTGTCCGATGCGACGGTTCCGACCCCTCCTACCGAGGCGGCGGCGGCAGCAGGCTCGCAGACGGACGTGAGGGAGCTGCTTGCTCGGCTGCAGATCGGGCACGCCGAGGCAAAGAACCGAGCTGTGGATGGCCTACTTGATGCTCTGCGCGAGGATGAGAAGAGCGTGCTGTCGGCGCTGGGCCGTGGCAACGTGTCCGCGCTAGTGCAGCTGCTCACAGCGACGGCGCCCAAGATCAGAGAGAAGGCCGCGACTGTTCTCTGCTTGCTCGCTGAGTCCGGCAGCTGCGAGGGCTTGCTCGTGTCAGAAGGCGCACTGCCGCCGCTCATCCGGTTGGCAGAGTCCGGCAGCCTTGTTGGCAGGGAGAAGGCAGTCATCACGCTGCAGCGGCTGTCCATGTCACCCGAGATTGCCCGCGCAATCGTCGGCCACAGCGGCGTCCGTCCTCTCATCGAAATCTGCCAGACCGGGGACTCCATCTCCCAGTCCGCGGCAGCCGGCACGCTCAAGAACCTCTCCGCGGTGCCGGAGGTGCGACAAGCGTTGGCCGAGGAGGGCATCGTGCGCGTCATGATCAGCCTGCTTGACCACGGCGTTGTACTGGGCTCCAAGGAGTACGCCGCGGAGTGCCTGCAGAATTTCACATCGAGCAACGACAACCTGCGGCGCGCCGTGGTCTCGGAGGGTGCGCTGCCCAGCCTGCTTGCCTACCTCGACGGCCCGTTGCCGCAGGAGTCTGCCGTGGGCGCGCTCCGCAACCTCGTGTCCGCGGTCTCGCCGGACAACCTCGTGACACTTGGCGTGCTCCCGCGGCTCGCGCACGTGCTCCGGGACGGCTCCGTTGGCGCGCAGCAGGCGGCCGCAGCGGCCATCTGTAGGATCTCCAGCTCCCCGGAGATGAAGCGCCTGGTGGGCGACCATGGCTGCATGCCGCTGCTGGTTCGGCTGCTGGAGGCCAAGTCGAACGGTGCGCGCGAGGTGGCGGCCCAGGCGACGGCGACCCTGATGAGCTGCCCGGCGAATGCCAGGGACGTGAAGAAGGACGAGAAGAGCGTGCCGAACCTGGTGCAGCTGCTAGACCCGAGCCCCGGGAACACGGCCAAGAAGTACGCCATCTCCTGCCTCCTGTCGCTGTCGGCGAGCAAAAGGTGCAAGAAGCTGATGATCGCGCACGGTGCCATTGGGTACCTGAAGAAGCTCTCCGAGATGGACGTCGCCGGCGCCAAGAAGCTGCTCGAGAAGCTGGAGCGTGGCAAGTTGCGCAGCCTCTTCACTAGGAAGTAAAGCGGGGGTCAAGAAGAAGCGTTCTGTTTTGCCGTAACCTGTAAAAAAAATCGCCGTCCTGTGTTCATAGTCTCTATGAAGGCAGTGCAGAGAGTACTGTTGCCATGTGAAACTTAACATACCGCGCTGTAGTGTCGCTGGTTAATGTGTAAGTCACTATGTTAGGCAGTTCATGCATTAGACCTTAACTTAGGCTGAAGTGAACTCCTGATGCCAATAAAGTAACGTTCAGTCAAAGAATATTTGCATAGTCTGGCCACAATCGCACTATTTATCTGTTGGATTTGGTTGTTAATACTGCCCTAGTGCCGCTCAGGTATCCCATTCAAATTTCTGCTTGGCCCTGGATTTTGACAAAATCCCGGACCATAATTTCATGCGTTCATTGCACTGAAACGCTGGAATTGGCACACCTTCAGTTCCTGGACGACTGAAAGTTGCACGTCCTTTTGGCCGGAAAATCATGTTGAGTTATTGGGCCATGATGGAGACAAATCTCAGGAAGGTGCCTGCACTGCACGTAGGGGTGGAATCGAGCCGAGCCGAGCCGGCTCGTGGCTCGGCTCGACCAGGCTCGTAAAAACTCGAGCCGAGCCTGGCTCGGCTTGGTGCTGGAAATATTTTGATACTCGGGCTCGTGGCTCGGCTCGAGGCTCGGCTTGAAGGCTCGCCGAGCCGGCCGTCCTATACAATCCCAACTTAGCTGCTAGTCTCTATGGATCCCCTCCTGTCCCGACGCCCTGTGCTCTCCTCTCCCTCGACAGGGTTAGCGCGCCACCACACCCGTCTGCTCGTCCCCGGCCCCTAAGATGGCATGCGGCGGAGCGTAGCTATGATTAGGGGCTGCCGGTCTGCCGCCTGCCGGGCCGCCGGCACTCCG
Organism: Poa pratensis; assembly: GCA_947311845.1. Taxonomy (NCBI): domain Eukaryota; kingdom Viridiplantae; phylum Streptophyta; class Magnoliopsida; order Poales; family Poaceae; genus Poa; species Poa pratensis. Next base: position 41,536,921 of record CAMZMU010000037.1, on the reverse strand, counting down.
CCGTCTGCCATCTGTGTGCAGCAGCAGGGAGCCGGGTGCTCGACTGCTCGCCTTCGCCTCCTCCTATTCATCTCCTCCCACGGCTGCTCCTCCTACTCGCGTGTACATGTGCGTGTGCGTGGCAGCGTCCAGGCCGCCGGTCGGCCGGTGCCATCCCTTGCCTCTCGTCTCGCGTGTGTGCTTTGCTACAACAAAGATTTTCCTTGATGTGCTAACTTGCCTGTAGATCTTCTGTTCTTGCTTGCCGAAGCTTTGTGCATCTGATTGGAATTGTTTATACGTATTTCTGTATGTATACATGTGTTGGAATATTGCAAATATAGTACTTCCAAGAGGCGTAGTTATTTGACAGCATTACTCCTTTTTAGTACATATTGCATTTGGAGACTTTGACCATCTATTGTTACTTTGTCAGCCTTGTGAAAACTATGTTGATATATTGATGATCAATTGTTGATTATAATTGTGACTTGTTATATTTTTAGTAAATTTCATTTTAAAATTGTGTATTTCATCGAGTCTTCGAGCCGGCTTGCGAGCTTCACCGAGCCGGCTTGTCGAGCCTCGAGCCTTATCCGGCAGGTCTAGGCTTGGCTTGCACCACCTTCGAGCCGAGCCGAGCCGAGCCTGAGCCGAGCCTTGTCGAGCCCGATCCGAGCCTCGAGCTTCAGGTCCACCCCTAGCTGCACGGGCGTGTAGGCAATGATCCCGTCTGGTTAATGGTGCTTATCAGTGGGTAATTTGTCCCATCATTGTTATACTGTTTTGTTCGTCTCGGGCAGCTTGATGAAGTCATGAGTGAGCGATGATGTAGAGCATCATAACCTTCTCTGGGACGTGCTAAATGCCATGGGATTTGGATCGTCAGGTGGAATTCAGTCTCAACTACGTAGTTCTCTAACGTGCAAACAGCTCACTGAACTGAGTTAATTGGAATGATGGGGACACAATGGAGATGCGCACGTGCACGTTAGTTGATTAATGGCTGATGGGAGAGAAATCAGGGCGATATCATGTTCTCTCCTGTCAACATGTAAAGTGCAAAATTTTAGCAATGACTGAACGTTAATGCTTCAGATCGGAGTCTCGGAGAGTACGTATTCTTGGGCTATGTTTTCAGTTAGTAGTACTCCATCTCTGAAAATGCAATAAACACGCATTCTGAAGTTTAGAACTAGTGTAGCGTTTATCTGTATACGATTGTCTTGGTATCATGCTTCTAATTAGCTATAGTCACATATTTCTGTAAGAGACTGTTGACACCCAAGTTAAGTATGTGCTAGTTGCATATGTATTCGATTCAGGACTGAACAATTTACCTGCACATCTCTGAAACATGTCTGGAAATCCCATTCCTGATAGCACGCAGTTAGTACTAGCTAAAGTAACGGGTCCATACTAAAAAGTGAGCACCTGTCACCTGTGACACATGATCCTTTGCAAAATCTAAATATTTGTACTCCAGTACCTCATGTCCTGGTTTCAGGAGAAGAATTAGAATCCTGAGAACTAGTTTCAGCTTGTGTAGAACGACTAAATAATCATACTAGTATCTACATATCTAAATAGTCGTACTCCAGGACCTTCTCAATGTTGTACACCTTCTCCGCCGATCAACTATGTAGTGTCCAATCCCAAGTTCTAAACGAATCCTGGCATGTCAAACTCCTGTACTCCCTGAGACCCTGACTGCCACTGCAAACCACCAATATGAACAGCTACACCTTGTGCTCAATCAGATCAACCCTTCACACAATGGGGCAAACAACAGAAGGCTTATTTGCACCAACAAGGCACAACAACAACAACAGCCTACTATCAACTCTTCTCTGATCATGGAATGAGATGGCTGCCTGCCAAGTGGATATGGGTACCACAGATTCCTACCAAGCACAAGTTCTTCCCTATGGCTAGTATTTAGAGGGCGGCTGAACACCAAAGATAACACCACAATCAAGACTATGTTTAGTTGCAGGATCCCAACAACTAGAACATAATGTTCCATTACAGATAAGGTTGTTATTTGTACCCTTAATTACTGAGGTTGTCATCAAGATTTCACAGATACCACTGCACAAAGAGAACTAATTGTTTCCCATGATAGATTTGATGTCTACTCAAACTGGTGTACACCATTATCCTATTTGTAATTTAACACCATGAGAACTCTAAAGTGGCGATATTCATCCTATTGGGTTCGTGATCTGTCACCTAAGACTTATTTTCTGATGTGGGCAATGCGTGACAGAATGTGGAAATGCCATGGTAGCCATGTAGTTTTTTTCACCGGTACTAGCTCTTCTCCGAGCAATGTATGGGTTTCGGTGTAAAGTTGAATTTTAAGCCATAAATATGTGGTAGAAACCATCAGCATATATGCCATTTCCTCCGTTTTTTACAGCAAGCCCCATCGATCAACTAGCTTATGGCCACAAACTTAAAATGACGCATATAATCTCTATTATGTATCTACTGCATAGATATCAAGATGCTCTACCCCATAGAATTGTTGCATTAACAGTGCTCATTCCATGGTACTGTTATGCACTTAGGTAAGCAGTTTGCTCCAGAAAAGGCCATCATGCATGTTGTCTCCTTTTAATTGTTTACTCATGTTGCTTATGTGATACTAATGGTTATTGTCTCTGTTATCTTACTGATCTGTCTTTTTTAAGAAAAGCTTAGGTATGACGTACCTGAAAGACGCTTCATGTGTTTTGATGGGGGGGGGGGGGGGGGGGGGGGGATGCCCAACCGGGTAGGCCCAGAACCACGAGTCAGACCACAAGACCGGGTGGCCCAAAGCCCACCCGAAGGACATCTTCCAAGATACCCGGTCCCCAAGGAACCCGGTGGGCCGGCTCGGGAAGGCGGCAAGCTGATCTCCAAATCAGATAGCGATCTGCGTATCCCAAAAAGTACGCTCCACGAAGCCGCACTTGTAGCAAGTTAGCTAGCGCCGCCTAGGTCACCCGTCATCTCTGTAAACCCTAGTCGACTCCCTATATAAAGTCGACTAGGCGCAACCCTAGAGGACAGATTCATCTCATACCATCGCCTCCGGAGCTTCATTACTCTCTGGTGCGCACGCCATTGTACACCCATCAGATCCAATATACATACCAGGAAGTAGGTCTTTACCTCATCACGAGGGGCCGAAACTGGGTAAACTCTGCGTGTGCGAACCTCTCCACGGATCCTAAGTCGCCTGGCTCACACCGATCTTAAACCACCCCATGGCATCTGCCGTGACTTCACCATGACATGTTTCCACTTTAGTAGGCCGACTTCAGGAAAAAACACCATAAATTTATATTCTTCCAATTTAAGCTAATATTCACGAATGAATTCACTGTTCTATTTTTTAGATTACAAACCATTTGATGTTGAGGACCAAACCATACATAAGAGATCAATTTACGCATTGGGAGGAAATTGCAATTTAAGCGGTTACAAGTGAATATGAAGTGGTTGATACGTCAATTTTGCATCATTATTTTGTATCATAATTTACTGTTATTCATTGATATATTTCATATTAGAATACAATACTTATGTTATTTTATCTTATTTTACATGTTTGATGATCATTGGGGAATTAACTGCCGGAGCCTGGAATCAGCTAGAAAAAGCACCGTGAAGATACTATATTTCTGCAACTCCAAAAATTCCGAGAAAATTCAGGGGTAATTATTTTGCGAGAAGACGAGGGGAGCCAGAAGACGGAGCGGAGGGGAGCCACCAGGGCGCCAGACGCCCCCTGGCCACGGTCCACCCTTGGACCGTGCCTGGGGCCCACCTGGCGACCTGGGTCGCCTCCGGCTCCCCCCTCTCGCGTATATCTTCCCTATGACCTAAAAATCCAGAGCGACGCTTGAAAGAAATATTCCGCCGCCGCCTCGGGGGCGGGAGCCACACACAGAGAAAAGCTCTCCGGCAGAGAGAAATCTCCCGGGGAAATTCCTTCCCGGAGGGGGAAATCGTCGCCATCGTCATTGTCATCGCCACGGGCTTCATCGGGAACATCATCCACACCATCTTCACCGCCAGCACCATCCTCACCTCCACTCCACTTCATTCCGCTAAGACATCTAGGGTTCCTCCTTGTGTAATTTATTGGGATTACTTTTCCGGTGTTGATTACTTGTCGTAGTTGATGCTATTGAGTTTTATCGGTGAATTAATTTTATGTCTAGATTGTTGTTCATCACTTTTTCACCTCTGATCATGTTCCAAATGATGTCTCTTGAGTAGTTCGTTTAGTTCCTGAGGACATGGGAGAAGTCTTGACACTAGTAGTGGAATTATGTTGAGTAGTATTTAATGGTTTGATATTTAAGTTGTGGTGTTATTCTTCTAGTGGTGTCGTGTGAACGTTGACTATATGACACTTCACCTTTATGGGCCTAGGAGAATGCATTGTGTATTTAGTTTACTTATTGTGGGGTTGCCTTAGCGACAGAAACCTAAATTCCCGTCGGTAAGCTATTGCACAAGGGAGTGTAGGATCTCAGAGTTTAAGGTTGTGGTTAGTTAATTCTTAAATACCTTCTTGCATTTGCGGATGCTTTTGGGAAGGTTTAATCACAAGTGTGTACTGGTCCAAGTAAGGGCGGTACATTAGCATAGGTTCACCCACACAACACTTATCAAAACATTGAAGACTAATCAGCGGTATGAAGCGAAAGTGACTAGATGAAATTCCCGTGTGTCCTCAGGAACGTTTTAGCCATCATAAGTAAAACAACGGCTTGTCTTTTGTGCTAAAAAGGATTGGGCCACTTGCTGCAATTATTATTGCTCTCTTTTATTTACTCGCACTTTATTTATTTGCTATTATTAAAATCCATAAAAACTTGTCTGTTAGTATTTGCAGTGAAACCTTGCGCGAAACTACTTGCCAACACCTTCTGCTCCTCGTTGGGTTCGACACTCTTATTTATCGAAACTATTACGATACACCCACTATACTTATGGGTCATCAGTGGTTCAAAATAATCAGAGATTAGAATTTGAGATGTACCATATTATTGATGTGATCAAGCATGTCCTCTACATCAAGGCGTATGCTCTACAGTTGAGCTAATGTTTTGATGTTTCTCTGAACCTAAAGCAACAGAACAATTCTCATGTGTCATCCTTAACAAGTTCCACCAATACACAACAACTTAGCTGGCAAAATGATGTTGAAAGAGTGAGTACATACCACCACTATTTGCGTTCAAGATGTATGCACTTTCTATCGACTTGATATCAGTTTCATGTGTTGCGCAACTTATTTAGTTCACACTGTTCTGAATTGCTTACACTTAGCGACTCATGTAATTCGAATTTTGTTTTTTATCTCCTCAAAACACTCAGCTTCCTAGGAGCCGTGCTTGCTCCGAGTACAGAGCTCTGATTTTGCGGCCCACCTGTCAGTGCGGATGTGGGGTTGCTCTGTTTTCCTTCATGCCCTCACACCGGTTGGCTACCGTCCGTGTGCGTATGTGTATGTGCCTGCTGGTGGGGTCAGCACGCCTGAGAGGTGTATGCAGCGACGTGGCGATGCAGCGCTGGGTCGACCGTCTCGTTTGGGACTAATGCAACTTGGAGTTCTTGTGAACTTATTAAGTAAGCATAATCTGCTAATATGTTTGAACTGATGCTCCTGTCGAACTGTTCTAACCTAAATATAAGAAGGTAAACATCTCATTGTATGCACTTATAACAACATCAAACAATCCTTGCTTTCTGAAAGTTCAGAACTTGGGAAGAGGTAAGCTCCCTACTAATCCCCCCATCAAGTTATTTCTTACTGCCTGCTACAATCATTTTGTGGGACTTCTTATTATTGCCAATCATCTAAGGCCTCCTTCGAAATATATTTGAAAAATGAAAGTGCTACTAAACATTAAGATATTCAAGTGGTTTCTCTATCGGAAAGTTTTTTTAACCAAAAATAAATTGTCAAGGTTGCACCAAATATTGTTTTTGTGACAAAGAGAAAACAATACAACACTATATCTTGTCCGTTTGCTCGTCTTATATGGCACGTTGTTCATATGTCTTTTAACATTTGTCTTCCAACTAATATCGCAAACCTGTATATGGATTAGTTGAATGTAGTTGTTGAGAAAGATAAATCTCAAATCAAAGTGCTAGTTTGTACTTTACTTTGTGCCGTATGGTATGTGCGGAATAATTTTGTGTTTAACAAATCAAGAGCTGCCTATTTTTTGCAGGTTATCCTTTTGGGCATACAATGGATTTGTAGGCGGTCCTTTCTCTAGCCGATGGAGCGCCGTCAGGACATGAATTTTGGGTGTAGCCGTTTCAAAATGGTTGTACGGAACTTATACCGTCGGTGCGGTTGACATCTTGATTATAGACTATCATATTGAGGCATAGGCTTTTCATAGAAGTGGCTGATTTTCGTTGGTTGATCATGTATCAATCTTGTGTGGTCCATGAGCTGTAGTATTTTGTAAACCAAACTTTCAATAATGAAATAAACGGCCATATGCAACAGTCCGATGCAAAGGCTAGGGCTAACCCCTTTTCGAAAAATCTAAGGCTTTGGTTTTCTTAGTTATGTATGATTATATGCCCATGCCATACATAAGCACTATCCTCGTCGCCTTGTCTCGCATGGCCAAAATCTCTATAGCACCACTAAACACAACACATATACTCCGTATTAGTACATATGAACATTATGTATCAGAAACGACGCGGCAGCGCACTAAAGCTGATGCATGAGGAGAACTTGCCTGTGGCAAGATGATTAGGTGGGTGGTTGTACTCCCAGCCCACCAGAGTTCAAACCCCAGATTTGACGCTGGTGTTTCTCATTTAAGGCGGAATATTCTTCAGTGGGAGGCGACGTTCCCGTCGACAGCGAGGTGTCCGTGGTGACTTCGTCAATCTCAAAACTCGACCCGCGACTCAGTCTCTCGGAGGTGCTCATAGGGGTAGGGTGTGCGTGCGTGCGTTCATAGGGGTGAGTGTGTGCGAGTGTATATGAGCGCCTACGTTGTATTGTGTTTCGTAAAAAAAAAACTTATGCATGAGGCCTCTAATGAGTACGGCGTCCACCGACAGATCTGTTTTCCCACGAACATGAAGACATGAAATCGAAGGTGATTATGGACTGAATAAAATATCTTGAAGATACGGTGTGAAATCTGTGCCGCTCGTTTATTCCATCATTCCATGCTGCGTCTCCACGTAATTGGCTCTGCTACGTAATATTTGTATACTATCGAACAGAACTGTTTTGAAAGTTCCAGCAATTTCTGGCCATATATTAATAGTTTATAAATACGTTGTAGCAACATTATTGCCCGTGAAGCACATGGTCAATTAGTCCCTTTTCTCCATTCGCATACGCATAAAAAGGGTCTTTTTTCTCAACAACGGTCGACCCTTTTAACTCTACTAGTGGAATTCGGTGCGGCGACACGCCGCACCCGTTGTATTTTAAAATGTCGAAATTTGTCAGGATTTGTCGTCTATTTTCTCCAAAATTTTACTAAATTGGAGATGTGGAAATCCGTCGGAATTTGTCGTTTATTAAATTTTATCGAAATTTTAACTAAATTGGAGTATTGAAGCATGCTCTTTTTTTTGCTGGCACGACACATACGTTGTGTTCGAAAATGTCGAAATCCGTCTGAATTTGTCTTTTTTTCTCTAATTTTTTACTAATTTGGAAATGTCGAAATTCGTTATTTTCTCCAAATTTTTACTAATTTGGAAATGTCGAAATTCGTCGGAATTTATCGTCTATTTTCTCCGAAGTTTGTCCAATTTGAATATTCGATTTTTTTTGTTTTTTTGCCATAAGTAGGTTGCATATTTTAGCTAAATTGGAATTGTGGAAATCCGGTGGAATTTGGCGTCGATTTTCTCCAAATTTTAACTAATTTGGAATATTCGATTTTTTTTGCCATAAATGCTTTGCATTTTTGTTTCTGAGAATTTGATACATTTTCCATTTTTTTTTCGATTTGTAGATTTAAAGTTGTTGATTTTGAAACATTTATTATTTTCTGGAAATTGTTTAGGGAAATTGGGCCCACCGGTCACTGTTTTCACATTTTCTGGATTTTATTTTGCAGAAAGGGAAAAAAATGCCATGTGTGCGCACGCTGACGTCGTGGTGATGTCAGCAGCGGCGTCAGCGGGCACGGCGAGAACGCCGGCGTCGAACCACCGCGATCTGGGACGCGCAGGTCGGCGCGTCGGAAGCGCGTGGACGCGGAGCGCCCGGGAGCGGCGGCGCCGTTGCGTTTGGTCGCCGGAGCGGCGGCTGCGGCGTGCAGGTGCGGCGGAGGGAGCGGGGGCACGGCGGCGTCGATTCCGCCGCGCGCCGTGCGGCCCAGCACGCGAGGCTCGCTGGAGATGGAGAGGAGGCGACGGCGAAGCTCGCCGTGAGCCTCATTTTGAGCGGGGAGGAGCGGAGCGGATTTTTGGTAAATGTGAGGGTGTTTCCGCAATAGCACCGCGCGGGCCGTCAGATCTGGATCAGACGAAACGGAGACGTGTGTGCACTGTATACCGGAGGGCCGATTCACATTTTTTTGGAAAATGCGGAGAATCTTCTGCAAAAAAAGCGTAGGAGAAAACGTAGGGATTGTTCTGAAAAAACGTAGCGCTCGCGCGTGCGTTTTATGCTGGAGGACCGGTTCACAAATTTTAGAAAAGGCGGGACTTTTCGCAAAATCGCGGGGAGTTTTCTGCAGAAAAGCGGGATTTTAAAATTTCGAATTTGTCAGAATTTGCCTCTTTTGCACAGCGTAAAATACAACGAATTTAGAGATTAGAGAAATATATGTATAGATCCGTCGAAATAAAAAGGTTAAAACATGAAAATTGTTTGGAAGGGTGATCTGCATCCATTCGGCAAAGGAAAACTGAAACGGATGCGTGAGTGCGACGAATTTGATAAAATTGGTCAAATATTTTTGCAAATTTGGATCCAAAATTAAGGAGTTAGAGTCGAACAAATTCGAAACCGATTACGGGAATGGAACATACTCGTCGATGCGCATATATTTCATGTATGTAATTTTTGGATGCGCTACAGTGTGGTTTCCGAAGGAAAAAAGGCACTGTAGATGCGCGTGGAATTGTAGCTACAGTGTCGCGTGACGCGGCCGTGCCGCCAGGTCGCTGAAGCCGGTGTCTGTAAGAAAAAAAAACGCACTGTAGCGCGCGGAGATGTCTACCGTGCGACGATGACGTGGGCGGCTCGGATATATAGACGCCGGCCAGAACGACCCATACCCAGAGGCCAGAGCAACCGAGCAAGGGAGAGCAGTAAGCCAGTAACAGAGAGAGAGCGAGGAGAGCAGAAGAATGGCAGGTGAAGGAGATGTGAAGCTACTGGGCTTGCTGGTGAGCCCATTCGTGCTCCGCGTCCGCATGGCGCTGCACATGAAGGGCGTGAGCTACGAGTACATCGAGCAGGACGTCCTGGACAAGGGCGAGCTCCTCCTCAAGTACAACCCGGTGCACAAGAAGGTTCCCGTGCTCATCCACAACGGCGTGCCGCTCTGCGAGTCTCAGATCATCGTGCAGTACATCGACGAGGTCTGGCCTGCTGGAACCTCCATCCTTCCCGCAGACCCCTACGAGCGCGCCACCGCTCGCTTCTGGGCCGCCTACGTCGACGACAAGGTGAGTCCGTGTGTATTTTCTCAAGCTCTTCTCTGTTTCAGGGCTTCGATTTGATCTGCGGGTGCCGGAGTCATGGTTTCTCTATCTGCCCTGCAGCTGTTCCCTGCCTGGTTAGGCATTCTCAAGGCGACGACGGAGCAGGGGAGGGCCGAGAAGGTGAACGAAACACTCGCCGTGGTCGAGCAGCTTGAAGTGGCCCTGGCCGAGTGCTCCAGCGGAAGCCTTTCTTCACCGGCGACTCCGTCGGGTTTCTAGACCTCGTTGTTGGATGCAATCTGCTATGGTTCGAGGCGCTGCGCAGGATGTTCGGCGTGAAGCTCGTCGTGGCGGGCAAGACTCCGCTCTTGGCCACCTGGGCGGAGCGCTTCGGGGAGACCGAGGCGGCGAGGGAGGTTGTGCCGGACGTAGACAGGGCGGTGGAGTTTGCTAAGAAGCTCATGGCTCGTTTAGGCTCTGCTCCGGTTGCCAACTAGAGTAATATAGGCTTTCGGTTCTTCACTCCAAGTTGTACTTTTATTCATAATCGAATTATGTGGCAAATCGAATCTGTACTTCGTGTAATAAATGATGGACATGTCATCGTTTTTTACATGTTTTTCTTGGCATACATTAAGGTGCTATTTCAACTACACTTGTGTATTTTATGTGGTTTCAAAATATTACTCCCTCCGCTCCAAATTAATTGACTTAAATTTGTCCACACATGGATGTATCTAGACATGTTACACGTATAGATACATCCACGTGTGGACAAATGGAAGTCAATTAATTTGGAACGGAGAGAGTAGTAGCTTGGTGGTCCGCTAAGCATAATGGTTAGCCAAATGGTAGCAGTTTTATCTGTCAGTAGTCGATAAGGTAGATCGCAGAAATCTGTCCCGACATTCATGCCGAGTGGTGCACAAAATGACACGACCGGCAACAACTTGCAGAGCCAAAACCATCCATGTGGGCTGGATTTTGAATCCCCTCCCGCTTCGATGAGAACATCACTTGGCTGCTCCCTGCCGGTAAACTGGCATTGTGTAATTAGCAATCAGCTAAGGGCGTTTTACCTAAGAGTACATGAACAATCACGAGATGAACTGAAATGCTGAGTACTCCCTCCGTTTTGATTTAATCTTCGGAAATGCTGATTTAATCTACATCTTAGATAAATTCAGACAAGCTTAATTAATGCAATCATGCATGGGAAAAATCAAAGGGGCATGCATGGTGAGTGGACTCTCTCCACTCTTAATTATCAAGATGAGATCCACTCAAGATGTAAACTAATTCCAAAACAAAATTTAGACTTACGATGTAGACTAAATCCGAACGGATGGAGTATATCACTGCCACCTCGTGGAAAAAAATGTAGACTTAATTGTTGTACTTCGATTCCAGGCTGCGTCATTGGTGACGCACGTAGGCATGTAAACAGTAAGAATGTGATGTCGATCCTTTATTTGAATAAAGAATGTGAATCAGATGAGTCGACCTTGCTGAGATAGGAGCAAGGCAAAACGGATCTTTTCGAAGGAAGAATACACTCGACATTTGCATCAATTAATGTACACAACCATATTTATTTAAACGGATTTGCTACCTTTTTTAGACGGCTGTGAATTAGTTAACTCTCAGTCATCTCTATAATCGTCAGATTTATCAATGCAAAGATTCGTGAAAACAGGCCACCGTTTGTTTGTTTGTTTTATATGTGGTGTATGTTTTTGTAGGGGACATGTGGTGTAGTATGTGGCCTGTATGTGGTCGCCTGTTTTTTTTTCATCGTGGGACCTTTTTTTTTTTGATAATATATACTTGTATTCAAATATAAAGAAACAGAGTACAAAGCCAAATACAAGCAAAGAAAAAAAACAGAGAAGAAATAAGAACAGCAGAACTGGCTTCCTCCATCTTCAACCTCGAGGTCGTCCAGCGCGCGAGATCTCCACCGTCGAAGACGCCGAAGAACCCAGCCGCCGGCACCACCCACCGCGGGAGCAGAAGAACTCCAAACCCGAAGGCGAAAAAGAGCCGCAACAGCCACCAGCTCCGACGAGCTGGATCTGAAGACGCAGAAGGACCATCGGCCGGGGGAGCCCCTCAAGCTCAAACTGCCCCAGACCTGGGGCCAGCGCCAACCCACCTCACCAGAGACGGCCAGATCTTCCACCTGCACACCACGAGCCCGCACAGCTGCCTTCTTGAACCTCCTCCGCCGGCCTCCTGTACACCCGTCACCAATCTGCCGCCGCCGCCGGAGATAGCAACGGCAGATAGGTGACTTACCTGCAGCTCGGCAGCGCCGCCGAAGACGACGCCGAGAAGGGGGAACCGCAGAGCACCAAAAAGCCGACGCCGACGACCCCACCACGCCAGCGCCGCCCACAAGCCTCCTATCTACACGCCGGAACGCAGATCCGGGGATTCCCCACCCTCCCGCCGCCGAAGCAGCCGGCGGAGGGTGAGGAATCCCACAGATACGCCGACGGCCGCCGGGAAAACCTGAGTCGCCTCCGATTCGCCTCTGAGCTACAGTAGAGAGGAGAGAGTTCCAGAAATAGGATGAGTGTAGTTCGGTCAGGCGGATGGAGATGTGGCGACCTTTTTGTTTTTGATTCTGCGACTGTGGACTTATGGTGCGGGCTGGGCCTATTCGGTACAATGGGATCGCGCTGTGTTTTTTAAGAAACTAGTAATCGAGCACGTGCACATGCACGTTTCATACAATGCGCATATTGAAATGACAATATAACAATTCGTGTCACTATTACCTGATAATGTGAGATGGCCCGTAAATTTTCAACAGCTTTGAAAAAGTTGAAAAGTATTATTTCTTAGATCAATAGGGCAATCGCCTCTATTCCACAGTTTTCATAAAATTGAAGATAATTGTTCTAATTTTTTCATATAATGCAAGAAGATCATTATTCATTTGAGATACAAGTCACGCAACACCACATACTAATTATGTAGCCATAGGCTTTACAACGTATAGTCCTCCAGAGGTCTTTGTGCCGGTAGCCGCAAAGCTCATCAACTCGCCTGAGAGAGCTGCTGCTGCCGAGAGCCATTGAGAAACACCCTGATTAATGATTGAAGTTGGCGATGTCAGATACCAAGAATGACGAACTTCCTATCACCCCTCAATGTGCATGCAAGACATACATATAACAAGAACTTGTAGGCGGCTCCATTATGCTGGACTTGGTCCTCCAATAAAGTTGCGTGAATACCCTGAAACTCCATTATAAGCAACTCCAGTAATTAGATTTATTGAGTCACTTCTAATATCTTCATTAACCTATAAATAACTATATATTCAGAAACTCAGAGTAAAACCAGAGGTATCAAAAGCAAAGATGTACGATGAATTTACAAGAATAGATTGGCACTTTGCTTTTACTTACTCATATTTGTCCAAACAGAAGAGAATTGCTCTCCGATCCGATTACCGACCAATGTAGCATACAATGAAAAACGTTAGTATTGTGTCAAAAATTTCACTGACAGAATACAATTGATCCAACATGCCTGAACATCAGAAAAACAATCTCATGAGTTTGTCTGCAGTTACGGACTATGGCAGATCACAACACATAATAATCCAATATCAATGAAAATATACATTTATAAAAGATAAGAACTACAAAGAAAATTTAGAAGCCAACATTCACCAACAGACTACACGAAGCAAAATCAATACTGAACAACTGTAAAAGATGTAAGAGATCTTAGTATTGTTCAAATCACTCACATGTATAGAATATTGGAGCATTGGCCTAGAGCTGTACCTGGCAAATGGGGAGGGCAGTGCCAATATGTGCAGTAAAGGAAGATTTTGCAAGAGGTAGAAAACAGTACAAATAGCAGTAGGAGGTAGAAAAGAAACATAAGCTGTTAAGCAGCATGCTGTTAATTCTGATTTTTTCTGAATAGTGCGAGTTGTTCGACCTAAAATAGGACTGGAAGACAGGAAGGGGGATAAATGATGAAATGCAGTGAGAGAGAAATTAAATAACATCTTTCATGATATCCTGACAGTAAGGTGTTACCGTGCATGAAACTGGCAAGAGATGAAAACAGAGGATAAAGGGGAGGGGGGAGGGGGGACATGGTCATCTCGCCTCTAGAGCAGCATTGGCATCGCCGATGGCAGCAACAGGTTTCTGCATCTTAATGAACACAGGAGCTGCGTAAAAAACAAGGATTCCATAGAACTCAGTTAGTGCAGACAACCACGTTCACAAGGCGCTAGTAAGCAATGCATTCATGGTTTCAGAGAGCAGATGCAGCAACACAGCTGCGCAAGGAATGCTCGTGCACAGTTAGTTGCATAATGTAGGAGAAATGTGTGAGTGGCCTCTATGACTGTCATCATACCTCTGATTCCATACATGATCGCAGAGGTCAGACTCAGTCGCCTTGGTGAGGTGCTCAACGGCCTCCTCCAGCTTCCCTGCCAGGCAGCACAACACAGGCACACACACTGGCGGATAAGCAAACAAACAGATTTTCACAAGCAGATCCGCAACAGACACATAACTAAGCAGAATCTAAGCCATGAATTGCCAAGTTAATGGCAAGAGGGGGGGGGGGAGCAAGAGTGGCTACCTTCTGACATGGCTTCCATGGCCATTCCCTACAATGTCTACTGATTTTCTGCAACTGCTACATGGACATGCACTACAATGTCTACTGATTTTTGTAAAATGAAGAAGTGCCACATCCAGGACCTCTGTTTTTCTATGAAAATATGCTAGTGTGTTCATTGTTAACTGAAGCTCTTGATTATGAAATTCAGGTGTGGAAGTTGTCAAGTAGGTTATACATATCTTATCTCTTGGCAAAATATAACAGATTAATACCCAAAACGTTTTCATCAGTTTGGTCCTTCAAATGCTGTTATTAGCAGTTTACAAAAGTGATAGCACCACTGACCTTCTTTACTTCATGTGGTGTGTATGGTTGTGGAGTGAGACTGACCCCTATCGATAAAGTGCAAACAAAGCAACTGAAATCAAGTGCAAAAAGAGGAATTTAGTTGAACGTCACGTTCCTGCAAGACGTCTTGACGACTGTAGCCAGCGGAGAAGGACGGCCATATTGCAAGGAGCTTGTGCCTAGCTATACGGCAGCGGGGACTGTTTCAGCTTTAAAAGGATGGTGGACGAAGGCACGCTATCGAAGAGATAAGAAAGGCGTTAAAGTTCTACTAACGAAGAGATAAGAAATGATTTGTGGATCCTGTCCACATTAAACATATATTTATATACTCTGTGTAGCAAATAAACGAATGATTAGCATGTCGGATATTCAAGGATGAGTTGGCTAATTTGATCAACACACCTTCAGACATTGATGGCATGTAGACCTAATTGCGAATGACATAGAGAGAAGCGAGTTTTTATCCATTGTAATTTATCCATAGCCAATTGCATGGATTTTTATCCATTGTAATTTATCCATAACCAATTACATGGAGTATCTGACCAATTGCATGCAGATAAGTTTCATCCAAAATTTTCTAATACTGTGAGATAATATCCATTTAATGAGAAAGAGATATATATAGCATACCTAGCTTCAGCACAAGGGATCAGGGAGCTCGAGTCTACTGGTCAATCTTGGATGGAAGCCATATGCAATGGCTTCTCATTTCCAACATAAATGGTGCTATATGTAAATGGCTTCTTACCAGCAATATGATAGACAAAACAGCCTGTACTACATGTTCGTGTTCATGAAGTTATCAATGATAAAAAGAACATGCTTATGTGGTCATATGAATATATGAATGTACACATGGAACTTAACCTTCTAGCTAGCGGTCTTCATTTTAATTCTTCATTGTCGCTAATTCTTAGTATGAACTGACACATGTAGACAAAAAATTACAGCAGCTACAAATTAGACAATTGCATGCTATCGTGGAAGCATTTCTACAAACACCAGCCACGCACCACCCAAACAACAGGCAGCTTCTTTATGTTTCTTATTACTTACCAATGGAATAAAAAAAGCAAGTGCGGGACATGAGGAGGTGACATATGTGCCCGCGCGGGATTCCCTGTCAGAAGTCGCTTGGAGCCTGCCGGCGACGAGTGCAGACTGGTCTGAATGCCAGGCTGGTCAGCACAGAACCTAGAGCCCAGGACAATCATCCGCACCGACGGCAGGGGTGCCCATCAATAGTCAAACTCTGTTCTGAAGCTTTGGAGATTCAGAAGAACAGGGAATCAGCTTTGGAGATTCAGAAGAATGGGGAATCAGAAGCTCATCTATAGAAGATCAAATTGCAATGAAAAGAGACCAACCAAGACTAATCAGCGACCCATCCATGGTGTCTGCAGCCAGCGGCGAGGCCATGTCGGGGAGTGGAAGGAGGCTCCTTCTTGCAGGCGTCCACGAAGGCGCGCAGCTCGGCCACCCGCGACGGATCCAAGACCGTCGTCTTACGGTAGTGCTAGGGTTTCTCGCTTAGTGGATTTTTGCGCTGAAGCAGACAAGGAAGGAAGGAGAAGTGGAAGATGGAAGTGGAGAATGGCGTGGGTGGGCCGCGGGGAACTGCAGCGGCATGGGTGGGTGGCAGTTCGGGGGGTACGGCAGCGGCGCGTGGGTGGGCTTCCTGTGCGTTTAGGTGCACATCACATGTCATTGGAGAGATCCTGGTCGTCGGTTCTGGTGCGATGAGCGGCTCAGATCCTCCGGATCTGACAGTCTGTGTCTTTTAATATTGGTGGAGATTGCGTATGCCTTTTATATGAGTTTGTAGCCAGAAGCAGGGGTGCGCGTGGCTTCAGGGTGTTCTTCCCTACCCATTTAGTTTTCACATTAGCAAACTTGTACATATTTTATTTTCATTCCTTTTTATTTGTATTTTTACTTTTATACTGCCTTTACTTGTTTCCTAGTTTGTCTCAGTTTTCTTTTGTATTAACCACAACACATATTCTCTTTTCATGAGTTAAGCCAATTCTCGGTCGACATCCAAACCACTGGCTTATGTCGTGTTCGTGCTACTCTAGATTTGTACATGGGTTGCAACTGAGTTCTTTCTCGTTGCACATGGGATGCACTTGAGATTTTCAGTTGCGTGTCAGTTGGTACGAGAAAAATGTTTAGAACTGTTGGAGTTCCTCGTTATTCATGCTGACGTGGGGTTATGCAAGGGTTGCAACTGACATTTTTTCAGCTGCACATGGGTTGCAACTAACATTTTTCCAATTGCACATCCAAAACTCTTGGATTGTCTCGTGATTTATGCTAGCCTAGGGAGTTGCACATGCGTTGCTGAAAGGATCGTATGACACCTAGAGGGGGGGGGGGTGAATAGGTGCTACTTCAATTTTAGTACTTTTTCAAATTAGGCTAGACACAAAAGGTAAATTCTCTAGATATGTAACGACGGTGAATTTACCTATATGACAAGCTAGCAACTAAGCAAGATACACGAAGTAAAGACGGTAAACAAGGATAGAGGTAACCGAAGGTGAAAGCACGCGGAGACACATATGTATTCCTGAGTTCCTCCTTTTTAGGGGAGTACGTCTCGTTGGAGAGCTGTGAGCTACCACAAAGGTCAACTCAACAGCCACAAAGGCTTCACCTTCTTCTCCGATGAACCACACCACAAAGGTTTGGTTCACCTTCCACTATCGGAAACCTTCAAGGCGGATTCCAGAGTCTTTACAACAACGATCCGGGGCACAACCCACCATTGGGTTGGGGGCTCCCAAACAGATATAATCTGTCACAAAGACAATCAAGTAAGTACAACAAAGAGCTAGGTTTTCGCAAAGGAAATCCTAGCAAAGGGTCCCTCAAGTGAATGAGGGGGAAATGTAAATCGGCTTGGTGAAGATGTAGATCCGGGCCTTCTCCTTCAATCCTCCAAAGATCAACGAGTTTGGATGGAGGGATTGGGAGATCTAGTGATTCTTAAGCTTGCAATAATGGTGTTCTTCAATGTTGGGCGAGCTCCCTGTCCCAAGCTAGGTGGAGGAGCATTTATAGCTCCTCCTAAAACGTGACCGTTGAAGGGTACAGGGAGGCCGGCCTTACGCGCTGCTTCAGAGGCTTCAGAGGACCCGGCCTAGGGACCGGCCTGAGGCCGGCCACCCATCTGAGCCCGCCGGCCTAGAGCCCGGCCTTGACGGCCTGGGGGCCGGTTACCTAGCCGAGCCAACCGGCCTGGAGCCCGGCCTGGCCGGCCTGGGGGCCGGTCACCCAGCCGAGCCTGCCGGCCTAGAGCCCGGCCTGGCCGGCCTGGGGGCTGGCTTCTCAGGGCTTCACTAAAACGGCGATCTCAGACGATTTCTTTCTTCTTTTTGTATAGAGAGATAAACGCTTTAACATTTTAACACAAAACCTGAGATTTCATGTAAGCACTTAGCGAAGGGTTAAACACTTCAAGTGTTGTGATCAAACACCAAAACAAGATTAGCGGACTATGTCCTTTCAATCTCCCCCTTTTTGATGTTTGATGACAACATATGGATTTGCAAAAAGATATCTACTTTAAGCATAGGCAATGTTTTAATTGAAGCTCCCCCTTGCTTTTATAAGCCAACCATAAAACTAGTGGTAGCAAGCTAAAAGGATAGACAAGATACAATAAGCAAGCACTAGCAAGTGATAAACAACAACTTGGCATAAACAAGTAATAGTAAGGCATGTAATCACAAAAGTTCTATGTGAGTAAAGGATAGACAATTTTAGCTCACCATAGACTTCTCCATATGGATAGATAACCGAGAATAATAGATCAATATAGACTTCTCCATATGGAAAGATAACCGAGAGTAACATAGCCTTACAATAAACGATGATAACATGGTTCCTTGATACAATAATCCAAAGATAACATGGTTCCACGATACAATAACTTAGGTAGCCAAGTTCCACGAGCATAAACCAAATAGAGTTCAACTAAAACGATTGCAATGCAAATAAAAACACAAATGGATGCAATGCATGAATGCAAATCCCCGGATATCTCTCTCCCCATTTGGCATCAAGACACCAAAAAGGAGAGAGTGACGTGAAAGCCCATGAGATCACTCGACATCGTCACCATCAACATCCGCATTGGTGCCACCAAAAGTTTGACCGAAGCTTGATGCACCATGGGTGCCCGGCCAATAGGGAGCAAGAGAGGAAGCATCATCGCCGAACCAATAGGAGTAGTTGGAATTGTAAGTATTCTCCGAGACCTCGGCCGAGATGGAGCAAGAAGGCAAGGGAAAATCAAGTTTCTTCATAATCTCTCTTTGATTGCGGTTATAAGACTTTTGCTTGTGATATGCTTTGAAGTCCTTGGCTTGCTTGTCCGCAAAGAAGCAATTCATTTTCTTGAATACATCCATTATGCCGTGCTTCTTCTTGTAGGCCTCATCATGAGCTTCAGGAGCTTCTGTTCTAGCACGCTTCTCTTGAGTAGGGATGACCGCATCTGGGGGACGAGATGGCAAAGGATGAAGTGAAGGCACAATCAATGTTGTGGCATAGGCATTGAGCAAGACCTTAGCCAACTTGATGTCAAAGAGCTTCTGAAGGTATGGACCATAAATTGGAACCTTTGTCTCAAGAACCACGGAGCGCATCTCTTGCCACATGTAATCAGGAACATTTATTTTCTTCTTGCTCTCCTAGATGGTAACAATGTGGTGAAGAAGATTGACCGTGTACTTGCGAGCCTCACCCTTCTCCCCAAACTTGACAGCAATAGTGTTCCGGAGGATGAAATAAGTGGCTTTCCAATAAGGAGTCATAAAAGTGCTCTCGGGGATCTTTCCAATAGTGCCCGACTCGGGAGGATAGCAATGATGGATCCCAGGAGTGGCTTTCATGAGGGTTTGCAAGTGAATACGAACATAATCCATGGGACAATGAGGTAGCTCCTCTATGCCAAAGAGAGCACCAAATTCAGCAAGAGAAGCTTCGCACTTAATACCGACACTCATCCATGTCATAGTCCTCTTTCCTTCCCTGGAGAAATAAATTGTGGCATAGAATTCTTGAAGCAGCTCAGGAGAATAAGAGGTATTCACTGGCATGAGATTAGTAATACTATGAAAATCCATAACCTCCATCACCTCCGGCCATAATTCACTTGCACTATCCACATTAAAGTAATAAGTGGGAACATGAGAGTTCTTCATAGGACTAACTAGTTGTTTAAACACTTGTTGATGCATCTTGCAATAGAAACGGCCATCATTCGTGCAAGTGCGCTTGTTAAAAGCATATGGATTGAACTCCAAGCGATCACGCTCAAACTCATCACTAGGCACTTTGATCCAAGTTGAACGTACCGGTTCCTCCGGATTGAAAGGGGGAGGTCCTTTTTTCTTGGAGATTACCTTGAGTTTCTTGGCCTTGGGGTTGGAGGAGGAGGAGTAAGAAGACTCCCGAATATGTTCCTTGCCCTTGTACATGGAGAAAGGGGAATCACCATCAAGGTCTTAAGGCCATCATAAGCCGAATCAGCGTCCATCTTGCTCGAGTTTCACCGAGAAAAACCAATCTTGAGGGAGCACCAACAATGGAGGAGAACTCCCCCAATCTTCCACCAATGGAGAAATTTCGTGGATGGGAAGGTGGATCTTGAGGGGAGCTTTCAGATCTGAGGGAGGAGGAGGAGTGGGGGCAGCGCTAAAGGTGGGGGCGGTGGAGGAGGAGCTCGGGAGGGGCAGCCATGGGGGGAGCACAGGAGGGGAAGGACGAAGACGATGGGGATGATTCGGTTCGACCCCCTGCCCGATAAAAGATGGCCCGACAGCCCGGCCTGGGAGCCGGCCGGGCCGGCCTGGAGGCCGGGTAGCGGCCCGAGACAGCCAGCCTGGGCCGGGCAACCGCCCGAAGCAGCCGGCCTGGGAGCCGGCCAGGGCCGGCCCAGCCTGGCCTCCTCCTATTCTTCTTGAAAAATTGCCTCTGAGAAACTTGCGGACTCCTTTTCTGAAAACCGTCTTCAAGAGTGACCATGGAGCAATATCGAGTGACACGGGGAGATGCAAACATGATGATTTCTTCACACATCCAATGGAGAAAAACACAGATACCCAAATAAGCAACATTGGATGTGATTCGAAAGAGGGTAAAAACAACAGACATGCAATAAAATCTCAAATAAGAACCAACTCTTCATAAAGAAGAGGGCGGTGGCCTAGGCCATCATGTATGCGTTTGTGGTGTGACACCGCGAAAATGTATCTTGGGTTCACGGCCACAACACGTCATTTAAGCTCACAATTCAACAAATGAACATAGAAAAACAAAATGAGTTATTACTATCGGCATAATGGGGGGAGGGATAGTCCAATGGATTATGACCGCACTCCCCCTATGTCCATGCCTACACCTAAACCAAATACATAGTCAAAATATAGGTGTGTATGCAAGATAATCAAGTCAAGCTTCTTGAATCCACGATATTTAGCTCATGCCTCAAATAAGTGAATCTTGCTTCATCAAGTGGCTTTGTGAAAATATCGGCAAGTTGCTCTTTGGTTGGAATATAGCCAAGCTCAAGATCACCACGGGCAATATTGTGACACCCCTCCCTGGCACATCTCGCCAGAGAGGCGGTCGCCCCGTGCGCCAGCCCAAGATATCTGGCTGCACGTCACGACAGTGTAACATAATGGAAATCATTACACAATCAGGCACAAGATGTGCTACAAATGGTTTACAAGGCCATCGAGGCATGACAAATTATCAAGCCAAGCATGACTCATGACAGAGTTTAACTGGCAGCGGAAGACGACTAAGGCAACGGCTTAGAGCGGCTCCACTCCACAGGCATCTGGCCGGGCTACTGATCCTAGCACGCTCTTGCTCCATATCCTTGCAATGTAGAAGATGAATCTTCGCCAAAATCTAGCCATTTGAATAGCCAACGTGAGTACAATGACGTACTCGCAAGAATAACCACTTGACACAAACAATCCAACAATCATGCAACAAGATATACATTGAAAATAAAATCCTACAACATGGCAAGTGTCTACTCTAGACAGACCAATATGATAACATAAAGGTAGCATGGCATTGACAACCAAACATGTCATAAGCAAGCAACAGAGGTATCACCAGTACAGAGTCCAAGCCAGGTGGGGTTGGATTGTGCACTGGCAATCATACAAAGAGATTACCTGTGACGAGTAAACGAGTGTTCCAGTTGGTACCAAATAATACACAACAGCACCTGTGATCACTGCTAGGCCTACTGGCCTCATCTTTCCACTCTGGGCATGCACGGTTGATGTTGGCTCAGGCCTAACTGTAGCCTCCCAACGATCACACCGCCATCCCATATCTCGGGTTACCATCGACATCTCAAGGCAACATTCCCTGCATCATCTTATTTGTTCATTTAGTGAAATCAGGTCGTTCGTTTTTTTCCAACAGACCTTTAGTTTAACCTCCGGACACGACAAAGACACACAGTGTGACCGACACTGAACTGTTGTTCCATATCCTAGGAACGAGGCTAGCTTGCTAGGTTGACACTCTCGAGAGGTTGCGTTCCCAACTATCAGAATGCACCTTACTCAGCCGGCACTTCAGGTTGTCACGCCAGTCGTACTAAGCAAAATACACTCACATGACCGTCCACTTGCTAAGATACTCTCCTGCACCACCCTATACGCATGGCACAACAGGCAAGTAAATCCGGCACATCCCCCGGCGCTACCGGATATGCCTAGCTCCGGACTCCCTATCACAGTCGAACCCGTGCCTGTCGACCACTTCCCTCGGACAGCACAACCGAACGACTGCGCCCAATGGATGGCACAAAAGGGGCTTAACAACCTACTAGGTCACGGTCCTCCATGAGACGACGATGGTCCTGCTTTCAAAGTTTAGATTAGTGGCACCATGGACTGACCCTATCGTTGTTTGGAGGGGTGTTTCAATTAGTCAAGTTTCATCATTCACAAGTCCAAACAACCGAGGATTAGTCCAGCACAATAATCATAATATTATAATAATATATCATCAAACAACAAGACATTAGCAACATAATATCACAAGCAATAGTTTGTTTGTATTAACCGGGTGACTAAGGCGCCATCACAGATCAATACAACTGGTAGCACAAGTGGTTTGCGTCGATCGGGTGACTGTGGCGGAGATACCTCCGACCAGCGCCATCACAGATCAACTACAAAAGATAGCACAGTTGGTTATCGTCGAACGGGTGACTATGGCGGAGATACCTCCGACCAGCGCCATCGCAGATCGACGTTAATGTTATAGGGAGGTACATCACTCCACCATTCTATCGACGGCGGCGGTTCCCCCAGTCCATTGTCTCAAGAATGATGTGTGTTTGATAAATATTAA
This sequence comes from Poa pratensis, assembly GCA_947311845.1. Lineage (NCBI taxonomy): Eukaryota > Viridiplantae > Streptophyta > Magnoliopsida > Poales > Poaceae > Poa > Poa pratensis. Next base: position 41,513,923 of record CAMZMU010000037.1, on the reverse strand, counting down.
CAATACATAACATGACCAAGCAAGTACGATCAATAAATATGCAACATGGCAGGAGCAATATTACAAGTTTCATATTAAACAGGAACAACAAACAGACATGCATAAATATAACAGTACAACGACAAAAATATAAACACTTGGCATGGCAATAAGCAAATAAACAAACAAACACTGCTGAACTGCTCATAGCAAGGGGTTAGCTTGCCTTAGGAGACGGGTTCCAAATGATCCGGGAGGTCTCGGTGTCGTCGCGTGTCGGAAACTCGAAAAACGACTAAACCACGGAACGGTAAACCACGTGTTAAATAAAGTCAATGAAACTAAATATTTTTAAAGACAACAAAACAAGTACCAACGAGTAGATCTCGTCGAGACGAAGATTTAGAAATTTGAATCACCGAAAACGGATCTACGGTTTAAAAGTTACGAGTGTTTGAAAATCTGTCCAGCAGGAAAACAAAACTGACGCGCGAAAAAAAAAACAGAACGGGCCGCGTCGGCCACGCGACATGGGCCACAGGTGGGCCGTCACCCTCCGCGCGCCCGCTGCGCCTGGCTGGGCTGCGAGCAGGCCACGAGCTGCTGCGCCTTGGCAGGCCGAAAAAGGTTCGCAACGAAAAAAAAGGAAAAAAAGATGAAGAATAGATCGATCGTCTTCAACCTCCTGCTCGCACGGAACCGAGCGGAGGCCCCACGGTGGGCGCCAACTGTCGTGGTTTTGTCACGGCAGATGTTACCAGGTGGTAACTTGAGGCAGTCGTAGCGTTCGGGAGATTGTTTAGCTCACTAGGGAAAAAGGATGTATCCTGGTTCAACCTCTCCATTGGAAATAAAGACCTACTTCCAGCCTGGTGTTTCTTTACTCTGATATCGACCTCGATCACCCGGCGGATAACAACACCGGCGAGTTCCGAGTCTAGGTTACAAGGGTTCTCTCTCGCTGTAAAGCTTGTATGTCTAAAGTCTCTCCTCTAAAGTTCGTCCTCTTCTATGACCCAGGAGCCGGTTTATATAGATACCCGGGTCTCCTGGTCGATTACAAGGTAAGGCCGGGTCACGCCCGAACTCGGAGTCCTAACCAAAGTCTAGCTCATCTATCTTGGCCTCCAAGTCTCGCATACCGCCTCCGGGTCTTCTAGAACCTCCCTTGTTTACGCCGGGTTACCGACAAACTCCTCGGTCCATCAATGTAGCCCGGCCCATGATGATCTGGTGGGCCTCGCCAGTCTTCCCTCCTGGCGGGTCATAGTTTCCCTGTCCTTGGGCCTACCGGGTTATCTTTCCCCCAACAGTAGCCCCTAGGATGATTTGAACTCCAAGTTGGCGCGCTTCTTCAACCTATGACCATAGCTTTTGGAGAAGAGCCGCCATCCTTGTAGTTTAGATTGTCCTCCTGAAATAAAAAACTGGTTAACAAAATAATATGCCGGGTTACATTGCTTCTTTCTGTTTTGACTGGCTTTTTCTCATAGTTTCTTTCATAACCCGGTTTCGCACATTCTAGAACATTGGTCAAACTTGTCAGAGAATATTCTCCACTGAATCTCGGTCGGTCAACATTCCTTATCTTATCTTATCTCATCTCTCTTCTTTTAACCATTTTACCCCTAGGTCAACTCTGACCGCGGTTATAAATAGTGGGACCCAGGGTAAATGTGCTCACTTTCCCCATCCAGCCGCCACTTCATCTTCAACCTCGAGCCACAGAGCTCAAGAACCCTAGAACACAAGTTCTTGAGCATCCGAAGCTCAATCCATCCGCATCTCCTCAAACAAGGTACAATCACTCTTCCTTTTAGTGTAAATCTTATTCATCTATACTCCGCACCCCTTTTTTGCTCATCTTCATGTCTTTCTTGATCTAGATCTGTACTCATTGAATCTGGCCTTTTCAGCTTCTTCAAGCTCTTGATAATGGGGAAGAAGACAACGACGAGGGGATTGAAGAAATCGGCCGGCGGCGCGTCTAGCTCCGCCGCGCCTACAACTCCGGCGCCGGTGAACTGGACGAAGTCCACCGTGACAAAAGCTACCCTTCAAAAATACGTGGGCTATGGCGAACTTCCGCCCAAAGAAGAGATCCAATGGCGCGCGGCGGGTGAAGAGATCCGCCCCAAGCCAAAAGAAGATGAGATAGTGGTACTCCTTGATCACGTAACCCGGGGGCTTCGTCCGCCGGGTTCTCTATTTTTTCGCCGGGTTATGTCATATTACAGTCTCACTCCCTTAGACATAGCGCCCAATTCTCTTCTGAATATCAGCAACTTCGTAGTTTTTTGTGAAGACTACCTCCAAGTTCCTCCCAGCTTGGTTTTGTTCCTAGAAATCTTTTACTGCAAGGACACCTCTCCTTTGAAGGACGAGGCTCGTTACCCGGCCTTCCGGAACTCTCCATTAAAATACAACGCCAAGATGAATAGCCGGGCTACTGACGCTGCTTCCCGGATCAAAGTTGAGGGCCTGATTCGTCGGGCTAAAGCTCTGCTTGCCCACGACTTGACTGGGAATGACCTCGTCAAGTGCTGGATTGGTTGGTTTATCCAGCCACTCTCCATCAGGACCCGGCTTTTTCATGAATATACCGGTGAGTCTACTGATAAAATGCAATATTCTGAGATTACGCTCACTGACGATCAACTGGTGAAGATTACGCTCACTGACGAGCAGCTTCTTGGCGAAACCAAGGAAAAGATCGCGCTAACCGGGCTTGCCCCTTTTAGTGCCAAGAACTTGCCGCCTTCAGTAATTTTCCAACTTTGCTCCTTTGTTTCAAAGCAACAAACCACTTATCTATAATTCTTAATTCTCTACTTTTTTCTTGACTAGGACCAAGCATGGTGGTCTGCAGATTATGCCTCTATTTCCTCTTCTGACGATGAGGAAACAGAGACCGATAAAGATACTGAAGATGATGGTGAGCTAGACTCTCTTGGCCGGCTCTTCATTGAACTGATTGACAATGACCAACCCTTCTACTGATAACTCGCCAATTTCTCTATCAGGACAAGATGACCCGGATACTGTTGAAATGCCGGGTCAGCAAGCTGCTCAACCTCCTCCTGCTCAACCTCCGAGTTCCAAAAGAACTCGTGCCGCAATTGCAAAGGTGCCACACTCTCGCTTCTATAATTATGTGATGAACAAATCTCAACCTGAAGAGCAACCACAGGAACAAGAGGAAGATGCCAACAAGAAGAGGAAGACCCGGTCTACCTCAACCTGTGATTCCCTTAGTGGAGGTATCCCCTACAACACTTCACTTCGTAAAGCTGTTTCCATGATTGGTGCCTCCAAATTCTCGTCTAGTTTTGCTGGCAAAATCCGGGTCTCTAAGTCCCAATCTCTGTCAGCTTCTTCAGATGAGAGCGTGGCGCACCTGCCTGATGACATCCAGATCAACATTGGGTATGCTTTCTTCTTTTCTTGTACATATACTTTTTACTACTTTTTCTTGAATCACTTTTCTCATATATTGTCCTTGTACAGTGCCAGGGCGACGCTATTGGAGCCGCCTCCCGCTTCTGACCCGGCCTTGAGCGAGCCTGTTGTTCAAGAGGCTCCGGCTCAAGGTCCAACTATTTCTGAGCCGGCAGCAATGGAAATGGAGCCCCAGACACGAACTCCTCCAAGCCCTGCTATCAAAACCAATAACCCGGCATCGCCAGCCAAGTCTACTACCAACTCTCCCAACACTGCCACCAATGACACTGAAGAAGTGCAAGTGTTGGGATCACGAAAAGTTGTCCAAGATGGTCCCTCCACTACCATTGCCAAGATTGTGGAGCCGGAGGTGAAGACTGAAGCTGGAAACCATGGTAAAGACCCGGTTATTTATTCTGGGATGCCGGCTTTGGATAGCCTGGAACTTCCTGCTCTGCTTTCTGAATATTTTTCCCGGGTTTCACAACACCGGGGCATTGAGGACAGTTTCGTCTCCACCATCCAAAAGCGCCATGAGGTAATTTCCCTTACTTCTTTGAATATACTTATGCAGTAGCCCCCAAGCTCTAAGTTTATCACTTGTTGATGAGCTTGGTGCTTGTTCTAAAATAACATAGCCAAAAAATACTTCACAACATATTGTATATAACTTCAAACTGTAGCTGTTTTAAACTTCAAACTGTAGCCCTCAAGTGCCGGGTTGCAAGCCTGCAGCAACCTGGGACTAAATTTCACTTTGTATTTGTAGACTTTAAACTTTCCACTGAGTAGCCCCTAAGTGTCGGGTTGTATGCCTGCAGCAACCTGGGACTAAAATATCACCTTTTGCTATAAATTTTCACTTGTCGAAAAATCTTCAACTGAGTAGCCCCTAAGTGCCGGGTTGTATGCCTGCAGCAACTCGGGACTAAAATTCTTTTCCACTTTTACCTCTTTACTGTTTGCAGCCCCCAAGTCCTAGATTGCATCTATATCAATAACTTGGGGTGCTAGTAACTTTGTTATTCATCTCTGTAACAACAAAATGCTTCTCACGCTGCTGAAGAAATTAGCCGGCTCACCGAGCAACTTGCCAGTGAGACCCGGCTAAAATCTGAAATGGAGAAAAAGCTCAAGGAACTGGAAGCCTCCCTATCCAACGCAACAGAAGAAAATTTATCTCTGAGGAAAGAAATGGAGGAGCATGAAGAATCTTGGAAGACATGGCTGGAGTCTGCCGAGAAAAAATCAGCTGAGGCAGAGAAAGCCCTCAAGTCTTTCACTGACCTACTTGGTGATCTTGTCAAAGCAATCTGGGGTATGCTTCTTTTATCTTTTCTCTTACTTGAATCTCTATACTTTTGATCATACTCATGAATAACCTTGTTAAATATTTTGCAGGGACCCGGAATCATCTGAACCTGGCGAGCTGTATTATGGAGCCGGGCGAGCAATTGCTGCAGCCCGTGGAACAGATGAGCCACCCAAATCACTGAAGAACTTTCTGAGCCATCTCTCTACCATCCCTGAATGGTTTTCCCGCTGGAAAATATCTTGTTGCCGCAAGGGTGCCATGCGCACTCTGGCATTAGCCAAATCTCATTATCCAGACATTGACCCGGCCAAACTTGCCAAAGGATTCCCCGAATTTAACTTGGATGCCTCGCGTTTTGACGACAAATCTTTTGCCCAGATTGACAAGATGATCAGGTATCCTGCCAAAACGATTGCTGAAGGCCTTAGGTTAAACACTTTCCAACATGGCTTTGACAAAAAGGCCCGGCAGATCTTATCCCCAGAGCCGAAGCCAGCGATTGTGGTTCCTCCAAAACTACTCGAGCAAGTGGCTGCCTCTGCTATTGCCAGGTCAGGGACACCAGCTATGCCCCCTCCCAGCCGTCCAAGTGTGGATGATAATGACATTTTTGGGTATAAGCTGAGCGCAATCTGCTGGCAGTCTAAGCCAATTATAGCAAGTACTGGGGAAGGTTCTAGCAAGGCCAAGTCAAAGGAAGCCCCCAAGACTCAGAAATCAACTGAAGTGGTGACTGACCCGGCAGAAGCTTCCAAAGGAAACCCGGCGAGCCAGACAGAAGAAACTGCAAGTTCTGTTCCTGAGACGTAGCCGGCCGCTGTTCCTTCCACAGAGCCAACAGTTGATGACCCGGCAAAGGCTCCTGCTTCTACGCCAGTTCTTGAACATTAAACTTTTCTCCTGCAGATTAATTTCTGCATAAAAAACAATGTCTCATTTGGCCCTTGTGGCGTTTATGTAATAACTTATGCCTGATACAATATTCTTTTGATGGTGTGCCTGTACACCTTGTGAATTTGCATGAGATGTAACAAAAAATTCTTATGTGTTAGCTCTGCAAAATTCAATGGTTTAGATGACCCTTTTGTTTATCTTTAACTGTAAGCCGGCTTTCGCATGGATTTTCACTGTTGCATCTCACTCTGTAAAAACAGTGTCAGTTAAGTCCCCATGGGCATCATAACTGATTGAAATTACAGGAGAACAAACAGGCCATATAATCGCGAGTCACATCAAGCTTAAGTAAGATAGACAAGAAAAATTAGCCGGGTTATGGGATTGCAGCTGTACCTTAAAGATAATCAGCCCCCATGACCAAAGTGGCATCATGGCCGGGTCATTTGGTTTGAAGCTGTGCTTTCATGAAGCGAGCAGCCCCTAAGACCAAAATATGCAATGGCGGGTCTCTTTTCTTTAGAGTTTCCGGCTCATTGTTCTCAGTAAGATAATGCAATGGCGGGTCTCCTCTTTCAGGAGTTTCCGGCTCATTGTTATGAGTAATACAATGGCGGGTCTCCTCTTTCAGGAGTTTCCGGCTCATTGTTATAAATACGATGAATTTGAACAGAAATAAGTAAAAATTGTAAAGTAAATGCATAAAAAAGGTGATTCTTTGGGCACATATATCTTTATTCATATATTAGATCAGCAAGCCACCTCACTAAAAACCTTCCAGCCCCCTTAGGTACCTGGTAAGGAAAAGAGTGCGTCTGAAACCTGCTGTCTTTTTACATCGTGTGTTACATCTTTGTGAACTCAACTCTGATACTAAGTGTAGTAAGGACGAAGCTGTGCTATGTTCCACGACCTCTGCCTTTCCTCCAATTCTTTGGTGCTGTGATCAGTATCGTTCACCCAGTCACTTTTCTCTCTAGCATCAACCAAGTAATATGACCCGTTGTGCAATTTCCGGCTTATGATAAAGGGTCCTTCCCATGGAGGTGACAGCTTGTGCATCCCAGCCTGTGATTGTGTCAATCGCAAAACTAGGTCGCCCTCTTGAAAAGTTCTCGTTCTGACCCGGCGAGCGTGATAACGCCGCAAATCTTGCTGATAAATCCCTGACCTCTCCAGGACTCATTCCCTTTCTTCTTCTAACAGATCAACTGCATCTTGCCGGGTTTGCTCGCTCTCAACTTCAACGTAAGCCACCACCCGTGGCGAGTCATGTATGATATCGCTTGGTAAAACAGCTTCTGCTCCATAGACCAGGAAAAACAGTGTCTGCTTGGTTGATCTGTTTGGTGTGGTATTGATACCCCACACAACTGATGGCAGTTCTTCTACCCACGCTCCTGCTGCTCTTTTGCATGGAACCCGGAGTCTGGGTTTCGAACCGCGGAGTAATTATTGGTTTGCTCTCTCTATTTGACCATTGGCTTGTGGGTGAGAAATGATGCAACATCCAAGCGTATGCCGTTCTCTGCACAAAATATCTCTGTCTCGCCAAGGGACATGTTTGTCCCATTATCTGTGATGGTACTATGTGGATAGCCAAAGCGGTATATGATACGCTCCAAGAATTTCACCACTGTGATTGCCTCGCAATCTGTAACAGGCATAACCTCAACCCACTTGGTGAATTTATCTATGGCGACTAAGAGGTGTGTTTTCTTACATGGAGACATCTGAAAGGGACCCACCATATCAAGACCCCATACTGCAAAAGGCCATGTGATTGGTATTGTTTTTAACTCCTGAGCCGGCACGTGAGTTTGCCTGGCATATCTTTGACATCCATCACATCTCTGGACCAAATATTCCGCGTCTGCCAAGGCAGTTAACCAGAAAAATCCGTGTCTGAAAGCTTTTGCTACCAAAGACCGGGTCGAAGCGTCAAGGTGGCAGTTTTCCCCGTGGGGGCGGGTACCCGCGGGGATATACCCGCTAAGAACCGGGGACGGGGAGCAAACTGGCTCCATGGGGATTGCTTGGCGGGTACCCGACAGCCTAACGGGGCGGGGACGGGGGACAAATTCGCCCCGTGGAGACTCCATGGATACCCGTTAAGCACTGACATGTGGGCCCTCCTTCCACGTAGCAGCCAACCTAGCACCTGGTCACGGCCCAAGAAGAGCCCAAACCACCTGCCCTAACTAGGTCAACAGGCACAGATCACGCGATGCCTGATTCGCGACCCTATCCCCTCTGATGGCTTCGCTTCCTCACAGCACCGCCGCCTCCCTCTCGTTCCTCTCTCTCTCTCCCTCTCCACGCCACCGACGAGACACACCCGCAGTACTCCAGCCGCATGCCCAGCGCCAGTAGCCTGCCGGTAGCTGACGGACCTCATAGGCCCCAGGCGCTCTCGATCTTGTCATCGGCAGGAAGGAATTGCTCGTCGCCGGTGTCGTCTCGAGCGCGTCGTCCCGCATCGGCGTCAGCCCGTCGTGGTGTCGTCCCGCATCAGCGTCAGCCCGTCGTGGTGTCGTCCCGCACCGACAACTTGCAGCTTTGGCGTCGGCAGCAAGGTCCCCATGGAGACCCCGGCGGGTACCGGGTACCCGCTATTGACGGGGACGGGGGAATTTTGGCCCCGATAGCGTAGCGGGTACTGGCGGGGACGGGTACTGGCGGGATCGGGGTGGGGACGGCGGAGCCATCCCCGGTCATCCCCGTCCCCATTGCCACCTTGATCGAAGCGTGATGACCACAGTCTCCCTCATGTATCTCCCTGAGAATTTTCTGTCCCTCCTCAGGGGAAACACAACGTTGGAACACTCCTGAAGGACTTCTCTTAAACAGCTCTGTGCCAACAACCACATATGACTTGGCCCGGCGCACAATTTGCCGGGCTATGATTTCTTGCGCTGGTAACTCGCCTCGCAGGAGATAAGCAGTGTATGGCTCAGTCCAGTCTGGTCTTTCATGCACATGAGCAACTAAATCTGAAACTTGATCCGGGCATCCCAGATCTTCTTCTGTATCTATTTTGACTGATGGGTTCCATAGCTCATCCAAGAAAACGTTTGGTGGAACCGGCTCTCTGCGTGAGCCGAGTCTTGACAAGGCATCTGCTGCCTCATTTTTCTTGCGATCGATGTGATCCACCTGATAGCCAGAAAAGAACCCGGCTACCTTGTCTACTGCTCTTCTGTAAGCCGCCATATTTGCGTCCTTTCGGTCCCAAGTTCCAGACACCTGCTGGGAAACGAGGTCCGAGTCTCCAAAACAATGAATGCGCTTGATGTTCATCTCCTTTGCCATGCGTAACTGATGACCCACAAGTATAGGGATCGCAACAGTCTTCGAGGGAAGTAAAACCAAATTTATTGATTCGACACAAGGGGAGCCAAAGAATACTTGGGAGCCTTAACAGCGGAGTTGTCAATTCAGCTGCACCTGTGAATAGTCTTGCTCGACACAGATTATCAGTAGCAACAGTTTTATAGCAGTAGTAGCGGTGAAATAATAGCAGCAGTAAATAGAGACAGCAGTAGTGATTGCAGTAAACAGTAGGATTAAAACACTGTAGGCATAGGGATGGATGAACGGGCGCTGCATGGATAAGATAGCTCATATAATAATCAAGACATAGGCATTGCAGATAATAATGATAAAGCATCCAAGTACTAAGTAAACGTAGGCATGTGTTCCGTATATAGTCGTACGTGCTCGCAATGAGAAACTTGTACAACATCTTCTGTCCTACCAGCCAGTGGCAGCCGGGGCTCAAGGGAATCTACTGGTAATTAAGGTACTCCTTTTAATAAAGTACCGGAGCAAAGCATTAACACGCCGTGAACACATGTGATCCTCACATCGCAGCCATTCCCCTCGGCTGTCCCAATTATTGTCACTTTGGGACCGCGGGTTCCGGACAACAATATGTGTATACAACTTGCAGGTATGATCAATAAACAGTGCATATCATTATGAAACAATAACATGTTCAGATCTAAAATCATGGCACTCGGGCCCTAGTGACAAGCATTAAGCTCAACAAGTTGCAACAACATCAATAAGTACTAACAACGGATACTGGGCACCATGCCCTAATGATCTTATAGCTTATTACATGAACAATCTCATCCAATCCCTACCATCCCCCTCAGCCTACAGCAGGGAATTACTCACACATGGATGGGGGAAACATGGATGGTCGATGGAGAAGCGTCGGTGATGATGATGGCGATGATCTCCTCCAATTCCCCGTCCCGGCGGAGTGCCAGAACGGAGTTTCTGGTCCCCGAAATAGGTTTCGCGATGGTGGCGGCGTACGGTGATGTTTTTGGATGAAGTGGACGACGGCGGCGGCAGCGAATATGTTCTGGATGAAAGGCTCGGTGTTTTAGGGTTTTCACATCTCGGGGAATAAATAGGCGAAGGGGCGATGTCGGCGGACCCCCGGGGCCCAAAACCACCTGGTGGCGCGGTGGGGCCCTCTTCCGCGCCGCCAGGTGGTTTGGCCACCTCGTGGCTCCCCTTCGTCTCTCCTTCGGACTCCGTGTACGTGTTGGAAAAATAGGGACTTGGCCTTTTGTTTCGTGCAATTCCGAGAATATTTCTAGAAGTAACTTTCTGAAACCAAAAACAGCAGAAAACAGGGAACTGGCACTGTGGCATCTTGTTAATTGGTTAGTCCCAGAAAATGCATAAAAGTGATATGAAGTGTATATAAAACATGTAGCAAATGGTATAATATAAGCATGGAACAGCAGAAATTATGGATACGTTGGAGACGTATCAATAACCCGTGAAGTAGGGCCTCATACTCTGCCACATTATTGGAGCAATCAAAGTGAATTTGCAAAACATAGCTCAACTTTTCACCTCTTGGTGATGTAAGCACCACGCCGGCTCCTGATCCTTCGAGTTGCTTTGACCCGTCAAAATGCATGACCCAGTTTTTGGTGCTGGTTGTTTGCTGTGGCATGCTTAACTCTGTCCAATCATTAACAAAATCTACCAAGGCCTGAGACTTGATAGCAGTGTGTGGCTTATAACTGATGTGATAATCACCCATCTCTATTGCCCACTTGGCGATCCGTCCCGTTGCATCTGAGTTTCTAATAATTTCTGCTAGCGGGATTGAACTAACAACTCTGAACGGGTGCTCCAAGAAGTAATGCTTCAATTTCCGGGTCGCCATAAAAACACCAAAAACAAGTTTCTGCCAATGTGGATACCTCTGTTTGGTTTCTGAGAGCAATTCACTAACATAGTAAACCGGCCTCTGGACCGGGTGTTCTTTTCCTTCCTCTTTTCTTTCTACTACCACCACGGCACTCACTGCGCGTGGTCCTGCTGTGATGTATAACAACAAAGGTTCCTTTGGAGCAGGAGCCGCCAAGATTGGCGCCTCTGCCAGTGACTTCTTCAACAACTCAAAAGCATCATCCGCTTCTTTGTCCCACATGAACTTGTCTGATTTTTTCAAGAGCCGGTAAAGTGGTATTGCTTTCTCTCCTAACCTGGAAATAAACCGGCTTAGGGCTGCAATGCATCCCGTAAGCTTCTGAACATCAGCCAGCTCCTCTGGCTTCTTCAAACTCTGTATAGCTTTGATTTTTGCCGGGTTAGCCTCGATTCCACGCTGTGACACAATGTAACCGAGCAGCATCCCCGCTGGAACTCCAAACACATACTTGGTGGGATTGAGCTTCATCTTGTACTTCCTCAGATTGGCAAAAGTTTCCTTCAGGTCATCAATGAGTGACCCGGCTTTCTCTGACTTGATTACTACATCATCAACATAAGCATGCACGTTGCGGCCAATCTGCTTAGCAAAACAATTCTGAATGCACCTCTGGTAAGTCGCCCCTGCGTTCTTCAACCCAAAGGTCATATTTTTGTAACAATACGCCCCAAAGGGAGTTATGAAAGCTGTCTTTTCCCAATCTTCCTCATTAAGCTTGATCTGATTGTAACCCAAATATGCATCCAAAAAACACAAGAGCTCGCTGCCTGCAACTGCATCGATAATCTGATCAGTACAAGGTAATGCAAAAGGATCTTTGGGACAAACCTTATTCAAACTGGTGTAGTCTATGCACATCCGCCATTCATTATTTTTCTTCAACACAAGTACCGGGTTAGCCAACCACTTGGGGTGGAAAACCTCCATGATAAAGCCCGCGGCCAAGAGCCGGGCTACCTCTTTGCCCACAATTTTTCTCCTCTCCTCATTCAATCTACGCAAACCTTGCTTGACGGGTTTTGCGCCCGGGTTAACATGTAACTTGTGCTCAGCGAGTTCAGCCGGTACGCCAGGCATGTCACTAGTTGTCCATGCAAAAAACGTCCCTGTTCTCACGGATGAACTCGATAAGCGCGCTTTCCTATTTGTCAGATAAATTGGACCCCACGACGAACTGCTTGGAAGAATCGCCGGGTGTGAAATCAACCATCTTGGTATCTTGGGCGGGTTTGAACTTTTCTTTCTCTTCAGCCGTGGTTCTCTGTAACACGGTTCTATCAGTCGGGTCTACCTGAGACTTGTAGAGCCGCAGCTCCTCCTCTGCACATGCTCGTTCTGCCAAAGCTGCATCGCCATTGTCACACTGAGCCGCCATCTCCCGGCTTCCATGAATAGTGATAACTCCATTTGAACTTGGGATTTTCAACTGTAGATACATGTCGTCGTATCGGCATCTTGGATAGGAGACGGGGTCCTGCTAGCCGAGGGTGAACGTAGGGCAAGAAGGTGGACGTCGTCAAGGTCGGGATTGTACACGGCGGTTTACCCAGCTTCAGGCACCACGGCGGTGGCGGTGCCCTACGTGCTGCTATAACTCACTATAAGGCAATATCGCCGTGAACAGGTTACAATGAGTTGGTGTGTATGAGTTGATCGAGTTGCCCTAAAGGCGTCCCGAGGTCCAGCTTATATAGGCGGCTGGACCTAGGGTTACAAGGTGAATACGTATCCAGCAAGTATACGGAGTCCTAAACCTAGCCGGCAAGTATGCCGCCTTCCGTCTTGGTCTTGGTGGCTTCATGGGCTTCAGTCTTGGGCCTCCTCCTTGCCGGCATCCGCCTTCCTTGGTCGTCAGCTATCTGGGCCGCCCGGTAGGCAAAGCCTTCACCACCACTGCGGGCCACCCTGGACTAGCCGGATTGATCCATGCTGGTGATACCCCTAGTAGGTATATCCCCAACATTAGCCCCTGGGAGGGTTCGAGTTCTTCAGGCGCCGTCTTCTTTGTCGGCAACGTCCGCCTTGTCTTGTAAGCGTCTGAAGAGCTTGAAGCATTCCATAGTTGAAAGTAAGCGGCGGTCCGCCTAAAGTAGTCGGACAACTTGCCGCCATCATGGGAAAGACGGCCTGACCATTGTCAGGAATCTTCCTGGCACCAGTCTTGTCAATTGACTGGCCGTCAAATGTTGACGGATGACGCCATGCAGTCCACGACAGTTTGGACTTGGGCATGCGTCATGATGGTTTCTCCACTACGCACAGAAATCGGAGCGAGGCCGCAGACGCCGTTGCCACGACGTGCAAATCGTGGGCACGTGGCGGAAATCTCGCGTCCCCCTAATTTTAGGCACGGATCTTGGCGCGTGGGGATAAATACCCCAAAGGGCACATCGATGCACTTCTTCCTCATTCGCACACCCACCGTGGCCTCCTCACCTTCCCGAGCTCAACTCCTCCTCGAACTCAACTCCGGCGAGCACGAGCAGCGCCCTCTCCCCCAAATGGCGAGCACTCAGCAGGATGCGGCGGCGACGGCGGCACTGGCTGCGGCTTCAACGACCCCCGCCGGATCTGGATCTATCCCAGCGGCGGCGGCGGCGCCCGCAGGTGCATCGATTACCTCCCCGCGGCCACCGTGGCCACGGGCGGGGTTTCTACTTCTTCCCCAGCTCCGACGACGCCTGCGACCGCCGCTCCAACTTTTCCCCTCCCATCCCTCGCGGCTACCAGCTCAGAGGCCGCGGCGGAATCTGCCGCCGACGAGGATGACGACGTCGAGGAAGAGGAAGAGGCTGGAGACCTGGGTTCCAGGTACTGGCTGCCGTCAGTTATGACGTCAGCATATCTGAAGGAACTGGAGGAAGGCGGATACATTCCGCCAAAGACGGAATGCTCCTGGAGGGTTCCAGGCGACGAGGCGGTGCCTGACCCCCAAGACGGCGAGCGTGTCATGTTGGCTTCGCATAGCCTTCGCGGTATGTCTCTGCCGCTTTCCGCCTTCTTCTTGGCGGTGCTTAGTTTTTATGGGCTGCAGCCACACAACATAGCGCCCAACAGTATTCTAGTGCTAGCCGGCTTCCAGGCTTTGTGCGAAGGGTACTTAGGCATAGCTGCGTCCATAGAGCTGTTTAAGTACTGCTTCCTGTGCCGCCGGCAAACCATACCAGGCGGCCACCTAGCAACCTGCGGTAGTGTTACGTTCAACTGCCGCCAACCCGACTGGTACCCAAAAATACCATACATCGAGTCGGTGAAGCACTGGACCAGCACTTTCTTTTACTGCAAGGACATCCCGACACCTGGCAGCACGCAAGGGATGCCAGCCTTCGTCAACGGTCCGCCAACCCACAAGGCTTGCTGGACAGCAAAAGTGCCGCTCAGCAGCTTGCCGAAGAACTTCGAGTTGCCGTTAGGCGGATCGAGTTCTTGACGAAGACGATGTTGGCTCCACGACTTGACGGAGTTGACACCGTCATTGCTGGGTGTCGAGGAAGATTATGCCTCTCCGCCATCGCCCACTGAAGATGTGCGAGTACAAGGCGGACGACGCCGGCAACAGCACCCTTGATCAGGATGCCTTGGAGTACCGGCTTAGAGAGCTTATCAAGCCTCTGTCGGTGAAGGCGGCTGAAGGCGTCGCCATGTTCACTCATAACAACCCAGCCCCAGCGGTAAGTGAAAGCTACTTTGTTATTTCACTAACATCCTTGCCCACTAGGTACTGAATTAATATTGTCTTGCTTCCTTTTCAGCTACAAACCTTGGGAGAGGACGAGCTGGCCCCAAACTGGTATGATACAGGTGCCAGCAAGTCGAAGAAGCGCAAGCTGAGCTCCTCCACCAAGGATTTGGAGAAGAGGAAGAAGGCGGCCACCTCTGCCGACGCAGAGGATGAGACCGTGGGGAACGTTCCCTTGAAGCGGTTAGCAAACTTTGGCTTCCCTGACTTGGATATTTTAATATGTTTGTGCTGACAAACTTGCATGTTTCTGCTTACAGAGGCAAGCCTACCATGCCCAAACTCCGCTCCAACTTGAAGATTGCTGCCGGCAGGGGCAAGCCACCACGTTCTTCTCCAGCTGCTGCGCCGACAACGCCCACAGTTGGCGTTCCCGTGGTTGTGTGCCAGGGAACGTACACAGCTGCCGGTACCGCAGAGGCGGCTACAGAGAAGATGGCGGGCAAGAAATCAGTTGCCGGCATAACTTTTTCCAAGACGGCTGAAGCTTCGGCTAGTGATGCCGCTCGATTTATCGCCATGAAGCAGGAGATGGATGACCAGATGGCGGCCGAACAAGGCGGATCGTCCACTCATCCTGGCTCCCAACCTGGCAAAGGGTTGCAAGACCCCCGGCAAACACTGAAGACCATGCGTGACGGTACCCGCAACTGGTACGCACACATGGACGAACTCCACGACACCCTGCACGGACAACTTGAGGTAAAATAGCCTATGGTCCCAGCCCCCGAGCACTTTGGCGGCTGAAAAATTTAGCCGGCAAAGTGGTCTCGTTGACTAAATAGCGCTAACCATAATGTTGCTTTCGTGCATGCAGGCCGTTCTTGCTTCCAATCTTGAGCTATTTCGTGCTCAAGAGATGAAGAAGAAGGAATGCGAGGAACTGCAGCAGGACGTGGAGTTGAAGAACGCCCAAATTGCGAGTTTGGAAGAAGCTCGCAAGAAGGATGAAGGTGACAAAGCTTTCTTTGCCTTCTTTTCGTCCGACTTCTTTTCCTTTTCCGACAAGTATTTTAGTCGTCTTTTCTTTTTATTTGTAGAATTATTAAACACTGCGCAAGATATTCTCAAGAACTCCACTGACATGCAAGCTTTGATGAACGAAGCTGCAGATCTTGCCGGGCTGGTGACCAAGCTGAAGGCGGATCACGCCAAGGAGCTGGATGATCGTGCGTTGGCTCATGCTGCCGAAGTTAGCAAGTTGACTGGACAACTTGAGGCCATGAGCAACAACCTTGACCAGGTGAACAAGAACGCCAAGGAGCAGCAGGACCAACTGTCAAAGGCGGTCCAGCTAGCCCAAGAAACGCTTGAGAACCATCTGGATGAGGTCAACGCCATCCACGACCATGTCTTGGGTATGCCTCCAGTCCTTCATTTTGTCACCTTGCTTTCTTGATACTTGAAGCTGCAGTGTGTAACTTTGTGTTTGTGCAGTGCCGGCTAGCTTGGGAGATGACCTGGCCACAACGCCGCGCCTTGCTCGGATCTTGAAAATTGGCGAAATCGTCAACCAGATTGTCGGCGCCGGCAAATCATTTGCCGCCAAGTTCTACCCTGGGGAAGACGGCGATCCCGTCATCTTCGATGCTCTGCCGGAGTTGCTGGAGAAGGCGACAGCTGAACACGACAACACACTACGCTCAGCAGCACGAGGCGGTGCCAAGTTGGCATTGGCGATGACGGCGGCGTGGTACCCGGAGGCTGATATTCATCAAGTCACCGAGTACTTCCCCACCGAAGACGAAAACAGCCAAGCCATCGTGATGCAGGACGTGCTGCGGTCTGTTCGCGGCTATGCGACCCGGGTTGCCAACATGGTTGACATCCGCAAGTTCTACAAGGAACACCCGGACCCGCATGTTGCCGTTGCTGATCCCTCCTTGGCAGATCCTGAAGCTTCCCGCGGCGAAGAAGGCGAAGCCGGAACCGACAAGCGCAGCCCCAAGGATGGCGGAGCCAGCCCCAAGAATGCCGGCGTTAGCCCCCAGGATCTCTCCACCAGCTCTACGAAGGCGGCAATCCCTTAGACTTCCTCCTGCAAAGGCAGCACAAAACACTGCGTTAATCTGTTAACGCATAAAACTTTATTTTGGGTTGTAAATATTTATGGGCCAACTTTTATGCTACACTTGGCGGTAGGCTTACTTAAGTGGCCCGCCTTAATATGTATCTCGCCTGCATGTTTAGCTTTTTCATATGTTGGCGGAACCTCATCTTAGTTACTTTAGCTGAGCCAACCAGGTGCAATACCAACTAATTTAGACTCAGAGACCAAAGCCAGCATGTTGGTGCCAACGACATACTACTAGGCGACCCACATACAAACAGACAGATAAGCATATTAGGCGGTGCAAAGATTGTTTGCGTTTTTAGCCGGCAGACGGCAAATGTCAAAAAAGTTTGGACCTTAGCACGGAGCAAAACTTATTTTGTTTGGTAACTTTTATGACAACAGATATATGATTGCGAGAAAAGACAAAAGATGGCATGATCCCAAAACTGAATGAGCAAACCACAGACTTTTATTTCATAATCATATAGTACTTATTACAATGTGGAAATTGCTAAGTGTAAAAAGGACGTAGCTGCTCAATGTTCCAGGGTCGCTTGGTTTCTTCGTACTTGTCGTCAACCTTCCTTTTGCGCTTGCGACCTCGCTTCTTCTTGTATCCGTCACGTGCATCGACCAAGTAATAAGAACCATTGAGCAACACCTTACTGACCACAAAAGGTCCTTCCCAAGGCGGGGATAACTTATGCAAGCCCTTTCTATCTTGGATTAGGCGGAGAACCAGGTCACCCACTCTAAAACTTCTTTGCCTCACCCTTCTGCTGTGATAACGCCTCAAACTTTGCTGATAGATGGCGGATCGCGCAAGGGCAACATCTCGTTCTTCATCAAGTAGGTCAAGGCCATCCTGTCTTGCATCTTCTGCGTCCTCCTGGACGTAGGCTTGGATTCTGGGAGAATCGTACATCATGTCGGTTGGCAACACTGCTTCTGCGCCATAGACTAAGAAGAAAGGAGTAAACTTGGTTGATCTGTTTGGAGTTGTGCGTAAACTCCAAAGGACAGACTGCAATTCATCCACCCAAGCCCCAGCCGCTCTGTGCAATGGTACTTCGAGACGTGGTTTGATTCCTTGTAGGACTAAACCATTTGTACGCTCTACTTGACCGTTTGCTTGCGGATGCGCGACGGAGGCTAGATCTAGGCGGATACCATGCTTATAACAGTATTCCTCGACTTCGCCTTGCGACAAGTTAGTGCCATTGTCGGTGATAATGCTATGAGGCACCCCGAACCGAGAGATTATTCCCCACAGAAAGTTTGCGGCTGTGGCGCCGTCTAGCTTTTTGATAGGCTTAGCTTCAACCCATTTGGTAAACTTGTCTACAGCCACAAGTAAATGTGTGTAGCCACCAGGCGCCGTTTTAAACGGACCAACCATGTCCAAGCCCCAGACTGCGAAAGGCCACGTGATGGGTATTGTTTTAAGCTCTTGAGCCGGCATATGTGATTGTCTGGCATAAAGTTGGCAGCCCCTGCACCTTTTAACAATGTCTTCTGCATCTTGCTTGGCTGTCAACCAATAGAAACCTTGTCGGAAGGCTTTTGAAACAAGGGCGCGTGAAGAAGCATGATGTCCACATACGCCGGCATGTATCTCATCCAACAATTCTCTGCCTTCTTCGGGCGAAATGCAGCGTTGGTAAACACCAGTGGTGCTACGCTTGTACAATTCACCTTTGATTATTGTAAATGCCTTGGCTCTTCTTATTATTTGCCTTTTCAAAACCTCATCATCCGGTAACTCCTGATTGATCAGGAAGTCCAAATATGGCGTCGTCCAATCCGGCTTTACCAAGTAGACGGCATAGCTAGCACTATCAACTGGTTCTGCCGACTCTGGGTCAAGGAGGTCTGCTCCTTTAATTGACGGCTTGTGTAGGTGTTCCAGGAAAACATCTTTTGGTACCTTTTTGCGTTCAGACCCCATTCTGGCAAGTGTATCTGCCGCCTCATTTTGAGTTCTTGGGATATGGCGGACCTCGTAGCCTAGAAAACACTTGGCGAATTCGTCAACGGTAGCTCGATATGCCGCCATTGTTTCGCTCTTTGTGTCCCAAGTACCACGTATCTGTTGCGCCACCAAATCTGAATCTCCGTAGCAGAGGACACGTTGGACGCCAAGTTCCTTGGCAATGTGTAAACCATGAAGGAGAGCTTCGTACTCAGCAACATTATTAGTTGCCTTGAAGTGTATTTGTAACACATAACTAAGCTTGTCTCCTTGAGGGTTTCTTAAAACAATGCCAGCCCCCGAGCCCTGGAGCATTTTTGATCCATCAAAGTGCATGATCCAGTATGCATCTTCAGGGAGAGGTACTTCGTCCATGGCCTCCGTCCAATCAGCTACGAAATCTGCTAAGGCTTGAGACTTAATGGCCGTTCTGGGCTTATACGAGATGTCGAAGGCGGCAAGTTCAATGCCCCATTTGGCAACGCGGCCTGTTGCATCTGTATTATTGATGATATCCCCCAGAGGTGCCTTGCTCACCACGGTTATTGAATGTTCCTGGAAGTAGTGCCTTAACTTCCTGGCGGCGTAAAAAACACCGTAGACCAATTTCTGGTAATGCGGATAACGCTGTTTTGAGGCGGAAAATACTTCACTGATGAAGTAAACCGGACGTTGTTCCGGCAAGTCTGAAATTTCCGTCTTGCGTTCCACAACCAGTACCACACTAACAACTAAGTTAGTTGCGGCAATATAGAGCAGCATTGGTTCCTGCGAACGAGGAGCTGCCAAAATTGGAGCAGACGTTAACGCGTCCTTGAGTTGCTGCAAGGCGGCGTCTGCTTCGTCTGTCCACTCGAAGTTGTCGGATTTCTTCAGAAGCCGGTAGAGAGGCAGCGCCTTCTCACCAAGACGGCTAATGAAACGACTGACGGCAGCCGCCGATCCGGCAAGTCGCTGCACGTCCTTCAGGTCCTTGGGCCTGGATATGTTGAGGATCGCTTTGATTTTTTCTGGATTCACCTCTATCCCTCGTTCGGAAACGATAAAGCCAAGCAATTTGCCGGCAGGAACCCCGAAGACGCATTTTTTCGGGTTGAGTTTCATCCTGTATACCCGGAGGCTATCAAAGGTTTCTCTCAAATCATCAAGCAAATCTGCCTTCTTTCTTGACATGACGGCAATGTCGTCAACATAGACGTGAACATTGCGGCCAATTTGCTCGTGAAGGCATCTTTGCATACACCGCTGATACGTTGCGCCGGCATTTTTTAGACCGAAGGGCATCGTGATGTAGCAGAAGGTCCCATAGGGTGTAGTGAACGCTGTTTTGATTTGGTCGGATTCTCGCATTTTGATTTGGTGGTACCCGGAGTACGCATCCAAAAAGCACAGCAGCTCGGAGCCGGCTGTGGAGTCTATGACCTGATCTATACGAGGCAAAGCAAAGTGGTCCTTAGGACAGCACTTGTTCAAACCGGTATAATCAATGCACATTCTCATTTCCTTATTAGGTTTTGGAACCATTACAGGATTTGCCAACCAATCAGTGTGTACTACCTCCCTAATGAACTTGGCTTCTTGCAACTTGATGATCTCCTTGCCTATTGCTGTCCGCTTCTTCTCACCGTAGCGTCTTATTCCTTGCTTCACTGGTTTGGCTCCTTCGTAGACGTTAAGAGAATGCTCGGCAAGTTCCCTCGGGACACCTGGCATGTCGGCTGACGACCATGCAAAGATGTCCTGATTCTCACGGAGGAACCTGACGAGCGCGCTTTCCTATTTGTCGTCCAAGCCAGCCCCTATGGTGACTTGCTTGGAGCTGTCACCTGGGACCAGATCCGCCTTCTTTGTGTCTTCGGACGCCTTGAAAGTGTTCTTTTGCTCAGCGGTCTTTACATGCTCCGGCAACTGTGATGTATCGAGCTCTTTCTTCAACATGGCTAACTCCTCTGCGTGGAGGACTGCCTCAGCGAAGGCGGCATTGCCACGCTCACACTCCTTTGCTTTCTTGAAGTTGCCACTGATGGTAATTGTACCATTGGGTCCCGGCATCTTCAGCTTGCTGTATATGTAACACGGGCGAGCCATGAATTTGGCGAAAGCTGGCCGTCCAAAAATGGCGTGGTAGGCACTTTTGAAGGGGACTACTTCGAACCTGAGATACTCCGAGCGGTAGTTTGTCTCAGGCCCAAAAGTAACCTCCAATCTGATGCTTCCCATTGACTTGCCTTGCTTTCCCGGAATAATGCCATGAAACTTGACTTTGCTATAGTCAAGCTGGCTTTCCGACAAGTTCATGCGCTTCAGAGTGTCCGCGTAGATGATGTTGAGGCTACTGCCGCCATCCATCAACACCTTGGTGAGCCTGAAGTTATCGACAATAGGGTCGACGACAAGGCGTATTTGCCGGGGTGAGGAACGTGATCTGGATGATCATCTCTATCCCAGGTTATTGGCTCCTCTGACCAGTCTAGATACTGGGGAACGTCTGGTACTGTGGCGTTTAGCTCGCGCATCTCCGCCTTTTCTTCTTTTGCCGAAGGAGTGCCCAGGAAGCACACCAATTGGCCATGTACCTTGGGATATTTCCTTTCTTTACGCATCAGCTTGGGTTCCTCATCCTCTGACATGGACATAGCCCCATCATCGTCTTCCTTCTTTGTCTTCTCAGCCTTTTTGCTCTTTTTTGATTTCCAGCCAACCTCGGGGTCTTTCTTGAAGTCCTCCATGAACCGGCATTCCCCTAATGTGTGGTTGACTTTGCCTAAGGACGCGTGGATTGGGCAAGGCAAGGCTTTCGCCTGATCATACGTCAGGCGCTGCTTGCTGGAGCCGCCATCTTTACCCTTTCCTTTCCACTTGCGGTTGCTGCCTTTGCCTTCGAAGGCGGCGGCGACCTCGTTTGATGGTCCGGCTTTGTCATCCTGGGGAGCCTTGCGTTTGTGACTTGCTCGCCTGTTTGGCGCCATATCATGTGCGCCATCTCCATCGCGTGCATCGTCATCCGCCTGTGCGTACATGGCTGCTACTTCGAGCATGACTCCGAGATCCTTGACTTGCATGCGTACGAGCTTATGTCTGAGACTTGAGCCCTTCAGGAGGCCCGTGGTGAAGGCATGGATTGCTTGATTGTCGTCTACGTTCTCGCAGCTTGCCTTTGTTTGAATCCACCTTGCCAAGAAGCTTGTAGCTGTTTCATCTGGCTTTTGCACGCAACGAACCAAATCTGTGTATGTATTGGGTCGCTTGTACGTGCCTTGGAAGTGCTGCGTGAACACCTTTTCCATGTCATGCCAGCTATGAATGCTTTTCTCCGGCAAGTTTTCGATCCAGCTTCGGGCTGTCCCCTCCAACATGAGGGGAAGGAAGCGTGCAGCGACGAGGCCATTGCCTCCAGCAATTTCAACTGCCAGCGCGTAGTCCGACAACCATGAGTTTGGCTTGTCCGCTCCATTGTACCTTTGATGAGTTTTTGACACTGACGTCATGTCTCTGGGTACTTGAACGTTGCGGATGGCTGGGCCAAAGCACTCAGGTCCTAGATAGGCATCTTGCTTTCCAGCCTTGATGTCATTGAGACGATGTCTCGCGTCTTGCGGACTGAGCTGTTTGCCAGATCTATCAGCATGTGGCTCGTCCTGCGCTGCCCGGCTGTGCCTAGGCTCATTGTTGTGTCCCCGGCTTCCGCCTTCGTGCCTGGGCACTGGTGGTGGGGACTGTGTGCGGTCCCTGCTTCTTCTTGGCGGCGGGGCATCGTCGCGGTTGCCGCCACCTTGGCGGCTGCTTGCTGCCCCTGCTTCCGCCTTCATCCCGCCTAGGCGGAGGAGGTGAGGCCTTGCGCCTGTTGCCGGTCCTGGATGCCTCATCACGCTGCCTTTTTGGAGGTGGTGATTTGCGTGGGTCTTTCTCCTTGTCCTTCCCTTTTCCGTGGCTACTGGAACCGGACGGATCTTCGGGTTGCCACCGGCCGCAGCTTTGCAAGCGTTGGATTTTGATTCCAACTTTCCTCCCCTTGCGTCCGCCATGTCGGCGCGAGAATCAGCACGGGCCTGCTGCTCTAGAGCTTTGCGAGCAAGGATCGATGCGTAGTAGATCTTCTCGTCCTTGTCATAGTCATCATTGTTGAGGATGTCCAAGGCGGCCGCAGTGTTGAGGACAGGTGTTGCGAGGATGACGTCCCCGTTTTGTCCTTACGCTGCGGCGCTGTAGCCCACTCGAAACCAAGCTTTTGGGCAGGGGATTTGAAGGTGTCATGATCCC
The DNA here is from genome assembly GCA_947311845.1 of Poa pratensis. Lineage (NCBI taxonomy): Eukaryota > Viridiplantae > Streptophyta > Magnoliopsida > Poales > Poaceae > Poa > Poa pratensis. The sequence continues at coordinate 41,491,022 of CAMZMU010000037.1, read as the reverse complement.
TGCCTTTCCTACCTCTCTTCTCCGCCACTTGTCCTGCCGGCTTGGGCAATGGGGTGGTGGTGAAAAGATTACGCTTGGGGTCGCACTTGGCAGTTATCTTGGCGTTTTCCTCCTTGGCTTCGTCGAGGAGGCTCTGGACCTCTGCTTGCTTGCTTTTGAGGTACTCAGTTTGCTCCACCAAGGTGTTCCGAAGTTTCTCCAAATCAGCCGGATTGGTTTTGTCGTTTACCGGCGTGTGAAGAACTTCCGCCAGAGCCGCCATGCTTCCTATCTTGCTGGGCTCGCCCTTCTCCAGATTTTCTTCTTTGGAGCCCCAGGAGGCTCTGGAAACTGTGGATCGGTTGCCGGGGTCCCCAGGTTGGCGGCGTCAGTTGCCGCCTTCTCTGAAGCTGCGCCGGTGACATCCGCCACAAAGATCTGCTGCATGTTGACGGAAGAGCCCGTAGCCGCCTCAGATGGCGGAGGATCAGGTGTAATAAAACACTTCTTGACCCGTTGCTCAAACATGCTGGCAGAATCTTCTTCGGAATCAGAGTCTACGTTGACGTGAACGGTAGATCTGGATCCGGCATCCGACATCACATCATCCTGGAGTGCAGGAAGAATAGATTCGGGATCTTGACTGTTGGGCTGGGAGTCTGATCCCAGTCCCGTCATGCCGACAAAGTGTAGATCTGAATCTGCGGACTCCTCAGAGGAGGCAAACTCAGATCCGTCTTGATTGTAGGGCGGGTGGGATGGCGAATAAATTCGCGGCAACCCATACGCCTCAGAAGTGTAGCCGATGAACACATCGACGCCGCCAAACGGCACAACTCCGCATCCGACAATGTAGTCGTCTGCGGGGATGTAGGACTCGTCGCAGCTGATGTAGTGATTGTCGCCGTAGCGAACAGCGCGGCCGACGGCGATTGTTTCGCCGATGCCGCCAAGAGTTCCCGCCTGGAACGTGACGCCTGACGCCTTAGGCCCCACGGTGGGCGCCAACTGTCGTCGTATCGGCATCTTGGATAGGAGACGGGGTCCTGCTAGCCGAGGGTGAACGTAGGGCAAGAAGGTGGACGTCGTCAAGGTCGGGATTGTACACGGCGGTTTACCCAGCTTCAGGCACCACGGCGGTGGCGGTGCCCTACGTGCTGCTATAACTCACTATAAGGCAATATCGCCGTGAACAGGTTACAATGAGTTGGTTGTGTATCTAAGAGTTGCATTGGAGTTCGCCCTAAAGGCGTCCCGAGGTCCAGCTTATATAGGCGGCTGGACCTAGGGTTACAAGGTGAATACGTATCCAGCAAGTATACGGAGTCCTAAACCTAGCCGGCAAGTATGCCGCCTTCCGTCTTGGTCTTGGTGGCTTCATGGGCTTCAGTCTTGGGCCTCCTCCTTGCCGGCATCCGCCTTCCTTGGTCGTCAGCTATCTGGGCCGCCCGGTAGGCAAAGCCTTCACCACCACTGCGGGCCACCCTGGACTAGCCGGATTGATCCATGCTGGTGATACCCCTAGTAGGTATATCCCCAACAATACACGTAACAGGGCCTGGCCATAAATTTGGCGAAGGCGGGCCTTTCGAAGATAGCATGATATGGGCTTTCCAACTTCACAACCTCAAATGTAATTTTCACCATACGAAACTTATGCTTGGACTCGCCAAACGCAACATCAAGTGTTATTTTTCCCTCCGGGCTATGTGATTTCCCAGGTACTATTCCATTAAATACGGTATTGGTTGGCTGCAACTGTGACTTTTTGAGATTCATACGCAAGAACGTCTCGTAGTACAAGATGTTGATAGCACTGCCTCCATCCATCAAAACTTTGTTCAGAACGTAACCCGCCACCTGAGGTGCAACCACCAAGGCAAGCAGACCCGGTGTTTCAACGATGGGTGGGTGATCCTCTCTACTCCATGTTATTGGAACTTCTGAGTACTTCAAATACTTCGGTACTGCCGCTGAAACCGTGTTAACTACACGCTGAACCAACTTTTTCTCTCTCTTTGATGTATTGAGCGTATGAATGTGATACCCGCCAAGTCGCTTTGGGTTTTCCTGATAACCCCTTGATTTTCTCTGTTCTGGTTGTTGTCAGGGTTGCCAGCTTCTGGGTTGGTGTTGGGCGCGGGACCATTAGCCGGGTTACCTCCGCGGCCGGGTCCTCCACCGTTTCCTGCGCCGCGCATTACCCTATGGATTTCCATATTCTTCCATCTCTGCAGATCCATGCACTGCTCCAAGGAGTGATTGGCGGGTCTGCCATCGCGACTGTGACGCGGGCACGACATCTTCATCGGATCAAAGTGACCCGGGGGACGCGGTGGCCCACGGTTGTTGTTACCTCCATTGTAGTTGTTTCCTCTGAAGTTTCCGTCTGTTCTAGGTCTCGCTGACCCGGTATTTGCGTTTGCAACTAGATCTGAGTTGTCCTCTGCGTGTGGCCTCTTGTGATAGTTATTGTTGTTGCTGCTGTTGTTGTTGTTTCTTCCGCCGTTGTTCACATTACCCTTTCAGTTGTCTTCCTCAGTTTCATCCTTGGTTTTATCTGTGTAAGCATGCTTGTTGGCTGCGTCCAACACCTCTCCCATGGTTATATCATTTGCTCCTGGGTTGTTCCTCATGCGACTCATTTTCTGAACAACGGGTCATATCTGCAATTCTTCTCCAATGTTGACATCGCGCTGGTTGGCAAAATATTGGTGGAAGAGTGGAGGATCTCTGTAATCCGGCGCATCCAAATGCGTGCTGACTCGCCCTTCCTGTGTACACACCTGTCCAGGTCCTCAATTGTGTATAACCTCTTGCACGTCCCATGGAAGTTCTTGATGAAAGCCGCCCTTAACTGACTCCAGGAACTGATGGATTTCTCTGGTATAGTGTTGAACCACAACTTCGCTGCACCTTCACTCATCATTAGATACACAAACTTTGCACAAATATTTTCAGATGCATTACGAATACTCATAGCCATCTCATAACTATTTATCCATGTCTCAGGATCTATGCTAGGATCATAATTTGAAATTTTACTGGGTTCTTTGAACTTATCTGGATATGGCTCTGATCTGATGGAATCGATGAGTCACTTGGGACCCGCCATTGTCGATGCTACTTCAACGTGTCCTGCCCTTTCTACTTGCTGATTAGATACTGAACCCGCCCGTGGGATTTCTCCGGCTCCTCCGGCAGGTGCCACGGCGGGTTGTAAATTCGCTGCGCGCCTCGCCCTGGAGCTGTCAACTATGGCCTGAGCTCCTGATGCTGCTGGAGCCACTTGTCTCGGTTGTTGCTGTGGTGCTTGATTTTGCTGACCCGCCTGATCTTGCTGCCCTGCGGCTGCTAACTCGGCTGGCCTTGGTGACTCGCCGTGACGACTCCTGGTACGATGGCTGCGAAAAGATGTTGAATGTAACGCGCTTTTCCTATGCGAGTAATTTGCTTGCTGGGCTACAGCCGTTCGTAGCATGTCAATGTCACGTCTTGCTTCTATCTCTGCAGGTGAATCGCCCAATGGAATAAGATCTAGTGCCACTGTAGCCGCATATACGTTGTCAGCCGGGTTACTGTAATGACCCGCTGGCGTGTGAAATCTGGGTTGTGGTGGTGGCATAGCTCCAATGTCTCTGCCGGCTCCTCCGGTTGGTACAACTGGTGACCTGGCTTGCGCTGGGGCCGGCGGGTTAGCTACCACCTGTCCTGTAGCTTGAACTGCAGGTTCTCTTCCAATCAACTGATCCTGCGGCGTCTGGAATAGATTAGCCGGGTTAATGTAACCACCACGGCCAATCAAACTCTGCTGTCTCTGTTGCTGTTCTCTGGATCGATTTTCTAATGCTGTTGCCGCTTGCCGTAAAACTCGTCCTGCTGATCCAACTGCCGCTGCAGCGCCGCTTGCTGATCAAAACGCCGTTGTAACGATGCCATCTGCTGCTCGTAAGCGATGCGAGTCGGGTCTGTTGCCCTGACTTCGCTGCTGCCACTGCTGGGGTCACAGGATTTGCTGTTGCTGCTGGATCAATTGGCAGGTCACTAAGGAATTGCGGCGGGGGGCGGGTTAGGTAAAGCTGATGTTCCGTGACCCGTTGCCCTGTTCGCCAAAAATCCAAACGTGTTTCTGTATGCCGCTGTATTTTCTGACTCGGTACTAACTGATGCACGTTCTCCATCTACTCCGACCCGCTGTTGGTCCTGGATAACTGGTTCTCTGATCGCCAAACCCGGCACCGCTTGACCCGGCTGGGTTACTACCGCCAAAGTTGTTGTTGGGACTGGTTCTGTGTTGATTGCTGGGGCGGTGTAGACTGCAGCCCGGCGCACCGGACCCGGCTCTGATTCGTACTCTTACTCCTCTATCTCGTATCCATAGCGATCCTCAAACAATTCCAAGATTGACTCTGTATCATCATTGATCTGGCCTCGTGGAGCCCAAGCCTGCTTTCCTGACCCGGCTCCCTGCGTGGTATTTCCTGACTCGATCTCCGTCGTCCCAACTGACTCCTCTCCATCCGAGTGGATGGTGGTTCCTGCTTCAGATACAGAATCAGAAAATTGTAGGGCGGGTTTCGATATACCTATCGTCCCCACGAAGACGTTGATCCGCCCGATCGGGACGACTGAGCCGGTCTCCAGTGAATCTGACTCCAGGCTCCACCCGGAATCGTCCACGATGTGTTCTCCTTGTAGATTGATCATGACCCGGCCGATGGCCATGTTCTGCATGCCTCGCAGAGCGTCTCCCGTGATGATAACGCTTTTTGACGCTTGCCCCACGGTGGGCGCCAACTGTCGTGGTTTTGTCATGACAGATGTTACCGGGTGGTAACTTGAGATTGGAGACAAGGCAGTCGTAGCGTTCGAGAGATTGTTTAGCTCACTAGGGAAAAAGGATGTATCCTGGTTCAGCCTCTCCATTGGAAATAAAGACCTACTTTCAGCCTGGTGTTTCTTTACTCTGATATCGATCTCGATCACCCGGCGGATAACAACACCGGCGGGTTCCGAGTCTAGGTTACAAGGGTTCTCTCTCGCTGTAAACTTGTATGTCTAAAGTCTCTCCTCTAAAGTTCGTCCTCTTCTATGACCCAGGAGCCGGTTTATATAGATACCTGGGTCTCCTGGTCGATTACAAGGTAAGGCTGGGTCCTAACCAAAGTCTAGCTCATCTATCTTGGCCTCCAAGTCTCGCATACCACCTCCGGGTCTTCTAGAACCTCCCTTGTTTACACCGGGTTACCGACAAACTCCTCGGTCCATCAATGTAGCCCGGCCCATGATGATCTGGTGGGCCTCGCCAGTCTTCCCTCCAGGCGGGTCATAGTTTCCCAGTCCTTGGGCCTACCGGGTTATCTTTCCCCCAACACCGAGAGGCCGTCCGGCGGCGGGGACGGGACCGGGGCGGCGTCCCATGGTCGGCAAGGGCGAGGCCGGGCGAGGGAATGGCCTCCCACGAGCTCGCCCAAGCTCCGACCATGGTGGCCAAGATTTTTGGTGGAGAATTTTTATGTGGCTTTTCTCACTTTCTTGCACCGAATGGGAGTGCAGGGGAGAGGGAAATGGGGAGGAGTGGCTAGCGTTTTCTCGGGGCTGCTTGGGGTGGCTTTATACAGAGGGAGGGGAGGAGAATGGGTGGTGGCCATAGCTCTCCCCCATGATATTTCTCCTTCACCTGGGAGGGATAGGAACGAGGAGGGGTGAGGCTGCTGTGCTGGACGCACAGTGTCGCATGAGGCTGCACTGTGACGGCGGGTTAGGCTAAACGGTTTAAGCTAAGCGAGTTTAGGTCACGCCAAAGCGTGCGTCTAGAGCGCGACGCGAGCGGCATCAACGCGTTCCCGGTGACTCGGAGCACCAAACGCAAGAGAGGAGGTATCTACGGGTTGCTAAGGACGAGGCCCACGCCACTACACAGGTTCCACGCAAAAACTCCACACTTGGTAACACAAAGTTTTTCGAAAGTCGAACGCACACAAGGTGCTCGATGAAATGACAGTGGTCTTCCTCAACTCAGAAAAATCCCAAACAATTTCCACTGGGTATGTTTGGTATAGGGAGGGTGCCTAAGGAGTTTGAGCTCATTTGGTGGTGTGGAAAAGGGGTTTCGCAAAAGTCCGCTAAGCCACGTACCGACATCGATTTTCGGCTTACAAAGGAAGTAGGTCAAAACTTGCTCGAATGGGTTTGGGTTCAACAGAAGAAGTGTAGGAAATGCAATAATATGCAACTCCCTAAATTATGAGAATTTTCGGAGACTCCTAAGTTGACCGAACAAAATTGGGATCAGAGCCGACATTTAACAGTTAACTCCGAAATTGGAAATGTTGGATTGGAGTATGAAATATTTTTGGGCGGGTCTTCTAGAAATGGGTAGGTGAGTCCTCCGGAATTCCAAGAGAGAGCAAACTCTAAGTCAAATCGCCTCAAAAGATTTTAGGAAACACTTATTAAAACTAGAAAAAAAATTCCGGCGTCCAAAAATAATTTAAAATTCGGCCTAAATTTTCGGGGTGTTACAAATATGATCCCGAATAAAATGATGACGGATCTCAATATGCTTCGTTCTTGAGTGTTGCACCGGGTTGTGGCTAATCTTGATTGCACTTTCATTGTCACACAAAAGAGGCACTTTGTCATAATTGACACCGTATTCCTTTAAAGTTTGCCTCATCCATAACAATTGAGTGCAAGCACTAGCGGCCGCCACATACTCGGCTTCGGCGGAGGATAGAAATATGAAAATTTTCTTCTTAGAAGACCAACTCACTAAGGACCTACCAAGAAATTGGCATGCCCCGGAAGTTTATTTCCTATCATCCTTGCAACCGGCCCAATCCGAATCCATGTACCCGGCAAGAGAGAATTAGTGCCCTTTGGGTACCACAAACCAAACCTTGGGGTATAAACCTAATGTCGAAGGATTCTATTGACCGCCTTCAAGTGGCTTTCTTTAGGAGCCGCTTGATACCTTGCACACACCCCTACACTCAACACAATATCGGGTCTAGATGCACAAAGATAAAGCAAAGAACCAATCATAGAGCGATAAAGTTTTTGATCAACATCAATACTGTCGGCGTTAAGTTCAAGATGGCATTTGGTGTCCATGGGAAACCGCTTCTCCTTAGCATTTTGCATATTGAACCTCTTGAGCATGTCTTGGGTATATTTGGTTTGAGAGATGAAAGTCCCTTCATTCAATTGCTTGATCTCAAAACCGAGAAAGAACTTTAATTCGCCCATCATAGACATCTCGAACCTATCGGTCATAAGCTTTTAAAATTCATCATTGAAAGGTTTGTTAGATGAGCCAAATATAATATCATCAACATAAAGTTGGCATATGAAAAGCTCCCCTTTAACCCTCTTAGTAAAGAGAGTGGGATTGATTTTCCCAACCTCAAATCCACAGTCTACTAGAAGCTCTTTAAGGTGCTCATACCACACACGTGGAGCTTGCTTAAGTCCATAGAGCACCTTATCGAGCTTGTAGACATGGTTAGGGAACTTGGGATCCTCGAAACCTGGTGGCTGCTTAACATATACCAACTCCTTTAAATGACCATTAAGAAAGACACTTTTCACATCCATTTGTTGCAATTTAAAGTTATGATGTGATGCATATGCAAGGAGGATATGTATGTACTCAAGGCGAGCCACGAGTGCATAAGTCTCTCCAAAATCAATGCCTTCAACTTGAGAGTATCCTTGTGCAACCAATCTTGCCTTGTTCCTCACAACCATTCCATGCTCATCTTGCTTGTTCTTGAATATCCACTTAGTGCCTATAACATTGCGGCACTCCTTTGGCTTCTCAACTAAATTCCACACTTTGTTGCGCTTGAAGTTATTAAGTTCATCATGCATAGCTTCCAACCAATCTGGATCTTCAAGAGCTTCAAACACTTTCTTTGGTTCCACCATGGAGATGTGAGCTTGATGTTCACTAAAGCTTGCCAATTGTCTTATTGTGGTAACATTGCGACTTAGGTCACCAAGGATTGCTTCTAGCTTGCGACCCTTTATCTCAAATCTCTTGCAACTCTTGCTTTACAACAGGTTTCGATATCTCTATTGCATCTTGGAGGTATCTCTTGATCATCTTGATTATTTGAGTCCCCGTCCTGACCGGAATGTTGACCTTGATCATCATTATACACATCTTCAACAATAGAAGGAGAGGGTTGATCTTGGCCTTGACCTTGGCTATCATCGATAATTAGAGAACTCGGTTCTTGCATAGCAACTTGGTCAACTTGAGGAGGGTCATGAACTAGTTCTTGGGTTGGTGCATCATTTGCTTCCATAGTGGGTGCCGGTTCAACTTGTGATGGTCACAATGGATCTCAACGGGGCGATGAAAACCAATGCCCATTCTTCTTATTGCATCTTGAGGCTCCTCATTATCTACATCACAAACATGAAATTGCGCCACTTGGGAGCCGTCATTCTCATCGAACCTCACATCACAAGATTCTATGACTTTCCCGACGGTTTTGTCATAGACTCTATAGGTGTGAGATTCGGCACCGTACCCAACAAAAACACCCTCTAAAGCTTTAGATTCAAATTTAGACAAACGAACACCTTTGATCTTATAGAAACACTTACAACCAAATACTCGGTAGTAGGAGACATTGGGCTTGTTGCCGGTGAGCATCTCATAAGATGTAAACTTCTTGCCATTGCGAAAGAATAGCCGGTTTGATGAATGACACGCCGTGGAGATGGCCTCGGCCCACAAGAAGAGTGGAGATTAAACTCCGCCAACATAGACCTTGCCATATCCATGAGGGTCCGGTTCTTCCTTTCGGCTACACCATTTTGTTGAGGGGTATATGCAGCGGAATATTGATGACGAATCCCCTCTTCACTAAGAAACTCATTTAGGGTGTAGTTCTTGAACTCGGAGCCATTGTCACTCCTAATGACCAATATAGGGACATTGTGTTGGTTGAACTTTTGGAAAAGTCGATGACGGCTTGTTGGGTCTCATCCTTCGTCTTGAAGAAATAAACCCAAGTAAATCTTGAATAGTCATCAACAATCACCAAGCAATATTCTTCCCACCAAGACTTGGTTGAGGCACGGCACCAAAGAGATCAACATGAAGAAGTTCCAAATCCTCTTTGATGAAATGATGGTCTTGCTTGGATGGGGAGAATCATGCATCTTTCCTTCAACACAAGCCCTACAAAGACGATCTCTAGAAAAAGAAACATTGTCTTTTAGTCCAAGAATGTGGCCACCCTTGTGAAGACTTTGCAAAGTTCTCATGTTGACATGGGACAAGCGGCGATGCCACAACCACCCACGTCGGCCTTTCCGAATAGGCATATTGCTTGAGTGTTGGTTGACCCCGAAAAGTCCACCACAAACAACTCATTTTCAACATACCCAACGAACATGACCTTTAGAGTCTTGCTCCTCAAGAGTACCACCATATCAATAGTAAAATGGACATCAAAGTTCATCTTATTAAGTGCACGAACGGACATAAGATTGTAACCGAGGGACTCGACAAGCATGACATTTACAAGGGTGATATCCTTTGCAACTACCACCTTGCCGAGGCCCTTTACCTCCGCTTTTGATTTATCACCATAGGAGACGGATGCTTGATTTATATTTGGTCCCAACTCCGTCATATCTCCTTGCTTCCGGTCATATGACTAGTGCATCCACTATCAACCACCCATTTAGACCCACCGGAAGCATAGTCCTACAAGAAATCATTGCTTGGTTTTAGGTACCCATCTTCAATGGGTCCTCTTTGGTTAGCAACAAGAGTCTTTGGACCCAAATAGCATGAGCAACATAACCATCATAAGGTCCAACATATTTTGCATAAACATCACCATAATAATCAACATATAGAATGTAGTGAGGGTTAGCATCTCCCGCAAAGTCACTACGAGTGGTCTTGCCCCTAGTGGCATTCCCACTCGCAATGGGAGTCTTGGTTTGTGCGGGCTTGGCCTTGTTGTTGCTCTTCTTCTTCTTTGCCTTGGCTACATAACCAAGACCCTCCTTCCCTTTGTGTTGCTTTTGCTCAACAACATGAGCAACAACCTTTTCTTTACCTTTGGGAATTGAGGTCTTGGCACTAGTGGCCTTGGCAAGCTCAACCTTCAACCTAGCATTTTCCTCAATAACATTTGCATGATCACATGAAGGAGTAGAAGTGCTAGGTGAGTTAGATTTAGAAAGTTGAGTTTGAAGTTGCTCATGAGACTTGACTAGAAGAGAGTGAGTACTTTCCAAGGCCTTGTGAGCCTTGTCAAGTTTCTCCATATCCTCAAGAGTCTAGCATTAGCAACCACAAATTCGGCTTTCTCCTTTTTAATCACTTTATATTTAGCAAAGACATGGTCTCTATCCTTAATGATTTTAGCAATTATTTCATCATTTTTATCATCAAGGGACTCAAGTCTTTCCTCAAGAGTAGTTCTATATTCACTCTCTTCTTCAAGAGAAGCATTCAAGGATGCTATGGTAAGAGAGTCCTCTCTCTCAATTTTGCCCTTGACCTCAAGAAGGTCTTCGGCGGCACCAAGTTGGCTCATGAGAGACTCAACATGCTTCTTAGCTTCACCTTGCAAGTTAGCCACAAAGTATCGAAGCAACAAGTTCTTTCTTAATCACAAGACTAGAGTTATCATCCATTTCATGCATAGTCTTGGGAGTAGAAGATGATACCTCGGTGACATGGGCCATGAGGCAACGAGCGGTGTTGATGGAGAGATTCTCATTGGGGGATTCAAAGAGAGAAGGTGATGGAGTTGAGACATGGCCATAGCGGCCACCTCACGAGTGGGTTCATCTTCTTCTTCGGAATCATCAGAAGGATACTCTTCTTGAGTCATCAACACAATTCTTGGCGCTTTCTTGAAGAATGGCTTCCTCTTGACAAAAGGCTTCTTTTGATCACTTTTGATTGATCCTTTGGGACAAGCCTTCCACCATGTTGTTCTCTATTCTCATAAGGACACTCTTTGATGAAGTGATGCTTGTCATGACAATTGTAAAAGTCTTTATCCTTATAGCAAACTCCTTCTTCCCACTTGGATTGTTCTTAGATCAACTTGAGCCTTTGCCTTGGCCGGGTCACGCCAAAATGTTCTTGTGGCAAGAGCCACGTGATCATGGTAGGCTTGTTCGAGATCATCGGGAAGAATGTTGCTTGGGCAAGCTTCAACTTCCACACTATCATCTAGGAACACCACTTTTCAAAGCAAGAGAACCTTGTTTCATTCCCATGGCCCTAGCACGGTTGTCTAGAGCATTTTTGGTGGCAACCTTGGAAGCTTGCATCTCTTGCATAACTTCATTAGAGGTCATTTCAAGGTAGTTGTGTCTTCCTTGTATGGCCTTCAAGTCAACGGGCTCGAAGGGCATGAGAGCATTCACATACTTCCTTTTGACCCAAGCATCATCCGCATACTTTGCCCCAACATTATAAAAGGCTTGGGCAAGGGTCTTGAGTCTTCCATACATCTCTTCATGAGTTTCACCCTCAAGCATGTAGAAGCCTTCGGTTCATTGTTCAAAGCATCAAATCTATTCCTCTTCATGCTCTCATTTCCAAGGAATGCCTCGGAGAGACAATCCCAAGCTTCTTTGGCGGTGGTGAGATGTTGAATGTGATGAATATCCTTTTCACCAACGGCAAGTTCAAGCATGTGTAGAGCGGTGGCATTGAGTTGAGCATCAACCACCTCTCTCCTTGTCAAGTTGTTTGGATCCACGGCCTTGTATCCCGCTTGAATGATCCTCCAAAGCTCGATAGAGCACTGTTGACATGAGATCTCATTGAGTGTTGCCAACTAGTAAAAGCTAAAGCATTAAGCTTAGGTGGAGGACCTAAAGGGTTTATGCGAGGATGAGGGATAGGTGGGTCGGAGAGTACAAGTGGGGGACCTCATGGTACCCGGGCTTCCCACCTTCGGGTGTGGTGTTGGATGAGGATGGTTTAATAGGTTCGTTTTTTCAACCCCTTTCTTTTTCTCTTTTTCCTCCTCGGTTTCACCGTCATTGGAGTTAGCGGAGTCCTCTAGTGGATGGTCTCTGAAGGAACCTTGCCACTTGTGAGTTTCATGATCAAGTCACGCATCTCAGCAAATTGGTATCCATGGACGATTTCAATGATGTCTCCATCGTTTTGAGATCGGCCATGGATGCCGGAGTGGCTTGGTCCTTCGAGGAATCATCCTCACCTATCATACTTCTCTTAGGCGGTTAAGCCCAACAAGAGAACCAATGCTCTGATACCAATTGAAAGGATCATATGACACCTAGAGGGGGGGGGGTGAATAGGTGCTACTTCAATTTTAGTACTTTTTCAAATTAGGCTTGACACAAAAGGTAAATTCTCTAGATATGTAACTATGGTGAATTTACCTATATGACATGCTAGCAACTAAGCAAGATACACAAAGTAAAGACGCTAAACAAGGATAGAGGTAACCGAAGGTGAAAGCACACGGAGACACGGATGTATTTCCGAGTTCCTCCTTTTTAGGAGAGTACGTCTCGTTGGAGAGGTGTGAGCTACCACAAAGGTCAACTCAACAGCCACAAAGGCTTCACCTTCTTCTCCGATGAACCGCACCACAAAGGTTTCGTTCACCTTCCACTATCGGAAACCTTCAAGGCGGATTCCAGAGCCTTTACAACAACGATCCGGGGCACAACCCACAATTGGGTTGGGGGCTCCCAAACAGATACAATCTGTCACAAAGACAATCAAGTAAGTACAACAAAGAGCTAGGTTTTCCCAAAGGAAATCCTAGCAAAGGGTCCCTCAAGTGAATGAGGGAAATGTAAATCGGCTTGGTGAAGATGTAGATCCAGGCCTTCTCCTTCAATCCTCTAAAGATCAACGAGTTTGGGTGGAGGGATTGGGAGATCTAGTGATTCTTGAGCTTGCAATAATGGTGTTCTTCAATGTTGGGCGAGCTCCCTGTCCCAAGGTAGGTGGAGGAGCATTTATAGCTCCTCCTAAAACGTGACCGTTGAAGGGTATAGGGAGGCCGGCCTGGGAGCCGGCCTCACGCGCTGCTTCAGAGGCTTCAGAGGACCCGGCCACCCATCCGAGCCCGTCGGCCTGGAGCCCGACCTGGCCGGTCTGGGGGCCGGTTACCCAGCCGAGCCAGCCGGCCCGGAGCCCGGCCTGGCTGGCCTGGGGGCCGGTCACCCAGCCGAGCCAGCCGGCCCGGAGCCCGACCTGGCCGGCCTGGGGGCTGGCTTCTCAGGGCTTCACTAAAACGGCGATCTCAGACGATTTCTTTCTTCTTTTTGTATAGGGAGATAAACGCTTTAACATTTTAACACAAAACCTGAGATTTCCTGTAAGCACTTAGCGAAGGGTTAAACACTCCAAGTGTTGTGATCAAACACCAAAACAAGATTAGCGGACTATGTCCTTTCAGTTGCAAGTGAGATTTTTCCAATTGCACAAGAGTTGCAACCGAGATTTAATATGCATGTCGTCTGCAACTGAGAAAATTATATCTGACCATTAGAATGCCTCGTAATTCATGGTGACCTTGGTGGTACACATGGGTTGCAACCAACATTTCGCACATGGGTTGCAACTGACATTTTTCCAATTGCACATGGGTTGTAAGTACTGATATTTAAACAGTTGAAATTTAGAAACAAATGTGCAAAACTGTTGGATTGTCTTGTGATTTGTGTTAGCATATGGAGTTGCACACGGGTTGCAAGTGAGATTTTCCCAGCTACTCATGGATTGCAAGTGATATTTTTCAGTTACACAAGAATTGCAATCGAGATTTTTTCAGTTGGAACTTAATTTTTCCAGTTACACATTAGTTGTTATTGAGAAAAAATGTCACTGGCCGTTGGATTGCGTCGTGATTGGCGAGTTGCACATGGGCTGCACCTAAGATTTTTGGGCTGTACATAGCTTGTAGCTGATATTTTACAGTTGCACTTGGGTTGCAACTGAGATTTTTCATTTGCATTCGGGTTGCAACTGAGCAAAATTTGAACTTCGTCGTGATTCTTACTGGCCTGTGTCGTTGCATGTAGGTTGCAATTGAGATTTTGAAATAACACATGAGTTGGAGCTAAGAAAAAAACGTCTCGAGTCATTGGATTGCGTCTCGATTTGTGTTTCCGGGTGAGTTGCATGTGTGTTGCAACGAAAAAAATTCAATTTGTTAGAACTGAGATTTTTCTAGTTAAATGTGTGTTGCAACTGATAAAAGTATCCCAGACCATTGAATTGTATCGTGATGCTTGCTAGCCTAGCGAACTTTGAATAGGTTGGAACTTTCCCGACTGAATTTTTCCTATATCATTTGAGTTTATTTATTTATTTTCCCATGGAAGTATGATTGTGTTGTAAAGGTTTCAGCGTAAGTAATTCAAAAGTTCAAATAGAAAGTGGTATCACAAGACCGAGCCGGCACGGCTGTAGCGAAGGTACGTGTGATCCAAAAAAGCGATCTAGATCTCCTCCCTTCCGCCGGCGAAGCTGCCGGTCCTCCGGCCTCCGGCGGCCCTTGGGGTCTCGGAGGTGCAGCAGACCGTGGCCCCTCGCCGACGGGAAGGTCTCCGTTCCTTTTTTTAGGTTGTTTCAGTTTCTTCTTTGGGATGGTGCGGTGGCGGCGACATTCTGAAGGCGAATTAAGATCCTCCCCGTCCTATCCTCGCTCCAGTGGTGCGTCTATAGCATCGACGGAGGGCGTGTGGAGTTGTGTGTCCGGCGGATCTACTCGGATCTTGTCCGTTTTCGTGTTCGTTTGTGTGGTTATAGGTCTGGCTCTTCTAATTTATGGTTGTCATCATTGGTGATGATTGTTGCTCTGGTGCGTTGGTCCTTCGGGGACTTAGCACGACGACTTCCCGTCTGTCTACTACAAGAAGCTCTACTACGAAAAGCTTTGCCCGGCTCCAGTGAGCGAGGGGTGAGGACAGCGGCGCGCCTTCGGCTCGCTTCAGTTCTCGTAGTCGTCGCTAGGTGGTCTAAAAACCTATTTGTAATTTTTATTATTTTTGGGATTGTTCGTACCGTTGTTGATGATCAATAGATCGGTTGGCCTTTTCGTAAAAAAGAAAATCAAATAGAAATTATTCTTGGCGTGGGCTATCAGTTTTTGGAAAAAATATGTTGTGCAAAAACGCATGTAGAAAGTACAATCATTCGTCCACATTGATCAAGGCGAGCTAGTCTGGCGTGTTGGTTGTGGGCTATGAAAAAGAACGTTGTTAAACAAACAATGGATCTGCCCTCGTGGCCCAACAAGGAGTTGATTCTTCAGCTTGGTACCTCGTACGGCCCAGCAGCAGCTAGTCTGGTTATTACGTGCTGTTGTTTTTAGACCGAGAAACTAAAAACGAAAATTTGCAGCATCCTTTTCTCAGTAGCCTGATCTATGGGCATGTACAATGATTGATAGGACTGTCTTATTTTAAAATTGCCACGTAATTAAGATATGACGAAAAAATATAGTGTACAATGGGTTATTTTTTACTCTTATCTCCAGCGTCCAATATTCCTAAATTTTTGGTGAGGCAATGGTTACTAAGAGACTTAGCTAAGATAAGACAAACTTTTTTGTTTTGTTTTTCTTTCCTCCAACTCAGCAATTATCCTACACTAGTTGAATGCCCGTGCGTTGCTACGGGTCCCTCAACTTTCTGCTCGCCGGACAACATCTTATGCCAAACAACAAGCATTGTTCTCATTTTCAAGCACCGGAAAACAAATTCCTTTTGGCAGGGACAAGGGGCAGTGGACGACGATCAGCGTTGAAGACCGCTTGCCACCTTGGATGACGGTATCATCCTAAAGACGGCATGCCGCCAATGACTACCAGCACTATCAACCAGCAAATTTCACACAAGAATCAAACTGAAAGACAAAGGCACCACGGCTGCTGCTAAACCAGTTTCCCATAATATAATCAATCCACACATCCACAAGTTTTGACCAACGTTGAATTGCTGATGGAATTTTAGCACAGAAGCATGCAACTACCAAACATGTTACTACTCCATGTCCACAAGGGAGTAATACTGAGAGACAAAGGTTGTTTTACAGGATTTCAGAGAGAGGCGACAGTGGCCGATGATGGCGACGGTTGATGTCTTCGGCATGATGATCGTCAGGTCTTCAGCAATTATAGTCGCCATGGTGTCGAGTCGCTGAATGATCGCTGCACTATTTTGGCACGAGAGAATGAGAAGCTGGACTGCTGTTTAGCGCCAGAGAATCTCAGTTAGAAATCTAATGATTTCAAGAGAATTATGTAAGCCATGCAATTCAGCAGAAAGATTTAGCATGTATTATACATAAATTTACAGGACCGAGATACCTTGTACAAGTCAATGTCAAGGGAGTCCTGAGCTTCATTAGGACAACAGGGCAGAAGGTTCTTATTGCTTCGGTGGCCTCTCTAGCCCTATTTGCGTGTTTCAGTACAGTAGCCATGTCCTCCTGTGCATTCTCAATTCCTTACCACTGTTAATAGCCACCCAGAATAATGGAACCGACCTGTTTTAAATCCTTTTCAAGTTACTGGAATAATAGAAGCAAGGTGATGAAACAAAAAAGAACCACAAATTTCTCTAGCAACAGATTGTACGATCAAGAGCTTGAATGCATCTTGATTTACAAGTCTGTAAGTGGTACAGAAATACAAATACACTGCAAAAATAAAGGTAACATGTCCAGAAGTAATTCAGCTTATAACATGTTAAGAAAAGCTCCACCATTGCTCCAGCATTATATCTGATTCAAATAAATATAAATATAGCAACAAATGTCAGAAAATGTGAAGTTTTGTCGACCCTTCACCTCTGGCAATGATATTGAGGGTGCGACCAACTGCACCTCCAGCTCCACTCATTTCTCCCTCTGTATCAGTTACCGCCACGACCTTCAGCTCCAGGTCTGTTTGGTGTCAAAGATCTGCATAATATAACAACTTTGTATGAGAAATCAGAAAATGAACTGATAAGCATGTTTCTTCAACGGATAGTAGGAAAAAAAAATGTAGTGGTAATCAGAAGTAGCTATGAGCTGACACAAATGGTAAATAACAAGAAGGGACACACATATACATACATCTGATTGTCATCTCTCAATACATAGAGCAACAATTATTCCATACACCAAGAACGCATATTATACGAAAGAAATTAACATTGGTATCCTGTCAAAAAAAAATTAACATTGGTATGAAATCCTTAATTTAACATAATATCATTTCTTTATACTGCATATGCCTTAGCAATAAAATTCAAGCATGGGATAAATTTGCATTGGACAGCAAAATGTTAGTGGAGGAGGGAAGGGGATTACCATCTAAAGAAGTGGAGCGAATGTTGATCCAACCTCGTACTTCGGTCCACCACTAATAATCACATTGAAGATGTCATCGATTCACTTGATCTCCATATGGTGCACCTCATATCAAGAGATTTAGACAGAGTTAAGTCATAAGATGTAAAATCACAAGTACATATATGGATATACCCAACGCAAATCAAAATGGTCTGCGAAAGTTGTGAAGCGTCTATGCCCTGTATAACTTCACACATCTAGAATTCTTCGAAATAAAAAACATATCACTATGTCAAATCTCATAGGAGTAGATGAACATGTTAACTCCAAGTCCATGATTCATGGATGTACCTTTGTAGAGCCTTCACCCTCTTAGTTGTTGTGGAAGAGCTGAACTGATGCCTCCTTCTCCAGCCCTTGCATTGATGGAGACGGGCGGATGTCATCCGTGGCGGGAGTCCCGTTGCCAACAGATGAATACTACGGCATTCACGGCTGCAACAACCTGTGTGGCTTCCTCGGGGGACGGTTAGAGCGTCTGCGGCGGGCGTTGCTTGGTACAGGATGGGACGGGAAAGCACCAGCGAGAGGGTGACGACATCCATGGCGAGACCTTCAGAATTAGAGGAAACCATGATTATCTGTACAGTGCTCTTCTTACTGAAAGTTGTCAAATGTCAAATATGGTTCCATACGTTTAAAAAACAAAACTAAAGAATTATCTTGATAATCTAAGTGACAGCAACAGACTTACGATTGCCTATCCAAGACTTTTACGAACAATCTCATTAATATTTCGATCCTGAATAAAAATATTGAAAATAAGTGATCAAGCAATAACGAAAATAAAAATCAGAATTAAGCATCAATTCTTAGTTGACCGCCAGTACGTGGAGGTGTAGAAGATACGTGCGAGGTGTTGTACCATGACGGGCGATTAGGGCGTGGTCGATCTCTGCGGCGTCGACGGCCATCCTCTCATCTGTGAGGCAGCAAAACCAGGGGAGCTCCATCTGGAACTCGCCCTTCTCCCTTCAACATAGCCATGGACTCGTTGGTTGCACTGGTCGCCTTAGTCTCTCCTCTTCCACCTCCCCTGCAACGACTCCCTGATGCCCTATGCCGCCGCCAAAGCCTCCCATAGCCTCTTCCTCAGACCTCAGACCTCAGCCTCTGCCTGTCGCAGAAATTAAACTTATTCCCTGAAGTATGAGAAGGAATAGAACACGTCAAAAATTAAAGTATGAGAAGGAATAGAACACGTCAATCTTAAACTTGGAGTCCTTCTACAGTACTTTGATTTGATCACCATGGCTACCAAAACGGCATGACTTTCCTTGTGGCAAAGCAGCGCCACCGGCAACACATTCAGATGTTACAGCGAGAGTAACAAATCCTGGTAGCGTTTCTACGTTACTTTTTCCTTGGGAGAGAAAATCAAGTACTCACTCTTTGGCTTATCTATCTGGAAGGGTGCAGTGCTCACCTCGACGCCGATCTAGTTGAGAATTCTTGCTGTTCCATGTCGGCGTCCACCTCCGCTGCAACGTAGCTCACCGGAAGAGGAGAAGGGCGTGAGGGCGGCAAAGACCCGCGCCGCCGGCGTCCACCTCCGCTGCAACATCGCCTGAATAGGAGGAGGGCGCGAGGGCGGTGAAGACCCGCGCCGCCGCCAGTGTGCTAGGGCCGCGTCCACCTCCGCGATTTCAGCAGGGATGGAGGGAGGCGGGGCGCTAGGGCTACAGATCCCTAGCTTGCCGGAGGAGGAGGCGTGGTAGGCGCTGTTGGGTGACGATGGCGGTGACCTTCAATCGAGGCGGGTTGGGTGACGATGGCGGCGACCTTCAATCGAGGCGGGGACGGTGGTGGGCCGTGCTGCACCGGCCATGGCGGCCGATGCGTGGGCGAGGGGCGCCTCCATGGATATCCCAAGGCGGAGGCCGTGGGCGGCCAGCGCGACGGGTGCGTTGTGCGATGGTGTGGGGGCGCCGGAACCCTAGCCAGGGAACAGAGGAGAAGAGGCCGAAAAAAAAGTCGGGGGCGATGAGAGCAGCATATGGGCCGTGTCCGCTCTCTTGGCCCATGCGGGGAGTGGCGATCGAGGGATGGTGGAAAACGGAGGCTTCACCAACGTACGTCCAACTCCCATTTAATAGTAAAGATGTCAGTGCTAAGATAAGACCATTGTACATGCCCTAAGTGCCGGAGGATGCTCAATTCCTCCGTCCTTTTGTGTCCTAAAGCGTCGCCATGAAGCTCGAATTCTGAATCCCTTCTTTGGTTCCTCACAAGATCATGGCCATCCTTCCTTCCTTAGCAACGACCTTGAGAAGATCGCCAAGTTCACTAGCTCGTCAAGCGGTGTAGGCTAAGTGTTTCTGATACTAGATGGCCCGTTGCGCGACTGCGCAACCACCGGATGCAACTACCACATTGTTGTCACACACTTTATTCGTTGGTGAAAATAATTTTATTTGCATTCATTTAACTTATACCATATAGAAACCCATTATTTGAATGAATCACTGTTATCATTTGATACTAAAAGTTATGTACCTAAACAGAAAGATTCGTTTCATTTGCATGTCTGAATTGACAGTTTTAGAAACAATGAAAATTTAAAGTTGCACTTACACTATGTAAATAAGCAGCCATGCGTCGACAAAGTTCAGACATTGGCAGCAGATATCAAATTCAAAAAAGAACAGATAACACATCCACATGCAACCACAATAAAGAAATTTCAGCATAGATCAGAGAAATAAAGCATCTATAATAAGCTGACACAAAAAACGGGTCCTTCTTCTTTACACAAAACTGCACAACTACCGAAATATTGTTGCCATAGGCTCTCTCATTCCGAGTAGCTAATTCGACGTCATTTTCAGACCATAATTAGACCGTATTTTTTGAAATGGGCTGTTTTTGTGTTGAGATCAATCGTATTTGTTTTATACTCAGGTAAGACATGCTGGGGATAATGATAACGTCGTTGACTCGGTTTTGGTGGTGACCTCTGCTCCTCGCTCCTCCTTTTCCTACCTCCGTTCTATTACCTCTCTTTCCTCCAAGCCCACTTTCCCTCTTCACCGCCACAGCTGCTTGGCGACCTTATCGCCTTTGCCGCCCCGACTCGATTTCACAATCCAGCCTGTCCCTCGCCTATCACGTCCCTGGCGATGATCTGCGTCATGGTTGTTCGTGAGTTTGACGGTGACCGTTCCACGGAGGACTTGTCTCTGTTCTTCTCGATCCGCGAAGAAGCGCTTCTTTCGTCCCTTTTTTAGGTTTCAGTCTATTTGGTCGTGTTCTTCGCAGACGTTGGCAGTTCCGAAGGTAAATAGCTCGACTCATTTTATTCTCACAATACGCAATCTAAAATTAACAGTTAATGGCACAGCTATAAATACACCTTTGAACAAGTAAAAGATTCTTGCACAGACAGAGACATATTATAACCAAATCAAGCATATATTACATCCCAGGTCCTCTTCCGCACCACAGGCTGATGGCGGCGGTGGCTTCACCATCCCAGGTCCTCTTCCTCTGGGTTGGGCCTGGGCGCCAGCGGCTAGATGACTGCTGCCCAGAGAATGATGGCAAAGATGGGATGGAAGGAAGGCCAGGGGCTTGGCAAGCAAGAGCAGGGAATCAGGGCACCTCTGGTCGCGAGGAAGACGGATCTGAGGGCTAGGGTTATTGTCGACGAGAGCAGTTCCAGGCAAGAAAAAAAAGCCAAATTTTTTCATCTTTGAGGGCCAGCCAACCAGAGTATTGCTGCTGCGTAACATGGTAAATGCATTTCCATGGCTTCTTCGTAGTAAGAGTACTGCATTTTGCCAATGTTTTCAGTTTTCGTGAACAATTTAGGGTTATTATGTGTGCCTTTCCAAGGATTGGTCTTAGGCACATGACTCGCAAAATGTATACGGGTGCATTTGTATGCTCATATCTATTGCGTGAATGTCTAAACTGAATTAGCTGATTGGGTAATGTAGGTATCATCCACTCTGATCTTATAGTTTATAATGCTGCCTCGAAAGTAATTGACGGTGCTGATACCATATGCTAGCAAAATGTAGTTACCTAGTGACATAATTGGCTTGTGGGTGCTGACTGAAATGTGATAATTTACAGTTGAATGTTCAGTAAACACATTGGTATTTGGTGCCCGACTGTATTTGGGAAATATCTGCTTCTGTTCTGGTTGAAATACAGAGGCTATTATTTTGATCTGTTTTCAGATGATAGGGCACATGAATGCTGAAGACTTAAATCATGAAGAGTGAATAGGAATGTATACAAATTGAAAATATATGTCTTGACACTGTATTTCTTCTATACCGTTGGTAATTTCTACTACTTGAGAACTCAAGGGATGAAAAAGGTGTGCAAAATAGAAACTATGTTGCCGAGTATACAATATATATAGGCCGGTTGCTTACATTGGATAATAAATAGCCAGAAACTATGTTGCCGAGCATACGCAGCTTACATTGGATAATAAATAGCCAGAAAGGTTGAAACGCTGAATTTCAGTATTTACGGGTTTCTGTTGGATGTATACAATATATATAGGCCGGTTGCTTTTAGCTCAATCTTCTTATTACATGTAAAGTTGTAAACAGATACATAATTTTTATCCAACTCCATGTGAAGAAAGTTCAGCATATGCTAGTTTCTGTACCAACAGAAGGCATAATATTTTATACGAGCTGTCCCATATAATCAGTAGACTTGAATTGTACCTTACTCTGGAAGGCCAATGTTTAGAAAATGACCATCATCAGTAAACTTCAATAGTACTTGATGGTCGCAAAATCTGATTATTATGGTGAAAGTTTATACCATGACCTTGCTCAGTTTTGACTGATGACCGTGATAAACACAAAATTAACTAAACGAATAGTAGGCTATATGATGAAGAGGTGTGTTATGTGGGATCAGAGGTCGGTCTTACCAATCTACTGTGTCGTTAAACTGTATGTTTTTTTAACGGTTGCATGCTGGCAGTCCCTCTTTAAGCAGAGATCTTATTATGCTGAAATAGAGGTTTGATACCATAACGTTTTTTTTTTGCGAGGAGATACCATAACGTTTGAATGTTGCTTTACAATTGAAGTACTTTACTTCCTATCATGAGGGTTTTGTTGAGTACCATAATGTTGATCATCACATGAAACATGATTACTTCTAATTATAGTGAGAGTTTTGTCAAGTGCCATATTGTTGATATCACCATGAAACATGCGCAGATTGGTCCAGGCGAGGTTGACGACAAGCTAGAAGACGAGGCTGCTTCAGAGTGCTCCAAGTACGGGACCGTGCAACGCGTGCTAACTTTCCTGCTGATGAGGCCGTCTATTTTCTATTGATGATCGGTATATGGTTGTGATACACGTGCAAATTAAGTCCACTGTTGTGTAGATAGCAATGTGGTCCGGTTCATGAATATCTTATCTCTACTATATAATATAGCCTGGGGTGATGGTACTTTTTTTAATTTCCCTATTTACCCCTGCATTGTTAGCCAGAGTTAAACAATATTACACCTTATGCCACCGCTAAGTCACAATGATCGGTTCGATATTCTGTCCCGGTGAGGCCGTGACTCGAGCCCGCCGGGACGGCCCTCCCCTGCCAATCTTCTTCCTTCCCAGAGAAACTAGATCGGATTCCCCGACCTCCCTCCGGCGCCGCCTCATCCATCCCCGGCGACACCACCCTCCAGCGCCTCTCCCGCATCCCGCACGACCGGCGGATCCTGCTACCTTCCACCCGAGCTATCCCCATCCAAGCTCTGGCTCGGCGCCTCACGCCTTCGATCTGTCGCCGTCGCCGTTGAAGGAGGAGATGGTCATCAGCAGCCCAGCCCACGAGTACCGATTACGGCGCCCGGGGCGGACGATGCCGTCTGCGCCCTCGACCTCGACGTCTCCCTCGCCTCCCCAACCCGAGGTCCCCGCGCCCGGGGCGGACGATGCCGCCGGCGCCCTCGACTCGACGACTCCGTTTCATCCCTAGCCCGGGGTCCCCGCGCCACGCTGCCTGTTTCCCTGGAGCCCTCGATTTGCCACCACCCGCATGCGAGGCCAGGTTCCTCGCCACCGGGGCACCCCCCGCTGGCCGGGAGGCCGCCTCAACTGTTGTTGCCGAGTACCGACGCTCGCGACAACGCAGATTGCAATATTGACCGCCCCTGCCAGCCACGCTCGCGGCCGAGAGCCGGAGAAACGCAGCTGTTCTTGGCGTCTGGAGCTGACTGCTTCTTGGTACTTGGCGTCTGTAGTTGCCTGCTTCTTGATTTGATTTGTGGGTGGTGGCCTCCATGGCCGCTCGAAATTTTTGGAATCTCTATTCATTTATTTGCTGCAAGAATGAAGAACTGTAGGGGCTCCTCTCATTTGGTAGCTCAGATGGAGATGGACGTCTTCAGATCGATCGATCCTGGCATGAGCGAGGAGGAGGAGGCGCAGAGGTACGGTGGCGGCGGAATGCCGATGCTAAACCTGCCACGAGTTTGTTGCGTTTTAAGCAGCTTCATCGTGCCCGTGACATCCACTCAGGCAGCTTTGTCCACAGGCTTGATCCATCTTGCAATCTCCTGCAATTGATGATCAAAGATGTGCACAGCTTGCAGCCTGTAGACGTTCTCCAGAATCTGCAGTACTGGGCATTTCGATCAAGGAAAGGCATGCTCGATATGTTCTTCAGATTGGGGGTGTTACAAACGTTTAATTCAGTCAATGCAGCAATATCCTCCGCAGCCCTGAGGCTACCATGTACACTATGCGCAGGGATGTCGCAAGTGTGTGAAGCTTTGGAATATAGGTATCTCATGGTGTTGGCATGTGCCCATCAGCCCATGAACTATGCATCAATGAACTTGAAAGCTGAAAAATCGTAAATAGACAACGATCTTGTCTCTGGCTGTTGGCCACATGAGCTGTGCGCAAGGACGCAACTATGATCTTGTACTCTAAATGTACATGAAAATATAAGAATTTATATTGTTCACATACTGCATTGTCACGCAATCTTAATCTGTGTCGAGATTGTTTAGTGTAATGCATCCCCCTAACCTGGCTTATGGCGATTAGTAGGAAGGATCAAACCCAACCGAAAAGTTGTCTATAGCCTCACTCTAGCTATATAAGGCTGTCCGTTAAATATTTTTCTTTCTAATTATCCTCTTGAATTCTTGACCAGTAGCCTTATATGGGGATGTAATTAGTACCTCTTGGCACACAAATGTTGCAATGTTGTATACTGGTCGGTTGTTTTCGTACCAAGTCTTTTATAATTTAAGCTCAAGTCTTGCATGCAAAATATACTCAACATTTGATTCTTGCTTGGGCATTTACAAATATCTATTTTTTAACTGCCATCTATTAATTGTGAATTAATGAAACATGTTTATTCTAGAGATATTTCTTAAGGTGCTTCTACTACATGATTCTACGAAAAAGGCACTAATTTCGATTTGTCCACAAATGACATAGATTTTTTGAAAGGGCGTCTATCATGCTAGGCGTGCATCTTCATGGAATAAAATGTCTATGAATCGATGTTTCTTCATATTTTTTTTTTGTGATGCTCCGTAGCAACGCACGGGCACTTTGCTAGTCTTATTACTATATAATGGCGCAGCGTTTCACCGGCCGCTCGCAGTGGCCACGTCATGGGCACTGTAGAAGTGCTACGGTGCCGCACTTCTACAGTGTTCTTTTTTTCCCTTTTATTTTTTTTTATGTTTTATTTAAAAAAATAAATTGTTCTCTTAAAAATTATATTACCTACCTATATCAAAGACAAGCAATTTCTCGCTCCCACATCGCTCGGCCACTGTTCATCACTATAGTGCACCCAATCCACGCGTTTTTTTTTTGCAAAAAGATCCCTGCATTATTTGGAAATTACGATTAGGCTCTCCAGCCTCCTCCTCCCCCATTTCCTCCTCCGCTCGGACGGAGCCGCTGCCTGCGCCGACGCGGACTGCCGCCGTTGCAGGCCTCCTCCCACGAATAGAAGGCCACCAAGGGATCCGCCGTCGCCTCCTCTATCTCCTCCGCGAGTTACGCGAGCCGGTACGTCCGAAATCGCCGATAAATTGTGCATCTTCCCCAACTCCGGCCATCGGCCGCCGAGGTCGTTCCGATCAACTCCGACCTTCCCCGGCTTCCCCGACCCCTCTTTCGTCGGCGCAGCGTTTCACCGGCCGCTCGCAGTGGCCACGTCATGGGCACTGTAGAAGTGTTACAGTGTCGCACTTCTACGGTGTTTTTTTTTTGCGATTTTTTTTTTATGCTTTTTTTTTGTTCTCTCAAAAATTATATTACCTACTTATATCAAAGACAAGCAATTTATCACTCCCACAGCGCTCGACCACTGTTCATCACTATAGTGCACCCAATCCACGCGTTTTTTTGCAAAAAGATCCCTGCATTATTTGGAAATTACGATTAGGCTCTCCAGCCTCCTCCTCCGCTCGGACGGAGCCGCTGCCGGCGCCGACGCGTACTGCCGCCGTTGCAGGCCTCCTCCCACGAATAGAAGGCCACAAAGGGCTCCACCGTCGCCTCCTCTATCTCCTCCGCGAGTTACGCGAGCCGGTACGTCCGAAATCGCCGATAAATTGTGCATCTTCCCCGACTCCGGCCACCGGCCGCCGAGGTCGTTCCGGTCAACTCCGACCTTCCCCGTCTTCCCCGACCCCTCTTTCGTCTTCCTGGTGAGCCGCCGGTCCCGTAGGACCTCCTCCCTGTCCTCCTCGCATTCCGGTTCGCCGTCGCCATGCTTGTCGTCCACCGACGCGGATTTGCTCGCCGCCGGCGGCTCCGGCGACCATTTGGTCCGAGGCGCCGCCCGCCTGGCTCGCCTCAACGCCCTCCAGCGGATCCGCATGGCCCAGGCCCGCGCGCTGCTCCCCTGCCCGAGCGCGAGCTCGGCAGAGCCGAGCATGGCTGTCCACCTGTCAGTTATCTAAAATTTTATTAGACAATTTCATAAATAATAAAACCCTAACATGTGGGTCCCATCTGTCATAATTTTAATAATACATAAAAAGGATGAAATTTAGATTTTCCCAATAAATATTTTTTCCCCAAAAAAATATTCAACAATTTTTACGGGTTTAAAATAGTTTTTCTCAGCGTTCCCTCGAGGCGCCCACGTTACGCGCACTGTAGACGATTAGTTTTCCATATATTTTTTCTTCCCAAAAAAAAATTCACCAATTTTTACAAGTTTCAAAATAGAATTCATACAAGATTTGTTGCAGATTTTTTCAAAAAAATATTTCCCCCAAGAAAATATTCAACAATACGAAAATATTGTTTTTCCAAGAATATTCAACAATATTCAGAAAAGTTTCAAATATATTTCATGCATGCTTATCTGCTTTTCTTTTCCCGGACAAGTTTCCACACGGGCGCGGCGTGTCGCCGCGTAAATTTTCCTAGTGATCTTTATTTAGTTGTAGATCCGTAGTGGTGCAAGCCAATCCGTGTTTATTTGTTTTCACATGATTTGGGCAGCCAGTAAGTAGTTTGTGTTCATAAAGTATATTACCACAATTTTGCTTTGCTTGTAGTAATGTGACAAGTAGTAGTATCAAGAAACTTCCTAGACCTTTTTTTTATCCGAATTGATTCCTTTTCCGAAATTGATTAGCTCACGGTCCACTAGTGGAGACATGCCCTTCTGTCCCGTCCCGTGAGGGCTTTTAGTCCCGGTTAGCCAACCGGGACAGGCCAAGCGGGACTAAAGGCCCAACCTTTAGTCCCGGGCCTGTTACTAGCCGCGACTAAATGCCTTCCACGCGGCTGCGATACAGGGATTGGGTTGGAGGACCTTTAGTCCCGGCTGGTAATATCCATCCGGGACTAAAGATTATTTTCCGAATTTTTTTTCAATTTTTTTTCCAACATTTGTTTCAATTTTTTTCCAACATTTGTTTTCCATCCGGGCTCTAATTAGAGGCGCCTCTAACATTTGTAATCCTAGCGCCTCTAATTTCTTTTTTCTAATTGTTTGACTCGTTACTCTCTCACTTGGACCATTTTTAACACTAATTACACTTAAACTTTAGTCAAATTCTAGTCTTGTTCAAACTTCCCGATCGGTCACCCATCCTCACACTACTCCACCCTCAGCACGCTTAACTTCTCTGTTCCTTCCTGCTGTGGTCCCGCGAATCTGATTGTACCTTGTTGTCAATACTACCATATCAATCCTATTAACTCTTATAACATTGTGTCACATGTGTGTATTTTTTGAAACCAAAAACAATTATTTAAGTAAACAATAATGAGTAAGTAATAATAATATTGAATTCCAATGAAAATAAAATAAATAATAAAACTATTTTATTCATTTATTGCCATTTATTCATATAATATGGCATAATTAATACCTTTAAATCTGTAAATCGCAAATTGACAAATAATATATCCATAATATGGTATATAATATAACTTTAAATCTGTAAATATTTTATTCATTTTTTGTTATTATCATATAATATGGTATATAATATAACTTTAAAAAATTGCATTAACTATTATCTTTTCCATATTTTTGAATCTAACTAAACTTTCAACATGAAAAGTGTTTGAATTTGAATAAATAATCCAAAATCATTTTCTGTTTTATAAAATAATTATTCTAACTAGTCAAACTATTAACTATTTTGCCATTTTCATTTAAAAAATGCATTAACAATTATCTTTTCCATATTTTTGAATCTCACTAAACTTTCAACATGAAAAGTGTTTGAATTTGAATAAGTAATCCATAACCATTTTCTGTTTTATAAAATAATTATTCTAACTAGTCAAACTATTAACTATTTTACCATTTTCAATTAAGAGTTTATGAATGTAGATAAAAAATTTAGAGCCTTCTACAATACGAGACTATCAAGATTAAATATTTAAAATTCTATAAAGTGTCAAATGCTCCTTGGATCCCACCGTATTCCGCTCTAGTGTGTGTGTGAGGGTGGGTGCAACGGAGGGAGGTTGAATGGGGGTAATAATTACCCACTTGCGCAATAGTGAGATTCAAAAATCATCCAATCATGTGCAGGAAGGCGATCCCCAAATCAGGGGGCAAAGTTATCATCATGGATGTCGTTGTCGGGTCTCCTTCCGAAGCCAATTACGAAGGCCAGGTCATGTCCGATCTGCTGATGATGGCTGATGCTCTATTTCCCTGCTCCATTTATTGAACGAAACAACAGTAACAATTAAGCACCATAGAATCACCTCTTACAAATCACTACCGAGACCGAAACTCAACAGGCAAGCATTGTCAAAAGTACCACATCAGGGAACTAGAGCAAAGAATTTAAAAACATGCAATGCTCCAATCAGACCCACAGCCAAAACTCCAAAAGCGCTTCTGGGGTAACCATGCGCAAGCACTACCTAAATTAAC
This sequence comes from Poa pratensis, assembly GCA_947311845.1. Lineage (NCBI taxonomy): Eukaryota > Viridiplantae > Streptophyta > Magnoliopsida > Poales > Poaceae > Poa > Poa pratensis. The sequence continues at coordinate 41,462,278 of CAMZMU010000037.1, read as the reverse complement.
CAGGAAACAATTTGGTTATTTCTCAAGTCTTGCCCAATTGATTTAAATATAGGAAACAATACGAGGCACCCGGAAACAATTTGGTTATTTCCCAAGTCTTGCCCAATTGATTTAAATATAGGAAACAATACGAGGCACCCGGAAACAATTTGGTTATTTCTCAAGTCTTGCCCAATTGATTTAAATATAGGAAACAATACGAGGCACCCGGAAACAATTTGGTTATTTCTCAAGTCTTGCACAATTGATTTAAATATAGGAAACAATACGAGGCACCCGGAAACAATTTGGTTATTTCTCAAGTCTTGCACAATTGATTTAAATATAGGAAACAATACGAGGCACCCGGAAACAATTTGGTTATTTCTCAAGTCTTGCCCAATTGATTTAAATATAGGAAACAATACGAGGCACCCGGAAACAATTTGGTTATTTCTCAAGTCTTGCCCAATTGATTTAAATATAGGAAACAATACGAGGCACCCGGAAACAATTTGGTTATTTCTCAAGTCTTGCCCAATTGATTTAAATATAGGAAACAATACGAGGCACCCGGAAACAATTTGGTTATTTCTCAAGTCTTGCACAATTGATTTAAATATAGGAAACAATACGAGGCACCCGGAAACAATTTGGTTATTTCTCAAGTCTTGCCCAATTGATTTAAATATAGGAAACAATACGAGGCACCCGAAAACAATTTGGTTATTTCTCAAGTCTTGCCCAATTGATTTAAATATAGGAAACAATACGAGGCACCCGGAAACAATTTGGTTATTTCTCAAGTCTTGCCCAATTGATTTAAATATAGGAAACAATACGAGGCACCCGAAAACAATTTGGTTATTTCTCAAGTCTTGCCCAATTGATTTAAATATAGGAAACAATACGAGGCACCCGGAAACAATTTGGTTATTTCTCAAGTCTTGCACAATTGATTTAAATATAGGAAACAATACGAGGCACCCGGAAACAATTTGGTTATTTCTCAAGTCTTGCCCAATTGATTTAAATATAACACATTTAGATCGACACATTGAGACATACGATCACATAGCACCGAGACACCTCCTAGCAATCTCGTAGCCTAGGCGAGCGTCCAGAGCGGCATACTTGATGCGATAAAAGCTCAATGGAAACTCTCCCCAACCTAATGCGAGGTTCTCTTCTTCCTCCTTCTTCTTCTCGTCCTCCTTCTTCTTCTTGTTGTTGTTCTTCTTCTTCTCAAGCGTTGTGCCAATAGTAACATTGGCTAGAGTATAGAGACTCGGAAGATTAGGGTACGTTGGGTTAGGGTGAACGGCCCGCTGGAGGTCGACGACGGACGAAATATGAATTCCGTAAGGCCCCAGCATACGCTGATCGTTGTTGATAGCCGCGCCGCAGAATTTGATGGTTTTGTCCATCAAGAAGTCCTTGAGGGCCTGCGGCACCCGATCAGCGTGGCAAATATGGAACACCAACGTGGCGAGTTGCAGGACAGCGGCACGCTGCCTCTCCTCGGGTGTGGCGTCGGTGAACTCGCAGTCGAGGCCCACGATCTTCATCGGTGCGGCGTCGAGGTAGCGCCTCTTGACGTCGCGGATCCATCTCTCCACGGTTGATGCGCGGAGAGTGACCACGACCTTGAAGTGCATGTCGACGGCGTCGTCCTTGTAGTGGTACACCTCGGATCGAGGTGGGGGCGCGAGTGGCTCCATGGCGCGCGGCAGCGATTCGAGAGAGAAGATTAGAGAGAGGAGATGGTGCATTTGGCAAATGGCACTGTAGCTCTCTTATATAGAGCTAGCAGGGGAGATGAGGAGGCTGGCCGTACGTGGTAATTAATCCGGCCGGCCATATATGTTTCAACTTCCCAAAATCCATTAAGTGATTTGATCAACTTCCAAAATCGTTTTTCATTTCCCGTGTGATCAACGACCAGCGCGGGAACCCAAGGGTCCTCGTTTGAACATCATTAGTCGCGGGTTGTATGCAGGACCGAGACTAAAGGGTCCTCGTTTGAACAGATTAAAAGCAGACCCCTTTAGTCCCGGTTTGTATCTCAAACCGGGACCAAAGGTCCCTAACGAGCCGCGACTAATGGTTGCCGTACGCTTCGGCCTTTTCGGGGCGACGTGTCCGGACCATTAGTCGCGGCCCAGGCCGCGGCCGGGACTAATGGCCCGGACGAAAGGCCTCTTTTCTACTAGTGGTCCTGGTTGGTTCTTGGGATGGTTCATGTTCATGGTTAGGATTTGGTGGCACTCCTTGCTCAGTTATGGGATTCAGTTTCAATCCATGTTATAATTGTTGTCGTTGAATTAATGTTGTAGATTGTTATATTAAGTCCAGTTGTTAGCTTTCTCTCATTAGTGTAAGCTTGCATTGTAGCTCCAGACCTGCTTTCCTTTTGATTTTTTATTTTACCAAAATAAGATCTCCAGGTCCACTTTCCGTTAGATAAAATTAGGCGGTTCAACCAGGAAATTAAAATCATGTCATAGTTTCAGTTTGCAAATGATAGACCCTGATTCCTATATGTTTACAATCTATTCAGACTCTCCGTTTGTGTTCAGATGTATGGTGAAAACAATGGGGACAACTATTTAACCTGACCAGAATGCACTTGTGGTATACATGTGTTATCTGGAGGTGATTAACGAGAGATTAGCAATCAATATTATTGTGTTACGTAGGTTCAGTAAATGATGTAGCACTACCTATTTTACTATCATTTTATATTAAGTAAATGGGTTCGTTCAAACAATTAAATTAGCACTAAATTTATGTCATATCATTTCCATAATAATGATTATGTTCTCAAGAAAAGGGGGGAGGTTAATTGCTTCATGTGTTCTTTCTGCACTTATCTTTGCTCGTGTTTCCTGAAATTATAATATCTCAAGGTCTAAATACACAAACAGAAAGTTAGTTGGTCTATAGCTATACACTGATAATTGTAACCTGCTAGGTCTCATTATTGTTGCCTGTTCATACTACTATTGTGTTCACTATTAAAGCATTCATTTTTCCATTTGAAGTTTGTCTTCATTTGTCTTGAGGATTTGTTTCTGATTTTCCAAGCCCATGAAGTTAAAGAGAAGATCATTGGCATAAACAAAGATTTTGGTGTTGAATTTTTCTCTGGAAATGAAACTAATTTTATGAGTAGGCCTACTCGGCCCTCATCCTAAGGCTACAACAGTTGGGGTGGTCTGGTGAATCTGGTCCACCGTGCTCCAGTATAGAAGAGAGTACGAGAGTACTGTTAAGTTATAGAGATGCCATCTATAACATGTTAATCCTGCTGCACTAATTTTGTCAATGCTTGGAAGCAGGAAAAGAACATGATATTGTTATCAAAGAAAAACTCTGCTGTATGATTTTACTTTTCCTACCATGTACCGATGTTGCAAAATTTAGAGCCCTACACTAAAGGAAAATTGGAATTTCAGTTGCAACGTGCCTTCTTTTCATGTCCACGATTTATGTAATTACCTCATACTTATAATTAGAAATTTGTTTTTCTTTTGTTTCTGTTGCTTACTGTTGGCTGTAGAAAACTGAAAGTGCAGACTTAAACCATATACTGATATACATAAAAAAACACAGCGATGCAAATAAACAATGGGCGTAGCAAAGCGCGCCTAATCCTTCTAGTTCCAAATTACTCCAATATATACATCTGAACTACCATGAGCTTATTGTAGATACAAAGCTAAAAAAAGAAGTAGCATCAGAAATAACTTAATAGTAGCATCGAACTCCAGACGAGAAAGTGGCAAATCAAGAAGCAGGCATCACATCATGAAGGCCATGGAGTTAAGCCTGGCCAAGCGGCTCCACATGTCCTCTTCCCGCGAGGTGATCACAAGCCTCGGCCGCGTCATGCTCCTGTGAAGCTCCTGGAGCCTCTTCAGGAGGGGGACGATCCGCCGGCACGGGACGAAGACGAGGGTCAGCGGGATGACCCATATTCCTAGCTCCACCAACAGCATAGCCGTGAGTTCTTCCCCTCTGAAAAATAAATTCTGGAGTGGAGTGTGCTTTGTTCTTCACCCACCGGTTGCCAGCTCCCTGTTATTTATATACTGTGGAGCTAGGTTCTAGTGGAGGCCATCCGAGCCGGCTTGATTTCTTGATATGATGCTGGCACCATCTACTACAGCTACAGCATGTGCTTTGTACTGGCTCAATGAGGTAAGCCTGTGGGGTTTACTCTCCACTCCACTTGATGGTGATTGTGTGTGATCTGACATTAGCTTGCGCATTAGGGTCATAAACTGACCTATCTTTTCACTGCTTTGGGTAGTCTGGGATAAGCAACCTCTCGAACCACTACCTTTTTGTGTGTACCACTTGGTATGTTTGTTAGCATAGGAGTGATGCTTGCGTAAAGAAGCAAACCCCAAAAGTAGCAATTCATTTGGTACAGGCTCCTTTGTGCTTTATTTATTAACTTGCATGTTTCCCATTCTGTAGAAACTAACAAAGGGGCGAAAGCAAGAAGCTTTTATGTGAGATTTTACATGAAAGAGGAGAAAATCAGATCGGCAAGGCACACACAAGTGATGGATAGATCTCGTCATCTTTACCAATCATTGGATTAAGCATGGAACATTTGCTAGTATGAACAATAGATTGGGTCTTTTTTACTTCCTACAGCCTGTACTTTTGCTACTATCCGAGAGAAACAAGAGGAAAACTCCAAAGGAAAGAACAGTCAAGCATGGAACCAGTTGCTAGCAGGAACAGGAACACGAAATGTTCAAGTGCGTGCGGTAGCCGGTAGGTGACGCTCGTCCGGATTAGCACACGATTACCGTACCCGAAAACCAAATCTGGAACCGCACCAACCGACGATTCCGTCACTGTTCGCCATCCTTGGATTCTTGTCAGCTTCAATGATACAAGCTGCAAATACTGAAAGATACTGAAATACAGAGAGGAATCGGTGAATCATCGATGGTGCCGGCGCTCCTACGGAAGAGGTGAGATGATCTAAGCCCTTTTTGGTGCCTTGTGTTGCTAGACACGAATACTTATGTCGATCCGGAAGTGGCGGGCATGTGGCCTCCGGTTACTGATCGATGCGGCAAGATCGCATGACATTGGCTGTGCTGATATGTCTCTGCTCTGCTCCATTCTGCATGATCCGTCACAACGGAGGCATGGGATTGAATACATGCTGTATGCAAAGACCAAATCATGCTAGGTTCGTCTCCTCAGGGATATTACCTTTCATTATTTTTGATGTTGTGACTCGACGTTTCGTTCAAAAATCAAAATGGATATGGGCATGTAGGTGGTGTCAACCATGTCTCATCGACTAGTGGGGAGCGGGTGACCGGTGCATCACGCACAGGCCTAATCAGATTATTAGACTGACGGATGGGCAGTGACTGGTGGCTGGAGGTGGAGTCGAAAACTGAATTGAGAATTTGTTTTTTAGCTCAGCTAGCCAAGAATATGTTTCTTGCGGATCGTTTATCGGTGTACCTATTTGCACCGTTTAGGGTCGTCTTTACATCGTTTGGAATACAAAGATCTATCTATAGAGGTCTGTACACTGTTAAAGAACACAGTGATCTATGAACCGACTCTCCATCGCCTTAGGCGTTTTACGTTTCATATACGTGTGTTATGTTGTATTTTTTTTTTCTTTTTATTTGGCGTCTATGTGCATTCTAGATATGCAGAGGTCGAGTGTAAGCTCTTTTAAATTGTATACAATCTTGATGCTAACTATCGAATTTAATAAAAGAGAACGGATTTGTGTTTTCTAAAAGTTTGAAAATGGTACTTTGAACGGATTTTTGTATAAACGAAACTTCTGGCGTACGTATTAAATATATATATGTATCTTTATACTTTTTGGCAGAATTTTTTGGGACTCGGAAATACGATTTTCGAATTTTGTAAAAAAGGAGATCGCTTGTGGTCAGGTGCATCAACGAGTTTTCCTTAATAAAGCGCACTTTATTGAAAAAAAAAGGTTGTAGCAAGGCCACCATTTAAACCATGACTAACATGTTCTGTATTTTTGCAATAAGAGGGGTAAATGAGAGAGAAAAATATGTGTATAATTGAATGAGTTCTCAGTCGAAGCAAAGCAAGGTGAGGGCACTAGATCAACCAAGATTCGTCCAGGGAGCTCTAAGGTCAAGTCTAGTCGCCTTCGATCAAGCCTCTCTGGGCGCCTTCCTAAGTACAACTACACCAAGATCCGTTGAGGCGACTGGACCTGTTTAAAAAACATAGTGTCATTTTTATCCGACAACATTTGCTATAAGGGCATACACACCCTTTACTATCACTTGTTGTGACTACGTTGCTAACCCCCCTAATTACCCGCTGTGTCATAACAACATATCTATTGCATTATATTAGCATTGGTGTGTGCAGTGGCGGACCTAGGATTTTGGTAAAGGGTATGCCAAATCAAAAATTTAACATGTGTTTGGAAAAAAAAAACTTTTTTATTATTTCTTAGTGGCCCCGTTTGCTCTCGAGTGTGCACTTCTACCATATTTTTAAGCAGAGAAGGATTTGAAATAGCGTGTTTTCCGAAATTTCTGTTTTAGGCCGTGTTTTGAACAACTCTCGCAATTTTTCTTCTATGTTAGGCCAACGACAGAAAAAATTGGGATTTCTCGACCGATGAAAAGCATATCGAGCGTTTGGATTTACTTGAAAAGCATGCGTCTGTGTATCATAGTGGAAACTCTTATTGACGATAGTTTGTACAGATATTCATAAAGGTATATATATCCAAGTTAAAAAACGCATACATATGCACACATGCAAGTGCTGCCGGTTAGTATCCTAAGTTCCTAACTTATGGGCTAATAGCTGGTTAATTAGTTAGCTATATAATTAACTAGCCCTATATGGGTACGTATACTTGCATTTGGTCTCTCGGTAACTTAGGTTAGCTACAACGCCTGCACAAGTACAACGCATGGTTGAGATTAATCTATGCATGCAAGAAAACCTTTTTTTTCCTGAGATGTGCATGCAAGAAAGCTGATTGGCTCTTTACGATCAAATGCAAATGCAAGTAGATGCAAATCCTGGGGGTATGCCACGGCATACCTGGCATACCCCCTGGGTCCGCCACTGGGTGTGTGCCGTGAGTGGTAACATGCTTATATGCGTGTGTATCGTGTACAGGGGCGTCCCCCTATGATGAAATCCTGGATACACCCCCCTATGATCAAATCCTGGCTTCGCTCTTGATCATGTACAAGGTTTTGGTTACCGGTCGGAAAATCCGGTTACCACCTGGTAACTTGATATCCCGAGTATCCCGGGAAATGGTCATACGGGGCAAAAAATTCAGAAAATTTTGAAGATTTTGAATTTGAACGAGAAACCCCGGTGAATGGTTAAACTGGGACCAAACTTTTTGAATTTTGGTTTTCAAATTCATACGGTAACCGTGGTAACCGGCAATCCGGAACCCCCTCGGGAAAATTTTCCTACTGGGATCCGAAACCTTGATCATGTACTTGTCTTTATAGTCCAACTAACGATTAACATTACACTAAAAGAATGTGTGAGATCTGTCAAGATACGAATAGGATTACATACAATTGTCATCCAGATACAAAAACATGGTTATATATATGTACACAGATACAGACATGAGCCTCATCTAATTGACACGTACCAACCATCAAAAAAGTCAACATAACTAGTTTTTAGTGGAGTCAACAAAATATTTTTTTTCCGAGAAATTGGTAGGAGCACTGCTTTTCAATTGGAAGAAGAAAGTTTTACATCTGTATTACACATGTTCGAATTTAGGTCGAGAACCCAAAAACTAAACTCCTCACTCCAAAAGCGACATGGGGATTACTTCGAATGAAAAACCTATTGCAGAGTGCAACCGGATGCCCGCCAGGGCAAAACAAGCGACTCTTGATAAGTTTTTGCGCTCCGATCAAGCGATTTCTTTCCTTCCAGATGCGCCAGATAGTGCCCATTACGGTCCCGAGTATGGACGGCCGATCAACAGAGAAAGTTGCACACTTAAAAAAAAACAGAAACAATTCTTTTAGAAACATCCGGCCCCTTTATTATAGTGTAACGAGTTTAGAATTACAAACGCCCACGGGTGGGTCAATAAGCGAGATGTGCCACCCTAGTGGCGACCCCAGCACTGACAAGTGTGTGGGGCTCCTTATTGGAAGATCGATACTCATGAACAAATGATGCTTACGCAAAACCCCTCGCGGTGGTTGATAGTGCATGTAGGATGTGACTGAACCTCCTAGGTTCGGCTTCTGAATAGTCTCGATCACGGACTGGCAGTGGCTTGCAACTCGAATCCATTGGAGATTAAGATTCTGCGCCAGGTTCAGACTTTCCCTCACTGCCAGAGCCTCCAGGACTCCATATGGCAACGGGGATACTAACCACCGGTTATTGCTATACCATAACCATCCCCACGAAACAAATTTCTTCTCGTCCCCATCCCCAATAACTGTCACGGGGACAAGTTTCATACCATAACCACTACCCAGCGGGTAACAAATAACCATCGGATAACCACCTCCACGAACTCAGCAAATTGAGTATAAAAATAGAGCAACAACTTCCCTGTACTAGCAAAGAAATAACACAAATATGAGCACAATCACAATTGGGTACCTTGTTCCAGTGGCCGTGCGGGGGGAGGTCGATGCTGGGTCGGGGGCGACTGGCGAGCGAGATGCGTGCGAGGTGCGACTGGTGCGAGGCGAGCGAGATGCGGTGCGGCGGCTGGGAGTGGGGAGTGCGAGAGGAAGGGATTAGGGTTTTCTGCTGAATATATACATGCCTCTTAGACTCTATAGCATTTTGGCCCCACATGTCATATGATCTAGCGGGTACCGAGTACAACGGGTATGGATAGTGATGTTCCATACCCGGCCCCGCTTTAACTGCTGGGTATTGTTTTTACACTGATGAGAGCCCCACGGGGATCAGATCTCCTCCATAACCATCCCCTAATAAGTGAATTAACCACCGGGATCGGGTAATGGTTAACCGTTGCCAAATTGATACAGGACGCATGAAATTCCCAATTATCGGTTCACGGTGGATCTCAGTCCATTCGGTGATGTAGCCCAGCCCAGCCCATTCTTCCACCAAGCCCATGAAGATAGACTAAAGAAGATAGCAAGAGATTCAGAAAAACAGTGGAGGGGCGAGTCGGACATGGCCGCCGGGAGCCTGGACCTCCCCGTGGTAGACCTCGCGTCCCCCGACCTCCAATCCGCCGCACGAGCCGTCCGAAAGGTTCCTTCCCATGTTTCTCTACTGTGTGGATTCAGCAAGAAGCGTAATTAACTCGACGTGGCGATTTGGTTTGGTATGTACAGGCATGCGTGGAGAGCGGGTTCTTCTACGTCACCAACCACGGGATCCAGGACGAACTGCTGGGGTCGGTGTTTGCGGAGAGCAAGAAGTTCTTCGAGCTGCCGCTGGAGGAGAAGATGGCGCTGCAGAGGAACAGCAGCCACCGGGGCTACACCCCGCCCTACGCCGAGAAGCTGGACGCATCATCCAAATTTCAAGGTTGAATCCAATTCCTGATCTAGCCGATTCTTCCTCTGCAGGTTGCGCTCGCTGTTGCGGTGAATCTTAAGTATAGACTATGAGTCAGAGCACGTGTCAGGTTACCAATAAGAGGATGTGTTGAGTTGGTAAGTAGTAGTATTGTTTAGTGAGAAATGGAAATAAAGGATTTGGGACGGTTTGCTGCTGGCATTGGCAGGCTTCGACACCATTATATTTTATTATTTACAACTTGTATATTTGGAGGAATATCATATACAACTTGTGATATAGAAAACTCAACAAGAAGCTGAGCGTCTAGTTCACTCTGGCCTGTTTATGGCAGACAGTAGAACATTCACGGCATGCTTTTGGAGCCAGGATAGCTAGAAGTATCTGTCATCGTGCTTCAGTTAATTTGTCAAAGTTATGTGACACTAATGTAGTGGTGGGGGAGAGTGAGTCAATTACAAGCTTAGCAAAGCAGGATAGGGGTTGAAGAACCCATTGGCAGTATCCTCGGTTCCTCACATCCTACCCCTTCAAACAACCACCGCACATTGTAGATTTTACCTTCTGCATTTCTGCTGTTTGTAGTGATATAGTTGAGATCCCTGATTGTGAATTTTGTGATTTGTGATATTGAGCAGGGGACCTCAAGGAGAGTTTCTACATTGGGCCGGTCGGGGACGTTGATATGCAGAATGATCCTAACCAATGGCCTCCAAAAGGTACTTAGTCTGCTGTATCATCTGAAAAAATTGCAAGTTTGTCAACTGTCATCCTGCACTATATATGCTAGACACCAATCATGATATTCGAACAGAAAACTGAAACATTGTCTGGTTAAATCATCTGCAGAGCTCTTTCCATCTTGGAAGGATACAATGAAGTTGTACCATGAAACGGCACTGTGAGTTTTTACGTAACTTGGCAAAAATATTTTTTAAAACCACCATTGCTTCAGACTTTCAGTATTGCATTTGTATGCTCTCTTTATTGAGCTGTCTAAATCACTAGTCCATATTATTTCTTATTCCCAACCAGGGCCGCTGGCAAAAGGATACTCTCTCTTATTGCTCTGAGTTTGGACCTAGATGCTGATTTCTTTCAGAAAATTGGGGCGTTTGACGGCCCTTCGCCCTTTATTCGGTTACTGCACTATCCAGGTTACATCATTGTATTTCCTTTATATCATTTCAAAGAATCAGACGTTCTATTCTAATTATATCCTTGGAGAGCTAGATACATGCTTCATGTTACTTCCTGTCTGCTCCTTGTCATTTTCATAATTTGTGATAGTTGCTTGGGTGGCTTCTTTCACATATATGTATGTAGTTATGCTCTGATTTATAAATAATACCATAATATATATGTATATTTCTAAAATAGTCAATAAGTTTCTGCTTTCTTGAACATGAACGTAATATGTGCCGTTCTAATAAATGAAAACTTGGAGTTCCTCACATGCGATGTGGCTTGTGTTGATTGAGTGACGTTGAAAATTAGTAACTTTGTAGTGATATGAATCACCGATGGTGGCTCATTTTGTTTGGGTAGCTGCTTTGCTTGTCTGATTTTGTATCAGAAAGTCAGATAAAAAACTCAAAACAAAAAGACAAATCACATTGATTTTGTTTGTAGATAACTATGTCTCCTTACTATTGTGGAACTAATTGAGTGATTATGTACTTACTATAGTGGAGCCAATTGAGTAATTCTGTACTTACTATTGTGGACATAATTGTGTAATTCTGTACTTACGTTTGTGGAGCCAATTGAGTAATTTTGTAATTATTATTGTGGAGCCAATTGTGTAATTCTGTATTATGTCCTTAGTTCCTTACATAGCATTGTTTTGAAGAGAAAAAATGGAAAATGATATCAAGTCTACTGTAGGTGAAGTAAACGAGTCTGATAATGGAAATTATGGTGCATCAGCTCATTCAGATTGTGGAATGATAACTCTTCTGGCAACGGATGGCACTCCTGGATTGCAGGTATGCTTTCTTTTGATTCATCAACTTCAGTTTTGTTCTCTATGGAGGTAACCACTCATGTAAATATATATTCAGAAAGTTCTGTTTGAGCAGGGAGTTCTGTTTGTGGAGCCACTTTAACAAACAATAAATCTTCTTTTTAGGAAAGTAGAAATGACATTGTTTTTGCGTTCATAATTTTATATGCTGGATTCTACTGTTGTGAGTGTGCAGATATGCAGGGAGAAGGATAGGCATCCTCAGCTCTGGGAAGATGTTCATCACATTGAGGGGTAAATACTTCTTCAGAAACAGCAATATAGCCTGGTGCCCTTTATAGTGATTACTCCCTCCGTTTCTAAATATAAGATGTTTTAACCTTTTTCCAGATTCACATGTATCTAGACATATTTTAGTGTGTATGTTCACTCACTTCAGTCTGCATCTAGTCAACATGTGAAATATCTAAAGCATCTTATATTTAGGAACGGAGGGAGTACATTTTAGAAGCTTGAAATGCCTTCTACTATATTTGCTTGTTGGTTATGTGAACTTGCAAGGCTCCTGTTTTGCATCAGTTTTGGACAATATCTTGCAGGTATGATAAATGATCTTAACAAATCTTGTGAACTTGTAGGGCCCTTATTGTAAATATTGGTGATTTGGTAGAAAGGTGGACGAATAGTGTTTTCAGGTACTATCCTTTCTTACTTTAATAGATCAATTATGTGGTTTATCTCAAAAAATAATAATTATGTGGTTGTGTCAAAGCCATCATGTCTGCAATAGCAGTTGTTCCCAAAGAAAAAGTGGCAACAGTTGTGAGTACTTGAAATCAAGAAATTTCTGCTTTTGCAACTCAATTTGCTAACTAGTTGCATTCAGCTTGTCATCATCATGCATGGACATGGTTTTTAGGTAATATGGACCATGTTAGAATACGGCAGGTTATTCTCAAATTCTACTCAGAATGTTCTCTTCGATTATTATGATGTCGTATGCAATTCAGTCATAATTTAAATTGATTATGAACTTCAATTTTTATGCACTTTTGTTATAACCTGCAGATCCACACTTCACCGTGTTGTCACAGTTGGTAAAGAGCGATATTCTGTGAGTACCCTTACTACGGAATTCAGAATTTGTTAAAGGGTTCTCAGCACTCATCATTGTTTACAGTATTACTCTTGAAGAAGTCAGATGGCGCTTTTGTTCATGTGAAAACCATAGGCATATTAATCTAGAAGTAGCATCACAGCTGATAAATTTCAGGTTTTAATGTTAGAACCTGTTTGGCGCATATCTTTTACACATGTTTTTGTATACATCAGGTTGCTTACTTTCTCGATCCAAATCCCGATTTGGTGGTGCAGTGCTTGGAAAGCTGTTGCTGCGAGGCATATCCTCCAAGGTCCTCTCTTCTCTGGGCCGTATATTTATGTTTAAGATTGATTGTTACAAACTTTAAGTTCATTTTTCAGGTTTCCACCTATCACGGCGGGCGACTATTTGAAAGAACGCTTAAGGGCCATATACAATTAACTAGTTGGATTCTCTAGGCAATGGCGTGGCTAGACATTTAAACATATGCATCTATGTCTAAAAGGGGAGTTGTATTTTCTATACAGTTGTATCTGTAAATATAGTTATATATAGTTGTAACTATTTCAGTATATACATGATCAATCGTAGCTTGATAATATGGACTCATGGAAACAAACGATGCAAACCCTCCTCACTGGGCGAGGGTCTTGATTATCTCTTTTAGAGGCCAAACCCCTTTTCCTTCTCATTCAATATACAGAAGCAAGTCCTCGGACATGGTGTTTTGGGTCACGGGTGCGGATGCACCCGTTATGTAAAACATTTTATTTTTTCTAAAATGTCAAGAAATTTCAAATAAAATTCTGGATATACATAATGACATTTTATGTTAGCACAAAAAGTTTCGTAAAGAAAAAACATTTTTTGTGACCTGTGCAAAAAAGACAAAAAGCAATCGCGTACAGTCATTCTGAAAACTCTGGATTTGTCTTTTTTGCACAGCCCATATAAAATGTCATTTATTCGTGAAACTTTTTGTGCTACCATAAATTATCATCTAGCATATCTGCAAATTTTATTTGGAATTTTTTGACATTTAAAAAAATGTTTTTTGAGTAGTGCGTGCAGCTAAACCTACGAGCCAACTTGGATTTCCCAAGTCCTCCTGTTTCGTCCCGCTTTATAAATAAAACACCACAACCTATATATGGCGACAGGCACCAGCGACATCAAGAACTGGACATGCCAAAATGTCATCCACAGAGAGCCGGAGAAATGTTTACCATTGGCCATTTGGGTGCGCAGTTGACTTGATCCATATCTGTCTTGTCGAAAAGAGACCCCAGGTATATTCACTTGTTCATACCTGATGAACACGGTCGATATACCCATCTAAAAAGTTGACATGATCATCCGTAGGCAAACGATAACTGCCACCTAGAACACTGGTGCATTGTTAGACTGACTAATAACTCGAATCCTGTTTGCATCTGAAATACTCGCAGTCAAAGGTGTGCATGGGTTGATGGACGTCATCACTTTCATGTCTGAAACATGCAGATTCGTCCAGAAAATAGAAACTAGCGAGTTAGTATGCATGACTTCGTCGGATCTTCAGCTCGCAGTTGAGTGGCGCCGGCTGATTAGCTACTGATACCAGCGAAGCTCTGAAAACTCGAACTTCAGCGAATTGACTGGATCAGTTGAATTGTCAGGTTGAGATTACAGGTCAAAACTGCGTGCATACCACCCAGGTCTCAGCTTAACAAGGATTTTCAAACCAATAAAAAGTCTCGGCCCAACAATTAGACAAGTTAAAGGTCAATGGCAGGTGTTGAGGTATTTTTGTTAAAATGTGTTGAGGTATTTTTTGCACATACAGATATATACAGAAGCAGTTGTTACTCAACCACAAAATGACATTGCATGAGAGATGAGCAACATGGACAGGTCAGCTTCAGTTTGAAATTGCACAGGATAAAACATCGGGAAAAAAAAAAGGTAAGTAGACACATTTGACAATCTCCCAGAAGCTGCCATACAGGAAAGCGGGCAATTATCTTTCATTTATTGTTGGCATATAAAAACAAGAATTTCAAATCGTCTGTGAAGTTGATCATCACGGATCAAATCTAGAGAAGTTGGGTTCAATTTTTCTTGTTGTTTCATTCCATTCTGGTCGCAGAAGTCAAATGTTTTTTTAAGAAACAGAAGTCAAATGGTTGATTATTATCCTTGAGCAGTGTCAAACCAATAGTATGATCATCACATTTTTGGGCCATTTTAATGTTGGACGCCCTGATACAAAAATGGACAGCTTACCACCAAGAGACAATTTCCCCTAAAGTGATAAAATAAAGGAAAACATAAGGACAGCAGATTAAAATAAATTATTATTATATTAGTTGTCCATTTGTTTCAAAGAATAATTATATGAATTTTTTTAGAAACACCGAGCATAAAATTGATGCCCCCTCCACCACCCCCACACACAACTCACATCTTGTCTGCTAAACGCTGAGCTGCTAAGCACTGCTAATGTCAATATTTGCGACCTAGTCATCGACTCATACTTTCGGAACTACTAAAAGGATAATCGCCTTTGATGAGGCACATAAGACACCAAATATATGGTCTGATTTCTAGTTGGGCCGAGGTAGGACTACCCCAGTAACCATCCAACATATGGTTGTTGCTATGTTATAGATGTTACAATATATGTGGATTGCCCATTCATTACTTTGGTTCTATTGGTTGGTACATGAAACTTGACATGGTATGAGAGCAGACTTCTCGGGGTTCAAGTCTCGGCTTTCCCAATTTAATTAAAAAAAATGATATTTCCCTATTTCTGCCAATGTGCTTCTCGAGTCATGCGTGAGATTCAATTCATGTGTAAGCCTCATCGAATCACATATGAGAGGGGTGTTACAGTTTATGTGGATTGCCCACTTTCTTTCCATGAGTTTGTACTTTTTTGGTTGGTGCATCGACGACGCTCAGGAAGGAGAATTAACAAGCAACTGCTAGAGTGGAGAGACGACGCGCAAGATTGGATCTCAACACGAGTTGCGCATGCGAGAAAATAAACCTATGAGAGAAAACCTTAACTCCGATACCACATTATGGATGCAATTTATCTCTGAATAGCCCATGTGGCAAACATATATACTCCCTCCGTATCAAAATATAAGATGTTTTAGACATTTGACATTTTTTAGATACAGATGTACTTAGACGCATATTGGTGTGTAGATTCATTCATCTCAATCCGTATGTAGTCACTATTGAAATATCTAAAACATCTTATATTTTGATATGGAGGGAATAGTACACAAGGCTTAGCGCTAAGTAAGGAAATATACATAAAACTGTTTATATAATGGGGATAATACATAACAATACAAACTACTCTAAAAAGATGTACCATTATAAGTCCATCACATGTCCATGCTTTGAGATTCACATCCTTTTAGTCATTTTTTGTAGCACATCCTCATTTTGCACCTTAAAGTCAATCCTATAGCTAGCATGACAGTGTTTAAAACAAGGTGAAACACGGTCTATGTCTAGATTAGGCTATCACTTAATCATTAATCCATCATCAATGCCTAAAATATATATTCATGGATTTTAGTACAAGCTAAATATGGATTGGTTCATCACGAAGTGTACAGTGCTACATAGTGTCGAAACTTAATGTAAGCAAATCTCAAAGCATGGTCCCATAGTAGATAGTTATACGTACGGTGGTATAGCTCACCAGACATACAAAAAAAGCTGGAATGGTACTTATATCTGGAATTAACCGTGGCCATGCTTATTTTACCGTGTATAAATTATCAGTAACCTGATTTTTCTCTTGCACACTGGTTGTAGAGATACATGCAATTCACCAAGATACAACTCATACACACCACATCTAAGCCATATATACATATTTGTATATTCGTGTGTCTATATACATTTGTTGTGATGATTCAAATCAGTGGCTGATGCACATCGTAAGAGTTTTCACGGCACACCACTTTTGAGAGGAGTATGGTTAATATGTGAGAGGGCGCACGCTTGCGCTTAGCAAGTTGACCGCTACTATAAAAAATAATTTGGCTGACCTTTTTTCTTATGTCTGATAAAAAACACATAGTTGACATGCATTTCGATTCAACTGTTAGTTATGTCTAGATCAAGTATTCAATGGTCACTTTCTTGCCTGGAAATTAGTTTTCCGAATAAGATATGGGCATACATATATTCTTTTTGTCGGGGACAGCATGCATATGCTACCATCGAGCAGTTCACAGCTCCAGGCACGTATATCCATCAAAATATTAGTTGACTACCATATAGCCATCTAGGCATCTATCGAGCTAATCAGTTGTTGGCCGTCCGTAATGGGTCGTTTAGTAGTAGTCGTCTCTGCTTGTATATGTCATTATTAGAAACGATGGTCAATAGAAGACCCGCATGCATCATATCCATGTACTCTTCGTGATTTGCTTACACCTGGAGATTTTTGCAATGCATCGTTTTGGGAACACCTGGAGATTTTTGCAATGCATATAATTATTAAACAATACTTTTATGGCATATAAGCATCAATAGATAATATTCCTTTATTGTAATGATTTTCCAGAGCAGAACCATGATCTATTTTTTTCATTTGATATCATAAAAAAGTTTCATCACATTTCAAATCTTAGCACCACATTCATAACGAGATCATCAGTTTCACAAGCTCATGCATGCAGCTCAAAAAAACATCACATGCAACTACCCAAATGTACAAGATTCAATGCATCAGAATGACATCATCAGTTGTCCATAAGTAAAATCAGAGGTTATTAATGATGACACTTTCACTTGCAAAATTACTGACAAACAATCGTATTCCTTGTTGTATTGATGGTGTACAATATCTGTAACTCTCTCATGTTTATTTTGACCCTATTTTGTGCACAAAATGCTTGTACTAATGGCCTAGATTTTATCCTTGTGTGGAATTATGTGAACCAAATCCGTGCATCCCTTGTTCAAAAAAAAAAAAATCCGTGCATCCCCACCAGTACAGAATAACTTATACGATGCCAGCTATTAGTGGTGGTCTGCTGTAGGGACACAACACTGGTATTACCAGTGGCGCTCCACTTTCAGACACGCCACCACTAAGCTAATACTACCAGAAGCATGCACGTACTAGGGGCACACCACTGTTATGCTTGGTATTTCTCGGCGCCATGTTCATGGGCATGTGGTAACATCCACCTCAGGACAATGTGCGGGAACTGCTGCTCCAGATTCATAGCTAGAGATATGGTGGATGGACTTGGTATGGAGGCGACAACCCATGGTGACTATGGTTTTTGGTGGTGCTTTTTTAGTACCGGGTCTCGAGCTCAGGGTGAAAACCTGAGGTCAGGCCTTTATTGGTTGTACCTTGCAATGGCGGTGTTTTCAAGCTGCTTCCTTGTTGAAGGCATTGTGTGGAAATTTCTCAGACTTTCTAAGCAGGGTGAAAACTCATGATCCGACCTTGTTGGATTCGGAGACGACGGAGCTCATTCGTCGTTCCCCTGAAGAAGGCGTCGCTTTTGGAGAACCTTTTTCCGGAATCATAGTGTTGTATAATAGTGGTTGATGTGTTGCTGCATCCATGGATTGCTCTTTTTTCTTTCTTTCTTTTTTGGCTATGTGCATCCTCGATGTCTTGACCCTCTTGATATCGTGTTGGTGCAGAGGCTGGTTGTATTTGGTATCATTTACTAATATATTTTCTTTATCGAAAAAGGTGGTCTGACCGGGGTATATCATTAGTGGCGTGTTATATCCGGTACACGCCAGACGCCACTAGTAATTAAGTTAGTATGAATGGCATGCCGTAACGCCACTTGTACCTTGCAGCCCATCGAAAAAAAACAACGAAACCACTCAGCTAAACTAGCCGCCACTCTCTCTCCCCCATTGCTCTCTCGGTACCAATGCCGCTGGAGCCGCCCCTCGATGCCGCTACTCGAGCTTGCACCTCGATGTCGGAGCCCGCCCTGCGCCAAGGTACGCATCTCTGGCTCCTCTCGTCTTTTTGTTAGCCGAACGCCTCCCCCACCCCTCGCCGCCATGACCCTCGCCCCAACTCGCCACCACGGCTGCCTCCCTGGCTTGCGTAGATGAATTGTATTGTGTATATATGAATTGTGTAGATTGGTTAAATTGTGTAGATTAATTGTGTTAGGTAGATTGGTTAAAGTAAATGAATTGGTTAAATTGTGTAGAAGAATGGTGTTGTGTAGATGAATTGTTTATATGAATATGTTAAATTGTTAGATAAATTGATTAAATTGTGTAGATAAATTGATTAAATCATGTAGATCAATTTTGTAGATAAGTTGTTAGCTGAATTGTGTCGTATAGATTGGTTAAATTATGTCAATTAATTGGTTACGTTGTGTAGATGAATTGTGTTTTCTATATGAATTTTTTAGATGAATTGGTCAAATTGTTAGATGAATTGATTAAATTGGGTAGATGAATTGTTAGATAAATTTGTTAAATTGTGCAAATGAATTGTTAAAGGAGTGAGGGCGAATCTAGCTTGTCTACGGGCTCATTATTTTGTGTCTATCTACTGGAAGAGTTCAAAATTCAGTGGTAGCACACTCTTTTTTTATACTACCTTTTAACCATTTTGGTTTTCTTGCAGTGATTCTAATGTGAGTTTATTTTGTTTTTGGTGCACATATTTTCGCATGCAATGCAAGGTTCATGTTCAATGAAATGGCAGGCGAGAGTGTGCACTTTAAGACCCTTGGGCACTCATATGACATTGATTTGGAGAAAGTACGGATAATCACCCGCTTGGGAGATGAAGGGTGGAACCAGTTCATTGCCCAAAACGACTTCACCCGGGAAAATGGTACGTTTTTTCATCAGAAGGTTAGTGCCAATGATAAGTGTTATCTATGTCGGTGGTGGTGGTGAGGAAAACCCATTTGAATATACCATTATCACCCAAAGAGGCAAACTTCACGAGGACGAGGAAGATCACCTCTTAGATATGCTACCGCCAACCAATACTTTCATCGGGTGCCATTTTTCACCCGCTTGATAAAGAAAAATCATGCCAAAAACTTTATGGTATGTTATTTAAAGGTATTTAACATTTTTTTCTTGTTTGTGTCCATAACTTGTGGCCATTGACATAAGTGCTTCTTAAAAATTTCCTAAGAAGGTGGCTTCCTCCATTACAATCCCTCGAAGGCTTGGACCGAGTACCCCGTGATGTTTGTGTCCATAACTATACATTGTTACAATTTCCAGTTTATATAATGAGTAATAGGTTAACATTAGAGTATCTGCAGAAAGTACAAGAAAAACCTTGTTCCCCAAAAGTCAAACAACAAATCACTAGTATATCAATACCTGACAACAAGCTGTACTTTTCTGCTGATATGTTCTCTAAAGATGAAATGACCAAATGAAACGAAATCCTCAACGCCAAGAAAAAATAGGCATTGACTCCATTGGATTAGGATGTCTGCGTCCCTATTCATGTCTAGTCAAATCCGACAGCCAATTCTAGACCTCCAGGCAGAAACTTTTTAATCCACAAAAATGTCACATAATTGTCCAACACATTTCATAAGTAATACTAATAATTTGATTAAGTGTTCTAGAGGCATGCACGGTACGGTCTGAAAGGTGTATAAATACTCATCTCGCCCAGTTCATTTTCTCTCATCCCTCCTCTCGCTTAACCATTTCTGTCCCCTTCGACACCTACATCTTTAATTCCAGTTAAGCAGCAAAGCAGCAGCTAGTCGAGCCTCCGGCCGAATTAGGCTAAGCGCCGCGCCGCGCGATACAACAACGCCCCGTGCGCGCGCCGGTGAAGCCGTTCCTGATATTAATTCTTGCCGGCCGAGTCGGCACGTGGACTTCGCAACAAGACGACGAGCAAGCTAGCCGTTCCTTTGATCTCCTTCCTCATTTGCATCGATCCATTGATCATATCCATTTCTCCTATAAATTTGGTACGGCTTCGTTAGGGTTTAGCCACCCTATTCTGGTTTCCTTCCAAAAGCTAGCCGTCATGTGTGAAGGGCTCATTGACCGGCCATTGCTGTCGTGTGGCCGGAGCGATGCCAAGCACGGCGACGGCGTGGTCGCGCTTCCGAACGACGTCGCAGTCGCTCTTATGCCCAAGCTGGCGCCGGTGTTGTCCGACAGGCCGTCGTCGTTGACCCAGGACGCGGCGAAGGAGGCCGCGTCCATCCTGGGCCTGTCATTGCCGATGATCATGACGGGGCTCATCCTCTACGTCCGTCCGATGATCTCGATGCTGTTCCTCGGCCGGCTCGGCGAGCTGGCCCTCGCCGGCGGTTCCCTCGCCATGGGCTTCGCAAACATCACGGGGTACTCGGTCCTGTCCGGCCTCGCCTCGGGCATGGAGCCCGTGTGCGGCCAGGCCGTCGGGGCCAAGAACCTTCCCCTCGTCGGCGCCACTATGCAGCGGATGGTGCTCTTCCTCCTCGCCGTCTCCGTGCCCGTCGCCATCCTCTGGGCTCAGATGGAGCCGCTCCTCCTGCTGTGCGGCCAGGACGCCGCCATCTCCGCTGCCGCGCAGCGCTACATTCTCGTCTGCCTCCCTGACCTCCTCTTCCAGTCCTTCCTACACCCACTGCGCATCTACCTCCGCACGCAGTCCATTAACTTCCCTCTCACCACCTGTGCCATGCTCGCCGTCGCCGTCCACCTCCCCATCAACTACTTTCTTGTGTCGGTCCTCGGGCTCGGCGTCGAAGGCGTAGCGCTCGCCTCCGCCTGGACCAACCTCAACCTCGTGCTCTTCCTTCTCGCCTACGTCTACATCTCCGTGTACACCGTGACACCGGCGGCTTCTCGCTGTCTTGCAAACTCTTCAAGGACGACGTTGCTGGGTGGGTGCGGTTGGGCCGGCTCGCCATCGAGAGCTGTGCTAGCGTGTGCCTCGAGTGGTGGTGGTACGAGATCATGATCCTGCTCTGCGGCCTCCTGGCAAACCCCGAGGCCACCGTCGCGTCCATGGGTGTGCTCATCCAGACTACGTCGCTGCTTTACATCTTTCCGTCGTCGCTCAGCTTCGGCGTGTCGACGCGGGTCAGCAACGAGCTCGGCGCTAACCGTCCGGCCGCCGCGCGCGCCGCGGCCACCGCGGGAATCGCGCTGAGCGCGCTCCAGGGCGTCGTCTCCTTCCTGTTCGCCGTGGCCGTGCGCAGCGTGTGGGCGCGCATGTTCACGTCGGACGCAGCCATCCTCGCGCTCACAGCATCCGTACTGCCCATCCTTGGGCTTTGCAAGCTCGGCAACTGCCCGCAGACCACCGGGTGCGGGGTGCTCCGAGGGAGCGCGCGGCCCAAGGACGGAGCACGCGTTAACCTCGGCGCGTTTTACGGCGTCGGGATGCCCGTGGCCCTCGGGCTCGCGTTCTGGGCCGGCATGGACTTCAGGGGCCTCTGGCTTGGACTCCTCGCTGCGCAGGCGGCGTGCGTTTCGGTGATGCTCGTGGTGATCGGGCGCACGGACTGGGACAGACAGGCCGAGCTCGCGCAAGTGCTCGCCGGGGTGTTCGACAACGTCGAGCGCGGCGGCGCCTATGTGAACATAGACTGTTTGAAAGCCGACGCAGGCGAGCTCGTCAAGGTTGCGGCGCCACACGGCGACGAGGAATCTTGCTTGCTTATCACCGTGGTAGGGCTGACCGGAGCGACGCCTTGACAACAAGGTCGTCGGCGTACGGATCACGGTAAGTAGCTGGCCACAGTAGAACGTGCCAAACACAAAATTTTCCAGTCTGAAACATTTTTTTTTTGAGTTCGTATGAGTTTGTTGTGTGTCAGTGTGTGTACGTATCAATGTATGTGTATACGCGGTACTGTACAGTCTGAAGCTTTAACGTGAAAGGTGTGTTTTCTGTAACTACATGGCCTTAATTAGTCACGTTGAGTTTCAAAACCGAATCACATTATCATGATAATGGTTTTTAACCCGACTTGTCACATGACCTCTCTCTATTCTACCCTTGCCAAGCTCGAACCCTCCATATGCATTTCCCATGTTTTCCCTCTACTTCGGTGTGTGCTTGTTCAGTCATATGTCGACATGGCAATTTATAAGTGCCAGCATCACTACAGGAATGGGCTGATACGCCGACGGCTTGAAGCCGTCGGCAAAGCCCAGAAAACCGTCGGCGTAGGCTACGCCGACGGCAAAAGCCGTCGGCATATGTTTTTCATTTTTTTAACTTTTCAAAAAAAAATTGATTTTTTTTAATTTTTTAAACTGCCGTCGGCGTATGTTTTTCAGTTTTTTTAACTTTTCGAAAAAATTTGATTTTTTTAAAAATTTTGTAAACTTTTTTTTGAACTTTTTGAACATTTTTAATTATATTTTATTTCTATTTCGAAATTTCCCACTTAGTCACATATTTAATCTCTAATTACACACTTAATCATAGGTCAAAATAATTACCATGGTCAAACTTCCCATTTGGTCACCCATCCTCAGATTGCTCCAGCCCAAGCACGCTTAACTTTTGTGTTCTTTCAAATTAGCTGCCAAATAAAATGTTATAACTTACTGACATTAGTATCATATCAATCAAATTAACCCCTCGGTTACGATGTTACACTTTTTTATTGTTTAAATTTTAAAATTGGTTTGAATAAGTAACAATGATTATGTAATAATATTTTGAATAAATAACAATAAAATTTATTTTACTTTATTTTCTTCTTTTACATTTAATATGGAATAATTCATATCTTTAAATCCGTAAATCGAAATTTGACAAATAAAATGTCTAAGTCGATTAGAAAAATGAGAGGAATTCAAATATGCCATTCATATCATCTTTTGAATCATGTATATGACTTTTTGCAACATATTTTTGGTACTTGCTAAATAAAAAAAGTCATTTTGGCACTTAAAAATGGAAAAATGATATTTATAAAAATATTTTGAAAAAACTCAGTTCTGCAATATTGTTTACCATAACAAGATACACATATGTGACAAATATGGGCACATTATCACAAACTATGACACGTGAATGGTCATAACTTGGTCATTTGACTCGAAACTTATACACGTTTATAGATGATTGACCTTTTTGTTAAGAAGTTTTTTGTAAACTTTGTCAAAACTCAAGTTTATCATTTATCCTAGCAACTAGTACACATAAAAGGACTCCATGCCAAAGAATTTAATTTTTTTGACTATTTTGTCACTTTCTTTTATTTTGTTGAAAAAAGGTTAAAATGGCCGCCGTGCCTATTCATCGAAAGGGGTCGCATTTTTAAAAACTATCGATGGTTCTGTTATATAACCACTAATGGTGTATCTTAAAATGAATTTTGTAAAATTTCAGAGCAAACTATCACACACTTGTAGTTCAAAATTCAATTACTTTCAGAAAATAGGCATAAAGTCATTTAAATAGGCGAAATTAGGTAGAAACCGAGAAAATTCGTAATATTGCTGGATTATCCATAAAAGATGGTCTACTATGTGTGATAATTGGATGGGTGCCATTTTTCACCATATTTTTTGGTACTTGCTTCACAAAAAATATCATTTTTGACTATTAAAAAAATGAAAAATGATATTTATAAAACTAATTTGAAAAATCTCAGTTCTGCAGCATTGATTGTCATACCAAGATACACCTATATGTCAAATATGGGCACATTATCACAAACTATGGCACGGGAACGACCATAACTTGGTCATTTGACTCGAAACTTATACATGTTTATAGATGATTGACCTTTTTGTGAAAAAGTTTTTTGTAAACTTTGTCTAAACTTAAGTTTATCATTTATCCTAGCAATTAGTACACATAAAAGGACTCCATGCCAAAGGATTTAATTTTTTGACTATTTTGTCACTTTCTTTTATTTTGTTAAAAAACGGTTAAAATGGTCGCCGTGCCTATTCATCGAAAGGGGTCGCATTTTTAAAAACTATCGATGGTTCTGTTATATAATCACTAATGGTGTATCTTAAAATGAATTTTGTAAAAATTTCAGAGCAAACTATCACACACTTGTAGTTCAAAATTTAATTACTTTCAGAAAATAGGCATAAAGTCATTTAAATAGGCGAAATTAGGTAGAAACCGAGAAAATTCGTAATATTGCTAGATTATCCATAAAAGATGGTCTACTATGTGTGATAATTGGATGGGTGCCATTTTCCACCATATTTTTTGTATTTGCTTCACAAAAAATGTCATTTTTGACAATTAAAAAATGAAAAATGATATTTATAAAACTAATTTGAAAAACTCAGTTCTGCAACATTGTTTGTCATACCAAGATACACCTATATGTCAAATATGGGCACATTATCACAAACTATGGCACGGGGACGACCATAACTTGGTCATTTGACTCGAAACTTATAGATGTTTATAGATGATTGATCTTTTTGTGAAGAAGTTATTTGTAAACTTTGTCAAAACTTAAGTTTATCATTTATCCTAACAACTAGTACACATAAAATGACTCCATGTCAAAGGATTTAATTTTTTGACTATTTTGTCACTTTCTTTTATTTTGTTTAAAAACGGTTAAAATGGCCGCCATGCCTATTCATCGAAATATCCACCCAACTCTTGCAAAAACGGTTAAAATGGTCGCCGTGCCTATTCATCCTAACTTGGTTGTGTTAGGTTAGAACATAGGAACATCCAAAACCAATATCCACCCAACTCTTGCAAAGATTCCCTCCGTTTCGCCCGGAGTGGAAGTTTTCAGCTATAAGTCCACCAACTTACTAGAGAGAAAGTGAAGTCGGTGAAGCCGGTCACACACCGGAGTAGGATATTGGACATGTACAACATCCAACACACTTTTACACATAATAAATGGCCACATGTATTTTTTTTAGGCATTCCGGCGCCCCAGTGATCTTCTTCCGGCGAAACCCTAGACTTTTGTTCGGAATTCTACAAGATATCAAATATGCAACTCCAAATCAATCATAGGATGAACTAGTCTCAATAGGTGTTTTAGGTCGTAAATATAGTGTGGCTCACAAAGCAATGTAAGTGGGGAGAAGACGCGGAACGTTTATACCTTTCATCGCCGGTCTTCACCCTTTCTTGTTGGTTCCATCCTTACTCATCACTTTTTTTGAATAATATAGTTTTGAACAATGTGTATGATGATGAAGAGCTCATTCTCCTCTTCGAAACGAGCTAAAGAACATCAAAATCCGATTTCAAATGCAAAAGTTATGCGAAAAATGGTGAGTTAGATCAAAACAGTAGAGAGGCTATGCCGAGGGTGGCCGTCAGCGTAGAGAGGATACGCCGACGGCTTTTTCTATGCCGAGGGTGGCCGTCAGCGTAGCCTCTGTACGCCGACGGCTGGTTCTACGCCGACGGCCACGGCGGCGGGCTGACCACCATGGGCTCTACGCCGACGGCCCCGACAAAAGGCCGTCGGCGTAGCCTCTGGCCGTCAGCGTATGACGCCATTCCTGTAGTGCATGGATGAGCATGTAAACAGTAAACGAATCTACTCGTCGAGTTCAAATCCAAATGATGGTATATCATTATTTTTTATGTCACTAGCAATAAACTAGAGTGTTTCTATATGTAAAATTTATACTGTTACAAGTCTGTGTATCAAAAAAAATCTATAGGCATGGGTACTTTACAAAACCTCTATTTGAGCTATCAGCTCCCCAATGCTTAACCGGACGGACTGATTGCCAAAGAGTCAAGGGAGAACATTGCCACTAACCTAGTCTTCTAAATCCACTGCCATTACCTACTCCAATGTGTAGCCTTATAAATCACATGTAAAAAAGAATATCTCCGGGAGGAAAAAAATACCACTCCAATGTGTAGCCATATGAATCACCTGTAAAAGAAGAAAGGCCTCTGCTTCGGTGTACCCCCTTCCCTCAAAATTAAAAGGGTAATTTGGTCTTTTATCATTAATTAATCGCTAAAGTCGTTTTAATTAGATTGGACTGTGAGATCCAAACCCAAACCTGTATGGATGAGCTCCTTCCGATGCCAGCAGCGTGGCTCATCGCGTCGTGGATGAGCCTCCAATGAATGCAAGATGAGCTAGCTGAATTCGTCTAGTATCCCTCTGCGAGCACTCAGCTATCCACCACCATCACTCAACGTATCCCTCTCCTTACCGCTAAGCACACACACGCATGAGCCTCCAATGGATAGAAGATGAGCTAGTTGAATTCGTGTACACTCAGGCTGTTACGATCAGCGCGAGAGAAAAGATAAGCTAGCTGAATTCTCAAGCCTCGCTCAGGAGGAGCGCGAGAGAACCAGATCCTCACTGAGGATGTTACGATCGACGCGCGGGGGGCTTGCAATCTCAGCCAAAATCCTGTCCGATGGATTCCGCCCGCGTCGACCCATGACGCGACGAGCAGGGATGCATCGGGAGGGAGCTCGTCAATACGGGCCTGGGTTTGGATATCAGATGTCCAATCTAATTAAAATGAGTTCAGTGATTAATTAATGATGAAAGACAAAATTACCCTTTTAATTTTGGGGGAGGGGTTACACCGAAGCAGAGCCCAGAAAGAATATCTCCGGGAGGAAAAAATACGACTCCAATGTGTAGCCATATGAATCACCTGTAAACAGGAATACTTCCTTTCTTGTTAAATACAACATCACTTTTACAATTCCATAGAGCCCACATCAAAGAACAAATATCTATCTTGGTTTTTATACTATTTGTAAATCTCATTTAACCAATTTCCGTACATAATCGTTATATTGGAAGGAGGCGGAATATTGAAAGTATACTGAACAACTCTCCAAATAAGACGTGTGAACGGACAGGATATAAAAACATGGTTAACGGACTCCTCTAAATTGCCGAAAGCACACTTTTTACATCTAGTCCAATTACGTTTAGCAAGATTATCTAAGAAAGAATTGTTTTGTACAAAGGAACCAAATGAATAAGTTAATTTTTAGTGGCACCTTGAACTTCCAAATGTATCTACGCAAACAAAAAACAATATGACCGTTTAGCATATCAGCATACATAGACTTACTGAATATATAGGATGTAGTGTGCTTCCACACAAACGTGTCTGGATCATTATTAAGGTGAACCATCATTAGCCGCTGAACAAGGTGAAGCCATGAAATCCAATTATTTCAGAAAATTGTCCTTCTAAATTCTATATTTAAAGAATCTTGGGATATGTTAGTTGCGACGAAAATGTTCTTCCGTCGCACAATATTGTAAAGGGTCGGTTATTGCCGCTGAACAAGGTTTTTCTTTTACTTGAGATAACGTTTTATTTCTAAGGTATTTGTTATGAACCAAATCTTGCCAAACCCCTTCCTGTTCAAAAGTTTAAACATTCATTTATTGAGCAATCATTTATTTTAATCTCAAGTATCTCAACCCCTAAGCCACCTTGGTGTTTGGAGCAACAACTTATGTTCCACTTAGTCAGTCTGTACTTTCGTTTAACATGGTCACTTTGCCAAAATAGCGAGACCGGTGGAAATCTAGTCGCTTCCGCACCCCTTTTGGTATCTCAAGTAAGGATAGCATAAAAAACGGTAACCTCGTGAGAACGGAGTTTATAAGGACAAGCCTATCTCCATATTAGAGAAGCTTCTCGGAACCGAGTATGGAGTTATACGCCGAGTGCAATTTCCAGCATCCCAAGCGGGTTAATACTGGTCTCCCTCTGTTCCATTTTAATTGACTCACATATATCTACATATGGATCCATCTAGACACGTTTTAGTGTTAGGTACATCCATATCCAGATATATGTAAGTTAATTAAAATGGAACGGAGGGAGTATTTATTAAGCAATTTCATGTAATGGATAGGAATTCCTAAGTGTAGAGAACCAGTTCACGCGAACGCTGGTTGGCTGGATCACACACGTACATACACACACAAGGCATATATGGCGGCTCGCAGTTAGTGTTACTTGAGTGATGATCGACGATATCGTACGGTGATGATCGCTACGATAACGAACGTTTTTCATTTTGGTCACTTAGTACGGACACGGCGATTCGGGTCATAGGTCTAGATGCACCCGTTATGTAAAACATTTTTTTTAAATGTCAAACAAATTCAAAAAAAAATCCTGATATAGGTCAGCACCCGTTATGTTAGCACAAAAAGTTTCGCGAAGAAAAGACATTTTTTGCGGGCTGTGCAAAAAAGACAAAAACATGTCGCGTACAAAGTTATTTTGAAAAACCGGAATTTCTCTTTTTTGCACAGGCTGGAAAAAATGTCTTTTTTCTGCGAAACTTTTTGTGCTAACATACAATATCCGTGTGTATATCCGAAATTTTTATTTTGAATTTTTTGACATTTTAAAAATTGATTTTTAAGTAGTGGGTGCATCTAAACCTATGACCCATATGGATTTCTCCACTTAGTACATAGTACTCACATAGTCAGTAACGGCAGGAGTAGTCTATAAGTCTAACTATGGATTTGTACAAAAGTAATATGCGTAAGTGTCTGTACAAAAGTACATACGTCTACCTGTCGCTGCATATTCTTGATTGTTTCAGAAAGAATCTACAGATACCTGAGGGGTAAAGGAATCCGTTCTGAATCTTAATAGTCTATGTGCATGCTTGCGTGTCCTGAACCTTTCTCAACTAAATGCATGCATGATGGCTGTCAGCATCATTTGTTTTCTCTTCAGGGCCTCAGCATTCCTATCTACTAGTAGCAAAATAGTAAAATTGGTTAGGTTGGCAGCCGTTGCTCTCCCGGTTTTACATACACCCGCCCAATGCGGAAGCGGAAGCATGCTTATGCTTACATATGGAGATCGAGCAACTTGGACACTTGGTGAGTTTATTTCCAGTTTGTGCAGTGAAGAGGCGCTCATTGGATTTTGGCTTGGCAGAGTAACACATAATTGCGAGCGGCGCAGAGTAACACATAATCTTACTGATTTGCTTATTTATTGCGAGCGGCGCAGTGTGTGTTTTGTTGATTGATTGGCTATGCTCAATTTACCTGTGCAAGCTAAGATAACCGGGCCTGCATCAAAGATAATGTCAGGCAATAGGAGCGACTATATCGACAGATGTCGCATCCAGAGTGTAAGGAACACCGCTATATTACATTTTTACCAGTTCGTGCCGTCCTCAACATTCACGACGATTAATCTAATGCCTACGCGCGCGGTTTCATAGGCCGGTGTGCGCCGGCCAGCCGACAAGTACATTTATTTCGTAAACTATCTGATAAAATTACATCAATTAAGCTAATTAACAGGAAGAGAGATTAGCAGAAATGATGATCGGAGCCGGCAAGCGTGGCCTCTGATGCTCCAAAAGAGCTATCGAAGCGATGGAGAGGGCAACCGCGCGCGGCAAATCGGTCGGTGCATGGGTGTTACGGTTTCATTGGCCTTCGAAGGTTTTCATCCATCGGCGTGCAACAACCACTAAGGCTAAAGAAAAACACACCATGCGCCCTGGCGTGTCGCGCTGCGTTTTGAGCTCCAAAGAGATTGGTTGGGCTAAAGATTAATTATAAAAGGGACTCCAAGAAAAACCAGTACGTACTGTTCAGCACGATATTTTACTCGTCTGAATTAGACTCGTGTGACCCCGTCCTTTCGAGTTCAATGAGAGTGCACCTTGATTTTATGTGTATATATAAATAATCCCAAGTCTCTCTTTTTTGTATGTTAGCACAGTGGCCTTGCAAATGCAAGGGCATCATCTTCAGTGTGTTGGAAGAAATTGAGACATAAATTCATAGTTCATGAATATTTACATAATGCAATAGAAAATAGTAGTTTGTTTTTGTAGCCACCGTAAACAGTATTCTATAGAAAGTATCACGGGTTGGCACAATAAATGTAATAATCTTCCATTTATGGATGAAGGATGTTTATGAAGTTCTTTTTTTTTTAAACTCATGTTTATGAAGTTCTAACCATGAACTAGGTGTAGTTTCTTGTGTGGTGTTCGATCGGTACATGAGGTTACCATTCAGGTTTTCCGATAATTATTATTATATATATAGTTAAAAAATCTATATGCTGTGATCCAAATAGTAATTAGGATACACACGAGCGACGACGATATAATTTGAGATCATGATTTGAATGAGATAGCAAATTGCGCTTGATGATGTTCGTAGATCCCTCACCATTTTTGCACCTAGGACAGAGCATTTCCTGTCATGTTGGACGTAGCCTGTCCTTTATGGTTAGGGTCTTACGGTACAACTCGTAACTCACGTACCCATCTATTGCTGCGTACGTGAGGTTTACTTCGTCCAGCGGCTTCCTCTCCTAGTATTTGTGCTGGTTTGATGGGAACTTCTCTTCATGTCAGCGAATGAACCGTCGATGAGGTCCGCTGCTAGAGCACCCATTTCTTCCCTTACGTCTTCACCCGTGATTTTGTATACTAGTTGGATGTCCATGTAGTACTCCGCTGGAATTTGGAAGCCCGCACGAGAAAGCACGATGTTGTCGTTCGTGATGTCCATGCTTGCGAAAGTGATATTCTTATGTTGAAAGAACTTGCTCAGCGCCGGACAATGCTTCAAGGACATGCACCAGTGTAACACGAGAACATGCTGGCGCATGGCGAGTTGCACGACGGCGATATGTCGACGATCACGGGTGTATTCGATGTCAAGGCCCACGAACCGGTGCTCTCCTCTGATAGCCATTGCTCGTGCTTGGCAAGGATCTGCTCCACGGTATGCTTCTCATTCGTGTACACTACCTCCAGATAGGTGGTGTTGTGGACAGGGATGTGGATAGTCTCTGTTGTTTGTTTATGGTCATACATGGCTGGTGGGGGATTGGGGTGGAACGAGGGAAGAAGAGACAGAAGGAATGCGAACTGCCACAAACAAGAGAGAAAATGGCAACCAACCAGAGAAGTTCCTGGATAATGGCCACCGATCTTAGCAGTTGCTTGAAAATGGCAATAGATCGGAACAGTTGCTGGAAAATGGCCACCGATCTTAGCATATTTTCTGTTTAGGTTTCTGTGAATTTTTAGGGGGTACATCTGTTGATAATAATATGACCATCTTATCCAGATATATTTTGTATATTTAGTTAATCTTTTTTTTTTGCTATGATGCAGGAATTTATTTCGGTCACACTGCATAAAAACACCAAAATACCATTCCGAGAACCAAAAACCTTGAGGCACGGAAATTCAGGGATGCTGTCTTGGAGCGGGCACAACGATGAACCAGAGCTCATAGATGGAAGGACGGCTAACTAAGACAACCTTCCGTCTAGTTAGGTTAGTTGCTTATAGGATGGCTAACTAAGTGTAACGGTGATATTTGTAGTAGATTGCGCGATAGAAAAAAATTCTCTCACATGCGGAAGCAACACTCAAGATCCAATCTAGGAGATGCTAGTAACCGGGAGAGTAGATCATCATACCCTCGAAGAACACGCGCATTGGATGTTGATCTCAACGCAGCTCGGTGAAGTTGTAGATGAAGTTCGATCCGATCAACACCGCAACGTACGGCACCTTCGAGGCTTGCACACGTACGGCTCGGTGACGTCTCCTGCTTCTTGATCCAGCAAGCTCGAGGGAGAAGTAGATGGGATCCAAACCAGCAGCACGACGGTGTGGTGGTGGAGATGGTGGAGGAATTTCTGCAGGGCTTCGCCAAGCGGCTGCGAGAAGAGGAAGAAGAGAGGCAGGGCTGAGCCGAAGGCTAGGGTTTCAAGGGGCAACGTCCCAATGAGCCCTCCCCCTCTTTATATAGGCAAGGGAGAGGTGGGGGCACAGCCCAGCCCTCCTAGGTCCCGCTGCGTGGAGGAAAACTCCCCCCTCCCCCCCCCCCCCCCCCCCCCCCCCCCCCCCCCCCCCAAGTAAAATCCCTATTTTCTAGGGATCCCCTCTTATCTCTTGATTTAAACGACCTTGCCTTTATCCAACCACATGGGCCTTATGGGGCTGCCGCATGGGCCCTCCCACTGGTCCATGTGGACCCTTGTGGAAGGTGGGCCCCACCGTGGGACCCACCAGAATCTTCTAGAACATTCGGTACTCTACCGAAAATTCCCGAACTTTTCCGAAACCCTAAAATCAACTTTCCTTATTTCAAATTTTATCTCCGGACTATTCCAGAGCTCCTCGTGATGTCTAGTATCCTATCCAAGAATCCAAAAAATATTCGGTACCATCAATAATTATCCCAGAGCTACTCTAGCATTACCGAACGTTAAGTGTGTGTGACCTTACGGGTTCGAGAACGTGCGGACATGATCGAGACAATTCTCAGATCAATAACCATTAGCGGTACCATGGATGTTCATAATGACTCCCACTCATTCAACGAAGATCTTTATCGGTTGAACCACTATGTCGAGGATTACAATGATCTGTATTTGATTTCCTTTGTCACACGATATTTTACTTACCCGAGATTTGATCGTCGGTATCACTATACCTAGTTCAATCTCGTTATCGGTAAGTACTCTTTAGTTGTTCCGTAATACAACATTCTCTGTGACTAACTCATTAGTCACGTTCTTGCAAGCGTTATGGAATGTGCATTACCGAGTGGGCCCAGAGTATATCTCTCCCACACACACGGAGGGACAAATCCCAGTCTTGATTCACGTAATTCAGCAAATACTTTTGAGATACCCCTAAGACACCTTTACGGTCACCCTGTCACGAAGCGACAGTTGATGTCCCCAAAGTATTCTTCCGGTACTCGGGAATAACATAATCTCATGGTCGAAGAAACATGATACTTGACAATAAAGGCATGGCAATATAAACTTAATGAAACGATCAATATTGTTATGCTTAGTTGGGTCTGTCCATCACATCAATCTCCTAATGACATGATCCCGTTAATTAATTAACAACTCATGTTCATGGTCAGGAAACCATTACCATCATTTATTAACGAGCTAGTCTAGTAGAGGCTTACTAGGGACGTGGTGTTGTTTATGTAACCACACATGTATTACATTTCCGGTTAATACAATTATAGAATGGAAAATAAACATATATCATGAACACTGAAATATGATAATAACACTTTTATTATTGCCTCTAGGGCTTATTTCCAACAATATTATTGTACCAATGTAATGATGACATTTGTTCTGTGTTATGAATGAAATAAGTTAACGTTTTAGTGTGTTGCGCAATCAGCTTTTTCATGTGTTGTGGCTTATATATTACTGTTGTAGACATACGAGAAAAGCTCCTTAACTGATGAGCTCAAACTGAAGGCAACAGAGATCATGCTTAACTGTTCCCAAAAAGATGGCTCATCGGTGACGGTTAAGACCTCCGTTCCCGATTAGGGCCTTCACATCAGTAACGAGGCTCGGGAAACGCAGGGATTTTCCGTTTCCGATGAGGGTTTTGACCCGTTTCCATAGTGTTTTGTACTAGTGGGGACGGCCACGGCGATGAGGGGTGGGCTCTGGCGGCGCTGGTCACGAGAGATGGTGGGGTTGGAAAGAGTGTGGTGGCTAGGTTTGTCCCAGCGCCATTTGGGTGTGGATCATTTTTACTTGGGGCTGGTAGTTACTAGTGGAGTGTCACATTACCCCACGCCTCCTCAGCACTAGGTTCCACACATCAGTGGCGTGTACATACTAAGACACACCACTAGGATTACCCGTGACGTGCCTTTAGTCCACACGCCACTAGTAGCTGGTTCACTATAAGGGTTTTCCTACTGGTGAATAGTGGCAAACAGGTTACGAACCTTCTGTTTTTTTAATGTCTCTCCATTTATTATAAAAATCTAAGGCCCGTCTGGAACAAAGAAAAATCGTAGAAATTTTGGAGGATAGGATTCCTACAGGAAACTTTCCTATGGTACCGTTTGGAACAAAGGAATATGAATCTCAAATTCCTTTGAAATTCCTATGGCATAAACTATTCCATAGGAATTGTGGATGAAAACAAACATGAGGTCTCACTTCATGTTTTCATCTTCCCATGTCTATAATTCCTGTATTTTTCTGCGTTACATCCAAACGACACTTTGAAAAATTTCCTGTGGTTTTAGTTCATGTAGGAATTTAGGAAACATGACAGCTGAATTCCTGCGTTTTTCCTATTGCTACGTTTTTACTTCCTGTGTTCCAAACGGGGCCTAAATATGGGGTAACTTGTGAACTAAGTATAAAAAATAACATGCAAAATTGCAACTTTAAAATTTTCACATAAAATGTATCATACATCATGGCTTCTGGCGGTGTTTTGAACATTTCAAGCGTTCCTGATACTTTCCTTTATTCAATGAATTTTTGTCTATTCTCAAAAGTAATTCAAAATTGAACTACAACTATGTGATAGGTTGGTAAGGTAAACTAGCAAAAATCATTGTAAGGTACCCAAATATGAATGTACGGAGGATACTTAAGTGATTTTGATATTTGTTAAATCGTATTTCAATTTTAAGATACTAGGAACTTTAGAAATTTCAGAGACCATTCGCACAAGATTTCTGGAGAGAAGTTGTTGCGATATATCCACTTTGCAAACAAATACCCCATTTGTTAGCCAAGTTCGGAAAGCCTCCCACATTTCTATCTCTTAGTGCCGACTTTGTCGCCCACATCCTCCCTAGAGAACACAAAATACCAGTCATCGCCATGGTCTCAAGGAACAAGATCAAGCTAAGTGAGAATGCCGGTTTTTTCAGCAACATTACAAACTCAGTCGAGGTAATATTGTTGAGTTACGGTTCATTAAGGTTGGGGATTATTCTTTTTGTTTATGATTCTTTGCATTTTATAAATTTCTAGTATTCCAGTGGCT
Source organism: Poa pratensis (assembly GCA_947311845.1). Taxonomy (NCBI): domain Eukaryota; kingdom Viridiplantae; phylum Streptophyta; class Magnoliopsida; order Poales; family Poaceae; genus Poa; species Poa pratensis. The sequence goes on along the minus strand of CAMZMU010000037.1, from coordinate 41,426,908 downwards.
ATGACTGCGATATCCATGCTGAGTTTAAAAAGTGTTTTGAAGACAAGAGGATCATGTCGAAGATCTGAACATTTTTTCGAGAAGAGGAAGAAAGCTGAGAAAAAAGTGAAGAGGATTGAAGAAGAAAAGATGCTGATGGGGCTGCATTTGATAGATTTTGTCCATTATTACATGATGAAGACCGATGCAAACCAAGTTGAATATGAAAAAGACGAAAACAATATGCACACGAAAAGGAAAATAGTTTGCATTATTCTTTGGTTGTTGTTGTAATTCTATTAGATTTCTTAATAGTAATTTCAGATTTATCTATGTGTAGGTAGTACAGTTCTATGAACAATCATTTTGGGTGGAAATTTAAAATAGTAAATTGGGAGTCACATCTCACACGTTTTGCAAAACAGAATTGTGTGCGATGATGTAAACAAACAGCGCACCCAATTTTATTAAATTGATTGTGTGTGAAGAGTGGGCCCATCAGGACCCATCAGATGCACCCTACCTACTTTCTCATATATATATTTACTAGAAAAATACCCCGCGCATTGCAGCGGGAATTTCATTAAGAACTTTGTGTAAATGAAAGTGTATAAGACACATTAAATATGAAGTTGTTTTCAGAAATATGCAAAAATCCCACGATAGTCATATATTTGATTGACGTCATATTGTTGTGTATTTGACGACAAATAATGGTGATGTGGACATATGGCTGAAAAAATAGATGACATGGATAGATTGCATGTTTAATATACTATAATTAATGAATATTAGAGGGATGACATGGACAATTGATTGACTAAAAGCATGGATGATGTGGATGGCTTGTATGTTGGGATAGAAATATAATTAATGTATGCTAGTGGGGTTTTGCTTTATAAGAAGTGTAGATATATAGATACTAGCAACACCTTCTCCTCAAAAATCTCACCTGGTCGGCGAAGTGAAACCTAGCTAGCTGCTGGAGGCCACCCACACTTGAATGTGGACGTCCCCGGTCGGTTGTTCATCGTGGACTCGTCTACATGGCCGATTATATCCGACCTCAAGTGCATGTATGAATGGTTATATCCGTTGATACCTCTAGTCGTGCCTACTCCTCACCGCCCTCCCCGTGGTGACGTCTCTGTACTTTGGGTTTGAACGACGGAGGTGCCCCGACGCCTGCTCATCCTCGTTCTACAGAAATAATGCTTATGCATGTCTAATTTTTATTATAGGGCTGGTCTACTGTTAATTTGCACAGTTTGGAAGGCCAAGTGCATTAGAATATTGTTAGACTTAGTGTTTTTATTTCAATATTGATTAGGTGTAGTGTGTTAAACTATTTTAACGTGTTTGACCGGATCGATGGGTTAGATCCAATATACAGGCCTAATGTATTGCATATGATCGGTTCGGATTTTTAGATATATTGTTAGGGGGTACATCTCGTAATATTATATGTCTTTGGTTTAATATGTTAGAATATTATAAATATTTTTTTGCCACAAGTTCATGTGTTTGCTATGGTGTAAAAGTTGATGGGTTAGACCGGATCCATGTGTTACATCTTGATATTACTAATTTCTTATGTACTTCACATATCTCATTATGTGTTGTATTTAAAAAATGCATGTTTATCTCTAGTTAGCATCTTATAATAGCGATCTTATTTTGGTCACACTAGCAAAAGTTCTAGCTACCGATCTTTATGTCATGTTATCAGCATCTGCTGATAGCATATATACAAACATGTGACAAAAAGGGAAGAAAGTGTGAGGTTGTGTGTCCTAATCCACATATGGTCAGTCAGATGTGCGAATTTGTACCATATCTCCCACTAGTAAATTTCAATGGATTTTGTTGTTGTTTCATTTTTTTATAAAAGACAATCTACTTTTGGCCCTTTTGAAGCGGAACGAGTAAATACACAAGTATAATTAACATGGGTTCGTCTATGTCTCAATCGATTGAGATTTTTGAAGTCTCTAATAATCTAGAAAAGTGGAACTGCAACTGCAAGACTGAGACAAAGGCTTAAGAAAATCTCAATCGACCGAGATTTAGCAAAACCAAAAATAACAAATGATTGCCATTTTTAAGAGAAATGGGCAGATGATCAACCTTTTTTCTATACTATAAATGCTTGCTTTCGGCTGGTCGTCCACATAAAAATGCTTATGTGGTAAATAAATATAGTACGTTGACATCTTGATGTTTCATGATCACTAGTGGAGAATAGGCCTATAGTCCCGGTTCTAGACAGCCTATAGTCCCGGTTTGGCAACCGGGACTGCCAAAGCGGGACTAAAGGTCCCCCCTTTAGTCCCGGTTGTACCACGAACCGGGACTAAAGACTCTCCACGTGGCCGCGGTACAACGATTGGGCTGGAGGACCTTTAGTCCCGGTTGGTAAGCCCAACCGGGACTTGCCAACCGGGACTAAAGATTATTTTCCGAAAAAAAAATCAATTTTTTTTGAATTTATTTTTTCGAATTGTTTGACTCGCTACTCTCTCACTTGGACCATTTTTCATGATCACTAGTGGAGAATAGGCCTATAGTCCCGGTTCTAGACGGCCTATAGTCCCGGTTTGACAACCGAGACTGCCAAAGCGGGACTAAATGTCCCCCCTTTAGTCTCGGTTGTACCACGAACCGGGACTAAAGACTCTCCACGTGGCCGCGGTACAGGGATTGGGCTGGAGGACTTTTAGCCCCGGTTGGTAAGCCCAACCGGGACTAAAGATTATTTTCAATTTTTTTGAATTTATTTTTTCGAATTGTTTGACTCGCTACTCTCTCATTTGGACCATTTTTAACACTAATTACACTTAATCTTTAATCAAATTCTAGTCTTGGTCAAACTTCCCGGTCGGGTAAGCCCAACTGGGACTAAAGATTATTTTCGATTTTTTTTGAATTTATTTTTTTGAATTGTTTGACTCGCTACTCTCTCATTTGGACCATTTTTAACACTAATTACACTTGTTCTTGTTCCTCCCACCTTGATCATCATCGGAGTCATCCTCAACACGTATTTCCCCTTTTTTTGGCTCTTGGTCCCGCAACTTCCATTTCTCGGTATGTTGGAGAATTTTCCAACAATGATCAAGGACAAATGGCTTCTTCTTGGATGCGGGCATGTCCATGAACCTCTCTCTTGCAATGCGCTCCTACAATGGTTACATATACCAACGGTGAACAATAGCAACGGCCTTGTAGTGATCGAAAGGTCCGAGGCACCGTTCGGCCATTGCATGGCATGAGTTGGAATAACTTGTCCTCCACTCTTTGCCAATACCGATCCTTGGTTTGATCATTGCCGTGAGTTGCATCGAGAGAAATACTCTCCCAAGCACGGATCAATGTTTGGTCCTCCAAAACGGTGTAATTCGTACCTCTCCGGGAAAGTGTTGTCCCCTCCACCACCTCGACCTCGTTGTCTTCTTCGCCCGCACCACCATCGACGCCACCGTCGGCCTCGTTGTAGCCGAAATTGCCGAGCGGAGAGTTGTTGATCTGAACCGACCCAATGGCGTCCATGAAAGCTTGCGTGCTGCAATTTGGAAGAACAATTTCGGTAGTAGCAAGCATAATTTCACAAATAGGCGGTACTAGCAAGCATAATTTCACAATTGCAATGTCGTGTTCATACCTTTCGGTCCCGGAGACATTCGCGGGCGTAGGTTCGTCTGCAGCAGCGGCGGCGCTGCCCCTGACCTTCCGCACGGGCGTCCTCTTCTTCGGAGCCGCGGCGGCGCCCGCGGCAGCGGCGGGAGTAGCAGCGGCAGAGGCGGCGGCGCCGGTAGCCGCAAGTAAGATTTGGGCCGCGCCTGCGGTCCCCGGCCTTCTCCGCTTCGTCTGCGCCAATGGAGGAGCAGCGGCGGCGGCGGCGGTGCCGAGCTCTGCCCGGCCAGCTGGATCTGTCGATGGCGTCGTCCCGACCGGGACGGTCACCAGGTACGGGTCGGAGGAGCTCATGGCGCACGATGGCCGGAGTGGGGGAAGAGAAAGCGGTGGCGGAGGCGGCGGCGGCGGCGTTTCGGGGGCTGAATCTTCCTTCGCGCCAACGATAGAAGAGGATGCGGATCAGTCTGCGGGCCGGTGAGGAAAACCTAGATTTCACGGTTTCGAGGGCCGGATTCACGGGGCCCCTCAAAATCTTTTGCGGGTCGGAGAGTTTTAAGGGTTCTGCTCTTTGCGTTTTTAAGGATTCGAATCCGCATCCGGCGGTTATTTTGCGGGTTTGCCCCTTTTGCGGGTTCTGCTAGGGATGCTCTCAGCACGCTTAACTTCTCTGTTCCTTCCTGCTGTGATCCCGCGAATCTGATTGTAACTTGTTGTCAATACTACCATGTCAATCCTATTAACTCTTATACCATTGTGTCACATGTCTGTATTTTTGGAAACCAAAAACAATTATTTAAGTAAACAATAATGAATAAGTAATAATAATATTGAATTCCAATGAAAATAAAATAAGTAATAAAACTATTTTATTCATTTATTGCCATTTATTCATATAATATGGCATAATTAATATCTTTAAATCTGTAAATCGCAATTGGACAAATAATATATCCATTAGTATCAGAAAAATGTGAGGAATCTAAATATGAAATAGTTTAGTTTTTCAATATTTTATTCAGTTTTGTTATTATTATCATATAATATGGTATATAATATATCTTTAAATCTGTAGATCGAAAATCGATAAATAATATATCCATTATTATCAGAAAAATGTGAGGAATCCAAATATGACATCATTTTTAATTTTTGATTTTTTTTAAAATTTTAAAAATCTGAATTTTGACACTTTTATTATTTCAAAAATCTAAAAAAAACTCAAAACGGCTGAAGGCAGTTGAATTCGGAATGCTAATTTTTTGCCGATCATTTTGATATATTATACGTTTTTTTCCGACATCGTATGCAGAAATAGCGGCCATATGAAGTTTTTATGACTTTTTTTTTGCAAAATAAGTCGAAATTCATGTTTGTTAATTTTTGCGACAAGTATATCACTTAATACAACTACAGTTCAAAGGATTTTATTTTTTGAAGTTTTTACAATTTTCTGCGATTTGTTTTTTAAACTAGAAAGACGATTCAGGGGGGGTGATTTCGGAAATTGTCTTTATTCCCGGTTGGTGATTCAAACCGGGACAAAAGATAGACCCTTTAGTCCCGGTTTGAGACACCAACGGGGACTAAAGGTGCTGTCAGCTTTAGTCCCGTTCGAACCGGGACTAAAGCTGACAGCACCTTTAGTCCCGGTTGGTGTCTCAAACCGGGACTAAAGGCCCCGTTCGAACCGGGACTAAAGCTGACCGGCCGTCCTAGGCCTTCGAACCGGGACAAATGGACCCTTTAGTCACGGTTTGAGACGCAACCGGGACTATTGCTCCATATGGTGCTGGACGAAAGGCCCCTTTTCTACTAGTGGATATATTCTTTGACAATAATTAGTCCTATATTTATATTTGGCTAACTACCCATGGCAAGTTGGGGACTGTGCGTCTAGCTGCAGCTGATATCTACTCCCTCCGTTCCAATTTAATTGACTTGCTATGCACCCCTAGATACATCCACATGTGGTGCATAGCAAGTCAATTAAATTGGAACGAAGGGAGTAGTATGTTGCAGGCGAGCACGCCGCATGGATGGAACGGAGGCATAGGATGGATCGATGAACAGGTATCCACGACGACATTAGTTATTGATGGTTATTGCATGCGTGTGCTTAGCCAATGAGGATTCGCTGACGAAGACGTAATTTGATTGGAAGGAACTAATTAACACATGCGCGGGGCATGCCGTTATGTCATGCATTACGTTAATTCCCATGTTCAAGTCCTACAAATTCTTCTGCTCAAGTATGGATAAATGATAAATTAGGTCACATGACAAGTGGAGTACTACAATTATTATGTCCACGGGCATATCGCGGATCGAGTTAACTCACTTGATTATTGATTAGTAGGACATACATGTTCGTTATGGAATTACGAGCTATCTGAAGGGCACACACAACCAAAAGGGGGCGGCCTGGGCATGCGTACGTGGCCTGTATACTCCCCCAAAGGAGGCAAATAGTCGCATAAGACGCAAAGCCATCCGCGGAAAATCGAATAGTACTCTTCCTGATCCTTCAGGGTTTGATTGGTTAGTCTCGATACTGAATTGAAGCCAATACCCCTTACCGGTAACATGCATTGTGCATTAACATATCTCAATCGAATACGATCGATAGTTCAATGATAGCTCCGAAATAACAGATTAACGTGCATTCACGCTGAGTTTTCCAAATTTTCATTGCCATTGGAGAGCTAAAACAAATACGAATGTGAAATGAAGAAATGTCTACAAACAGAAGAGAATAAAAAGAAAGAAAAGAAGAAATAAAGAAACACTACCTTTCATTGTGTAAGAGCATCTCCACCGGCCACCACAAATTTTTTCGGGCACACCCAAAATATGTGGCCCGCCATTGTCTGAGTTTTTCCTGGCAACGAATTTGAGGGTGGGATGAGTCCAATAACTTGTGGGCTAAGACACACAAGACACGACGATGTATACATGTTTGAAGATATGGATGAACACATGTAACAGCACTACTCCTATTTGTGGCGGTGTTTGCTTGATCTGTGAATGGTGTGTTGTGTAGTGTATGTGTTTCCTATCTGTTTGGGGATCTGGATGAACGCTGTCAAGAGTGAGGTCTCAAATCAACGCTGGATCACCTCCATTGCACGCATCACCATGATGGCTCAACTCTATGAGTTCATCGACCTGGTCTGGAGACTTTTGCAGAACCCGGGAATGGATCCTTCAAACGGCAACTCCATCTCCTGGAAGTAGACGGCTTCGGGAGTATGTACGGCTGCAACCACTGGGAACGCAACTAGAGGATCCTTCAGACGGCTTCTGAATTTTTTCGCCTGGACCATGCTGCACGGCAAGATTCTCACCGCAGAAAACCTGGCCATCCGTGGCTGGCCTCACGACCCCACATGCCAGCTTTGCCTCTCTAGCAATGAGACAGTGTCCCACCTTTGTAAGGACTGCCCTTCTCCTTTGCGGTCCTGAAATTGGTGCATGGCAAGTTGAGGTTGTCACCACCCCATGTGACAATGCTGGCAGTTCCCTCGACGATCAGAGCTCGAGACGGAAACGGCCATTTGGTCTACACTCTATGGCACATTTGGAAAGAGATAAATCGTAGAGTTTTCAACGAAGTGCACAAGCCGTTCCCGGAGGTGGCCGATCTTGCTTTGCGAGACATCCGGCTGCACCTGAGTAGTAGTTTCTTTAGTCGCGAGTAATCCTCATGTCATTTTGAGGGGTCGGTTATAGATGCCTTGCTGTAACTCCCCATGTAACAGTTTTGTTCAGTTCTCTTCTATTAATTGAAAGGCAGTGCTCCTGCCGTTTTCTCGGAAAAAAAAATAGTGGGGTGTTCTCCTTCAGCCTTGGGATCAACTATATATGAGAGTTACAAGTGTATAATAATGACCGTGGGTCAGTTACGTGGGAGTGTTGTACCGCATCGTAGCATGATCTAGTGTTCCATTATGTCCATGATCTAGGTGTTTGGCGTGTTGTGACCTAGTCTAGTTTTGAGCTCTATGCCTCAATGGTCTGCATTGCAGATGAGCTCTCTTATATGGTGTGGCCCATCTCGGTTTTCTAGAAGGGCTCAGACTAACAAGTCCACTGGGCTGGCTCCATCGATCGTGTTGTCCATGTCTAGGATTGGGTATTGCTTATACTCGTCAGAGGCTAAGGAGATGCAACAACCACCGCCCTTTCTCCCTCAGACAGGAGGAAGAGCCCTCTTCCTTCTCATTATTCGAGAGGCCGGGAGAGGAGGCGTTCTACGGCGGGCGCGACAATAGGATAGGGAAAAGGCCAACCAATGGTCGTCATGGTGGCGATTGGGTCTTTAGAGAAGGAGGCGACATCCTCCGATGACGGGATGGTGCGGAGGGGAAGTGACTGTGGTGGGTAGGGTTAGAGAGAGTGGGGGAGTGGTATTGATGTCTAAGACTAGAGGGAGTGGGTGAGAGCGATAGGGGTTGAGCATGAATTATTGGGCTTTTGGGCTGCAACAAAAATATATGTTGCCGATGTGGTTCGCATCGGAAACTGCCGTATAGAATACCCGTAGTCAATGTGGCTCATTTCTAGCATGCCTCATCGCCCACACGTTTTTATTTTCACCGTGTCGGATGTGGGGCTCGTGTTATTTAGAGGGTGTCTGAGGTGTCCTTTCTATCACTATGTGCTAATGCATAGTCGATCATGATGGATTTTTCCTCTATTATTATGAGAGGGGGGGAGGGGGGGGGAGAGAGAGATTTAGGCACCTTGAGAGATTTAATTTAGAAATGTATTGGTTGTGCTAATTTAAGTAAAACAGTAATCTAGGAAAAATTTGAGGCTAACTTTTAATTAATCAATTGGGCAATCTTCCGCTTTGAATAATAGACGGCTAACTTTAGATATACTTGTGTATTGCTTCATGGGTCGCCGGGTTGCACCTGTACGCCAGAGTGACAACACGCATTTTATGTGCATAGCTGATCGAGGATCATCTTGAGATATGAAGAAACTACGATGCCTAAAAGAAATACATGATGAAGTTACTGGCGTGAGTTGGCGTTAATTTATACAGTCATCTAATACATACAGACGCGGTATGTAAACTAGCAAGATGATATGTAGCTTCCGGAAAAGAAGACAATACTACAGCTAAGGGATAGCCAGACAACAGAGTATAATATAAAATTCTCCCTTAGCTGTCTTAATCGAGCAATCCAAGCTGCACGTATCATGCATTTCAGACAAAGCCTGTAATCCAAGGCAATGCAAGGAGGAGAGATTAAGAGGCGCTGGAGCTTAGCTTGCAGATAAGGCCGGTTTGATCAGGAATGCGTACATGCCTTATCCTCTCTAGAAATCATGCATTCAGGTCAAAGATTAGCACCAATAACAGCTGTTTCGAGCTTCTAAAGTCGTCACCTTTTAAAACAGTTAAAGACAACGTAATTGTTCTGCCTCTTCATTGATACGCTCCAGGAGTAAGCTGCAATGCTGGATGCTGCACTGTGTCCTTTCCGTGTTTTTTCTTTGTTGAGAAAAGTGTCTTTTCCGTGTGTGCTTCCAACATTGACGGCCTTCCAAGTGCAGCCGGCCTGACGGTTACAATCCAACAGAGCCCATTAGCCTTCTGACATGGCGAAAGAAGGCCGAAGCATAACGAGCAGCCGAACCACAGGGAAAACGCGCGCCAAATAGAGATCCTACGCGTAGAATCACAGGCAGGCCGATTTCGGGGGTAGTATTTGTTTCTTCTTTTCTTCCATTTTTCATTTTTATTTTGGTGTTCTTTTCTTTCGATTTTATCTGTCTTTCTATGTTTTATTTTATTTATTTCTGATGATTTTTATTCTATATAACTTACTTGATGGGCTTTCACGTGTTTCAGCTATCCATGTCTTTCCCAAATTGCATTTGGTAAAAAGGTTCAGAACTAGTCCCTATGTTTCAAAATATAAGATGTTTTAGATGTTTTACATGTTGTCTAAATGCGTAGTAAAATGAGTGAACATTCACATTAAAACGTGTCTAGGTACATTTGTATACATGTGAATGTGGACAAATGCTAAAACATCTTATATTTAGGAACGGATGGAGTATTATTTTACCAATAGGTTATTTTTATTTTGGTTTTGAAAGTCCATCGCAAGAAATAAACACAAATAAATCCACCATGATTGTTTGAGTTGGGTGAAAAATTCTTTAAACGAAAGAACATTTTTCAAGTACATGATTTTTTTCGTGAAGTTGGTATAAAAAATGGTTCCACAAATGGTACGCGGCATTTTTACATAATATGTAAACAATTTACATGAGCAGCAAAACATATACCAAGAACCGTATAAACCATACTATAAATGTTATGAACATTAATTATTTTACATATTTTCATTAAAGTGATTTTTGGACATTTTTTACTTTTGGTAGAATTTAAATGGGGATCAACCGCCGGGGGGGGGGGGGGGGGGGGGGTGTGGGGGGAGGGAGGGAGGTTGACGTTCCTGCAGGGCGTGCAGCCGCACTCCAGCGCTAGGGGCGTGCAGTCTGGGCAGCCCCCTCACGGGCATACCTGAGGGAAGCAATTGTGTGGCTTCGGCATGCGCTCGTTTTTTGGTTTTCTCTATTTGTTTCTATTTTTTCTGGTCAACTAGGTTTTGAATGGTTTCAAATGGAGCTCACATACGACCAATGAGTGCAGGTGCAGCTCACGACAATGAAGCCCATGTAAGAAGGAAGAATCCTATCTAAAATCCGTGCCTCAACTCACCCCAAGAAATCCGATTGACCCCATCTCAACACAACATTGTGACTCCCGAGTCCCGCCAATTCCCATGTTTCCACAATGGCAACGCCAATTTTCCTCCTCTCATCTCCCGGACTCTCACGATGTCACCTAGGATCGAAGGACAGCCAACGTGTCGGTGACTCACAGATCTTCGTTTTTCTGAAAGTCGGCGGTAATAACGGCAGCGTCAGCAACATCGCAGCAGATTGAATCCAATGGTTCACGAAACCTTCACAATCAATCTAATCGCACGTACAACCGAACTTCGCTTCTTCAATTCTCCCCCTCTAGTAATCGTCAGCAACATGTAGCATTACATAAAGACAATCTTGATCATGTTAAGCAGCTCACAAGATCTAAACATGGAGCTAAAAGGAGAAGAGACAATCATCTAGCTACTGCCATGAACCCGTAGTCCCGTGGTGCAATACTCTCGCATCACTCCGGAGGTAGGCATGGTCGTGTAGATGCCTCCGGTGACGATCTCCCCGTCCGGCAGGGTGCCGGGAAGAGGTTCAGAACCCTCCCGAACTAGAGTTGGCGACGACGGCGGCCTTGGTTTTCTTTCTGGAATATGGTCGGGTGTTTTAGTGTTTTCGGGGACGAGCCAATTTATAGGCGAAGAGGCGGCGCCAAAGGAGCTCCAGGGGGCCCACACGGCCTTGGGGCGCGGCCCCACCCCTGGCCGCGCCGTGGGGCCATCCCCTTCCTGGTGGGCCCCCCCGGGTGATCTTTGGTCGGTGTCTGCGTTCCTTCGTAAAAATAAATTCCGTAAATTTCAGGTCTTTTGGAGAATATTTCCTGACTAGGATTTCGGAAACAAAAAGACAGCAGAAAACACGAACTGACACTGGGCATCTTGTTAATAGGTTAGTCCCCGAAAATTTATAAAAATGGTATTGAAACATTATAAAAACACGTGACATTGACATATAACAAGCAATGAACAATCAAAATTATAAATACGTTTGAGACATATCAAGGGGTGGGTGATGAACCCAGTCCACGTCTCGGTTGCTCCTCGTCGGCCGGCCAGGCACGCCTCGACTACATCAAGATGTGCCAGCAAACCATGCCGCCGGAGATGTGCCTCCATTCCTTCTTCGCCACCTCGACAACTGGGTCACCGCCTGTGGGGTGGTTCGACTACGACGACCTCCTTACCAACACCTCCGACGAGGACTTCGCGGCGGGCATTGAAAGGGATAGGGAGCGGTACGAGGCGGCTCGACGCGCAGGGGAAGAACAGGCGCCGGTGGCACCTCAACCTCCACAGGCGGCGGAGGAAGTTGATGATGATGAGGACGATGACGAGGAGTGGCCCTCGCGAGTACAATGGGACGCAGGCGAATTGCACCTGCGCCGCCGTCCGTGGCCAACGGCTAGCTGCGTCGACTGCCGTCGGGCACCTCTGCCTGCACGGGCGGGCTCTTGCCCGCACTGCAGGTGCCCGGCGGGCCGCCCTACTGATTAGGTTTAGGGTTTACTTTGAATTAATTATGTCTATGTTGAATGAATTATGTTTAGTTTGAATGAAATTTAAATGAAATCTATCTATTTTCTTGTTCAAATGTCGTTTCAAAAAACCCTATTGGCGGCACGAATGGGGAGTGGCACGTCCAATAGCCCGCGGCGCGTCTGGACAGCGCCAATAGCATTCGTCCAGTGCCGCTACCGGACACTGTTTGAGCGCCGTGAATGGAGATGCTCTTACCATCAAATGTAAGTACGAACTGCTTTTCTTACGAGGACCAATAAACACATGTGCGATACGTGTAGTGCCCTTTTGCTTGCCAGCTTGTTGCTCAAATTTCCCTTTATGCCCTTTCCCATGTGCGGATGTTCCCGACCATTATTGCCACAAATGGAGTAGCTTTTTTTTTTTGAGAATTCCTGGTCTTTTACAGTACAGCTGTAGTATCTGAACTCACGCACAACTCACTCCACACACACTCAACACCACACACACGCTACCTGTGCGCAAGCTAAGACCTAACCAGACTATACTAAGCTTCTGGACCTCCGTGAGCCTAGACCTACTGGGAAACCCCTGCGGTGGTGGGCACACCACAATACCTCTGACAGAACCACGGTGGAATTGGCCCAGAAGCAGGAACTGATTAAGGGCTCAGTCCCCAAAGCCCTCCACAAATTTTGGTGAGAACGAGCAGTGGCTCGGTGGTTGGCTGGCAGTGGCCATAGCAACGCAACGCATAACACTCGAACGCACTTCATTGGAAGCATGTGATCGAGCTTCCATCATGAGTGCCATCGGGACATAATATCTAGCATCGCGCTTTCCTAGCTTTGCATCAATTATTTGCTCGTGCGACAGGGAATTTCTTCTAGAACCCGCTGAGTCACAGGAGATGTCAAGATCGATAGTAAAACAGTGAAGCTTTACCTCTGCGCACCGGCAGGAAGAAAGGTCGTTGTCGTCTACTCGTGGTTAATTTACTTCTGTGCGGGTTGATATTGAACTGACACGCTGGTTATCAGATTTCTTTTTAACTGAAACGACCCTGAAGAGTCTGGAAACCACATGAATACTGAGTGGTGGGAGTACAACTTACAACGAGGACCCTAAAGAAAACACAAATTACAACATAGTTCTCATGAATTGCATCAAGGATCCTAGACTGCAACATAAAGTCATGATCAGGTCCTTCTTCTCTCCCAGGAACTAGCCTTCGATCGCTAGCGGCTAATGTACCACCGGGCGCGGTACCACTTGGTGTAGAGCAGCCGAAGAACGCTACAATGAAGGGAGAAAGCCTCCGCATAGGCACGTCGGCCAAGAGATTGCACATGATCTGATACCAGCAAAAGAAACGAAAGTGAACTCGTAGCATCAAACCTTGGAGTGGTCGCCTCACGAACATTTGAGTCGTCGGAGAATCCAATGTTTGTCGATGAAGATCCACCGATAATCTACTCCAACAAGCATCCACAGATGAAGCATCACCAAGTCCCCACCGCAAATCTAGCCGCGAGAATCTGCTCTCCACATATACATTTTTATGCCAGAATAGAGCTAGTCTACCACTCCTACCATCACTATCCACCCCGGCAAAGTCGCGAAGTCCAAGCTGGCTACGAAGGCGGTGAACTTGATCACTTTATGCCTAGTTTCACTAAGGAAATATAGCTAGATATAGTGTGTCATTTGCAAGACAAAAAGATCATGAAATATCAAAGCATTTTCGATATCGCGACAGTTCCAACCACGACAATTCGTTCGACCCTACCATCATCCTTGAGGGACGTCGCAGATTCTACGGGGTTACTAGATATTGAAATGCCATTGACCTATGTGTACCGTTTCTTATCCTTCACACCCTTTGTTCACGATAATCCAGCTCATTGCCTTATAAATTCTCCAGAAGAATGTCAACATTGGCCATATTACTCTCGTTCATGTCCTTCCTTTTATGTTCAAATACCAAGCGCTTCTTATAATGCTTATCGGCTTAAGATATCTGCACATCCCCGTGCTTAACTGGACATGAAGTCGTATCAGCTAGCTTACTGTCACGGGTCAATACCAGCGAGGTTATCATGTTCCGGGTGCGCATGTGTCAATCCACATAAGTCGCACGTCCACAACCAGGTGTGTCCATACCAAAACCTTGACCGCGAGAGGAGCTGCCCTCGATGAAATTGGATCTGCATCCTCCAAAGTTTGCATTAGCACAACCTTCTCTAAGACTACCCCATAGCGCACCAGAGCTATGTTCTCTACTAGATGTGGTAGTAACATAGATCCATTTCCCAAACTTTTAGTCTTTGTTCTCAAAGACACCTGTGACACACGTCTTCTGTCTATGATAGATCAAATCACTTGAATAGCAACTAAACCGTGATGTTCGTACTTCACGGCATACAAGGAAGGTTTGCCTCATCAAGATATCAAGACAAACTTCGTTAGAAGCTTACAGACATCATGCCAAATGCGGGCGCTGACAAAATCACCTTTAAATCCAACGAATGGGGTCATCTTAATACTCAGAACTTACACACATGCCTGATAGATGAGCCGTGTGATCACCACTTTCTTTCTATATCACTCGCGATCTTGTGGTTTGATTCCATATATGCATATAGTCGAGTACCATTAACTCATGATCAGAGAAACCATCATATTGTGGAATAATAAGAGCCCAATCTCTGAATAACCACATGCATTTATCCATAACTTCAGCAAAATCGCCTAAGCAGAAAATCTCGATAACATTTTTTTTGTCCCCCGCACGCATACCGATCTCGCGGGCAAAATTCCATGTGTTATGCATGTTCTGGAATAGAGCATGCATCTTGGCTAAATTTCTTGCCATCAGAACACGGGCTACAACCATCCATCGAGTACTCTCTTTGAATGCTACATCATCTTTCTCGATCAGGAAGTCATTAAACTCCTCTTTGTTGATCGCCAATTGGTAGAACGTGGAGTCAATACCTCAATCTTCCCTCGACTCCTTGGTTGTCGATGTCGCATTCTTCTCATCAATTCTTGGATCAAATCATGTCTTCCTGTTCCCATCGTCATCCCCGAGCATGTCGGAGCCAGCTCTCGAGGTTTATCGAGCTTCTGACATGGTCGCCTTGGGACAAAAGAACCCTAAACCCTAGCCGTCGTGATGAACCTATCCGGTCGAGAAAATGTAGGGTCCACTAGAAACCGAGGAGGAGATCAACATGCGATCATGGTAGGGAACTGCATTAGGTAACAGGAAATCAATCAGAGATTAAATGAACGTGGACTTGTCGCCGCGTCGCCGGGGGAGGACAAAACCCTAACGGGTACGAAATTTGTGAGGGAAGAGTATACTTTGATCAACATATTATGATTGTGTTGATCATAACCACTTGAATGTTTAAATTATTGTTCTGTTGTTCCAGATTCATGTGTTGCAACTTGCAATCACCTTCATGTTCAGTCTAGACACTCTCAAGGAACAATTAACCCGGTAAAACTTTATCGTGCAACTTCTCTTTCCCTTTCCACCTGAATTATCATCCGGGCATTCCGTTGTTGCGGGACAGCTGGTCAGAGGATGTTAAATGACCAGTATACCATCGTATATCTTACTGAAAGCTATGGGGTATGGATCAAATCTGAGATGAAAAGAAATATAAGCTGCTAGTGACATTTCAGAACCTGCCACGACCACACATGAATACATGATGCATTTTCATGGCAGTTCGCAAAAACGTTGGAAAGTGGAGAACTGATCGGCAAAGCTTTGATTAATTTGTGAAGATGGGGACAGCAAAGAAGGGAAATCACAACGACCTAGGAAACTGTACAGCGTTGCCCAGTTGGTAAGAGCATCTCCAACAGACGCAGTACGCGCCGGCGCGGTATAAATTTTTTGCAGCGCCGAAGTAGCCGTTTCGCGCGCTGCGCGCAAGTTTTCCTTTAGCAGTCACGCTATAATTTAGCGCGCCGCTGTCGCGCTTCAGCAAGCGCGCTAGAATGCAGCGGGCGCGAGACAAATGTGCAACAATATGTGACAAACAAATGAAACATGATGAAATGAAACATCAATCTTCAAACACAAATTATGATGAACAAAATAGCATAGTTCAAATTGATGGCATAGTTCAAATTCATCAATTTACAAACAAGTTCATGACAACATAGTTCACACAAACAAATGAAACATGATCAAATGAAACATCAAACTTCATTTTGTTCATGACAACATAGTTCACACAAACAAATGAAACCGAGTTTGGCGTCGGGTGGGCGTCGTCATTGGTACTATAAAAGGATGAGAACTATTCAACTAAACATCTTTGCACATTTGTTTAACAAAGAACAACAAAAAAGAAAGAAAAACCATACCTGGGCATTTCATCGAACGCCATGTGCGCATCGGCGCCCGGCGCATCGGCGTCCGACGCAACGAACGCTGGCGGAGGAGGCGCAGGCGCAGCTTGCGGCGCAGACACCCGCGCTGCCGTCGTCTGCTTCGCGCGCTTCGGAGCACCATCCCCCTTTCTCCCCTTCGCCACCGCCGTTGCCGCCGCCATTCGCTTGGAGACGGCTTTGCGCGGCTTCGCAGCCGGTGGCTGACGAACGCCGACGGAATTCGCCTGTGGCGGCATGAAGAGCCCGTGCGCGATACCGACGGCCGGAGGTGGTGCGGCGCCGGTGGCGGAGGCGGTCAATCCAGCTCTACGGTTTGCGGCGGCGCCGTCGGACGAGGGGTCGCGGCTGTAGGGAGGGGTCGAGGGAATGTCCGAGCGGCCGTCCATCGCCGGAATTTTGCCGGCGGTGGCGCGGGATAGGGGCGGGCGGGGCGAGGGCGCGAGCGCGGGAGAGTTCAGATCTGGCGGTTGGTAGCTCGTGCCAGTTTTCCCTTTCGTCCCGCGCGCTGGAGTGGCCGCTCCAAATTTGGTGCCAAAACTCCCGCTTCGCACCGCGGGCTGGACGCTTTTTCGCGCGCGCGGTCTTTTGGCGCTGCCGCTGGAGGAGTGGATTTGGCACCGCGCGCGCTATAGTGACCGTTTTTTTCGGCGCGCGCTCCAATTTGGGCGCCTGTTGGAGATGCTCTAAGGTCTCCAATTCTCATAACTCTGAAGCTCCAGGCCATGTGGAGATGCATCGCACACGTACGACAACACACGGCCCATAACGTTAGGGTCGTGTGAGTGACGATCACCGTAAGATTTGGGGATATTTCGGTAGAGTCGGAGCATCTCCAGTCGCGACCAGAGGACTATTAGGAGCGCCAGAGGTGAAACCGCGCCCCCCATAGGTAGGTTAAGTCTGCCGCGGCCCAGATGCTATCAGATCAATTCTTTCGGCATCATATACCGTATTTATGGCTCCTTTGATTCAAAGGAATTACAAAGGATTTTTGAAGGATTTTATGCTATAGGAATTTTTTCCACATTAGTCTATTGATTCATAGAATTAATTCCTATATGAATTTTTCCCATATGATTCATTGTACTATTTTCCATAGTAATTCTAATATTCACTCCAACCTCTTTTTACAATTCCTTTACTCCATTAAACACACTTGCTTTTCCCAAAGGATTCATGCCCTGATTGGAACAAGGGAATTGCAAAGGAATTGTACAGGTTTTATTTCCTACGGAAATTTTTCCTTTGGTAGCGTTCGGTACATAGGAAACTGATGTACCCATTCCAAAGGAAAGGTTTCTTTCCTACGCTTTCCACCATATTTCACAGGAATTGTAACATCCAACTCGAGCGTTTCGCTGATGCCCGAGGCAAGTTGCTCTGCCTGAGAGCCAATTAAAAAACTCCTCTGTGTACGATGGACCATGGGATGATTACCTCTCCCCGAATAAAATAATGTTAAACGACGCTTCACTCGTGCTCCCAGTATGCAGCCAAAGCAAACTTATCCTTTGTTCCGAACACCCCAAATATTTCATTCTTGTTTAGAAGCCTGTAGGTTCACGCTTTGCACTCCATCCTATTCCTATACGGTTTCCTATTCATGTGTTTTGGATTCCCACGTGCCTCAACTGGTCATGACACTCCAATCGTATGGTTTTCCTATTTTTACACTTTTCCTATCCTATGAATCAAATCAAATGAGCCCTTAAGATTTGGGGATATTTTTGGCAGAGTTTGCTTTGTGGGTTGCAACCACGCGATGTGTGTGCTCCCTCCACCGAACGTCACCAAATTTCCCTATGCGATTCGTGTGCCGCACACGGCAAAACACGCACATTTCATACGCAAATCTCGGCCTGAACCTGCCGTCGCGCTCGTTCCATTCAGCATGTGCACAGACCGTTTCTGCGGCGTACATTCAGTTGTACACATATGCTCCCACATGTGAATCTGAGATTTTTTTTCCCCGGTTCTAGTGATTCTAGGGGTATCACTGTATCTTATCAATTTATCAGGGCCCTCGCTTATCAGAGGAGGTTGAATCTGCTCAGATTTTCTGCTAGGTAACATGCGCCATTCACACTGGTAGAAGTAGGGCCGCCTCCCTCGAGGTAACAGGACCATACAACAGCTGGCGGTAGGCGCTAGCAGGAATCTCTGAATCTCCACATGGGTTCAGATTCCCTTGCCGGGTCTTTAATCTAGTTCTAGTTTTGTCAAAACAGAATTTTGGTTCTCTTGGACGAAGCCAATGCCCAGCAGAATCAAACGGAACAGAAAATCAGAAATGTTTCGTAGACACTCGTCCCAGGCTCCCAGCCCAGGTCGTTAAGTACTCAAGACCATCAAGAATTTACTGAAGAACAAGTGGTGTATTGTATACAAGTGTGCAAACTTCACAGCTCAGTATACAAGTGATGCAGTTATTAACACTCTTAATCGTTCATTGTGTCAAGATCTTCCTATGGCCAAAATCTAGATTCTAACCAGACAAACCACTCTAAGTTTACCAGATGAACACATAGATTGGAAAGAAAAGAAGTAATAAGACATACTTCCAAATCAGTGCATCGTTGATTTTTCGAATTACTCGTGATATTGAGTTGTTAGAGAGGTCGATTGTACTTGATATCCTCTTGTTAGAGAGGTCGATTGTACTTGATATCCTCTTGATACATGACCCTTTATCTAGAGAAAAAACGGATCTAGGACACCAAAAGTACAGAAATCATCTCATGATAAGACTATCTTACACATCCTTTAACTACTAGGGAACAGCAGCAAATCTTACACCTATGCTCACAGCCAAACCAGGGTTGGAAAGTTTATTATTGCATCTGTACAAAAATTAAGTAGCAGCAGCTGAGCAGTAAAAGCAAGCTTCCCACTGAAGCTGCTTGAGTACTAGAATGGATGGATATTTCCAAGTCCAATTCTGGATCCAATTGCGTCGAACTAGCTAATTCGATCATTTTCAACTGTACGACGGATTAACCAATGTTATCCTCATTGCAGATCGTAGACGTTGGTATCGGCGGCGTAGCAGCCAAGAACTCGGACGAACACGGCGAATTTCTCGATCTCCTTGATGGCGTCGAGGACGAGCGGGTCGTCGGCGGCGCCCTCGCAGTCGACGTAGAGCACGTGCGGGAACGAGCGCAGCGTCGGGGCACCGCGGGCGCCCGTGTCCAAGATCATCACCGGCGGCCGCAGCTCGCCGTCGCCGCCGCCTTCGTTGTTGATGATCTCCAGCTTGGACATGTTGATGTTGCGGGAGGAGAAGGCAGAGAGCACATTGAGCACCACGGCCATGGACCCGCCCCGGTGCGCGACCACCATGCTGGTCTTGGCGTCGGCGTCCACGGGGAGCGCCACCGGCGAGGGCGGCCTAGAGAGCAGCAGGAAGCGGGTGACGTTCCAGGACTCGTCCTGGAGGCCGTGGGCGAGAACGTCGAGGCCGTAGAGGTCGGCAGCGCGCGGGCTGGCGATGGCGGCGGTGTCGAGCATCATGTTGGAGCGCAGCATCTCGACGGCTCCCGCGGTGTCCTCGACGGGCTCGCGGTCCACACCGAGGCGCGCGAGGGCGCGGCCGCAGTGCGCGAGCGCCATGGGGTGGCTGATGACCCGGCGCACCTCGGTGGCGCGCACCCCGGGCATGGCGAGGAGGCAGTAGTGGACGAAGAGATTGATCTCCTGCGCCACAACCAAGTCGTGCCGCAGCAGGAGGTCGTAGTTCCGCAGCGCGGTGCCCTCCATGGTGGACTCCACGGGGAGTATCGCCCGGTCGACGAGGCCGCGGTCCACGGCCGCCAGCGCGTCCGCGAAGGCGCGGCACGGAACGGGCACGCACCCGGGCAGCGCCGTCTTGGCCGCGAACTCGCTGTACGCTCCCGGCGCGCCCTGGTACGCCACGCGCAGCCCGGTCCCGTCCTGCCCCCGGGGCCGGTGCTCACAGACAGGTGGATCCGGTCATGGCCGTTCACGTGGTGCGTCTTCCCGTTGACGACGCCGGGCCCCTTCTTACCGTGGCCGTTGACGACGCCGGGGGTCTTCTTACCGTTGACGCCGCCGTTGATCTGTACCTTGCCGTTGACGTGCGGGGCGCCGTTGACCCTGGCCGCCGGGACGAAGGACGGCGACCTCGAGGAGGAAGGCCTGGCTCCGGCGCGGTGTCCCTTGGGGAGGAGGAGGTGCTTGGAGAGGTGGAGGGAGGAGGTGTAGGCCATAGATTTCTGGGCGGTGAGGTGAGGTGAGGTCGGCGGTGGTTGGAAATGGAGCTAACAAGCGTCCACAGGGGAGGTTCTTCAGTTTTATAAACACGGTGACGATACTACTCCTAATTTCTTGGTGGGCCTTGCTTGTTGGTGGTATGTTAAAGTAGTTGTACCTCAACTCGACATTTATACGGCTTAGTTACTCTCAATATAAATTATTTGTACCACGAGTTTCTTTGACGACTTTTATAAGAGCATCTCCACTAGCGGCGCCCCCGTAGCAACCTGAACGGCCCAACATGGTACTGAGAGAAATTTTGACCCAAGCGAAAGCCTCTCGATTGGGCCACCCGAAAAAAATGACTGGTGTCCCCGTGTCTACCCTTGGGGCGGCTCACGCGCCCGCCCAAGTTTTTTCTCTCCGCGCAATCACGCCGTCGTCGCCGTCCATTTCATCGCCTACTCTCCACCGGGAGTCTGCAACGAGCACGCATGCCAACTCGTCGCTGCTCATCGTCCTCATTTTGCGCCACCGTTTGCGAGTTGACGCTCCCCACAGCTCGTCCTGGGTCCATAGACATTGAATTCATTAAAATCCTTTGCTCGTCCTGCGTCCATAGACATTAAATTCATTTACATGTTTTATGTGGCAGTAATGAAGGTATTTGGGCCAATCTATCTGAGAGCACTGAATGCATCAGACACGGTACAACTCATGGCACAAGGTAGCGAGAGGATTTCCTAAAATGTTAGGGAGCATCAAGTGCATCCATTGAAGATGGAAGAATGTCCATTCTTTTGGCAACATATCTATGTATGTAGGAGGTCATGTTGGAACGTGCAGTGTCGTATTTGAAGTTGTGGCAAATTATGACGTGGATTTGGCAAACTATTTTTTGCATGGCGATTCTCACAATGATATCAATATGCTGCAGTGCTCTCTGGGTTTGCGAAACTTTTTGAAGGCCAAAATGCGGAGTGTACAACTATGAGATCAATGACCACCAATACAATAAGGGGTAACTCCTAGCAAATGAAAGCTATACTCATTGGTCGACATTTGTGAAGACAATCTAAGGTCAGTAAAAACCTCACTTTGCCTCGAAATAACAGATGTTATAAAAGATTTGAAGCGAGCATTTGGTTCGCTCCAACCCCGTTTTGCTATTATCCTGTACCCTTCTCTATCATGGTCGTTAAAAAATCATATATTTGTGTTATCATGCATAACATGATATTGAAGAGTGAGCGGGATACTAGTAGGGTGTTTGAGTATCTGATGGCTACGTGTTGGTGAACCCCAAGAGGAAGGTTATGATGTAGACAGCAGAAGTTTTCCCTTGAATAATCTACCCAAGGTTATCAATCCAGTAGGACTTGACGATCTATCGGAAGGTTGTTGATGTTGACTCCCCCTGGCGCTAGGGAGCTTGCACCAACGTGGAATCTGCACAGACACAAACCAGAACTTTGCCCAACACGAAACAGAGAGGTTGTCAATCTCTCCGGTCTTGCAGAAACAAAGAGTTAAACGTATGGTGTGGAAAACAGCAGGAAAAACAGCAAGTAACAGGAAACAGATGATTGCAGCAGGTTGTGTAAACAGTATGAGGAAATTGGACCAGGGTCCACAGTTCACTAGTGGTGTCTCTCTCAGAACAGATAACTAGCATGTTGGGTAAACAAATTACAGCTGGGCAATTGACAAATAGAGAGGGCATAACAATGCAATACATGCCAAGATGTCTACTATGAAATCTAGTTGGGCATTACAACAAAGTACATAGACCGTTATTCCAACCGCATCTATGCCTAAATAATCCACCTTCAAGGCAGCATCCGCATCCTATTCAGTATTAAGTTGCTAACAACAGATTATTGCATGAAGTAAAGTGTGTAATGTAATCAATACAAGTGCCCTTGGACACTGCACCAATGTTTTATCCCTAGTAGCAACAGCACATCTACCATCTTAGACCTTTCTGTCACTGATCCAGATATCTAGAGACTGAACCCACTATCGAGCATAAATACCCCCTCTTGGAGTCACAAGCATCTACTTGGCCAAAGCATCTACTAGCAACGGAGAGCATGCAAGATCAAGAGCACATAGATAAACAACTTGAATAAACATGGTATCAATATTCATCGGATCCCAGCAAACACAACATCTAGCATTACAATAAGATGATCTTGATCATGTTAGGCAGCTCACAAGATCTAAACATGGAGGCACAAGGTAGAGAGACAACCATCTAGCTACTGCTATGGACCCGTAGTCCAGGGGTGGACTACTCACGCATCACTCCGGAGGCAGGCATGGTGATGTAGAGCCCTCCGGTGATGATCTCCCCTCCGGCAGGGTGCCGGGAAGAGCTTCAGAACTCCTCCGATCTGAGATTGACGATGACGGCCGCGACGGAACTTTTCGTGGAATATGATCGACCGTAATAGGGTTTTCGCGTCGCGGAGAATATATAGGCGAAGAGGCGGCGTCGGTGGCCGAGGGGGGCCACCACGCCATAGGGGGGCGCGGGCCCACCCTGGGCCGCGCCCTAGTGTGGCGTGGCCCCCTGGTGGGTCTGCTCCGACTCCCCTTTGGACTCCGTGATCTCCTCGTGATATTATTGACGATGTCTTTTGTTTCGTCCAATTCCGAGAATATTTCCTTAATAGATTTTCTGAAACCAAAAACAGCAGAAAACAGGGAACTGGCACTGTGGCATCTTGTTAATAGGTTAGTCCCAGAAAATGCATAAAAATGATATAAAGTGTAACCAAAACATGTAGCAATTGATATAATAACAGCATGGAACATCAAAAATTATAGATACGTTTGAGACGTATCAAGCATCCCCAAGCTTAGTTCCTGCTCGTCCTCGAGTAGGTAAACGATAAAAACAGATAATTTTTGAAGTGACATGCTACCAACACAATCTTTGATCAAATAACAATGTAATGCACATGATCTGAATGAAGTGATCCAAGCCAATGGTCTATAGTTTGCAAGCAAGTAAATAAAGAGTAAACATAAGTGATCACACAAGTGCAAACTTTCATGAATAATACTATAAAACATTTAGAGATATAATAGTCTAACATAATAGTTAGCTCACAGCAGCAATAATTCTCAACATGAAAGTGTTTGTATCAACACAAAGGAAGATAATAGCTTCAGCTTTTGCTTCAACTTTCAACATGTATATCATATAGATAATGTCAATGCAAAGAATATGATCAACCAAACACAAAGTTATGTAAAAACTGTTATACTGGAGTTGACAATGATGTTTGCTTAAGTAGACAGAAAGAAGTGGGAAAACTGACTCAACATAAAAGTAAAAGAATGGCCCTTCGCAGAGGGAAGCAGGGATTAACATCATGTGCTAGAGCTGTAGTTCCCGAAGGCATATAGAGAGCATAAAATATTGTTTTGTAAGGTAATGGTGTATACAGGTGTCAACAAATCAGCAAATAGGCAATACTCTACTTCACTAGTTGATCAAACTTTACAAGAGCGGCTCCCATGAAGGACGTTATTTCTACCAGCGGGCAGATCATCCCTCTTCTCTTTTGTTTACACACTTGTGAACATTGCTTGACTGACGAATCAGGGGCAAAAAGATGTGAAGAGAATTGTTTGGTTAAAGTTGTAATTAATTGGGACTGGGCACCCCGTTGCCAGCTCTTTTTGCAAAATTATTGGATAAGCGGATGTATATGCCACTAGTCCAGGTGTGTAAAATTTGATCAACCAGGAAATAAAGACCACCTATCTACGTCCTTATGAGCTTTTCAAGTAGTGACACAAAAAGGAAATGTAACAGTTTTGAGTAGTTAGTAGATAGCACATGAAGAAATTTACTTGGAATGGTGAAAACACCACATAATAGGTAGGTATGGTGGACACAGGTGGCATGGATTTGGCTCAAGGTTTTGGATGTACAAGAAGCATTCCCTCTTAGTACAGAGTTTAGGCTAGCAAGGTTATTATAAGCAAACATCATTATCAACTGGAATAGCAAGAGTGTACATAAAACACAAGGTTTGACGAACCATAGACTCCCACTGTCTTCCTTGTTAACACATAGCCTTCATCCAAAAATTATCTAGACTACTATGGACTTCCAATTATGCAACAGATTATTATAGCAGAAAATCCTTATAGTAGTTCTTCATTAATAGCCATTACTTACATGATGCACAAGCTTAAACATTAATTACTTGACAGCTCAAAACAATTGGCAAGCATCAAATTACTCAAGACAACGATCTAAAAAGATTCATGTAAGCATTTTATACCACTACCACATGCATAGCATTTTTCTGGTCCAACCAAACACCAATCAACTTATTTGACAACTCTCCAAACAGATATAAGTGAAGCAAGAGAGTACTTTCTTCAAAAGAAACTGAAAGCTCTAACAAGAGATATGAAAAACTGAGAGCTAACAGCAATAACAGCAACTAGACAGGAATACTCAACAAGTATAAGTGAAGCACAAGAGTATTCTAATGAAAAAGTGGAGCGTGTCTCTCTCCCAAACATGAATGCTAGGATCCAACAAGTATAGCACAGCAAACAAAACAAAACAAACTGAAAACAAAAACACACTGACGCTCCAAGGAAGAGTACACTAGCATGAAGCAATAAAAATATAGCACCATTAGAGATGACCTGATAATTTGTAGATGAAGAAGGGGATGCCTTGGGCATCCCCAAGCTTAGATGCTTGAGTCTTCTTGAAATATGCTGGGGAGGTAAGCCTCCCCAAGCTTAAGCTCTTCACTCTTCTTGATCATGTAATATCATTCTCCTCTATCAACACTTGAAAACTTCCTTCACACCAAAACTTAACAGCTTTTCTCATTAGCAGGTTAGTGCACTAAAAGATAATACTTCAAAGTTCTAGCAAAGACAAAACTCACAAGCCAACTATTTTAAACATTAGCCACTGTTACTAGGCTCAAGTGGGCACTTTTACACGAAAAGAAACCACTTAAAAACTTGTAAAAGAGAGAATGCAAAATAAAAGACAGAATCTGTCAAACCAGAACAGTCTGTAATGACGAATTTTTTCGAGGCACTTACGATGCTCAGATGAAAAACTTTTGAAATAATGAAAGTTGCGTAACATCATCAGGAACATGCACAAAAAGTTTCAGCATTTTTCGATTTTTTCTGATTTTCTACTGAATTAAACGGTGACGAACAGCAATCTGTCCCAATGCAGTCCCGAAAATAAAAACCAACTTTGCATTAGTAACTCTCCTTGGCACAACAAAACAGCAAATAAAAGATACAAAGGAGTTGCTACAGAGGTAAACAAGCATCCTTGACTCAAGAAAACAAAAATAACAGCAAATAAAAACATGGGTTATCTCCCAGAAGTGCTTTTCTTTAATGCCTTTGAGCTAGGCATGAAGAGATGCATCAAGTATTGTCAAGACCAGAAAATCCAAAACCATAATTTGTCTTGACACTAGTATCATGTGAGTATTTCATCTTCTTCCTAGGGAAGTGTTCCATACCTTTCTTGAGTGGGAATTGAAATTTTATATTCCCCTCTCTCATATCAATAACAGCACCAACAGTTCTCAGAAAAGGTCTTCCCAAAACAATAGGACAAGAAGGATTGCATTCAATATCCAAAACCACAAAATCAACAGGGACAAGATTGTTATTAACCATTATCAAAACATCATCAACTTTTCCTAAAGGTTTCTTCATAGAAGAATCAGCAAAGTGAACATCCAAATGACATTTTTCCAAAGGTGCAAGCTTGAGAATATCATATAAATTTTTAGGCATAACCGAAATACAAGAACCAAGGTCACACAAAGCATTGCATTCAAACTCACTCAGTTTCATTTTAATAACAGGTTCCCAATTATCATCTAACTTCCTAGGGATAGAAGCTTCAAGTTTTAATTTTTCTTCCCTAGCATGCATGAGAGCTTTGATAATATGTTCAGTAAAAGCCATATTTATTTTACTAGCATTAGGACTCTTAGCTAGCTTTTGCAAGAACATGATGACTTCAGTTATGTTACAATTTTCGAAATTGAAGTTGTTGTCATCAAAAACAATGGAGCAATTATCACCAACACCTCTAAAAATTTCAGCACTTTTACTAGGAACAAAAGTAGTGCTATCAGGCAATTTAAAACTTTTTGTAGAGGTAGTAGAGACATTTCCAACACTTATTATCTTTTCACTAACAGTAGGGGGCGCATTAGCACTAGAGGCTACATTTGTTTCATTAGTAAAAATAGTGCAAACTCTAACAGCTGTTGTACTAGTATTTTCTTTAATAGCTTCGGGTTTAGCTGCCATTTTATTTATCAAGGAGGTTTGAGAATCTGACAAATTCGAAACATAAGTCTCAGTATTAGAAATCCTAGTTTGCAAACCTGAGATTTCATTATTTAGATTTTCAATTTGGTGACTTATATTCCTTAGCATACTAGATTGTTCCTCCATCATTCTAGTGAATATCTTATTTTGCTCAAATTGCTTTTGCATAAAATCCTTAGTTGCTTTCTCAACCTCTATCATTCTTTCTTCACTAACCATGCCAAACTTGCCATTAGGACTTCCATAAGAGTTGCTACCATTAGAAGGATATGGCCTATAATTGTTGCTACCAAAATTATTCCTATAGCATTGTTGTTGAAGTTGTTATTTTTAATGAAGTTTACATCAACATTTTTCTCATCATGAGCAACCAAAGAAGCAAGAGGAATATTATTTGGATCCACAACACCATGTCCATTCGAAAGCATAGTCATAATAGCATCAACTTTAACACTCAAGGAGGAAATTTCCTCAACAGAATTTACCTTCTTACCAGTTGGAGCCCTTTCAGTGTGCCATTCAGAATAATTTACCATCATATCATCAAGAAGCTTTGTAGCAGCACCCAAGTGATGGACATAAAGGTCCCTCCAGCAGCCGAGTCCAATAAATTCCTTGAAGAAAAATTTAGTCCTGCATAAAAGGTTTGGATGATCATCCAAGTAGTCAGTCCATGAGTGGGACATTTTTAACCAAAGACTTCATTCTTTCCCAAGCTTGGGCAACATGCTCATTATCAAGTTGCCTAAAGTTCATAATACCACTTCTAAAGAGATAATTTTAGCAGGAGGATAATATTTTCCAATGAAAGCATCTTTGCATTTAGTCCAGGAATCAATACTATTTCTAGGCAAAGATAGCAACCAATCTTTAGCTCTTCCTCTTAAAGAGAAAGGAAACAATTTCAGCTTAATAATATCACTCTCTACCTCCTTATACTTTTGCATATCACAAAGTTCAACAAAGTTGTTTAAGTGGGCAGCAGCATCATCAGTACTAACACCAGAAAATTGCTCTTTCATAACCAGATTTAACAGTGCAGGCTTAATCTCATAAAATTCTGCTTTAGAAGCAGGTGGAGCAATGGGTGTACAGATAAAATCATTGTTGTTTGTGCTAGTAAAGTCACACAACTTAGTATTTTCAGGATTACTCATTTTAGCAAGCCTAAAACAAGCAACAGGGAACTCGAAATTAAAAACTAGATGCAGGAATTTAATTTTTTTGGGTTTTTGATTTTTAACAGCAAGCAAAACAAAAATAAAACAAGACAAAAACAAAGTAAAGAGATTGGAACTGAGAGACTCCCCTTTCCAATAGCCTCCAAGTCCCCGGCAACGGCGCCAGAAAACAGCTGGCGCCTGGTTGACGGGAGAGTATTTGAGGATGATGATGATGGTGATGATGAGTACTTCCCGGCAACGGCGCCAGAAAACAGCTTGATGGCTACGTGTTGGTGAACCCCAAGAGGAAGGTTATGATGTAGACAGCAGAAGTTTTCCCTTGAATAATCTACCAAGGTTTAATCCAGTAGGACTTGACGATCTATGGAAGGTTGTTGATGTTGACTCCCCCTGGCGCTAGGGAGCTTGCACCAACGTGGAATCAGCACAGACACAAACCAGAACTTTGCCCAACACGAAACAGAGAGGTTGTCAATCTCTCCGGTCTTGCAGAAACAAAGAGTTAAACGTATGGTGTGGAAAACAGCAGGAAAAACAGCAAGTAACAGGAAACAGATGATTGCAGCAGGTTGTGTAAACAGTATGAGGAAATTGGACCAGGGTCCACAGTTCACTAGTGGTGTCTCTCTCAGAACAGATAACTAGCATGTTGGGTAAACAAATTACAGCTGGGCAATTGACAAATAGAGAGGCATAACAATGCAATACATGCCAAGATGTCTACTATGAAATCTAGTTGGGCATTACAACAAAGTACATAGACCGTTATTCCAACCGCATCTATGCCTAAATAATCCACCTTCAAGGCAGCATCCGCATCCTATTCAGTATTAAGTTGCTAACAACAGATTATTGCATGAAGTAAAGTGTGTAATGTAATCAATACAAGTGCCCTTGGACACTGCACCAATGTTTTATCCCTAGTAGCAACAGCACATCTACCATCTTAGACCTTTCTGTCACTGATCCAGATATCTAGAGACTGAACACACTATCGAGCATAAATACCCCCTCTTGGAGTCACAAGCATCTACTTGGCCAAAGCATCTACTAGCAACGGAGAGCATGCAAGATCAAGAGCACATAGATAAACAACTTGAATAAACATGGTATCAATATTCATCGGATCCCAGCAAACACAACATCTAGCATTACAATAAGATGATCTTGATCATGTTAGGCAGCTCACAAGATCTAAACATGGAGGCACAAGGTAGAGAGACAACCATCTAGCTACTGCTATGGACCCGTAGTCCAGGGGTGGACTACTCACGCATCACTCCGGAGGCAGGCATGGTGATGTAGAGCCCTCCGGTGATGATCTCCCCTCCGGCAGGGTGCCGGGAAGAGCTTCAGAACTCCTCCGATCTGAGATTGACGATGACGGTCGCGACGGAACTTTTCGTGGAATATGATCGACCGTAATAGGGTTTTCGCGTCGCGGAGAATATATAGGCGAAGAGCGGCGTCGGTGGCCGAGGGGGGCCACCACGCCATAGGTGGGCGCGGGCCCACCCTGGGCCGCGCCCTAGTGTGGCGTGGCCCCCTGGTGGGTCTGCTCCGACTCCCCTTTGGACTCCGTGATCTCCTCGTGATATTATTGACGATGTCTTTTGTTTCGTCCAATTCCGAGAATATTTCCTTAATAGATTTTCTGAAACCAAAAACAGCAGAAAACAGGGAACTGGCACTGTGGCATCTTGTTAATAGGTTAGTCCCAGAAAATGCATAAAAATATATAAAGTGTAGCCAAAACATGTAGCAATTGATATAATATCAGCATGGAACATCAAAAATTATAGATAAGTTTGAAACGTATCAGTATCTGGTCCCTCTTGCAGAGCCACATCAGGGCGGCCGATCGAATATTTCGCCGTGTATCAGGAAATTCGTGATGAAACAACTCATCCCCAACCATAATATGATTTAGTCGGGCACTTGTGGGTGCTTAGAGGACTTGATGAGTAGTTTGAGTGTCACGATGTTAACTAGAACTTGCCGAAATTTATTTTTACTTTAAATTGGTATAATAGCTATATTTTTCTATGTTTAAATTATTGTTGGATTATATGATCATGTTTTATGTCATTTCGATAGAAGTATGAAGATATTGATGAAAATAGGTAGAAAAATAGGGCCGACTTTTGAGCAGGGCCGTGGGGGCAGCCGTTCCAATAATGTCGGACATGTGTCTAGTACGTGACACTTTTTCGGAGCGTGGGACACAATATCGGGGACGCCGGTGGAGACCGTCTAATGGCTTAATTATTCTTGGAAGAAATTTCCCACGGGGCTCTGTCATCGAATCAATCATCACCATCAATGCCATTTCCGTCAGAGATTCTAACCTGTAGGGCCAGGCGCGACAGGATGCTGCGCATCTGGTCGCGGTGTGTGATCCAACGGAGCCGGCTGTTGGTTGCTTGCGCAGCTAGCTCTGCTCTCACTTTCCTGGCAGGCCATCAGCCGGTCGCTCTTTTCTCTTCCCTTTCCGACCTGCGCCAGCGCTTGACCTATGGGTGCGGTGCTTGAATGCATGGACGGGGTCGTTGGTGTCCCGTAGGCCGTAGCTGTGATGGCTGGTGGTAAGCCAGGTGGAGGCGGTAGAAGGTGATAAGCTCAAAGAGTCACTTATGCTGTGATAAGAACGTGCCAGTTAATAGGTGAAGATATGTACACTACTCGATGAGTGCGAAGCATGCTGCTACTTGGACCCGATCTTTATAGTATTCACCTCGTGTTTTCCGGGCGAAGCGCCTGCAGTTCAGGGCCATTTTAGAATACGTAGGAACTGTTCTCTGTACTAAAAAAAAGGTAAAATCAGCACGAGGTTTGCAACGGGTTGAGGAGGGAGAGAATTCCTTCTATGACACCAACTGAAAGTTGGGTTCCTTATTTGACACTGAAAAATATTTTCTTCCCTTTGTGACCCAGTGTCTAAATTTCTTTCCTTCTATGACACCGCCGTCCAATCTGTTAGTCCCTACCGTCAATTTTTTCTTTCTTGGACCAAATTATCCCTGTCCTCAATCGATTGAAAATTTGCAATCCTGAAAAGAAGTCAACCGAGCGGTGGCGGTTGCTCGCCTGCATCTTGCAGATGACAAAATCCTCCACGCGGCTGAAGTGGCGCGCAAGAGAAGGGTCCTCTGGCAGCTGGGAGGAGGAGGCAGGGGCAGGCCAGCCGGCCTCGCCGGCGTCGCGCAAGACACCGAGGATAGGAGTTGCAGGCGGGAGGCCGAGGGCGGAGGAGCAGTGGCACAGGACGGCGGATGCCGCCGGAGAGGTCCCGCTGAGCTGGGAGCTGGGGCTGACGGGGGGTACGGATTTACCGGCGGCGCCGACGCGGCCATGGTGCGATTCTGCTCCGGTGAGGCAGGCCACACTCCCATCCCTTCCCTTCCCCGATTCCCCACCGAACCTACCGGCGGCGTAGCCTGCTGGTTCCGTAGCGGCGGCGGCGTCGGCTGACGGGCCATGGAGCAAGGGGTGGTGGACAAAGCACGGCCCCGGATGGTGGCCAACGGAGGGCTCCTGACGGCGGCCATGGCGGGGCGGAGGGCGGCAACCCAGACACGTTGGAGGGCGGAGACGCAGGCACGGTGGAGGGCGGTCAAGGGAGGTCTCCGGATGGAGGCCATGGCGGGGATGCGGAGGGAAGAGAAGGCACGCCAGCGGATCGGAACGGCATGGCTGTGCAGCGCATGTCCACGAGCTCAGCCGCTGAACAGGACCGGCGACGCCGCGGCGGCAGACGCGGGCTCATTGGCGGCAACGAGTGGACCGCGGCGCTGGGCGAGATCCTGGAATGGTTGACTTGCGCCACCGCGTTTCTGGGGCTCAAATCCAGGGGCAAAAGCGACTTTTCATTTTACTATTTAACACTGTTGGTACTCAAAATGAACTAGAGTGTCATATAAGGCAAAAAATTTACACAAAGTGTCATATAGGGAAGAAAATATTTCGCAGGGTCAAATAAGGAACCCAACTTTCAAGTAGTGTCATACAAGGAATTCTCTCTTGAGGAGGAGGTGCGGCGGACCGGTTGGATACTCCTAGACATCTCCACCGGCACTCCGAAATCTACACGGATTTGACAGAATTTTTTGAACGGGCTAAACCCTCGCTAAGCGGCGGCATCTACTCGTCGTCGGAAATGTCCATGATGCCGCTATCGTAGAGCTCCGGCTCGGGCTGCCGTGACGGCTCTGCCTGATCCACGACGTCGTCGCTGGGCTTCGACTTCGCCAGCTGCTTCACCGAGATAGTAGCCAGGGCAATCGACCGGGTCCAGCGGGTGACCCGATCTTTATAGTATTCACGGGGGTAACTTGTGTAGGATCTCACATTAGATAATCTATGAGATCAATTTTTTTGAATAAACAAAACATCTTCAAATATTCTCAAAAAAATTGACAACACACATCTATGTTATATATGCAACGTCAAAAATTGGCTGCTTCAAATTTGACTTATACTTAGAGAGGCAAAAAAGAGAAATTTCGCTGTGAATAGTGTGAAACACTATTCACTCAAATCTGAGACTATTCACAGTGTAGTTTAGCATTTTTGTTTCTCTAACTGTATGTCGAATTTTGAGCTGAAATTTTTTGGACTTGTACAAACAACCTGTAAGTTTGTTGTATATTTTTTTCAGATTTTTAGCAATTTATATATATGATTTCTTTGACATGATTCTATGATCTCACTTAAAGTACAGATCCTATACAAAGTCTCCCCTTTAGTATTCACCTCGTGTTTTCCAGGCAAAGCACCAGTTTAGAATATGTAGGAACTGTTCTCTGTACTAAAAAAAGGGGTAAAATCAGCACGAGGTTTGCAACGAGTCGAGGAGGAGATGCGGTGAACTGGTTGGATACTGTTAGACATCTCCACCGGCACTCCGAAATTTACATGGATTTGACAGAAATTTGAACGGGCTAAACCCTCGCTAGGCGGCGGCATCTACTCGTCATCGGAAATGTCCATGATGCCGCTAGTACAGCTCCGGCTTCGGCTGACGCGACGGCCCTGCTGAAAGGACAAGGATGTCGCCTAGAGGGGTGAATAGGCGATTTAAAAACTTTTCCGGTTTAGGCTTGATAATTGCGGAATAAAACTTGACGTTTAAATTAACAAGCCAACAACCTAAATATACTAGGCTCAACTATGTGCACCAACAACTTATGCTAAGCAAGACAAGCAACAAAGTGATAGCAAGATAAAATAATTCAAGCACGAAGGCTATCACAATGTAAAGTGCATAAGTAAAGAGGTCGGGTGTATAGAAATAACCGAGGCACGCGGAGACGAGGATGTATTCCCGAGTTCCTCCTTTTTAGGGAAGTACGTCTCGTTGGAGGGGTGTGAGTTCCAAACTCAAGACGCCACAAATGGCCTCACCCTATTCTCCGATGAACCTTGCTCAAAAGCTCGGTTCACCTTCCACTATTGATTTCCCTTTTGGGCGAAAATCGAGTCCCTTACAACAATCTTTAGGCACAACCCACAAAATGATTGGGAGCTCCCAAGTGGCCACAAAAGGCCTCAACCGCCACAAAAGGCGTCTAGCGTCCAAACACCCAAGAGTAACAAGCTCACGAACTTTCACTTCCACGAATCTTCGTGGAGAGCACAAACCGATGCACAAAAGCAATGGCAAGAGCACAAGTGCTCAAATCCTTCACTCTCAAATCCCACCAAAAGCAACTAATGCTTGTGGAGGAGAGAAGAGAGGAAGAAGAAAGAAGAACTCAACAAATGGAACTCCAAGATCAAGATCTACTAGGTTCCCCTCACTTAGAGGAGGAATGGATTGGTGTAAATGTAGATCTAGATCTCCTCTCACTTTCCCTCAAAGATATGCAAGAATCGTGAGAGGGATTGAGAGGAAGGCAAGTTTTTCCAAGGTCAACAATGGAGGAGAGAGAGGGGAAAACGTGCTCAATAGCCTTAAGAACCGTTGGGGAAGAAAGCCCCATAAATAGGTCCTTTGAAAAAGTGCCCCTTGGGCAGTGCAGGTAGGCCGGCCTAGGAGCCGGCCTGGAGAGAGGGGAAAAACATGCTCAGGAGCTTTAAGAACCGTTGGGGAAGAAAGACCCTTAAATAGGTCCTTTGAAAAAGTGCCTGTTGGGCAGTGCATGGGAGGCCGGCACTGCTCGGTGGCCCAGAGAGCCCGGCCTGGGAGCCGGCCACCCAGCCGAGGCACCCGGCCTGGGAGCCGGCCAGGCCGGCCTGGGGGCTGGCCACCCAGAAGAGGCGCGCGGCCTGGGGGCTGGCCACCCAGCAGAGGCGCCCGTCCTGGGAGCCGGCCAGGCCGGCCTGGGGGATGGCCACCTAGAACCCGAAATTGTAACACCCATAACTTTTGCGAGAAAACTCCAAATGGGATGAAACCAATTTTGTTGGAAAGGTAACGACAAGAGCTTTCCTCAAGGATAAACCGATAAATAGAGCAAATTCACCACCCATGGGAAGGTGTGAAACTTTCCTCAAGGGTAAACCGATAATATTTCCAACACGAAAACGCAACAAGTTTTCCATCCGGACTCCGTTTTCTATGATCTTGGGCTTGCTTCGAAGATAATCACAAGCACTACAAGATTATGCATAGAAAAATCATAGTCCATCATGTGAGGGGGAGACCATAAGGAGAGAGTTTGACCTCTCTTAGAAAAGACGCACCGGTAAAACCTCCAACATCAAAAACGCAACAAGACATTCATGAAATCCGTTTCTGATGAACCAGAGCTTGGTATGGAGATGAACACAAGCTCTAAATCGTCACATGGATAAAAGCCAAATAAGAACCAAAAAAGATGATATGCCAAATATGCAAAGGTTTGAGCTCTCCACAAAGATGCGATCAAGTTACTCACTTGAGAGACCCTCTTGATAGTACGCTGTCTATCATATAACCCGGTCTCCCACTAACACCATGAGACCGGTAAAATAGAAACCCTATCAAGATCATACATTTGCCTTGCGCATTCCACTTGAGCTAGAAGATAACGAACTTTATCTCTTCAAGTGGACCTCCTTTCTTGATTGCGCTTTCTAACACATGCTTAATGAAGACTTCTCCAAATACTCCCCATACACCATGATGGGATGGGAGAGCCTTGCTACGCTCCGTCTTCATGAATCCACTTGAACTTCATCTTCTTATCTTGATATATATGATGGATTGGAGATAACATGAATGTTTACTCAATCTTCTTTTCCAAGCCATGCTTGCAATAAGCTCAACTCTTCACATGACCATTCTTCATATAATCCCTTCAATAGAGCATTGATCATCATGTAATCTTCTAGAGTTCAACACATGAATTTCAATCTTTTCCTATGGACAAGATCTACAAGAATATCTCAATGCAAACATTAGTCCATAAGGATTGTCATTAATTACCAAAACCACACATGGGGGCAACACATGCACTTTCACCTGCCTGATCCATGACGCCGTCGCTGGGCTCCGGTTTCACCGCGGTCCGCACCGTTGCTTCACCGAGATAGTAGCCGGGGCAGTCGGTCGGGTCCAGTGGGTGGCCCGACAGCGGCATATGCTCGGACGTGGAAGCCCGGAGCGCCGCGGTGAAGCCGAGCATGTCTCTGTCGCCGACGGTGTCCCTGAGAGGTGATGGAACCCACCAATCCGGTGGGAGCTCCTCCTGCCCCGGCTCCAGCTACGGCGAAGAGCTGATGGAAATGTCGCCGCCTCGACGGGCCCAAGGCTCCTCCTTGACGGCGAGTTTGGCGCGCTTGCTCCCAAACTCCTCCTTAACAGCGAGGAGCTTGCTGCACTCCTTCTTGACGGCGGGGAAGGGGAACGAGTGCCTCCTTCCTTCTTAACGTGGCGGCTCAGGCACGATAGTGGCTCCGGCAGCACGCTGCCGTGCCCAGGCGACGACGCCATCCAGCGTACGGCCGCGCCACCGGTCCCTCCGCCGCTGGGTCGCCAACCTTTCCATGCCATCCCAACGAGCGAGGGCGGCATGTCTCTCCCGCTGCAAGCGCTTGAACCAGGCCCCGTAGTTGTTGGCGGCGTTGTCAAGGTGGCATCATTGCACCGACGTCATCGTGTCTCGCAGCTCGAGGATGCGCAGGCTGGGCAGTGGTGGGGTTGGCGCAGCCCGTGGGGGCTCAGGCGCCAGTGCTTCAGAAGCCGGTGGAACAGCCAGGACTCGTCGATGGGGAGTTTGTGGCCCTGTGAGACGTCGCTCGACCCGTCGGCCTCGTTGTTCGATTTGCGCCATTTAAAGTGCTTGGAGATGGGAGCGAGGGGGAAGAATGGGCGGCGGACGAGCATGCGCCTCGCGCTATAAAGCAGATGGCGGGGGAAGCGGACGATCGAGGTGCCACCGACATCAATGATGGTGGACGCGTGGGCAGGCTGCACGACGGCGCGTGCGAACAGGTGAAGCCGCCTGGAGAACCGACGAGGAAGCCAATATTTCTTGACCGACCGTTCTGCCTCCCCGCGTGCCTATGCCATGCGGGACCCGACTGTCACATGCGTTGTCTAGCAGCTCCAAGGTGCCCCAAGTTTGGATGCCTGCTCAGGTGTGCCGGACAGAAAATGGGTCGTGCCAGACACTTGGTGGTGCAGCTAGCCGTTTTTCGTGTCGGGTTCAGCAATGGGCCTTTAGGGGTGCTTTGGGGGTGCCGGTGGAGATGCTCTTAGGAGAACATCGCCGGGAAACTTGGTGCCACATGACACGACACACGTGATAAGAATGGAGATATCCGGTGATCCTCTTATTTAAAAAAAAAATCCGGATCATATTCACGAGTTTCAATGAAATTAGAAAAAAAATCAGATGTACCCAATGATATATCCCACAACATGCATAATGTCAATTTCAAATACATTGTATTCTGAGCTACACAAAAATGAGTATGCATATTTTTAAGTCTCTAAATTTTATCGGATTTATCCTTTTTTGTAGAACATAATATAAATAATTTTGTATTGTGATTTTTCAGGTTTGGAGGATATATAAGAGCTGTGTTCAGATTTGTTTTTCAGACTTTTTAAACTATAAATATATATTTTAAATGTTTTAAAATGAATGAAGGCAAAGACGGTTCGAGACAATTGCTTCTACTGTTCTACTCCCTCCCCCACCACTATGGCGGCTATCTAGAACACTCACATTTTCTACACCGTATTTTAAATGAGAACACTCGCATTTCCGGAGTTGGTATCAGCTTATTCCGGACTATTCCACTTGCTTGTTGGTTTTGGGTTGTCGGGTTGGACTGGATGAGTTTGCTCTTTTTACTCTTTATATATAAATAACATATCTTGTACGAGTAGTGTGTTGTGTGTGGGGCTGCACTGCAGGCATCATCATGAGCATGGCTGGACGGACACACCTTCCATAGATTTCTGCCAATCATGATGGCGAAGATAACCATAAAAATATGCCCCCACGCTCTTTAGAGATTGCAAGTGGGCACGTGCTCGAAGCTGTGCTGTTTTTTGTTTTTTTAGCGGAGCAAACTGAGATGGCGGAATAGAATGGGTGCGCCTTCGCCACTTTGTCAGCTCCCCCGCCGTAGCGGCCCATTAACAAGCGTTGATTTTCTTTTCTTTTTAATTTTATGTTTGAATGTAAAATCTTTAAATTTGAATATTAATTTACAAAATCAGTTTAATATGGGAAAACATATTTTTTGACCACTGATCAGTTTTTTCTTCTCATGAATGTTTTTTTAAACCTTGTGACCATTTATTACAACTCGTGAAATATTTTTTTAACCTAATTAACGTTTTTCACAAACCACGTGAACATTTGAAAAGCATGATTTTTTTTTCCAGAATCTAAATATTTTTGAAAGCATGAACATTTAAAGCAAATAAAGTAAAGACAAGAAAAGATAACCAAATAAAATTAAAAAGTAAACACGTGAAAAAAAAAAAACAGAAAGGAAAATAGAAAACAAACGCGCCTCAAATTGGCCAGTAGGCTAGTGGGACGCTTCAGGCGTAGTTTTCACCCGCAAATCCATCTGCTTGAAATTTTTTTTTCTGATTTAAACCACATACTTCTCAAAACTAAGGAAATTCCCCGGCAGTCGGTTTTCTCTTGAAACGTAGCAAATCGTCAGTGGTTTTGAGGAACATGGTGCTCACGTGGCGATGTAGCGCGGTTTGGCTCGTATGTCGATGATGGTGGTGCTCTCGTGGTCTCCACATTCAGGGGATACACGATTGAGGTTCTTCTTGTAGAGGGAAGACATCGGTGACCTTGGACATCCTTGGCACGGCCTCATTGGCAGTCGGACGTCGACGGGAGGCTTCGGCAACGGTGTTTTGGACGGCTTCTGTCCTGACAGTGGGCGATGTTGACATAAGTATTTAGCTGCAAGGAATCTCTAAGGTATTCACCAAGGTCGACAAGATTTAAGAACTTGAAACTGGGGCCGAATAAGACGTCAATGGCACAGGATATAGAGAGCTTCTATGGGCGATCTTTGTGAACAAGAATCTGAGAGGAGAGGGAATGACACGATGTGACGCACTCAGCCCACAGTTTGAATATGAGGTGAAGGTTCTAGAAACGAATGCCAAAGAGTGGCTTTCCTTTCTACAGGTTGCTCGGGGTGCTCTGTGCTTATTCCTGGAGTCTGTTGTAATTTTCTTCTTTCCTTGGATCTCCTTGTAATTTGTGCTGGGTTTCCTGATTTATGTGTCGGATCCTTTCCTCAAAAAAAAAACAACATGGAGAAATAATTACCTGAACAGTTCAGACCTCAACTAAAAATGACCATGTTTCATGTTGAAATCGAAGAGAAATGATCAATCTAATGGAATCCGAAAGGAAAGGTTGCAGCCAAGGCTAGTACAAGCTGGTACGTGTTGGAGGGGGAAGATAAGTCAAACCACACCAAGTCAGCGTCCGATTTCTCAAAAATACCCACAATTTGTCATGTTTGCAACTTTGCATAGACAAATCGGCTAGGGGTAATTGTTTTAGGTTTAAAAAAATACATGATTTGAATCGTACAAAAATTAATTTATGCGATGTGGATCTAAAAAGAATATAAGAAACTAGTTTTGAGGGTGAAAAGTATACTTAATATTTTGTAGAATAATCCGTTTGTTTTTTTTTTTTTTGAAAGCCTGCGTACATCAGTGTTCTACATACAACGATGAAGAACAAGAACAAAGCACAGAAGTCCGACGCAGGGGAACAGAGCAAGAACAAGATCCAGCAACAACGCCGGCGAGGAAAACGAAGACCGACGACCACCAGCAAGCCACTGCCTGAGGGTACCTCCTACCTTGTAGATCGCTGCATAGCCCGTCCGCCGCAAGCAGCGGAACTTCTGCCGATGAACGTGCACAGCGAGCACCCTCCCTCTCCAGCTCCACCGTCTTGCCGCATCCGTCTTCGTCTTCAGCGCCGGCAGAAGCAGCGAGGCCCGCCCGGCCCTGAGTTCCAACCTCCGGCTCCTCCCTCGTAGCTCCACCGCGTGGATGCCGACCTCCCCGCCGCCGGCAAGGAGGAGGAAGAACCAGAGGAGAGCCAGCAGATCCAGAGATCTCTGGCCACCAAAACGCCGCGCGCGCCGCACCGGAGCTCCGAGGAGCACCGCCGCAGGAGGGGAACGCGCCGGCCCCCACCAACCACCGACACCAACGCCACCTCCACGCCGCCGCCGGTGGGATCCCTACCGCACCCTACACTATATACAGGCCGGGATCCGGGGATCCACCACCCTCCCGCCGCCGGAGCGGCGCCGGAGAGGGCAGATCCCACGGATCGCCGGCAAGCGAGGTGGATGGACGGGGAAGGCTCAAAAATCGCCTCTCAGGCTACTGTAGCGAGAGAGGAGAGCTCGGCCGGTCGCTCTGTTTGAATAATTCGTTTGTTGTTCAGGTGGCACTCACGTTTGGGCTAAAAAAGAAAGAAACAGTCACCCACATGCTAGAGGAGCCCATCCGAATCGCTGAAGAAAATTGTCCCATGTTCGGTCCAGTTATTGTAGATTGTCCGTTCAGCACCTGAGGGTACGACTAGCTGAAGGTTTCCCTTTGCAAAGGGAAAATTAGAACGTTGCTATCGTGCCACGTGGTAGAATGCTAGATTTTGTTGAACTGGTCAAAGTGGACGAAATCAACTTGGATACGGCAGCCCCGCGTGGAAGGATAGCACAGCAGCTGAAGCATGCCCTCACGTCCTTCACGTACAAGTTCCACGTGCTGTACATCCGGCATGCACGGAACTAGCTCACTGATCGATCGATCAGGGCGTGTGAGCTAGCTAGCTCACGGATCAATCGATCCATCATTGTACATCGTGAGCTAGCTTTTGAGAGTAAGTCCGATTATACGCGTGTAGTAAAGCCCGGCATCAATAAGGACGAATAGAAGGCTGCCTAAAAAACAGTGCAATGTACGGGACACATACGTACATGTACGTATACAAGAAATACATATAGTACAACTATATAGACACAATTTGTATAACTAATATATTGTACAACTATATAGACATATCTTGTACAACTAAACAGACACATATTGTATTAGACAGACACAGTTTATACAGACACAGCTTGTACAACTAGATGGACACATGTTGTATAACTAAACTGATACAGATTGTACAACTAGACAGACACATGTTGTACAATTATATAGCCACATGTTGTACAACTATGCAGACATATGTTATACAACACTACGGACACCAGTTGTACAACTACATAACACATGTTGTACAACTAGACAGACACAGATTGTACAGACACATGTTATACAACTAGACAGACACATGTTGCACAAACATAGATGGTACAACTATACATGCACATGTTGTACAACTGCGTAGACACAGTTTGTACAGACACGGGTTGTACAACAACACAAACACATGTTGTACAGCTATACATAATCGGATGTACAAAAAAAAATTCGTCGAAACCTATCAATATGGGATCTAGTTTTGAAGATCTCGACGCGAGAAGCTCAAAAATTATAACGGTTCATAATTTGGATAAGCGGTTCTAGAGATATTTCGTTTTTAAAATTCGGATTTGAAAAATAAAAGGGAAAAACTGCATTGCCAGCTCACGTATTTCTCTCTCTCATCCTCTCACTCCGTGTGAAAGAAAAGACTACACTTATGATATACAAAGTAGATGGAAGTGGTTGTACAATGTACATAGAACAGATTGTACGAACTATACAGAATCGAATGTACAAAAAAAAAGTTTGTCAAAACCTATCAACATGGGATCTAGTTTTGAAGATCTCGACGCGAGGAGCTCAAAAGTGAAAACGGTTCGTAATTTGGACAAACGGTTCTCAAGATATTTCATTTTAAAGTTTCGGTTTTGAAAAATAAAAGTCAAAAAACCGTTCTCCCACCTCCGTTGTCCCTTTCTCTGTCCTGCTCCCCACTTTCAATCTGGTTGTGACACTTGGCAAACATGCATGCAAATGTTGGTACCGCACGAAGGAAAAGACGACACTTGTCAGTACGAGATGGTCCGCTGCTTTCCCTTTGCAAAGGGAACCATTTTTATAGCGATTTCCCAAAGGGTCTCAAGATTTTGCTCCAAAAACATTAGGGGATCCCCTACCTATCGGCCTGCGAGTTGAAAGGTTCGGCTCGCTCGCACTGGGGAGCTTGTACGCGGTATCTGGGCCTGGCCCATAAATTTCTTTCGTGCACGTCCAGAGCTATGCAGTACTATCGATCAGCGGGGTAGTGAACGGAAAAGAGCGATCTTCTGAGCGAGGGATGGTTGACTAGCTGCATGCATGCAACAAACATCGCTCCGTATTT
Organism: Poa pratensis; assembly: GCA_947311845.1. Taxonomy (NCBI): domain Eukaryota; kingdom Viridiplantae; phylum Streptophyta; class Magnoliopsida; order Poales; family Poaceae; genus Poa; species Poa pratensis. Next base: position 41,385,097 of record CAMZMU010000037.1, on the reverse strand, counting down.
TCCATTTTTCAGCTCGCTGCATGCATCCATCAGCTCCATAGCTAGCTAGCTGGTCTTTGTTAACTTGCACCCAACAAACAAAAATGAAGTTACATTAAGCACAAAAGTACTCGAGCATTTTTCAAAATTGGAACATTTTTTTCTTCAAAATATGAACCATTTTCAAAAAGCGTAACCATTTTTAGAAATGAATATTTTTAAATATGAATCTTTTCAAAAACTAAAATTCGGGTGAACAAAAAATAATAGTGAACCGAAATTAAAATGGTTCCAAATTTTAAAATGGTACCAATTTTGAAATGGTTCTGATTTCGAAAATTGTTCATTTTTTGAAAATGCTTCCAATTTAAAAAATGGTTCATATTTTTAAAATGGTTCCAAATTTGAAAATGGTTCCAATTTTGAAAATGGTTAATTTTAAAAAAATGTTTCAAATTTTGAAAATTGTTCATTTTGAAAATGGTTCATTTTTAAAAATGGTTCAAATTGTGACAAATGTTCATTTTTAAAAGGGTTCCAAATTTAAAAATGGTTTAGACTTTGAAAATTGTTCATATCGAAAATGGTTCCAGATTTAAAAATGGTTCCATATTTGAAAATGGTTCGGATTTGGAAAGATGATCATTTTTAAAATGGTTCCAAATTTTAAAAATGGTTCCAATTTTGAAAATGTTCATTTTTTAAATTGTTCCAATATTGAAAATGGTTCCAATTTTGAAAATGTTCATTTTTTAAATTGTTCCTATCATCTCAGATGGTAAAGCGAAGAAATCCAAGGTGAATGCTATTCGTACACCCAAAGTTGTGGACTCCAAGAAAATCAGTGAAGGGACTGTGCCACATGCTTCTGCTAGCGATGATGCCTTGCTCCCCACTCCCATTGGTGTCCTTCAACACATTGGAGTTCAGCTCTGTGGTGTTCCTCCCGAGGAGATTTCTCCCCAAAATCTCCTGGCTAGCCTTCAGGAGAATGAAGATTCCACTGCCTAGTTTATTCTTTAATGAATTATCTTAGGAAGTGATTTATCTTGTGCTGGAATATAAGGGGTTTAAATGCCAAGACTAAGCAACTAGCTCTGGTGAATGCTATAAAGCTAAGTGGTTGTGCCATTGTGTGTTTGCAAGAAACCAAGAAGTCCCATTTCGATATGGATTTTATTAAATCTTGTTGTCTGAAGTGCTTTGATGAGTTTGCCTATATTCCTTCTGATGGACCTTCTGGGGTTTGATTATTATTTGGAATAGCTCTGTTTTTTCTGGAATGGTCATGCATTGCAAATCTTTTGCTTTATCCATTTATTTCACTTCAAAGCAAGATAATTTCTCTTGGACCCTCCTGAATATTTACGGCCCCTGCTCCGGTGATATGAGAGATGAATTTGTTGATTGGCTTTACAATCTTAATATCCCTGATGGAGAAGACTGGTTGATCTTGGGTGACTTTAATTTCATCAGATCTCCTGAGAATAGGAATAAAGCTGGTGGTAATGTTGATGATATGCTTGTCTTTAACGACATCATTCGAGCACAGCATTTAACTGAAATCTTTACTGCTTCTTGTCGACCTGTCCAGTTTCTTTTGGTTACAGCAAAAGGATGTCTTGTTTTTACTTGCTTCCGCATACACTAGAAACCGTGCAAAAATATTCCTTTTCTCGGAGCTACACATCCCAGATAGACTAAGCACTCTTCGAACCAAGAATTGATAAGCTAGATTGGCTAATTTAGACAACCCTCATAAAAAAGCTAATTTAGACATATTGGTCTCCCTTTGATTTTTCTCTGCTTAGAGATGATCGCGTTATAAATTTTTATTTTAATATATATGTTTCTAAATGTATTTAGATAATAGGCACCGACATGTTTTATCAAATTGTACCTTTTGTCGACATACACCGCAATCGGAAGCGAGTGTCAGTTATATCCAGCGGATGCCTTATCCTTACACATGAATTTTTGCATGTATTATCTTGGCAAAATATTATGAAAAAATAGAGTCCGTAGCAACGCACGGGCATCCACCTAGTTCCTATAAAAGGTAGGAGTTTTACCTGGAGTAACATGCAGCATGACCCCTTGCTGGGACAGTTGGACTGGTTCTTTACTTCCTTACATTGGTCCACTTCCTATCCCAGTACAGTTGTTAATCCGCAGCCAAGCCAACCTCGGATCACACCCCTTGTGTAGTTTCAGTACAAACCTCTATACCTGCCTGCAAACTTTTCAGGTTTGAGAATTATTGGACTGCTCACCAGGGTTTTTTGGAAACGGTTATCTAAACTGTCCATTTGCATTGAGAATTGCAATAAAGCCTTGCTTGAGTTGGATAATTTAGAAGACAGAAGGGGCTGACCTTGCCGGAATCCAACTTTAGAAAAATCCTAAAAGCTCATTTACTGAGGTTACTGGACTATCAGAAACAATATTGGAAAAAGAGGTGTACTATTCGATGGACAAAATTTGGAGATGAGAATACAAAGTTCTTTCATTCCATAGCCACATACCGATATAGAAGGAACTCAATTTCACAACTTACCTTGTCAGATGGATCTCAAGTTTCTTAGCATGCTGATAAAGAGAAGATCATTTTTGAGGCATACAAGGAAAGGTTAGGCTCTAATTACTCCCCTGTGATGGGGTTCGACCTGACTTCTCTTATCACCCCTATTGCTGGATTGGATGTACTTTCAGCCCCTTTCACATGTGATGAAATTGATGCCGTGGTTAAAACAATGCCAGCTGATAAAGCCCCAGGGCCGAATGGTTTTAATGGATATTTCCTGAAAACTTGTTGGCATATTATTAAATAAGATATTTATCAGCTATGCAAAGATTTCCATGCGGGTAACCTAAACTTGGAAAGCATAAACATGGGATACATCACATTGATTCCAAAGACTGGTTCGCCTGAGACTGTCAATGATTACAGACCAATCACGCTGTTGAATTGTTGCCTGAAGCTAATTACCAAAATTCTAGCCAATAGATTGCAAAAGCTGCTCCTTAAAATTGTTCACAAGAACCAATATGGATTTCTAAAGGGGAGAACAATTCAGGACTGCATTGCGTGGGCCTTTGAATTTATTCATCAGTGTGAAGCTTCTAAACAAGAGATTATTTTTCTTAAACTAGATTTTGCCAAGGCGTTTGATACCATTGATCACACAGCAATGTTGAAAATCATGAAGCAAATGGGCTTTGATGACAAATGGCTAAACTGGACTGAAATCATTTTTGGTTCCGGGATGTCTTCAGTTTTGCTTAATGGTGTCCTAGGAAAACAATTTAACTTCAAGAGAGGTGTAAGGCAGGGTGACCCTCTCTCTCCTTTAATTTTTGTGTTAGCAGCAGATCTTCTCCAAGCAGCAATAAACAAGGCGTTTCAGGAAAATATTCTTAAGGCTCTCTTCTCTCCAGATTTTGGCATGGATTTTCCGGTCGTTCAATATGCTGACGATAATATTATCATCATGCCAGCTTGCCATAGCCAAGTCAACATCATGAAAAACATTCAGGACACCTACGCTCAATCTACTGGCGTCCACATTAATTATCACAAGTCCATAATGATTCCTATTAATATTACTGAGCAGAAGGCTACTGATATTGCTGCACTTTTGGGTTGTGACATTGGTAAAATGCCTTTCACTTACTTAGGCTTGCCTCTGGGAACGACTAGGCCTACTGTTCTTGATCTGATGCCTCTAGTGGACAGAATTGAGAGAAATTTAACTGCCAACTTTATGATGATGTCGTATAGTGGGAGAGTTTCTGTGATTAACTCTTTGCTCACCTCTATTGCTACCTTCTCTATGTGTGCACTGAAGTTGCATCCCAGAATTCTTGAGCAGATATACAAAATAAGAAGACACTGTCTCTGGAATAAGAAGACTGAAACTGGGGATCATTGTAATCCTTTGATTGCTTGGGATAAAGTGTGCAGGCCAAAGAATAAAGGAGGTATGGGGGTTCTTAACCTCAAAGTTCAAAATGAGGCTTTGTTGCTGAAATATCTGGACAAGTTCTACAACAAAAAAGGCACGCCTTGGGTACACCTCATTTGGAATTCTCACTACCCCAATACAATACCACATGCTGCTGATGCTTGCGGCTCTTTTTGGTGGAAGGACATTTTAAAACTTACGCCAACATTTAGAGGGGTTACTTCCTGTAATATTATAGCTGGTAACACCATATTGTTATGGAAAGATCCCTGGAGTGATGAACCTGCAGCTAGCAAATTCCCTAGAGCTTTTTCGTTTGCAATTGATGAGGATGTGTCTGCGCAAGACTTTCTGTCCGCTGGATCCCTTGCTGCCAATTTCAATCTACCTATCTCTTCCCAGGCACTTGATGAATTGAGAGAACTGCAGCAAACAACGGGGCATATCTCTCTTGACACAAATTTGAATGATCGATGGTCTTACACTTGGGGATCGGATAAATATACAGCCCAGCACTTCTACAAATTTTGCTTCCGAGAGATAGTCCCACATGAAGCCTTCGATTGGCTCTGAAAAGGTAGATGCATTCCAAAGATAAAATTCTTCTGTTGGTTGCTCTTGTCTGACAAACTGAACACGAGGAATATGCTAAGAAGAAGACAGTATAAAATTGATGGCTCATTTTGTTGCACTATGTGCACTCTGAATACTGAAGAAACGGTGGAGCACCTATTATTTCAATGCCCGTTCTGTAAAGATTGTTGGGATGCTCTCGAAATGCCTATCACTAGCCAACTCTCTGATGATAGACTACAGATGCTGGCCTATTCAAAGGCGCAGTGGAGAAAAAACATGTTCATAGATACATTCGCTATAGCTGCGTGGAGCATATGGAAAGAGAGGAATGATCTATATTTCAAGGGCATTATGCCATCCTTGAGCTCCTGGAAGGCTAGATTCAAGCAAGATTTCCTGCTCCTGGTCCATAGAACCAAGGAAGATAAACACTCTTTCATAAAAACTTTTGCTGCTTCTTTGAAATAATTTGGCATCCTGCCAAGTTGTAATTATGTAAATTCTGCCCCCGCCTTTAATATGTTGAGGCAGTAGGAGTCTTTCCTACTGTCATAAAGCTAAAAAAAATGGTTCCAATATTGAAAATGGTTTAGATTTTACAAATGGTTCCAATTTTGAAAATGGTTCCAATTTTGAAATGGTTCATTTTTGAACAATGGTTCCAATTTTGAAAATGTTCCGATTTGAAAATGGTTCCAAATTTAAAAATGTTTCAGGTTTTGAAAATGGTTCCAAATTTGAAAATGGTTCATTTTTTAAAAATGGTTCCAATTTTCGAAATGGTTCTGATTTTGAAAATGGTTCCAAATTTGAAAATGGTTCAGATTTTTAAAAAATGGTTCCAAATTCTGAAATGGTTCCGATTTTGAAAATGGTTCAGATTTTGAAAATGGTTCCAAATTGAAAATGGTTCATATTTTGAAAATGGTGATACCCGATGACGTAGTTACCTGCGTCAAAAGAATATGGGATAGGTTGAGACTCCAAGTGCAGAGTGTGTAGTAAGTGGAAGACGTATTTTCCCCACGAGGGTGACTCGAGGGTTTAATATCGAACTCTCGGGGAATCAGTAGTGAAGATTTATCTTTCCTATCCTTCTTTTGGTTACCTACAAAACAAAGTAAATGTTTTGGTCCTCAACCTCACCTAGTGGTTGTCAAGCACAAGGTGTAAGAATGATATAAAGATAATATGCAATGCAAACAAGAAATAGATATGCAAGGTGGTAAATAAATATGCAAGGATGGTGGTAGCAATGATAAATGACATTTTTGGATTTTATATGATGAATGCAAGATGTAAAAGTGTTTTTGTATTTTCGGATTTAATAAATGGCAGAAAATGGTAAAGTGGTAAAAGTGGTTGGAAAGGTGTTTCTTATGATTAAAAATGGACCGGGGTTCATGGTTTCACAAATGCACTCTCTCTTTAATAAAGTGGTAGACAATGGAACACTAGAGTTGACATATGAGATTGCAACACAACAGTTTGATGACAAGTTATAATTATATGGGCATCACGTCCTAACATAGAGACCTTTTGGTTATTAGTCTCTCTTATACTCCACCAAGATGCGAACTAAATCATAACACCTCAGTAATTAAGATAACTCAGAGTATAGCAATAAGTATCATGACATGAAGTTAAAATAAGAACATGCTAGATCTAGTCATGGAGGAAGTGGCAATGGTCACACCCACATCTCCGGTAGCATGGTATTTCTTTTTATCCCTAGTGAGGCAACAAAGTAAGGTAAAACACCCAAGTGGATCGCAGAACTTTCTCTCACGTTCACTGCACTAGCCACCCCCCGTTACTCCAACTAATGCACACGTTCCCCCTCACACGCTCTCATAAACATGCTTCATCATAACAAGTAAATAAGAACGGGGGTACATAATATGCATCTACTTTCATAACTGAAACAAAACCATTGCAATCTCAAACATATATTAACTCATAAAAAGATCCACCACAAAGGTATTACATAGATGACCGTAATCATGTTCAGCAGCTCATACGGTACTAATTAGTGAAGCTCGAGAGAGAGATACATAAGTTATTTCCACAAACCCATAGTCCAGAGGTAGACTACTCCCTCTTCATCATGGAGACGGTGGAGAAGTCGTTGGAGAAGATGGAGACCACGCCGGCAGCGCCCCGCCGGAGTTTTCCCCCTCCAATTTGTAGCTCCAGGTCTCTGTTTCGGTGTTTCTGTGTTTCTGCGGCGCTCCTTCCAGAGAACGTCGGGGGGCTAATTTTATAGGCGTTTTTAGGTCAAACCGGAGTCGGTGGAGGAAAGATCGACGACAACGGAGCGTCGAGGCCCAAGTTGAGGGGTCCCACGCGGCCAGGTACAGGGGCCACGTGGGCCCACCTCTTTTGGCCCTCGGGACTCCGCTTGTTCGCTTCCTTCGCTCCCAAGTCTTTTTCCTTCCAAATATTGACGTTCGTAAATTTGCAGGTGATTTGGACGTCGTTTGGGTCCCTGAAACATTAAAGGAAAGAAATAGGGTTTTCTGCCTGCGCAGGGTTAATCTATTATATTATTAAAACAACAAACAACCAACGGTGAAGAGTTGTCATCGTAAAAGTAAGATGTCTAAACGGTCCAGATTTACGACCAGCCATCACGCACAACATGTTTGGAAAGTACAAGAATTAACTGTCCGGCGTGAACGCGCAGTGCAATTTGAAAAGAAAAGGACACCGATCACATATAGCCCAATGCATCACGCATAACAAATTTGGAAAGTGCACGACTTATAGAGATAGATTTCCTGCATTTGAAAAGAAAAGGAGACCGACCACAGCCCAATGCATCACGCCTAACAAATTTGGGAAGTACACGAATTATATAGGCTCCAACAACTCTCGCGCACGCGGTCGGCCGGCCGGCCGCTACTCTCCGTAGTAGCTAGATCTGCACTTGATGGAAGATGCGTAGCATGCACAATCAGATGAAAGATGTGTAGCACGCACAATCAACTATAATGGCTGCCGAAGCCAGAGACGACAATCCGCGGAAGAACATGTCGAAGCCTATAATGGCCGCCGACTGGATCGATTTGGATATGGAAGTGTTCGTATGTCCTGCATAATATCTACAACGAGTCTGAGACGACGAATGGGAGACCTTATGTATAGATCTAACGCCGGCTCGCCATGATACCAAGGTATCCAATTTTTCTATCACACCGGGAAGTTTGAATTTGCAATTGTTTTTGCGTACAATACGAAGGTAAAGAAGATGAAAAGGATCATCAGAAGTTTTTCCAGATTACTATCTCGACTCCTCAAGTTAGTTTGACAGCACCCATCAGATGGAAGTCACATCAACAACGCTTGCTGGCATTGGCAAATTGACGGCACACAACAAGGCAGCAGGGCACCGGCTGATCAAAGGCACGCCACCAGCTTTGGTAGTAGCTGCAACCTTCATGTAATAGCAGCAATCTTCAGATTTGATGTGAATTTACTGATCGAAATCAATACAACTTGCACCGGAAAATCAAAGGCACGAAAGGGATACAGCTTAGGACAGATCGAAGTCACGCCAACAAAACTTGCTTGCATCGGCAAATCGACGGCACACAACAAGGCAGCAGGACGCAGACGGATCAAAGGCACACCACCAACTTTGGGTAGTGGCTGCAACCTTCAGGTTATGGCCGCAATTTTCATGTGGGTTAGATCTTCCCCTCCCAGCATGCAGTTTTCTTACAAAAACATGCTCTCATGTGAATTTACTGATTAGTTTAGATCACCTATTTCTGGATAAATCATAGGTGTATTATTAATTTTACAACCTTTTCATTATACAACATTACTATTTGCTTAGATTATTTTTTCAATCTAAGAAGCAAATTTCATATGTACCTATGAATAAAACTATTTGTAAAATTGTTTTGAAGGCAATAGGTCTTTGGCGTACATGATTGAAGTGAGCTAACTACGAGTAGACAAACATGCAACATCGGAGTCAAAGTAATAAAATCACGGGATTCAATCATCCCATCGACTGATGAACTTATAAGCATCGACATGATCTTGATGGTAAAAAAGTATTTTCTCTACATATTTTATAACAGATTTTTTTTCTATTGTCTGAACTACAACTAAGATCTTCTTTTCTTCTCTTTTGCGTGTGATACGATACATGCTTTCATGTGGAAGAATATGGTAGATACATAGAAATCCAAGATCAATGACAGTTATGAATATTTCTTTAGCAGCTTCAAAGTTGTAGAATCTTCAAAATATTGCCCAGTCAGCAATGACATTAGCAGTAGTTTTGCTACAATACAAAGATGAAGGAGGTGAAGGGAACATATTGGATAAAATAAAATTTCAGAGTTTGAGTTTGCTACCAAGCATACCCTACAAGAACGGAATGGAAATGACCAACAATGCTCAGGTATGTTGATAGGCGTACTTCTGACTTCCAGGTTTTTAATCTTTACTTTTCAGTACTATGTCGATATTTCAATATTTCACCCCAACTATGAATTTCCTTATTAATCAAGCAACTTTCAAGTTGGGTGACGTGGTGGTCCAAGATAAACTGACATTTAGTTCACCTGGAGGTTTTTGCATCACAGGCAACGCAAAGAACATGAAACCGGTCTGAATCATTGTCCTTTATCGTGTCTTTAACAATACTGCGAAAAAACTATTTAAGAAATCCAATAGCAATCTTTAGGTACCTGCAATCTTCGTGTGTTTTTAGATCTTCCCCACCATTAGGCAGTTTTCTTTTGAACAACATGCTTTCATGTAAATTATTGATTATTGATTAGATAGATAATTTATTTCAAATGAAAAATCATAGCTATATTACGAATGAACAAACAGTCTTGCATATGGACAACCCCAATATTAATATTAATAATTAGTTAGATTATCTTTTCAGATCAAAGTATCAATTTCATATGTACTTTCGAGTAATATTTCTAAATTTTATTTGAAGGCAACAACTCTACCACGTACAAGAACTTAAGTGAGCTTACCACAAGTGGAAAATAGGGAACATCAAAGTCATAGTAATAAGAATGTGGGATTCAATCAACCCTTCAACTGATGAACTTATAAGTATCGACATGATATTGATGGACAAACATGTATTTTTTTACATGTTCAATAATGAATCTCTTCTATTGTCTATACCGCTGCTAACCTTTTCTTTTCCTTCTGCTTCAACGGTGATAGGATACATGCAGTGGCAGATACACATCAAGCTAGCCGGGTGCACAAGACACAGGGTAGAAGCGATTTGCTTTGCAAAATAGAATTTTTCTTCACCATGTAGGTAGCCCCTAAAAATGGTTTTTATGTTTTGTGACACCCTCTGGGCACCCTGGTCCCAAATGCTGTAGCTCCACCACTGGATACACGGTACTATATGGAAGAATATGACGACACATGTAGATAAAAGATTAAGAAAATTTGTATATGTCATTAGAAACTTCAAAGTTGTAGGATCTACGAAATATCGCTGAGTCAGCCATGAAATTAGAATTACTTTTGCAGACAATAGAAAGGTAAAGGAGGTCAAGGGAGCATCAGATAATTTTTTAGATTACGAGCTACTTTGAGTTTGCTACCAAGCATACCCTACAAAGAACGGAAAGAAAAAAAAATGCTTGGGTATGTTGATAGTTGTACTTATCTTGCAGATGTCATTGGATTACTCAGCAATATTAAGCTGATAGAATCAAAGATAACGAAGAGGAACACCACTGCGGATATACACGAGATTGAAATTATGATACCAGAGTAAGTGAATATAAATGCCACCACATTTTGTTTAGCAATAAAGACTGTTTTCTCCTTTAATCATATTATTTCCAGTCAATACGTTGCAATGAAATCAGTAGAGGCGATAAACTCTAAGCTCTTCGTTTAAGTGAGGATTGGCAATCGAACCATCATTATTGTTACGTCAACAATGGTGAAAAAAAGACGATGGGTAAGTCAAATAATGCCACACTACATTCTCTTATTTCCACACAAGAGTTCTAACAGATTTATTTTTGATTAAATAGGTTTGTCTCTAAATTCAACAAGCGCCACAAGATTATATAGAAATCTAGATATACCCGAGACTTGACAACTTCTTGACAGTTATGAAACACAATTATTAGTTAATTATCGAATAAGAAACCACAACGTATCTGGATTTACTAATTGAAATATTTCTCCCTTTTCTGTAGTAATTCGACCGAGAAAACATTACCACAAATGATGGAGATAGATTAAAGTACTCGAGGAACATTGGAACAAATGTTTTATAGAAGGAAAACATTAGAAGAAATTACCAGGATCGGGCACGACAACCAAACAGACCAGGTAATGCATCAGAAATCTTCCGCACACAAGCCTCCAAGACCTATACAAGTATTTACACATTTTTTGAAGAGCTAACATTTAAAATTTACTCTTAGGACTTTGTGTTCACAACAATAGCTACAACTGATCGGTTAGAAGAAACTATTCAATGCTGATACATGTCATACAATGTATGCAACAAAGTTGCTACCAGAGAATCTGATAACATTATTGCGAGAACGTATATCCAGAAGGTGTAACACCATGGTAAGAATATTCTACTATTTTGAACATCATGGTTTCCTATCACATTTTCGTTACACTAATAAAATGGGATGTTAGGTACCGCATTAGGCTCCAGATTAGTGATCACACAGCTACTACAAGTTGCACTCTATTTGATAAATAGGCCAAAAGAATGCTTAATACATTGGTCTCATCATTGCTGGACTGTTTTGATGGAAAATCCCTAGAAGTTCCAAAGGTCATGCAAGAATTATGTGGATGAAGACTTATCTTTCGATCAAGCTAAACGATAAAATATGACTCTCCGTATGCAAAATTTTGCGGTAAAAAAAACTTGCGTCTGATGATAAGCTTGAGATGCGGTACTTGGTTGGTAAAGCAGAAGAGCTAATTATCCATTTTATCTGCTTTAAAGTAAATATTGCATTTTTTCTATAGAGTACATATTTATGAATCTTCATGGTTGTGATGAATAGGATTTAATGGATGACAAAGTGCACAACATTGTAAACCAGGGAATAGGCAAATTAAACAACCCAGATAAAAAGGCGATTGAATACTTGAACATAACAATTTTTTATCAACATGTCTCTTACTATATGTATTGTATTTTTTCAGGTACATAACAACAAATGCCTGTATGATAATCTAAAATACCGTGGAAGAAAAATCAGGGCGGACGTTCTTAAAAGGAATGCGGGCCGCACCTTCACTGCTGAATGAGGGCCGCACCTTGACTGCTGAATGCGGGATTTCTCTTCCATGCTTTTTAGAAGAAGAACATAGAGAGTGGACCGTTATTTATAATCACTGAGCGTGTCCTCAAATATACAGTGAGAAAAAGAATGGTTGGATTAAAAAAACTCGGCAAATAATCTGGGTAAACAGATGCATTTTTAAAAGCCAAAAGATAAAATTATTATTTTGACTCTATTAAAATTCAATTCTGAATTGTCAAATGTAAATATGAAAAGAGAGAAGAAAAGAGGAGGAAGGATATACAAATATAGATACAGGAGTCATCACATTATTTTGTTGGACCCAATGACATTATAAATGTGAAACCAAGTAAAATAATTTAAGACAACCTAATATACCTAAACTTGAGAATAAAAAATCCAAAAACATATTACAAACTCAAATTCCTTTATTGTTGAAAAATACTTAACAGCCCTTAAGGTATTAAATTTGTACCTATCGGACAATGTCTCTATAATTTTTTTTTTAAAATGTGATAACAAGATATAAGATCATCAAATAGATAGTCTAGCCGCGCAAATGCGCGGGCCACCCCGCTAGTTCCATAAAAAAAGGAAACATGTCAAATATATCCAAAATCATTACAAAACAGTGATATAACCCTTATATGATGCAAATATGACTGGAATATAAGTAAAAATAATGCAAAGTTCATGTATGCATTTTACATGCATCAAATGGTTCCAAATTTGAAAATGGTTCTGATTTTAAAAATGATTCAGATTTTGAAAATGGCTCCAAATTGAAAATGGTTCATTTTTTAAAAATGGTTCAAATTTTGAAAATGGTTCCAAATTTTGAAATGGTTCCGATTTTGAAAATGGTTCAGATTTTGAAATTGGTTCCAAATTGAAAATGGTTCATTTTAAAAAAGGTTCAGATTTTGAAAATGGTTCTGATTTTGAAAATGGTTCCAAATTGAAAATGGTCCATTTTTATAAATATGGCTCAGATTTTGGAAATAGTTCCAAATTTGAAATGGTTCCGATTTTGAAAATGGATCCAAATTGAATGGTTCAAATTTTGAAAATGGTTCCAAATTTAAAAATGGTTCCGATTTTGTAAATGGTTCAGAAAAAACGAGAAAATGGTTCAGTTTTTGAAAATATGAAAAACGAATATTTTTCAAATAAACTAAAAAGAAACAAAAAAGAAAGAATAAAACGGAAAAAAAAACAGAAAGAAAAAGAGACAAAAACCGAAAAAAGGAAACAATAGAAAGGTAAAAAAAAAGTTGAACACTAATGCGGGCGTGGCCCAGTGGCTGTGCATTAAGACCCCGTTAACAGAGATCCGAAGTTCGAATCCGTCTGCTTGCAGAGGCCACCATATTTTGTTTTCTTTTCTCTGTAAAGATGGCCCGCTAAGCAATCGTACGCGGGCGAGTCCGATTTACGGCTCGCAACGGGCGATAAATAGGGTTTGCGCAACATTAGTGCCACCTAGGTCATCATTATTTAAACACTAATAATGTGGAACGTTTGGGCCTATTGGTGTAACGTCTGCGTTAGCTAAGCTCATAACACTCTTGTTATCCTCACCTACTTGTCAGCGCAATTCCTTTTTTTTGCATAAAACCTCATTTTATTAAGTCTCAATTGGATCTATGCACATCGATTTTTGTCTGTTCGAAAAATGGCATTAGAAATATCAAAGTTGCTTGGAAGTTGTAAGCTGGTAATCCCAGTCGTAAATTTCATTATCCAGACCTAGTACTTGATTGATACTACCGCGCGTTTCATTATTTTTACACGGTCCAGTGAATGGATCACATACATCAGATATCTTACATTAATGGCCAGTTTCATAATTTTTCACTGGTTCGATGGAATGGATGATATACATCAGATCACATAGATTAATGGCAACTGCACAACATCGGTGAAAATTTATAGAATGGATCATTTACAAGGGTAGTATGTCAATACTGAAATACATAATAAAATACATGTATTTTTGAGCCATTATCTTCTTAAGTGAAGAAAATAGCATGGATAGAGGTGTGCGGAATTTGGGGGGGGGGGGGGGGGGGGATATTTCCAATTACACCTTTGCTTTTTGTAATGGCATTTCTTGAAATGATGAAAATTATAGTTGCATAGATCCAATTAACCTTTTATTAAAGGCTTACTGGAGGGTTGGATGAACATGGGAGTTGTGAATCTCGTCGAGGATGGTGAGGATTGAAGGTGGAGGCAAACAGAAGAGTGGTGTTCATCGCAGCAACCCCTGTGTCAAATCCACCACCAGAGGCGAGGAAGATAAATAGGCGTCGCCACCTCGACGACGGCTTGCCCGTAACCCGCGCACTCCCACAGGAGGGAGAGGCAAACGACCACACATGACTCCGTCTCCAGAACAAACATCGCAGGAGCCAACATTGTCGTTGAAGAAATTGAGAGAAAGCTTTCTTCACCGCCATAACCGGCCACCTCGTGAGGGGACGAAGTGACTCAAGCGAGAGACGAGGACAACAAACCAAACAGTCAGTGGTCTGCCACCATCGGAGTTGTCCCTAATGAGCAGGGACCCATTCATATATGAGAGCCATCCATATATCAGAGCAAGGAGAAAGGGAGAGAGAAGGAAGGAGAAACATGGCGCACGAGCTCGGGAGACTCTAGCAAAATGGAGGCACAAATTCACCATCGTTGGAGCTAAGGGCCACCTCTAACGGCATCGTCGGAGAGGCGGCGGTGCTAGGACTTTTGAGATTTTTGGCTGAAATTGGACGATTCTGATTCTTACTTAAAAATCCCGGTGCATTTGTTTCCTAACTAGCTCATATGTTACACATCTATCTAATTTGGCGCTAAAATGTCAAGCAGAAAATATTTACCTCAATGTGACAAAAGGAAGAAAAAGAAACATGTTGATGAGCTGGTAGAATCCCAAAGGGTAGCGATTGGCAAATATTATATACTAAACAATATTTCTATGGATTTTTTGCAATTTGCTAAATATAATGTTGAACAACAACCAACTGGCAATTTACATATCGACAGGGGTGATACTAGCTAATTTGAATCGGCATTAAAATTTAGGCGATTCGGAAATTTCAGAATGAAAGAACCAGCTTAGAGTTCAGCTACTTGTGGTTGTGTATGATGGTTATTCTACAACTGCAATACAATGAAATTTTAGTATTCATGGTCGACGAGGGCCCCAATTCGCCGTTATGCACCAGGCCGGCAGGGCCCCCAACATGTGTGCACCGGCCCTGATTATATGTGCTGTTTCGAGATCTCATGGGCCACTTGAATGAGAAGAGAGGCAGTCTGCTCGCGGCCGGATACGCCTGGCGGGCCGGAGGTCGCCCTTAGGTGAGCCTCGCTCCATATGGATGCAGCTGCAGTCTGAATGTCGCACAAACCAAGTGTTATGTTACCTGTCGGAAGGAAGCTTGCAGAAGATGGTCGAAGTTGCCTTGATGTTGACAATACTATTTGGATGACAACATCGAGAGCTCCCTTTACCCAATATTGCAAGCAGACACGTATGTGTGCTTGGATTGAGCTTTACTCCAAGATAGATCTTTGTGGGCTCGCCACATTCTGCAGGTCCCAATGTCATGTGGGTCATTTTACTCGTGTTGTACTAGTGCTTAAGTATGTTTCGATACCTTATATGTATCCACTTTGAATTTGGAAATAATGCCCGAGATGGAGCCATGCGTGTTGCATGCCAATTCGTGGTGCGGAAAAACAAGTCTCTGATATAGTGATATTCAGAGTTGTGTGTGCGAGCTAGGCCTCGTTGGCAATAAACTTCATCTGTGAACATGCATGCACACAACGGGAAAACGGAGGATATTTTCACCATTATGGCTTACGCCATAGCATCCGAATGACCTAAAATCCCTATCCCGAACTGTGAAGCTCAAGCTGTCAAGCATGATCAGCTAGTGAGCATGCATGTCACCCGCCAATTTTTTCTATTTTTACCGTTCACCGTCGTCCATACTCGATCCGTAGTAGATCTAGTACTGGATATGGTAGGTGACAAGAGACCAAAAGAATCGTGCATCATCATCGTCGTCTACACTCATCTCTCCCTTTCGCCTTTCCATAAAAGCCTATTATACTGTCCTTGAACGAGTCAACACAACGGGATATGAAGTGATGATTTATATGTGTCCGGCAGTCAACTCCGATGGCCACTGTGGTAGTCCGGCGTGCCGCCACCTGGACTTTCATTCGTAACAACCCGGTAATGAACTAATGATGTCGTACTAACATCGCTGCGCACTAACACAAAAGCGGCTTAGATTGGCCCCCCTATGTGACGAGTCCCCATTGGAAGCCACTCCTTTTTGCCTCACAGCTAATCCCTAGCTCGGCATCGATAGATCGAGCGAACAAAGCAGGAAAACGCGTATGTTTTCACCAACTCTGGCCAGTTCCGAGAGCTTTTAAACCCTCCTGAAACCGGCCCGTCTGGATTAACGTAGTCGAGCTAAGCTAGTCTACTGGTCTAAGTGCCAAATCTCCACTAATTGGCATCTGATTGCCGCTTAATATGCATTGCTGTTTTGGTCACTAGCTGTTAGCTAGCATGTTTGCCTTGCTACGCTTCTCGTGCAGCTCGATCCTGTGCATCCTTCTCAGTGCAATGTACGTAGTGGCAGCACGGGTGTGATTTGGTTGGTACTACTTGGTACGTTAATGGAGCAAGGAGGGGAGGGGATGACGATGGGGAGCATGTGCGGAAGGCGGCCGCGGGCAGAGACGCGCCACCCGGTGTACCGCGGCGTGCGGCTCCGGGCGGGGAAGTGGGTGTCGGAGATCCGGGAGCTGCGCAAGCCCGGCAGGATCTGGCTGGGCACGTACCCGACGCCCGAGATGGCCGCGGCCGCCTACGACGCCGCCGCATTGGCGCTGCGGGGCCCCGGGACGGCGCTCAACTTTCCGGACGCAGCCATGTTGCGCGCGGCACCGGCCACCATGTCTGCCGACGACGTCCGGGCCGCGGCGGCGGCCGCGGCCGCCGCGATGGCCAGCTCCTGGACGACGACGACTCATCGGATCAACCAATACTACCATGACGACGGTGGTCAGCTGCGTGGCCGCGGCGAGGAGGACCGGCGGCGTGACGACGTAATGGGCGTCGTGGACGAGGACGACGTTTTCGAGATGCCACGGCTGATGGTGAGCATGGCAGAGGGTCTCATGATCAGCCCACCGGTGCTCGCAACGGCTGCACAGGACGGGGGTATGCCGTCGTATTACACGGAGGTTGAGAATGACGACGCCGTGAGCTTGTGGGATCACTCTTGATCGATCACGTAATGGAGATAGTGGAGGAGGGTGTGTGACCAAGATCGATGGGGACGCCATGACCTGGTGCTGGAGATGTGGGATCGCCGGTGATGTGGAGGGAGGAATATGTGTTGGCGAAACGTATGTACGTTCTGTGATGCGCCCTGTACGTACGTAGCATGGACGTGAAATGGACGATGGAGACAGACAAATACAAGTATAGTGTCATTTTTTTTTTTGCCAGATAGTGTCATTTTCTTCTTGAAATCATTTGTGTGAGACAGTGAGTGCAGGCGTTTATTTTGTTAAAACGAAGCAATCATACAAATTTCGGACGGTTCGAATAAGAAACCAACTCATTCCTGATGCTTTTCCCGCGCCCGCACCTCCAGCACATCTCTCTGACCAACACACGTCTTGGTCGATCATCAGCTCGTTACCCTCCAATTCTTTTTCTTCTTCTTTTTTTTGCAGGAAAGAGAACTTCTTTGATCAGTTCATTTCGGTAAATCTAACTTTTTTACCAACTTCAGCAGAAATGATCTTTCCAAAGGAGTTTAACCAAATCCGAGCCTTTTAGCAAACCCCAAACATTCCGACTTATTCTTTTTAGGACAGGTCATGGAAAGACGTATCAGTTTCAAAGAAAGTGAGGACGAGGGCCAAGTTACATCGCGGTCGCCACAGCCGTCGAGCTCGCAACCACCAAAGGAAAAGAAAAACGACACAACTCGTCAAACCTCCACCTATCTACCAGCTGGGACAGTCCGCCTCTATACAAACCAGCTGCGCACCACTGTTGAGCCTCTTCTACAATGCTCCCAACGACCGTAGCCGAGGAGGGGACAGCTCCTTCGAACACGACATCATTCCGATGCTTCCACACACTGACGTTTTGGGCGGAAGGGGCAAACGCTATGGACCATAGCTTTAGGGTAATCGGAAACATCATGACGTTCGCACCTCCTCGTCGTTTGGTTCAATGACCATGGTGTTTGTCGTTGGGCTAACTGTAGTCTGATCGCGATGAATTTTCGAAAAGATCACCTCTCTTTCTAGAATGGTCACATCATCACTTCTTTATGAAAGTTGATTTTCTCCGCATAGGGGAACGCCTCGCATCTGTTTAAGAGGACCTACTGTTGAGTGGACTTGTACATAGTTAGAAGTGTGTGGAGGGACTGTTATATAAATGTAACAAATAATTAGGGATATTAAAACTGAGCCAAAGAGTAGGCCTCTCACGCATCTCTGACGACCTGAACGTTCTCAGTCATCAGATAGCACTCCACTACCTTTTTTTTTTTAACGAAGGCAAAAAGACTTGTCTTATTGATTAAATAAGAAGGAGTTTTACAGCACTTTTACAACCCCAGCCGAACGAATAAGAGACGCTCGAACGACAAACCCGGCGTAGCGAGGAAAACAACCCTCGCACACACACACATACGAAAACTACTCTCCGGGAATAATGGAACCCAAGTGTTTAGCTCCCGCAGCGCTTCACAATGCCGCCTCCATTTTGATCCGCTCAAAGATCACCGTTGGCATGGTAGAAACGTGGCGGAAGACGCGCGCATTTCTCTCATTCCAAACCTCCCAACAAACGATCACAATGAGAGAAGCCAAGGATTTACGCCGGGTGCCGTTGGTGTAGATGACGGATTCCCACCAAGCGTGCATGGAGTCGAAAGAGTGCCACTGGCTAGTGTTGCATGTGGAGAGCCCGAGCCAAGTGATCACCATGTTCCAAACTTTCCCGACTAGATTTTCTGAAACAAAAAGACAACAGAAAACATGAACTGGCACTGGGCATCTTGTTAATAGGTTAGTTCCAGAAAATATGCCAAAATGATATAAAACATTATAAAAACATGTGGCAATGATATATAACTTGCATGGAACAACCAAAAATTATAGATACGTTGGAGACGTATCATCATCCCCAAGCTTAATTCCTGCTCGTCCTCGAGTAGGTAAATGATAACAAAATAATTTTTGATAGTGACGTGCTACTAAACACAACCTTGATCAAATAATAATGTAAAGCACATGAACTGAAATGAAGTGATCCAAGACAATTGTCTATAGTTGACATAAAGTAAACAATGATTAACCATGTGTAACATCTAAGAATGAATTTTCATGAATAGTACTTGAGAGACTTGAAAATTATAAAACTCGTCATGCTTGATAGCTCGCAAAGCAACATTCTTTCGTCAAAGGTGTTTAACCAACACAAAGGAATATTTAAGTTTTCAGAAAAAGCTTCAACTTGTAAAATATTTATCACATGATAATGGCAACACAAAGATTTCATGGTTAAACGTAAAGATAAAATGTAGTAAACTTGTACCAAAATTGATACTATGTGTTTGCTTGAGAGATAAAGATTGGAAAGAAAAATTGACTCAACATAAAAGTAAAAGAAAAGCCCTTCGCCGAGGGAAGTAGAGATTAGTCGTGTGCTAGAGCTTTTTAGTTTTTGAAAACATATAGAGACATAAAAATAGATTTTTGAGAGGTGTTTGTCCTCGTCAACATATAGCTGACTTAACATCTTCCATACCAAATAAGTTTTAAGAGCGGTTCCGAGATATCATACTTTATATATATATATATATATATTTATTTTTTGACACTCCTCTCCACCTTTGGTTACACAAGCCATGGCTAACCGAATTCTCGGGTGCCTTCCATCGATCACATATCCATGGAGGAGTGTCTATGTTTTTAGTTCTCATATTGGACTAACCAGCAATGTGCAATTTGTTGACGAGCAGATGAAGCATGCAAGTCAAAATAAACATTATTTGGCATGAAAGATGATAAACCCAACTACTACGTCCTCATGACCTAAAAACAGTGGCACAAAACAGGAGTATTAACATTTTGAATTTTTTAAAGGTAGCACACGAAAAATTTACTTGGAGTGGCAAGAAAATATCACATGTAGGTAGGTATGGTGGACACAAATGGCAAGGATATTTGGCTCAAGGATTTGGATGCACGAGAAGCATTCCCTCAGTATAGAGTTTTTGGCTTAGCAAGGTGTGAAGCAAACACATATCATCAATCCAATACACGAATGACGACAAGATATACATTAAGCATAACCATTAGACCCCATACCGTCTTCCTTGTTAACCAAACATGCCTGTAATGCTACATGTTGTGTTTGCTAGGATCCGATGAATTGTGAAGTTATGATCAAGTTTGTTCATCTATCTATATTATGTTTTATCTATGTTCCTGCATGCTCTCCGTTGTTAGTAGATGCTTTGGCCAAGTAGATGCTAATGACTTCGAGAGGGGTATTTATGCTAGATAGTGGGTTCATGCCTCTAGAAGCCTGGGCTTGATAGACAGAAACAACTAAGGTTGTAGATGTGCTGTTGCCACTAGGGATAAAATAACCAATGCTTAGCTTAAGGGTACTGCTGTTAAGTCTAATGCGTTTGTTTACATTGCACACTTTGCTTAATGCTATAATCTGTTGCTTGCAACTCAATACTCATGGGAGACCCGGAAGCTATCTTGTGAGTGGATTATGAGTCATAGATGCAGCTAGTAAGCGGTCTATGTATATTGTTGTAATGCCCAATAGATATAACAATGAACATGTGCTGGTCATATATTGCATTGTCATGCGTTTGCAATTTGTCAATTGCCCAGCTGTAATTCGTTCACCCAACATGTATGTTTATTTGTCTTATGGAGAGACACCACTAGTGAACTGTGGACCCCGGTCCTTTATTCCACACTGATACAAACACCGTTTTCACCATGCTCTACGCTGCTACTTTTGTGTTCATCATCATATTCTACACCATACGTTTAATCCTTTGTATTCAGCAAGACGGGGAGATTGACAACCTTCCTGTTTCGTTGGGGCAAAGTACTTTGATTGTGTGTGTGCAGGTCCACGTCAGTGATCGGGTAACGGCGCCGCTGACACCTTTCTGAAGCTCTTCCAATTCCTACTGGATCTGACAATCTTGGTTTTGTAATCAAGGGAAACTTTGCTGCTGACTACATCATACCTTCCTCTTGGGGTTTCTCAGCGAACGTGCGTTCCACGTCATCAAGCAACTTTTTCTGGCGCCGTTGCCGGGGAATTTGAGGCTACAGCAAGGGGAGTTACACGTCACCATTCTCTTTACTTTGTTTTTGTCTTGCTTATTTTATTTTTTATTTTATCTTGTTTGCTTTTAAAATCGAAAAACAAAAAAAAAATAGTTCTAGTTTTATTTCCTGTTTTTACTCTAGTCAAAATGAGTTCTCTTGAAAATACCAAGTCGTGTGACTTCACTAGCACAAACAATAATGACTTTATTTGCACACCTATTGCTCCACCTGCTTCCAAAGCAGAGTCCTATGAAATTAAACCTGCTTTACTAAATCTTGTTACGAGGGAGCAATTTTCTGGTGTTAGCACGGATGATGCTGCCTCTCACCTTAATAACTTTGTCGAATTATGTGATAGGCAGAAGTACAAAGAGATAGAAGGTGACATTATTAAACTGAAACTATTCCCTTTCTCTTTAAGAGGAAAAGCTAAAGAATGGTTATTATCCTTGCCTAGGAATATTATTGATTCATGGACTAAATGTAAAAATGCTTTCATAGCAAAATACTACCCTCCTGCTAAAATTATATCATTGAGAAGTGGCATTATGAATTTTAAGCAATATGATAATGAGCATGTTGCCCAAGCTTGGGAAAGGATGAAAAACTTGGTTAAAAACTGTCCCCCACATGGACTGACTTCTTGGATGATTATTCAAACCTTCTATGCAGGATTAAACTTTTCTTCAAGGAATTTGCTGGATTCGGCCGCTGGAGGGACCTTCATGTCCATCACTTTGGGTTCAGCAACAAAACTCCTAGATGAGATGATGGTAAATTATTCCCAATGGCATACTGAAAGGGCACCAACAGGTAAAAAGGTAAACTCTGTTGAAGAAATTTATTCATTGAATGATAAGGTTGATGCTATTATGTCCATGCTTTCTGGTTATCAAGTGCCTGTTGATCCAAACAATGTTCGCTTGGCTTCATTGGTTGCTCAAGAAGAGCATGTTGATGTGAACTTCATTAAAAACAACAATTTCAACAACAATGCTTATAGGAACAATTTTGGTAATAACAATATAAGCCCTATCCTTCCAATAGTGGCAATGCTTATGGTAATGCTTATGGTAATTCCTACAATAGTAATAAGAATGTGCCCTCTGATCTTGAGGTTATGCTTAAAGATTTCATTGGTTCACAAAAAGCTTTTAACAAAACTGTTGAGGAAAAATTCGAAAATATAGATAACCTTGCTTCTAAAGTTGATAACCTTGCTCTTGATGTTGAATTTTTGAAAATAAAGGTTATGCCTCATGATGTTAAAGAAAGTAAGCCTCTTAATGCTATACAAATTAAGACTGATAATAATATTAAGATGCTAGCCAAGTTGCATGCTAGATGGGAAAGAGAGGAAAAAGAGGCTGAAACTGCTGAAAAGTGTAGGAATGCTAATGTTGCCACTATTTTCACCAATGAAGACGTTAAAACTTTGAGCACTAGTGAATTACCTACAGGTCCTTGTCGGAGACTAGTCCCAGGAACTGGGGTGTCTCTCAAATGCCAGGAATCGAGTAAGGGGCTGAACACAACATCAAACAAATCCTCAACAACCTCGGCGACGGTGCTCGTCGAGCTCGGTGAGGAACATCATGACAGAGAAAGAACACGAGCCGCTACCCAGGTTCAGGCCCACCGTGAGGTGTAAAGACCCTACGTCCTGCTAAGATGTATTGCACTGCTTGGAGAGGTTCACAGTACAAGGTGCTTGCGAGGGCACAGTTATGGCTATGGTGGACAATGGTGGAATCAGCTCCGTCTTCTTCCTCAGACGTAGCTGCTTGAGTGTGGAATGAGCTGAGTGAGTTCGAATCCCCTCCTTGGTCGTACGCTGCCTCCTTATATACTGCCTCGGTCCTCTTCCCCGTAAACTATAGGCGGGAAGGGAAATCCACATGGTGGCAAAGGTGGCACATCGCACGGCGTCGGGGGTGTCCATGGACGCGGTCCATGGCAGAGAGCATGTCGTCTTGGCAGAAAAAGCCACCGCCCATCCAAGACGGTGGGCTGGCGCTGCAGAGTCTGGTGGCGTGCCCCACGGTGACGTCGCGCTTGGAGCGTAGCGGCGGCCGGTCGCTTTATCACCAAAATGGCAATCCTTGGAGTCCGCTTTGCTTGCCCCAGCTTTGTTGACTGCTTTATACACGAGGATGGCAACTGCGGCGTCGTCGTCATCGCGCGCAGGCGTGCGCGTCACTCTGCGGCGGGCGCAGAGCCCATATGCGATCTGCAGCAGGTGCAGGAGCTTGCTTCCACCTGAAGAAACCCCGCGAGGGCCTGGAGCCTCGCCGAGGTTCTGTAGTACTTGACGCCTCGCGAGGGTGGCCTCGCGAGGGTGGCGCGGAGACGCGCCAGGACTTGGTGGTTTTCTGGAAAGGGGAGGCCCTCCCGAAGGAAAAGGTCCTCTCGAGGCCCCTTAGGCCGAGCGTCTGGTCCTTAGCAGAAATGCTCAGCCGAGTGAAGAAATCCTCGCGAGGGGAAAAGTCCCTCGCGAGGCTCGCCAGGCTGAACGCCTGGTCCTTAGTAGAATTTCCCGCGGAGCGTCGAGGGTTGTCGCAGGCCGGCCCATGGTACCCTGCTTTCCACTGGGCCGACAGTAGCCCCCGGGCCCGCGATGGGCACGCTGGAGTTTCTCAGACGGAGGCGAATCGTCGTGGGCGCAAAGAAGCCTGCTTAGCCCGAGATGTGGAGAGCTGTGGCCGAACACGATCCCACGATCTCCTCTGAAGTAACGGGCGTAGTGGTGGGACCCACCACGTCCTGGTAACGGCTCGATGAGCCGATAAAAGGGCGGAGAGCTCGGCGCAGGCGGCCATTACTCCATTCGTTCCCCTTTCGCTTCCTTCTTCCCAGCGCTCAATCCTCATGCTTCTCCTCAGCGATTATCGTGGCAATGGCGCCCAAGAAGGCTACTGCTTCCAAGAAGGGCAAGGCGGTGTAGGAAAGTGAGCCTGCAGCGATGCGGCAGGACGG
Source organism: Poa pratensis (assembly GCA_947311845.1). Lineage (NCBI taxonomy): Eukaryota > Viridiplantae > Streptophyta > Magnoliopsida > Poales > Poaceae > Poa > Poa pratensis. The sequence continues at coordinate 41,360,883 of CAMZMU010000037.1, read as the reverse complement.
CGACCTCGAGCCGGCTCTAACCGGCTTCCGCTTCAAGGAGGCGCAGCTGGACAAGGTGCGTCACATGGCGGCCTCGGAGACCAACGAGCACGGCGCTACGGTGCTCAAGCCGGCGGACAACGCTGGCGGCGGCCTCTACCCCATCTTCAAGCACACCCTCTACGCCGGGCTCATGCCTCCCTTCTCCGACTTCTTCCTGGCGATTCTAGAGCGCTACCAGATCCAGATTCTTCACCTCCACTGTAACACCCCGAATTTCACTAACCGGTTTTCCTGAAAAAGGGGTGAACTAAAAATTTGCGAAAACCTTTTAACTTGGATTTCTCTGGGTTTTATCAAAACTCATTTGAACTTCTGGCGGTTGATGTCAAAATCATGTACCTCTCTTTGTCCCAACACCGGGAGTATTCTCTGAATATTTCTGATCACCTTTGATCCCGTTCATTAGGGTTTTCTTTATAAAACCTTAATGCCTTTTCTATAGAAAACAAAAACCGATATCTCGCCTCTCCAAAGAAACTCTCCTTTATCTTGCTTGGAAAATTCCGCCAAAATCCCAGAGACACCTATCCTCGGGTATGTCCCATATATGCATGAACATCGCCATGACCTATGCAACTTTTCAGATTGAAGAAATTACCAAATCTGCCACTACCGGGTCATTTAATCCAAAACCCTACTTCCACTCCACCATAAATCTTGACCACCTGAGGAAGTGTTTCATATCCCATTATAAGCCACCCCAAGAAATTTGGGATCATTTGGATCAACTTTTTCTTGTAGGAAACCCATCGAACACCTTCTGCCCTTTTCGAAACCCGAAAATGTTTACACATGAAACCTTCTCCAAATTGAGTGAAACTGGACCACATTGCTCACATACCAGTAGAACATCACCAGTAAAAATCCTAGCTCCATTGGGATAGTGGAAGCCCATTTTCATTTCATCGAACACCTTGAGGGCAGTTGAATTTTTTAAAACTTTACTTTGGAATTTTGCTCCTATTTGATGTTTGGCTTGCTAGATGACGTGTGAAGTGTTAGTGTAACCTTGTGACGCGACCCGTTTCCTTTTTGGTGCCCTGAATCGCCGGGAACGCGACGATGCCGACCATGTCGCGCTCTGGACATGCCGGTGTCGGCATGAGCCAAACCCAAACCCCAGCCCCTGCCCTTATCCCTTGCTGCAGTGCCCCCACGTGCGCCGCTGTACATCCAGCACGGCAGCCCTATCCCTCTCCCCCTCCTTATCCCTCCCTGTGGCCGAGAACGTAAGCCATGACCTCAAAACTCCATTAATGGCCGCCACTGCTGCGACCTAAATCTCCCCCTCCCCGGCTATATTAGGCAGCCCAGACCCTCCTCTAGAACTCACACCTCTCCCTCTCCTCCCCGGAGCCTTCCCAGCTTCTTTCCAGTAGCGAAACCCTGGCCGAGCTACGAGTTTTGGCCGGGACCACCGAAGCTTGGTCAAGCTCGAACTCGAGCCCCTCCAGCCTCCCCGCGCCCTAGCCCCTCCCCCTGGCCGCGGTACGCCGCCGCCGTCCTTTCCCCGCCCTCTGTTCGTCCTGGGAGCGATGGTGGCGCGAGAATCGAAAAAGGCCTCCATGGCCGAGCTCGGTGAAGCTCGGGCCGCCACCCTCCCGTGGCTCCCCGGCTCCCCAGACCGTCCCCTGGACGCGGCGCAGCGGCGCGGTTCCTTTCCTGCCACCGGCGCATGGCGGAGCGGTGCGGAGCACCGGCAACCGGCGCCACCGGAGCCCCTGCTCGCGCGGCCGTGCTCGACAGGAGCTAGAAGACGACCCCTTCGATCCGTTTTTCTTTTTTTTCCGTTTGACTTGCTCCCCGAACCGTTTCCCTGGCCCACCGCGGCCCAGCCTGCCAGCAGCCCGCGGCCTGCCAGCGGCCTGCCCTGCGCTGGCGCTGGCGCAGCGCGCGCGGCGCGCGACGGCCCCTTTGTGGCCCAGTTCGCGCGGCCGACGCGGCCCGTGCTGTTTTTTTTCCGCGGAACTGCTTTTCTTTTTCCGGTAAGACAAACTTCAAACGTCAATATCTTTTGAACCGTAGCTCCGATGGTAGTGATTCAGATTTCTAAATTCCTATATTTGCGAGTTCTGTCAAATGGTATGGATTTCACATTTTTCCAGTAAATATTCCGGGTGGCGCATTTTGTGTGTAATACCACCCCGTCGACGCGGTATAGGGCTACCGGTGCCCGATTTCACGACGTCTTCACTTCACCGACGAACCAGACCACAACCACATGACCCCGAGGCAAGCTAACCACTTGCTATGAGCTCCTGCCTAGTCTATCTTGTTATGTTTTGCTTGCAAGTCAATGTTGATGATTGTTGATATGATTTCATGTGTATGCTTACATGCCATGTTTAATTTCCGAGCATAGATAGCGATGCCTTGTTGCATTTTAAGTTGTCACATTACTATATAATTGCTTATCTGTGCCTCACCCCCATTCCCGAGGCGATGGGCTGGAGGAACCGCCATAGTCAAAGGAATGGGGTATATTACAACTGTGCGCCTCGCACTTGCGTGGCTCTGTTTGCTTCTTCTTCTTCTTCGCCGAGGTGAGGAGCGGACGAATGTCGTCTTATGATCCTCGGAGTTGGGGGCATTTGCCAAAAGAGTTATTTGCTTCTTCTCCCTCCGTCAAACGTGGTTGGCATATGCCCACCTGGACTGCGACGCTTGGGACATTTGCTTTCCATTTGGTTCTTTTGCCAAGATTGCTGACACCACGTCGGGTTAATCCTTGAGTGGAATGGATGCTTTCTTTCTTATGAGTGCTTTTTGGTTCATTTTGGAGACTACATGCCCTACCAACTTTGGTAGTTGATCTGGATGGCGCTGGTCGGAGGTATCTCTGCCACAGTCACCCGATCGACACCAACAAACTGTGCTAACTTTTGTATTGATCTGCGATGGCGCTGGTCGGAGGTATCTCTGCCACAGTCACTCGGTCAATACAAACAAACTATTGCTTGAATTATTACGTTGCTAATGGCTGGTTGTTTGATGATATTATATTGATATTATGGTTGTTGTGCTGGACTAATCCTTTGTTGTTTGGACTTGTCCTGATGGAATTTGATTAAATGAAACACCCCTCCAAGCATCGATAGTGTTAGTCCATAGTGCCACAAATCTGAACATTGATAGCACTGCCACTATCACTCATATGGGCGGGCCTTGGCCTACGTAACCTATTGAGCCTCCTTTGATGCTACCATTTTGGCAAGACTAGTCGGTTACCTTTGTGGTCGGGGCTAGTTTTGTGAAGGTTCCGGAGCTAGGTGTCGCTCATCTGTTCGGGCGTGCCGGATTCACTTCGTCATAAGACATAGAGTTCTGTCGGTAGCTATACAGGGAGTGTCTTGGTAGCGTGAACGGTCAGGTGAGTGTATCTTGCTGAGTTCGTCTTAAGGATGATATCCTAAAGTACCGGCTGAGTGTGGTGCACTTAGATGGGTGGTATCTGCAACCTCTCGAGGGTGTCAAATCTGGATGTCTAGCCTCGTTCCAAGGTTATGGAACAATAGTTCAGTGTCGGTCACACTATTGTCTTTGTCGAGTCCAGAGGTTAAACATAAGTTCGGTTTGAAAGAAAGATGAACAACCTGATTTCATTAAATGAACAATAAGATGATGCAGGGAATGTTACTTGAGCTGTGGATGGTTACCGTGTTTAGGGTGACGGTGTGATCGTTGGGAGCCTAGAGTTAGGCCTGAGCCAACATCAACCATGCATGCCCAACGTGGAAAAAATAAGGCCAGAGGCCTAGGAGAGTTGAAAAAAGAGATAAGGCCAGTGGGCCCAGCAGGGATGATAAAAATTGTTATGTTACTTGGTACCAAATGGTACACCCGTTTACTCGTCACAGGTAAGCCCTTTGTATGATTGCCGGTGCACGATCCAACCCCACCTAGCTTGGACTCTGTACTGGTGATACCCCCGTTGCTTGCTTATGACACGTTTGGTTGTCAATGCCATGCTACTTTTAGGTCATGTATCTAGAGTACACTTGACATGTTGTAGGAGTTATTTCCAATGTATATCTTGTTGCATGATTGTTGGATTGTTTGTAGTGAGTGGCGATTCTTGCTGAGTGCATACAAATGTACTCACGGGCCTTTTGTTTGTGGCCAGATATTGGCGAGGATTCATCTTCTAACTTAGCAAGGATATGGAGCAAGAGCGTGCTAGGACCAGTAGCCCAGCCAGATGCCTGTGGAGTGGAGCCGCTCCAAGCCGTTGCCTTAGTCGTCTTCCGCTGCCAGTTAAACTCTGTCATGAGCCATGATTGGCAAGATATTTTGTAATGCCTCGATGGCCTTGTAAACCTTGTGTAGCACTTTGTGCCTGGTTGTGTAATGATTTCCGCTATGTTGCATTGTCGTAACGTGCGGCCAGATATCCTGGGCTGACGCATGGGGCGGCCGCCTCTCTGGAAATATGTGCCAGAGCGGGATGCCACAGAGCATGGTATCAGAGCACCAGGCAGGCTGTAGACTGCCCTAGCATGGAAAGCCCAACCATACTTGCGCCCGACAAAGAGCCCGATGGATTTAACCCATCTTTGTCTAACCAGCATGGCTATTGTCAGACAACGGTGTGGTGCAGTAGATTCTTGTCTCAATCTTCCACCATAAGGCTCGCCGGTTTCTTCCATGAGAAGTAATCGACGTCACCTAGTAGATAAGACCCAAATCCCAGCTGCATAGATATCCTCACCTTTCTTGCTAACCATGGTACATCTTTCTCTCTATAGTTGGTTTCCAAGTGAAACTTTTAGGAAGTTCCCTCTTTCCCCATAACCTGAGGTTAGTATGAGTGGCGGTTTTGTGCCTATGTTACTTAAGCTGGGAAATTTTGCGATTTTATTTGCTTCTTCATGATTCGATTCTTTTGTTTTTCCAAAAATTTGCCGAGTTTTGTTTTCCGCCTTGTGTTAATTCCGCAGGAGTTCTACCCAAAGATTGTGTCAGCTCTCAGTAATCCAAACCCGACAGGAGGAAGAACAGCTCAACAGTCTGCAGAAATAAGGACCCCAGCACCCAGTCAGTCAGAACAAAGCAAAGTCAGTATTGATGAGCCCGAGTCTTTCCCAAAATATACTCAACGATAGTCTATCAACGTCAATCTGTATACTTTGAGGACACCAACAACAACCTGGAGATCTGGTATGGTATATGTGAATTTACATTATGTCTTTTCACTTATTTGGTGCACACACGTATTAGCTGGACGCCAGGAATGAGGTTTGCAAATATGGAAATATTCTTGGTTGCCTGGATTACGATGACACTCATATGCATCAAACTAGTGGGAATATATAATGTCCAATCCAGCTTGTTCTGTTCAAACAAAGCAAGCGTCTGTCAGGTCAAAGATTTCGCAACAAGTATAGAATATTTCTCCCCAACAAGCGGCCCTCGTGTTGGAAGAAATACTACACCCGTGTATGAGATTTATCATCAGGCACCGTTCTTTTGAAACCGATACACCCGAGAATCAGCAATATCCGCGCCACGAGAAGTGAAGCTCAAGTATTTTCCAAGATGGACTCAAATATAAAGTGAGGTACGCCTCGACGACAGTCGGACATCAACTCGCACCACCGGCATGATATGCCAGAATTTTAGCGATGCATTTTTGGAATCACCAATATTCCCGCAACCGTCAGGACTATGGAAAAAATAGTTGTGCTCTAGTATTTGGATCAGCGTGGGAGTGCCATCATGGTTATCATGCCCACATGCTCCCAATGAAGCAGGTAATCTCTCCTTCCACTCGGCTATGCAATGGGAGTCACGCCTCCATCAAGATTTCAGCAAGTACAACCCGTACAAGTATGTCGATATGAAGCTGAGTATTTTCAAGGCACTGCTGATCCGGAAATAAAGCTGCGCGACCATCGAAATTTCAGCATGTGCGTACATGAACGCGGCACCTCGAGCGCCCCAGAAAAGTCACTCAGTCTTCTCAGAATAATTTCAGAAGTTTGGTCCAGTATTGATACATCAACTTTTGGCTCACCCTGGAGCTGAACCAGCGCCACAAAATTCAAATGATGTGGATATAAGTTGAGCCCGAGCGTCAAAGGAATACTAGGAAGGGCACGGTTATGCAACGAGAAAAATTTCTCGGATGATCATGTTACACGTTGGAACAACTACTCAGCTTGCGTAACAGTCAGAATCAACAAAAGGAAATAGATTGCCTATGCGTATGCGAGTCAAGAAATTCTCCCGCTACCAGCGTGGTTACAGGCATACTGTCACAGACCACTCAGATTTCGCCAGTTATGTCGAGTAGAGGCTAGCAGAAATAAACGGACAAGAAGACCTCATCTCCATCAACCGTCTTGGTGAAGATATTGAAGTCTATGGGTCTGTCCCATCGCTACAAACCTCTCGCAGACGCAAGGGGAATAAGGCAATATGGAAATAAGTGTCCAAAATCTCAGCTCTAAAATCAGAAATAAGAGTTCACATACTTGGTGGTTTCAACAAACATTGATGGAAGCGGCGCCATCAGTACATCACTCCTAGCTCATGAAATCTTCATTTCTCTCGCCCCGAGGAAACACAAATGTGCCAAGATGGCAGTACACAAATTGTGGTGACAGCAAAACAAGGTCAGCTTGCCATCAGAAAAATTGTCAGCCGTGCCGTCAAAACTCCAAGCATCCGTGAGATTCATTCAACTTCTCAAAATTCCTAATACGGATATCAAGTGGCTAAAGTCAGATATGTGGAAAGGTTATCAACGTCAGAAGATGCCTAGGTGATGAGAAAACCTCGCGATAAGATTTCTACCTTTCAGACCGGACAAGACCCACGTTCCATAAAGATTGAGTCCCTAAATCTTTCATGCAAATGATGGTAAGATGGACCGGTACAGCCAAGGGTCAAAGTACATACATGGTACAGCTGGCACATGAATCCCATCACGACCACAATGGTCAACCGGGAGTTATGTGATGCATGGCTGAACAACAACGAAGGATTTCCACTTGACCCCAACTTGAGAACCGCACTGTTGTCAGTACAAAATTAAGACCAGAGACAAGAGCCTGTCAGATGATGATTTCAGTTACTCAAGCCCAATAAAAAGTACGCTTACGACATTGAAGTCAAGGTTAAAGACCCTATCAAGACAGATGAGAAGATCAAGAGAAAACGGACAAGGAATAAGGTTGACCAACAGGTCAATCTAAAGGTATGTCACTAACCTTGGAAATCGTGAGGACGCGATTCTTTTAAGGGGGGTAGGTCTGTAACACCCCGAATTTCACTAACCGGTTTTCCTGAAAAAGGGGTGAACTAAAAATTTGCGAAAACCTTTTAACTTGGATTTCTCTGGGTTTTATCAAAACTCATTTGAACTTCTGGTGGTTGATGTCGAAATCATGTACCTCTATTTGTCCCAACCCCGGGAGTATTCTCTGAATATTTCTGATTACCTTTGACCCCGTTCATTAGGGTTTTCTTTATAAAACCTTAATGCCTTTTCTATTGAAAACAAAAACCGATATCTCGCCTCTCCAAAGAAACACTCCTTTATCTTGCTTGGAAAATTCCGCCAAAAATCCCAGAGACACCTATCCTCGGGTATGTCCCATGTAATATCCCAAAATTATTAATCAGTATTATTATTCCAAAAATGTGAGCCAACAAAAACTTTTGTTGAAATTATGTGTTGATTGTACCTTGTTACTTGTGATAATTGTTTCGTGCTAATTGTGTGTTGCTTGCTCTAAATAAAAACATGAAGAAAAGAAGAGAAATAAAATAAAAGCAAAGCAAGAAAATTAATGTGACAAGTGTCACACAAAATTCTCCAAGTAAAGAAATTATTTTCTTTCAAAATAATTTTAGTAAAGTGATGACCTATCACTCCTATTATATTCCTACTCAATTTCCCTCTCAAATACTAATTCCAAAAAAATTCAAAATAGAAATTCTATTTTCATTCTTTATCTTATTCAAAACACAAATTGTGCTAGGATGCAGTGGCCAAATAAATTCCATCATCATACCATAAATCTTGGACAACATATGTGAAGCAATTTATCAAATAAAATTAAAGAAATTCGAATTAAAAATTCAGTGAGGCATTGTGTCGAACACCCTGTGGACAGGAACGAAGTTCTTCCCCAAATCGATGAACACCGAGATCAATCGATCGATTTCGGAGTTGTTCGTCGATTCCTTGCACCACTCCACTCCTTTCCACCCCGCTGATCTTCGCGATGCACCGGAGCATCACGGGAGCCACCCAGTTCGTCGCATTGTTCGCCGCCGCCCAGGGGACAGCAGCTGGCGCGCCCGCGCCATGGTCGCCACCGTGGCAGGGGAGGTGTCGATGCCGTGGAGGCCGAGCACCGTGCCCCCCTCTCCCCCTTGCTCCTCTGCGCCGGAGAAACGCCGAACCACCGACCCATTACTGCCCTTGCTCGCGCCCTCGCTCGCCGTGCACCGCCCGAGCAAGCTCAGGCCAGTCCCCACGTCGAGGAAGCGCAGCTCGTCGACACGCGCTTCCTTCTGCACCCAGGCCCCCCAGCACCGTAGCAACACCGTAGCCGCCCCCTACGGCGAGCTATCGCGCCCCTGGAACCCCTCCCCTGCACCATGTTGAAAGGACATATTTTATGTCCCCTATGTTTTGTGTGTTAGGCAACAACACTAGGAATTATTTAATATGATGTTAAGTGGTGCAGGAATGAAATGATACAATTACACTTTGCATCGAAACACTTGACAAGAAAAAGAAGCTTGCATTTGCCTGTCCAGTCCGGAGTCTCCGGTCTCTGTGGCCGGAGTCTCCGGCAAGTCATTTTCTGGAGCAAAAGCTCCACTGGGCGGCAGCTGCGGGATGTGGTGCGGAGTTACCCCGGAGTAACACCGGAGTTTCCGCACCGGCCGGAGTTTCCGGTCCCGCGGTCCGGAGACTCCGCCCCGACCAGTGGTTTGAATCGAAGACTTTCCCTGGACGGCGCGTGCGGTATAGGGTCCGGAGTTGCCCCGGAGTAGGCCCGGAGATTCCGGCTGTCCGGAGTTTCCGGCCTCCCAGTCCGGAGTTTCCGGCCTGCAGAGAAGAAGAGCATCGCGACGGCTGCTGCGGTATCTGGTCCGGAGTGGGGCCGGAGTTTCCGGCCCAGGCCGGAGTTTCCGGTCTCCAGGTCCGGAGACTCCGGACTTAGTGGACAGAAAAACGGCTAGTTTTCTGGAGGGGTATAAATACCCCTCCACCTACCTCCAGCTCGAGCTCGCCCAGATCTGAAGTACACCATTGTTGCAAGCTCAAGAATCATTAGATCTCCCAATCCCTCCACCCAAACTTGTTGATCTTTGGGGATTGAAGGAGAAGGCCCGGATCTACATCTTCACCAAGCAGTTCTTCATTTCCCCTCATTCACTTGAGGGATTTGAGCCTAGGGTTTCCACTAGGAAAACCTAGGCATCTTGTTGTTCTCACTTGCTTGTTACTTTTGTGTAGCAGGTGTTGTGGTGATTGAGAGCCCCAATCCTTTTGTGGGTTGAGCCTCAAGTTGTTGTAAGGGCTCCGGATTCCGCCTTGAAGGATTCCGATAAAGAAAGGTGGACCGAGCTTTTGTGCGAGGTTCATCGGAGAATAGGGTGAGGCCATTTGTGGCGTCTTGAGTTTGAAACTCACACCCCTCCAACGAGACGTACTCCCCTAAAAAGGAGGAACTCGGGAATACATCCTTGTCTCCGCGTGCTTTCTATCGGTTATTCCTTTCTAGTTATTTACTACTTGTATCTTATCTTGTTTAGACTTAACTTGTCATATAGGTAAATTCACCATAGTTGCATATCTAGAGAATTTACCTTTTAGTCAAGCCTTAATCGAAAAAGAATTAAAAATTGGAGTAGCACCTATTCACCCCCCCCCCTCTAGGTGGCCATACGATCCTTTCAATTGGTATCAGAGCCTCGGCTCTTTATTCGGGCTTAACCGCCTAAGAGAAATATGGCCTTCGATGCCGATGGGAACCCTCTTGCTCTTCCGGCCACTTCGGTTTCCATGGAGGACTTCACTAACTTGAAGACCTCTATGGAAACCAAAATGGATGAGTTGCGTGAAATGATAGCAAAACTCTCGGAAGCAAAGGTAACCGCATCACCTCCTTCTCTGGAATTCCTCAAGTGGAGTTAAAGGAGAACGAGGATAAAGGGATCCGGGGGTGGACCAAAATAAAAATGAATCCCCATCTAAAACACTAATGGGAAGGAGAAAATGCTAGAGTTCCTTTTGCTACTCTCCCGACCTACCTATCCCTCATCCTCCTATACACTTAAGAGGAGCTCCACCTAGTCTTAATGCATCTCTTTTACCATTGGCAATCTTCTATGAAATCTCACTTGAAAAGTGGTTGCATAGGTCTTTGGAAGATCATTGTAGATGGATTCAACCGGTGGATGAAAATGATTTGACAAGGCGAGAAGAAGTTGAAGCTCAACTAAATTCCACCGCTCTTGATGTGATCCGTGTTGCGTGGGTGAGAAGAACATTCATCACATTGAAGATTGCACCACCGCCAAGGAAGCATGGAACACTCTCACGGAGGTGTTCGTTGGAAATGAGAGCATGAGGAGAAATAGATATGAAGCCATGAGCAATCAAATTGAAGGCTTCTACAAGAAAGATGATGAAACTCATGAGGAGATGTATCAAAGGCTCAAGGCTCTTGCTTCCGCATATAGAGACCTTGGTGCTAAACATGTGGATGATACTTACATCAAGAGGAAGTATGTGAATGCCCTCATGCCGTTTGAAGAGACCGACTTGAAGAGTCTCCAAGGAAAGCACAACTATGACACCTTGACCTCAAATGAAGTCATGCAAGAGATGCAATCTTACAAGGTCCAAGCCCAAATTGCTAGAGACTCTCGTGCCCGAGCTATTGGAATGGCCCAAAGCTCCTCACTTGCTTTGAAGGCCAAGGTGGTGGAACAAGATGAAGACCAAGATCATGAAGAGGGAAGTTACTTGCCACCCGATGAACTCATGAGTGCTCATAGAGATTATGTGGCTCTCATGGCAAAGACCTTTTGGAAGAATCCATCAAAGCTAAAGCTTATGTGGATCAAAAGCACAAATCAAGTGGTTACAAGGTGGGCAACCCAAAAATGAAGACTTGCTTCAATTGCCAAGATCAATTCCACTATGTTGCCAATGCCCTTATAAGAACCGTGAAGAACATGGAGGAAGACTCATTCTCAAGGAAGCTTCAAGTTCTTCTCCCACGAAGCCTTACTTCAAGAAGTTCATCTCCAACAAGAAGCTACCTTCCAAAGTGTTGGTGGTACAAGAAGAATATATGTCCGGGGAGGAGAGTGATGAAGAAGAAACAACCACAAGTGGAGTGGCCGCTTTAGCCATTGCTTCATCGACAACCCCTTCTCTCTTTGAATCCCCCAATGATAATGTCACCACCAAACCGCTACGTGCCTCATGGCCAAGCTCTCCGAGGTACCACCTTCCCCTCCTTCTAAGACTATGAATGAAATGCATGAACTTATGAGTCTTAGAGTTAAGGAAGAAAATGTTGCTTTGGATTTCTTGATGACTAACTTGCAAGGTGAATGCAAGATTCGGCTTGAGATTCTTATGATCAATATAGCATGGCACAAGATCTCCTAGAAGAAAAGGGGAGACTTGAAAGAGAATATGCTAATGAGATCGCTTCCCTTACCATGGCTATTGAGGAAGAGCATGAGCTTCGAGTTTCTCTTGAGGAGAAGCTTGAGAATATTGATGAATCTCAAAATGAAACTCTTTCTAAAATCATTAAAGAACGTGACCATGCTATTGCTAAATACAAGTTTTAGAGAAACAAAAGGTCGTATTTGGTGTTGGTCATAATAGACTAGCCGAAGAGCTAGAGATGCTCACCAAGGCTCACAAGGCCTTGGAGAGTGAACACTCTACTCTCACAAGTCTTTTGAACAACTTCAAATACAATCTACTAAAATTGATGTACCTAGTTCCTCCACTTCTTCTTGTGATCATGCAAATGTCATTGAGGAAAATGCTAGGTTGAAGGATGAGCTTGCCAAGGCCTCTAGCCCTCAAGGTGAGAAACCTCTTTATGAGCTCTTGCAAGCGCAAAAGCTACACATAGGGAAGAGGGCCTTGGTTATGTTGCCAAGAAGAAAAAGAAGAACAAGAACAAGAAGAAGGCCAAGCCCGCACAAGCAAAAGAGACTACCATTGCGAGTGGTGATGCCACAAGGGGCAATGCCACTCACAATGACTTTGCGGGAAAATACAACCCTTCATATGTTCTTATGAAATCTATAGATGGTTGTGTTTTTGCTAAATATGTTGGCACTTCATATGGAGATGATTATCACTATGCTATTTGGGTTCCAAAGACCCTTGTGACTAACAAAAGAGGACCCATTCACAATGGGTACCTAAAACAAAGACTTGATTCTTGTAGGACTTTTCTTCCGGTGGATCTTCATGGCTCATTGATAGTGGGTGTTCATCTCACATGACCGGAAGCAAAGAAGTAGTAAAGGGCCTATTGAATCAATTACTCACATTTCTCATGTCACCGTCGGGAATAATGCAAGACTTAAGGTATTGGGATATGGCAAGGTAGTGATCACTCCGGAGTTATCCATTGAGAAGGTCCTTCTTGTTGAATCCCTTTCATACAATTTACTTTCCGTTGGTCAATTATGCAATGTCGGTTACACCGTTATCTTTAATAAACACCACGTGACCATCCTTTTCACTCAATCTCTTAAAGTAGCCTTTGTTGGATTTCGTGTAAACGGTTTGTATGTGGTCGATTTCTCGAAAGAGACCACTCAAATCGCCACGTGTCTAATGGCTAAATCCGACAAGGGTTGGCTTTGGCATCGCCGGCTAGGCCATGTCGGTATGAGAAATTTGCAAACTCTTGTGAAGGGTGGACACGTGGTAGGACTAACCGATGTTAATTTTTCCAAAGATCGTCCTTGTAGTGCTTGCATAGCCGGAAAGATGCATGAAAAGAATCACCCCAAGAAGAGCATTATCTCCACTGAGAGGCCTTTGGAGCTCCTTCATATGGATCTCTTTGGGCCTCCCACATATGATAGTCTTGGTGGCAAGAAATATTGTTTGGTGATTGTGGATGATTATACAAGATATTGTTGGACTTTCTACCTCAAGAGGAAGAGTGAAACTCAAAAGATATTCATTGACTTTGCAACCTTAGTTCAACGCCAATATGACTCCAAGATTTTGGCAATAAGAAGTGACAATGGTACGGAGTTCAAGAATTACACTATGGATGATTTCCTAAGTGGGGAGGGCATTCAACACCAATATTCCGCTGCTTATACTCCCAACAAAATGGTGTCGCCGAAAGGAAGAACCGCACTCTTATTGATATGGCAAGAACTATGTTGGCCGAATTTCATTCCCCATATAACTTTTGGGCCGAAGCCATCAATACCGCTTGCCACTACTCCAACCGGCTCTTCTTTCGTCCTCTCATGAAAAAGACACCATATGAACTCCTTATCGGTAAAAAGCCAAATGTCTCTTACTTTCGCGTATTTGGATGCAAATGCCATGTTTACATTAAAGGTTGCCCAATTGCTAAATTTGAATCTAGAACTTTTGATGGTATTTTTGTTGGATATGCCGCAAACTCCCACTTATAGGGTCTACAACATATCCACCGGATGTGTTGAAGAATCTATGAATGTGGAGTTTGTCGAGGATAATGGCTCCCAAGCGGAGCATATTGATCATGATAATGTAGGTGATGTACCTCCACCTCAAGCCATAAGAACTATGGGCATAGGGGAACTTATTCCTATTGAAGAACCTATTATGGACACTCAAGAAGAAGGAACAAGTTCTACTCAAGTTGAACCATCCACCTCAACATTGATCAACAAGCTATACAAGAACAAGATCATGATAGTCATCCACATGAGCAAGATAATGGTCAAGACCCACCCAACTCTAGTGGAAACAAGAACATGATGAACCCCCATCTCCAAGAACTCCACTTCGGGTTGACCATGAACAAGATGAAGGAAATGATGAAGATGTTCGTGTTGGTGAAACAATTGGTCAAGCCATAGAACGCCGAGTCATTCGGCGTGCATCAACATTGGATCATCTCCAACACTACAAAGAAAATCCTTGGGAGTATTCGTAAGGGTGTGTCCACACGTAATCAATTAACTAACTTTTGTGGTCATGTCTCTTGTTTGTCTAGCTTAGAACCTCTCAAGGTATATGATGCTCTTGAAGACATGGATTGGGTTGCGGCCATGCATGAAGAATTGAACAACTTCGAGCGCAACAAAGTATGGTCATTAGTTGAAAGACCCAAAGACACATCACATAATGTCATTGGAACCAAGTGGATATTCAAGAACAAGCAAGACTCACATGGTCAAGTCATTCGCAACAAAGCAAGATTGGTTGCACAAGGCTACACCCAAATCGAAGGAGTCGACTACGGTGAAACTTATGCCCCCGTTGCTAGACTTGAATCTATTCGTTTATTGATTGCCTATGCATCTACTCATAACATTACCTTATATCAAATGGATGTTAAAAGTGCTTTTCTAAATGGTCCACTAAGTGAATTAGTGTATGTGAAACAACCTCCGGGTTTTGAAGACCCTAAATTTCCTAACCATGTCTACTTACTACATAAGGCCCTTTATGGGCTCAAGCAAGCTCCACGTGCTTGGTATGATCATCTCAAGGAGTTCTTAGTAGACCATGGTTTTGAAATTGGGGTAATCGATCCCACCTTTTTCACAAAAAGGATAAATGGAGAGCTTTTCGTATGCCAAATATATGTTGATGATATTATCTTTGGTTCTACTAACCATGAATTTAGTGATCAATTCTCTAAGCTAATGACCAAGGAATTTGAGATGTCCATGATGGGAGAATTGAAGTATTTTCTTGGCTTTGAAATCCACCAATATAGTGAAGGAACATTCTTATGTCAAGCCAAGTATATTCAAGACATGCTCAAGAAATTTGATATGAACAACGCCAAGCCATATAAGTTTCCCATGGACTCTAAGGCGGATCTACACTTAGATCCGAAGGGTAAGGAAGTTGATCCCAAGCTTTATCGTTCTATGATTGGATCTTTACTTTACCTTTGTGCATCTAGACCGGATATTATGTTTAGTGTGGGTATGTGTGCAAGATTCCAATCAAGTCCTAAGGAAAGTCATGAAACCGCGGTTAAAAGGATTCTAAGATACTTGATAGATACTCCTAACTATGGTCTTTGGTACCCCCATGGGACAAGCTTTGATCTTGTAGGTTATTCGGATGCGGATTGGGCGGGTTGCAAAATGGATAGAAAATCAACTTCGGGTACTTGCCAATTCCTTGGTAGGTCTCTTGTGAGTTGGTCTTCCAAGAAGCAAAATTGTGTGGCCTCGTCCTCCACCGAAGCCGAATACATTGCCGCCGGAAGTTGTTGTGCACAATTATTATGGATGAGGCAAATTTTAAAGGATTATGGTGTCATTTGTGACAAAGTGCCTCTTTTATGTGACAATGAAAGTGCCATCAAAATTGCTCACAATCCGGTACTTCATGGGAAGACCAAGCATATTGAGATCCGGTATCATTTTATTCGAGATCATGTTGAAAGGGTGATATTGCAATCAACTATGTCAACACCAAGCATCAACTCGCCGATATGTTCACAAAGCCTCTTGGTGAAGCAAGATTCAAGGAGTTGAGAGGAGAACTAAATGTGGTGGACATAAGCAATTGGACTTAGTGGACTTCTTGCATACCTACCCATATTAGACAATAGTAATTTGGTTTGGATGTAGGCATGGACATAGGGGGAGTGCGGTCCTAATCCATTGGACTATCCCTCCCCCCATTATGCCGATAGCAAGAACTCATTTTGTCTCTATATTTTCATTTATGAATTGTGAGCTTAAATGACGAGTAGTGGCCGTGAACCCAAGATATATCTTCGCGGTGTCACACCACACACTCATACATGGTGGCCTAGGCCACCGCCCTCTTCTTTGTGAAGAGTTGATTTTATTTGGGTTTAATGGACTTATTTGGGTTTTCTAGACCTTTATGGTGTTTTTGGGAGAAAACTTGGAATTGGCTTTTATATTTGCATCTTGCAATTCCTAGTGTATCCCACCATCAGTGACTTTGTTCTAAACCTAAGCCATCTTATCTAAAAGCCGTGCTCATCTTGCAACATACATGTCCCCAATTTAAAACTGGCAGTTTTGGAGTTTTGGGTCCGGAGATTCCGGTGTGAAACACCGGAGACTCCGGTCTGTCCAAAGTCTCCGCCCTAAAGCCCGGAAACTCCGGTCAACCGGAAACTCCGGTGCTTTAGGCCGGAGACTCCGGACTCGGCGTTTTTCCTGGGATTCTAAAAGGGGATCGGGGTGGGGAGTTTTTCATAACTCTCCACACACCCCTGCTCCCCAACCTCTCCCCAGTCGCCGCCACTGCTCCAAGACCGTCTCCGGCCGCTCCCCGCCGCAGGAATCCGCCGTGCCACCGGCTCCTCCACCTCCCAAGCGTTGGGGATCTTCCTCCCCTCCGTTTGGATCTCACCATGAAGGAAACGGGTACCACTCTCTCTTCCTCTAGGGTTTCATCCTAGATTTGGTTTTGAGAGTAGTTCTTGTAAAACTGTGGTGTAGAACCTTTAGGATGGCAATGCACTATCTAGAAAATTGCTAGTGTGATTTTCCCCTCAGTTTTGACCTAGGTTCGAGTTTTGGCCTCAGGGCCGGAAACTCCGGCCTTCCTGGCCGGAGACTCCGGTGTTGCCGGAATCTCCGCCCCCTGAGACCGGAAACTCCGGTCTAGATCAAACCTGAGAAGAAATTCCTCTACCTTTTTCTTTCGTTGAAATTCCATGGACATGTATGCTTACCTCAATGCTACCTTTCTAATCCTGTTTCACAGCTAGCAAGAAGTATCCCGGTCCTTCATCCTCATCCTCGACTATTAAAAGTCAAAGAAGAACAAGCTCCAAGGTCGAGACTATTTGATCTATGATGAAGAACAAGACAAGCATGGCAGAATGGTTAGTGGAGCAAGAGCTCATTATGAAGGAAATATATGCCAATTTGGACCCAAAAGCTCTTGTGTGTCCTCAAAAACCGCTGAACTTTGACGTGTTGGCCAAGAAGACATACTTTGCGGATGCATTATGGGTTGCTAGGAAGATTGGTCTTGAGCCTCTTATCACCACCCAACAAGACTATGATATTGACATGGTCCAACAGTTCTTTGCCACTCTTGTGCTTGAGATGAGGAGGACACCAAAATGACATGGATGACGGGGCCTCTCAAAGTTAGTGCACACTACTCAGAATTTGGAGAAGCCTTGGGGTATGTGTTCAAAGGTGTGAATGAACCCGTTGGTCACCGATGCATGTTGAAGGCGTGGCCTATGATAAGAAGATCCTTGCCCCTCTTGCTGCTAGAGGGGGTGCCCTTGCTACCACCAAAGGACTCAAGCCCATATACAACATCTTGATTCACATGTTTCGTTGGAGCATTGCACCTCAAGCCGGGAATACGGATGCTATCCGTGGAGCTCTTGTCAACCTCATGTACCATTGCCACAAGACATTCCTTGCCGGTCCGAATTGTCAAGGGTTTGAGATTGATGTCATGGATTTTATCAAGTGTGAGATCAACATTGCTATTCACGAGAGGAAGAATCCTATGTATGCTCCCTATGTCATGAAGCTCATTCTCAAGAAGATTCCCAACCTCAATCAATCTCATTTCAAGAAACACACATATGGCACCCTTCAAGTACTCCGCCATCACCTTACTCTGGCCTCTTATGAAGAGATAGAGGAGCAAGAAGCTCCTAGGGCAAGAAGGAAAAATGCCACTCCACCCTCTTGGGATCAAGGTGGCAAACAAAGAGTCAACGAGGAGTTGAAGAAAGTTTCTTGGTGGCAAAGGGCCATGATGTGTATGGGTGTTGGGTTGCACAAGGAAAATCATCAAACTTATGTCACTAACAAGAATCTTGTCCAACCAAGCCAAGATGATGAAGGAAATGCGCAAGATCAGCAATGGTGGTACCACTCCTCCTCGCAATGAGGGTGATCCCGAAACTCCGCCATCCGATTCAACTATCTCTCTTGACAAGTGGAATGAGGACACATTTCATTGGTCTGATTATGCCGAGGTGTCCTCCATGCCCTCCTCTTCTCGCAACACCGGCAAGGCTCCTATGCGCTATGAAGAAGAAAGTGATGAGGAAGAAGATAGTGTTGAAGCAAGTGATGCTGAAGATGATGATGATGGGAGTGGTGATGATGAGGACAGTGATGCTGACAGTGATGAAGTCGACGAGTGATCGCCTTGGGTTCCGTTAGCATCGCTCTTCTCCCTTTTTGGTGTTTTGATGCCAAAGGGGGAGAAGTTCTATTAGGCTCTCTCACCGTGGGGATTTGCATGGGTCGGACACAAGCACGTGCGTTTATCATTTATTTGCGCTTGTGTCCATTTATCTTATGTCATTTGAACCTATTTGCTTTGGTTTCATGTTGTGAGACTATGTTCCTATTTGTGTACTCTGTGTGGTATGAGACTATGGATTTCATAATTCCTATGGTTGAGATGATATTATTTATGGTCTATTATTGTGCATTGGTCTCTATGTCATAGTTATGCACAAGGTATGGTTCCTTTTTCACCTCAACCCTATATCATGATTTGTCTCATGTTGGTGTAATTTATATTGTTCCATATATTTCTTGTGAGTTGTCTCTCCTCTACATGTTGAGCATTTGTATTCAAATGCAAACTAATTGTATGCACACATGTAGGGGGAGCCTCTCAAATCCATTGTTGTGTGCTTTATTGCAAATCCGAGTGTTGTCATCTAACACCAAAAAGGGGGAGATTGAAAGGACATATTTTATGTCCCCTATGTTTTGTGTGTTAGGCAACAACACTAGGAATTATTTAATATGATGTTAAGTGGTGCAGGAATGAAATGATACAATTACACTTTGCATCGAAACACTTGACAAGAAAAAGAAGCGTGCATTTGCCTGTCCAGTCCGGAGTCTCCGGTATCTGTGGCCGGAGTCTCCGGCCAAGTCATTTTCTGGAGCAAAAGCTCCACTGGGCGGCAGCTGCGGGATGTGGTGCGGAGTTACCCCGGAGTAACACCGGAGTTTCCGCAACGTCCGGAGTTTCCGGTCCCGCGGTCCGGAGACTCCGCCCCCGACCAGTGGTTTGAATCGAAGACTTTCCCTGGACGGCGCGTGCGGTATAGGGTCCGGAGTTGCCCCGGAGTAGGCCCGGAGATTCCGGTCTGTCCGGAGTTTCCGGCCTCCCAGTCCGGAGTTTCCGGCCTGCAGAGAAGAAGAGCATCGCGACGGCTGCTGCGGTATCTGGTCCGGAGTGGGGCCGGAGTTTCCGGCCCAGGCCGGAGTTTCCGGTCTCCAGGTCCGGAGACTCCGGACTTAGTGGACAGAAAAACGGCTAGTTTTCTGGAGGGGTATAAATACCCCTCCACCTACCTCCAGCTCGAGAGCTAGCCCAGATCTGAAGTACACCATTGTTGCAAGCTCAAGAATCATTAGATCTCCCAATCCCTCCACCCAAACTTGTAGATCTTTGGGGGATTGAAGGAGAAGTCCCGGATCTACATCTTCACCAAGCAGTTCTTCATTTCTCCCTCATTCACTTGAGGGATTTGAGCCTAGGGTTTCCACTAGGAAAACCTAGGCATCTTGTTGTTCTCACTTGCTTGTTACTTTTATGTAGCAGGTGTTGTGGTGATTGAGAGCCCCCAATCCTTTTGTGGGTTGAGCCTCATGTTGTTGTAAGGGCTCCGGATTCCGCCTTGAAGGATTCGATAAAGAAAGGTGGACCGAGCTTTTGTGCGAGGTTCATCGGAGAATAGGGTGAGGCCATTTGTGGCGTCTTGAGTTTGAAACTCACACTCCTCCAATGAGACGTACTCCCCTAAAAAGGAGGAACTCGGGAATACATCCTTGTCTCCGCGTGCTTTCTTATCGGTTATTCCTTACTAGTTATTTACTACTTGTATCTTATCTTGTTTAGACTTAACTTGTCATATAGGTAAATTCACCATAGTTGCATATCGAAAAAGAGTTAAAAATTGGAGTAGCACCTATTCACCCCCCCCCCTCTAGGTGGCCATATGATCCTTTCACATGTCCACGGCGAGCCCGTGCGCCCGTCGTCGAGCTTATAAAAGCCACCCCGAGCCCTCCCTCAAACCCACAGCCTCTCCCTCACTCCACTCTCTCCCGTACACCGCCAGAAGGGCGGGTACTCCGCAGCGAGGCTGCTGCTGCCCTTAGTTCTTCTCTGCGCCCCGCCGTGTCCGAGGTAGGGGAAGACCACGGCAGCGCGTGCTGCCCTTTTCTTTCTCTCCTCTTTGGCCTCTACGTTGTTCCCCAACACCACCGCACTCACCCGCATCCTTTACCTTTTTGAATCGTGCACAGACGCGTCGTAGAGAGCTCGCTGGAGTCGCAACACGTCAGCGGAACCAAAGGAGATCGTCGCCGACGCCAGGAGCTTCCCCATCAAGCTCCACTCGCCTTCCGAGCTTCCCCACGACCTCTGCCGTTGAACGCCGTCCTCTCCACCGTCCCTAGACCACCCAGGTACCCCCTCTGGCCACCCTCGCCGTCGCCGGAACAGTAGCACCGCCAGTTTTAGGTCGCCGGAGAACGCGGGCTCTGTGAGCCGTTCGATCTAAGATCAATGGCCACATACTGCTTCGTTTAGTAACACGCTGACAAGCTGGCCCCACCTGTCATAAATTTGAACATTATCCAGAGCGCGCGTAATTAATCTGAGTCACTGACTGGCGGACCCCACTTGTCATACTTTTCAACATTATCCAGAGAAGAAGGATTTTCAAATTCATTTCTCTCTGGAAATTCAGTACTGGACCCATTTTAGAAATTCAATATCTCGAGATCTGGACATCCAAATAAATCAAATCCAATTGCTCTGGAAAGCTTATGAAAATGTTTAACCAACCCAAGTGGATTCAATTCATTTAGAT
This sequence comes from Poa pratensis, assembly GCA_947311845.1. Lineage (NCBI taxonomy): Eukaryota > Viridiplantae > Streptophyta > Magnoliopsida > Poales > Poaceae > Poa > Poa pratensis. The sequence goes on along the minus strand of CAMZMU010000037.1, from coordinate 41,339,773 downwards.
AAATAATAAAAATGTATTATTAAAAATACTACAGAAGGTTTAAAATCTAAACTTGTTTGTTTCTGATACTCTGTTTGTCCAAATAATTTCAAACCAATTTTGTTAGCTTAGTACTGTCATGTATTAGCTTCCCTAATTTTGGTAGAATTAATTGTGCAGTGATAATTGTTTAGTATAAGGTTGAAGTTAGAACACCCTTCTGCACTAAAACAATTAAACATGTTTAATGGTTAACCCAAATGATTTAGGACCAATTTTGTTAGGTCACATTTAGTCATGGGTACTTACCCCTAAAAGGATTTAATTTTAGCATCAACAAAACTTAATTGGTAGCTAAAACTTGATTATTAAGTTACTGGATTAAAACATTTGTGTAGGGAGTTTGGTAACTCCAATTAATCCAAATCAAATTGGGTTGTCTTCTACACATCAGTAGCTTTGTGGAGAATGGAGGTGTTTATGAAAAATGCACAGTGTGTCCTTGTACTTACGTCAACCAGCCAATACCCTGTGCGACCACATTTACCCACATATGGGAAAAGGGCTTAGTCATACAATTTGCTCATATTAGTATGGGATGCCTCATTGACGGAGATGACTCCGTTATGCATGAGGGGATAGTGTGTTGATCTACCCCTGACCTGGGTCCTCGCTCAAACTCTATGAAAAGATAAGGAGGAGGATTGAAGGTTCCACCATAAACCGCGGGGCAAAACCTATGAGTCCTCACACTTAGATTCCGACGGGCTGGGTTAAGTGTTGATGGAAGTGTCATATGGGCAGGTCCTATACTAGCATGAGCAAAGGACAGGCTAGGGTCGGTGGCTTACTTCGCATACACCTTGTATGGCGAGACGTGGCAGACACGATGAGTTGCCGGATGGATGTGGGAAAAGCGTGCTAACTCTGCAGAGTGTAAAACTATTCGAATAGCCGAGTCCTCGGATATGGACAGTTGGGCGGCCTACTTTGACCATGTGCAAGTTTTTGAAAGACTTTGAGTTTTAAAAAAAAATGAAGTGGAGAATGTTCCACACCTATACCAACGGATCGGTATGAGGTTGTTGGAGGAAGTGGACCATGATGGACTATGGTCGGAAAAAAGGGGAGTTTTGGAGAAACAAATAAATGGTGATTTCTTTAAAAGTGGTTATAAAACTCTTCTTACCTTTTTCAATAAAGATATAGAGATGTTTTAAATAAATAAAAGTTGAAAGTAAAATAAAACTAGTGCATACTCATGTTGGGGTAGTTTGCGAGTACATTCAAATGTACTCATATTGGTTTCGTCCCTGGCTATTGTCCTAGCCAGACTACGAGGAGGAGCACTACGCCGAGCAGGAGTATGGCGACTTCTACGCGAACTAAGGATCTCCACAAGTCAGCTGCCTGTCGGGTCGTCTTCGTTAGAATTTGATGTCTACTACGCCGTAGCTTCCGCTGATATTTTGGTTTGGCCCATGAAGGCACCTATGTAAGACTTGGTCTAAATGACCATTTATGTAAGACTTTTAATTCGGTATTGTAATGGATGTAAACTTTGGTATCCAATTCGGATTATGTGCAACGACAGACTGATCACGGGATCGTTGTGTTAAGCATAATCGGGTATTTCGGACAGCTAGTCCGGGGTCCCCACAGACTTGGTATCAGAGCCATCCTGACTTTAGGAAACCTTAGTTAGCATGGTCGTTAGATAAATGTTACAAAAGTTAATTTCTAAAAAAAAGGAGTGAAGTATTTTCAAAACTGCTTATCTCCAATCCTCTTACTTATGCAAAATTTTACTCTCATTAAATATACATTTTCCCTGTATCCTTAAAATTTTGCACACTTCTCATTAAGCTTAAAATTTGACTCACTTGTTGCCTCACTACATTTAAAATTTTGATACACTTGTCACCTCACTAACTTAAAATTTTGTTAAAAATTGTAGATGGCACTCCATTGGACCGAGTTCGTTCAGCTTGAGAAGGACAGCAAGCTGACGTTCGAGAGGGACTTGTTCGAGTTGAGCAAGCTGTTAGGTCGCCCCGCTCCAGAGTTCAAGGAGCTCAGGTTGACGTTCACGGAGTCGGGAGACTGAGTTGGCTCATCGAGTCGTCAGTTCGCAGGAACATCAAGTCTCCCAGTTCCAGGACGATCATCTTCACCACCAAGGCTTCTACCTGGGTTGACGGTCTCTGTACTGCCACACAGAGGTTGCTAGCCCGACTTTGTGAGGAGCACAAGGCGGAGTTGGCAAACTCCCGTTTCCGGTTCTACGGGAGGCGCAACAGCGACGGACACCCTACTCCTACCCTTACCACCCGATGTTTGGGAGCTACATCATGGACATGGAGCTCTTACTTCAGTACACCCAGGATGATCTGATGCGCACTAGAGTTCAGCTTCACTTTGATCGCATCTCGCTTGTTGAGATTCGCGAGAATGAGGAGAAGCTGCTGGAGGAGAAGGTCGCTCTTCTCAGGAAGAGGGCCCAGCTGAGGAGGACCATCGTGAAGCTCCGCAAGAAGGTGGCAGAGCAGGACAGCTGATCGAGGATCTAGAGCACCATACTGACGAGATGGAGGAGGAGGGCGAGGATCTCCGCAAGGAGAACAACGCTTTCCTCAGTGACGATGATGACTTCGTGGAGGAGATGGATTATGATCAGGAGGATGACGAGGAGGAGTTAGTTGACGAGGAGGAGCCACTCGAGGCAGTTCTCGAGGACGAGGAGGAGGATCCCGAGGAGCCACCTACCAGTCAGATGCTGACGTGTTAGAGCTGGAGGTTCCACCTCAGTAGGCGAGTGACTTGATCACTACCGCAGGATTAGGTTGACCCCCTATCGCTAGTCGAGTCGAAGTAGTGGTTCTTTTGGAAACCAGATGTTATGTATCTTAGATGTAAGGTGATGTTGTAAGCTTGATGTTGTTGTGAACTCCTTGATGTGATGTTGGTAATATATAAGTATGTTTGTCTTGTTTGATCTGTGTAAATATTTTCATATAATCCTTAAATTAATCAACCACTTGCGAAATCGTCTTTTCCCTTAGTCGAACTTTTTGCCTTGCCTCTTATACCCGGTGTGCTTCAGGATGCCGCCCCGTCGCACAACGGGAGGAGGATCAGCACCACCACCACCGGACCCAACCCCCGCCCAACTTCTCGCGCTTATCATGGAGGAACGTGAAAATGCCCGGCAGGAGCGCCAAGCTCATCTCGCTGCCCTGCAGCACTCCGCCCATCAACAACAACAACAACAACAATGGTGGTAATGGCAATGGCGATGGAAACCAGCGATCCACCTTAGGCGATTTCCAGAAGACCAACCCACCCACCTACTCCAAGGGACTTCACCCACTGGAGCCGATGATTGGCTTCGCACCATCGACAACAATCTGGAAGTTGCTGCTGTGGGAGAAAATGAGAAAGTGCTGTATGCAACCCACTATCTCGCTGGACCTGCAAGAGCTTGGTGGGAAACTACCAAGGCTCTCCAGCAAGCTGGTCATGTTATCAACTGGGCTGAGTTCCAGGAGAAGTTCCGCAAGAAGCATATTCCGCGGACTTATTGAGAGGAAGAAGGATGATTCCGCAAGCTGAGGCAGGGAAGTAGAGATGTGGTCGGTTATCTGGATGAGTTTACCGACTTATCTCGGTATGCTCCTGATGACACCGACAGAGAAGAAGAAGATGGAGCGTTTCATGAGTGGACTTCATGATGAACTGCAGTGTGCTCTGGTTATCCATGACTTCCGTGATCTGGAGTCACTTGTGGACAAAGCCATCCAGCTGGAGACCAAGCGCAAGTCTATGTATGAAGGTCGCAAGAGGAGGATGAATGCTCAGGAAGGTTCGAGCAGCCAAACCTCGTATCTTTCAGCAAAACCAGGCCTGCCTATCGTCCACCCAAGCTCCACGCCCCAATTTCCCTAACCGCCCAAACAACTTCAACCGCCCCAATGACAATAACCGTCCCGGAGGAAACTTCAACAACTTCACCCGCAATGCCAATGTTGTCTGCTTTGAATGCGGCAACAAGGGTCACTACTCCAGAATGTCCCAATCCCAAGAGGAATGTTCAGCGCCCCAATGCGCCGGCACGAACAATGGTCAAGGCCGCAATGGAAATGGCAAGAATGCCGCACCCCGCGGAAATGCTGCTGTTGCCAAGGGTCGTCTGCACCACATCAATGCTGAAGAAGCTCAGGATGCGCCGATGTTGTGCTGGGTACGTTCCTTGTCAACTCAGTACCTGCAACTGTTCTGTTTGATTCTGGTGCTACCCATTCATTTGTTACCCAAGAATTTGTTGCTAAGGGAGGTTTAGTCGAGAGCCTCTTACCCAAACCCATGGTCATCCAAATCCCAGAATCCACCGTAGAGACCAAGATGTTTTGCTCCGATGTACCCCTTGAGATCAAAGGAGAAAAGTTTCCAGTTAACTTAATTGTTCTGGGAACCCAAGGCATCGATGTTATACTCGGTATGAATTGGTTAGCCAAGTACCATGGTCGAATTGACTGTGCCAGAAGAGCTGTATCCATCACCACCGACAAAGAAGTAGAAGTGGAGTATGTGTCTGAAACAACATCTCACCCAGGCTGCCATGAGAGCATAGCTCGACCCCCTAGATGAGATCCGTGTTGTTCACCTGTTCAAGGATGTTTTCCCAGAAGAATTGCCTGGTATGCCGCCAGACCGGGATATTGAGTTCATAATTGAGCTTATCCCAGGAACACCCCTATATCCCAAAGCCTTATCGGATGAATCCGGAAGAACTGGTTGAGTTGAAGAAGCAGTTGGCAGATATGCTCAGCAAAGGACTTGTTCGCCCAAGCGCTTCACCTTGGGGATCACCCATTATTTTTGTGGACAAGAGAGACGGTACCACACGCCTGTGTGTGGATTATCGCAAGCTGAATGACGTGACCATTAAAAACAAGTACCCTCTTCCCAAGATCGAGGATCTGTTCGATCAAATGAACGGAGCCCGAGTCTTTTCCAAGATCGATCTTCGGACAGGTTACCATCAGTTGAAGATCCGAGAGACAGACATTCCCAAGACCGCCTTCACCACTCGTTACGGTTTGTTTGAATACACCGTGATGTCTTTGGTCTGACCAATGCCCCAGCCTATTTCATGAATCTCATGAACAAGATTTTCATGGAGTACCTCGACAAGTTCGTGGTAGTTTTCCTTGATGACATCCTTATTTATTCCAAGACCGAAGAAGAGCATGCTGAACACCTGCGTCTAGTTTTGGAGACCTCCGAGAGCACCAGCTGTATGCCAAGCTTAGCAAGTGTGAGTTTTGGCTCAGTGAAGTGGCATTTCTCGGACATGTTGTATCTGCCGGAGGAATTTCTGTTGACCCGAGAAGATCCAAGCCATTGTTGACTGGTTATCCCCAACCAGTGTGACTGAAATCCGAAGCTTTCTCGGACTGCGGTTATTACCGCAAGTTCGTTGAAGGATTTTCCAGTATAGCCAAACCCATGACCCAACTGTTGAAGAAGGACAAGAAATTTGAATGGACTCAGAAGTGTGAGGATAGTTTCCAAGAACTGAAGAAGAGACTAACCTCAGCCCCAATTGATTATGCCAGACGTCACCAGAGTTTCGACGTGTATTGCGATGCATCACGCCTCGGACTTGGTTGCGTTCTGATGCAAGAAGGCAAAGTTGTGTCGTATCTGTCCCGGCAGTTGCGACCGCATGAAGAGAATTACCCAACCCATGACTGGAGTTAGCTGCTGTTGTTCTTGCTCTTAAAACGTGGCGTCCCTATCTTGCGGGACATCGCTGCGAGGTCTATACAGATCAAAAGCTTGAAGTATATTTTCACCCAGAAAGATTGAACCTGCGACAGAGGAGATGGATGGAATTAATCAAGGATTATGATATTGGAATCCATTATCACCCGGAAAGGCTAATGTAGTTGCCGATGCCCTTAGTCGCAAACCTTGCACCCTGAATGCCTTGATCCAAGCCGAACAGCCAGCCTTGTTCAAAGAGTTCAAGATTTTGGACTAGAACTTGTTAGCCATGGTTATCTCGCCAATTTAGAGTTAACCCCAACCCTGATGGATCAAATCAAAGAAGCCCAAAAAGGTCATGAAAGCATTGAAGGAATTAGAAGAAGATTTCCCTCGGCAAAGCACCCGGTTTTACCGAAGATGCTGAAGGAGTGCTGAAATTCAATGACCGTATCTGTGTGCCCAATGTCACGGAACTTAAGGAGTTAATCCTGAAGGAGGCCCATGAGACCCCTTATTCAATCCACCCCGGCGGAACCAAAATGTACCAAGACCTTCGAGAAAGATTTTGGTGGCATGGAATGAAGCGAGAGATTGGTTCTTTCGTAGCCAAGTGTGATATCTGTCAGCGAGTCAAGGCTGAACATCAGCGACCCGCTGGATTGCTTCAACCTTTGAAAATTCCCGAGTGGAAGTGGGATGAGATTGGAATGGATTTTATTACCGGACTTCCAAGATCCAACCGAGGCCATGATTCAATCTGGGTCATCGTTGATCGACTGACCAAGGTTGCCCATTTCATTCCTGTCAAGACCACTATCGGGATCAGTTAGCAGACTGTATATTTCCAGAATAGTGAGCCTGCATGGTGTGCCTAAGAAGATTGTATCTGATAGAGGCACGCAATTCACCTCAAGATTCTGGAAATCCCTTCATGAAGCCCTCGGAACCAAGTTAGCATTTAGCACAGCTTATCATCCCCAGACCGATGGCCAAACTGAGCGAGTGAACCAGATATTGGAGGACATGCTTCGCGCATGTGTTCTATCCTATGGTTCCAAGTGGGAAGATTGTCTTCCGTTTGCAGAGTTCTCGTACAACAACAGTTATCAGTCTAGTCTGCAAATGGCCCCTTTTGAAGCCCTTTACGGCAAGAAGTGTCGTACCCCCTGAATTGGTCCGATACCGGAGAAGGCAAATTGTTTGGACCAGATACCCTCCGTGAAGCTGAAGAGCAAGTTCAGCTTATTCGTGAACGCCTCAAAACTGCCCAATCCCGTCAGAAGAGTTACGCTGACACCAAGCGCCGTGATCTCACTTTCAGTGTCGGAGATTATGTTTATCTCCGAGTGACACCCCTTAAAGGAATGCAGCGTTTCCATGTCAAAGGAAAATTAGCGCCAAGGTATATTGGACCCTTCAAGATCATTGCTCGTCGAGGAGAAGTATCCTATCAGCTGGAGTTGCCCCGGAGTTAGGAGATTATCATGATGTCTTCCACATTTCCTTGCTCCGGAAGTGTCTTGAAGTTCCTGACCAGCCTGATGTTTTCAAAAACATCGACCACCTCTCCATCGACCTGAACCAAGACCTGACTTATCGTGAGAGACCCCTCAAGATTCTCGAAGAAGATGTTCGTGTTACCCGAAGTCGCGCAATCAAGTTCTACAAAGTCCAGTGGACTAACCACTCTGAAGAAGAAGCAACTTGGGAACGTGAAGATTATCTTAGGAAGAATTCCCAAACCTCTTTAGTACCTAAGCCTAGCAAATCTCGGGACGAGATTTATTTTAAGGGGGGAAGGATTGTAACATCCCAAAATTATTAATCAGTATTATTATTCCAAAAATGAGAGCCAACAAAAACTTTTGTTGAAATTATGTGTTGATTGTACCTTGTTACTTGTGATAATTGTTTCGTGCTAATTGTGTGTTGCTTGCTCTAAATAAAAACATGAAGAAAAGAAGAGAAATAAAATAAAAGCAAAGCAAGAAAATTAATGTGACAAGTGTCACACAAAATTCTCCAAGTAAAGAAATTATTTTCTTTCAAAATAATTTTAGTAAAGTGATGACCTATCACTCCTATTATATTCCTACTCAATTTCCCTCTCAAATACTAATTCCAAAAAAATTCAAAATAGAAATTCTATTTTCATTCTTTATCTTATTCAAAACACAAATTGTGCTAGGATGCACTGGCCAAATAAATTCCATCATCATACCATAAATCTTGGACAACATATGTGAAGCAATTTATCAAATAAAATTAAAGAAATTCGAATTAAAAATTCAGTGAGGCATTGTGTCGAACACCCTGTGGACAGGAACGAAGTTCTTCCCCAAATCGATGAACACTCGATCAATCGATCGATTTCGGGAGTTGTTCGTCGATTCCCTGCACCACTCCACTCCTTTCCACCCGCTGATCTTCGCGATGCACAGGAGCATCACGGGAGCCACCCAGTTCGTCGCATTGATCGCCGCCGCCCAGGGGACAGCAGCTGGCGCGCCCGCGCCATGGTCGCCACCGTGGCAGGGGAGGTGTCGATGCCGTGGAGGCCGAGCACCGTGCCCCCCCTCTCCCCCTTGCTCCTCTGCGCCGGAGAAACGCCGAACCACCGACCCATTACTGCCCTTGCTCGCGCCCTCGCTCGCCGTGCACCGCCCGAGCAAGCTCAGGCCAGTCCCCACGTCGAGGAAGCGCAGCTCGTCGACATGCGCTTCCTTCTGCACCCAGGCCCCCCAGCACTGTAGCAACACCGTAGCCGCCCCCTACGGCGAGCTATCGCGCCCCTGGAACCCCTCCCCTGCACCATGTCCACGGCGAGCCCGTGCGCCCGTCGTCGAGCTTATAAAAGCCACCCCGAGCCCTCCCTCAAACCCACAGCCTCTCCCTCACTCCACTCTCTCCCGTACACCGCTAGAAGGGCGGGTACTCCGCAGCGAGGCTGCTGCTGCCCTTAGTTCTTCTCTGCGCCCCGCCGTGTCCGAGGTAGGGGAAGACCACGGCAACGCCGTGCTGCCCTTTTCTTTCTCTCCTCTTTGGCCTCTACGTTGTTCCCCAACACCACCCCACTCACCCGAATCCTTTACCTTTTTGAATCGTGCACAGACGCGTCATAGAGAGCTCGCCGGAGTCGCAGCACTTCCGCGGAACCAGAGGAGATCGTCGCCGACGCCAGGAGCTTCCCCATCAAGCTCCACTCGCCTCCCGAGCTTCCCCACGACCTCTGCCGTCGAACGCCGTCCTCTCCACCGTCCCTAGACCACCCAGGTACCCCCTCTGGCCACCCTCGCCGTCGCCGGAACAGTAGCAACGCCAGTTTTAGGTCGCCGGAGAACGCGGGCTCTGTGAGCCGTTCGATCTAAGATCAACGGCCACATACCGCTTCGTTTAGTAACACGCTGACAAGCTGGCCCCACCTGTCATAAATTTGAACATTATCCAGAGCGCGCGTAATTAATCTGAGTCACTGACTGGCGGACCCCACCTGTCATACTTTTCAACATTATCCAGAGAAGAAGGATTTTCAAATTCATTTCTCTCTGGAAATTCAGTACTGGACCCATTTTAGAAATTCAATATCTCGAGATCTAGAGATCCAAATAAATCAAATCCAATTGCTCTGGAAAGCTTATGAAAATGTTTAACAAACCCAAGTGGATTCAATTCATTTAGATAAATAATAAAATGTATTATTAAAATACTACAGAAGGTTTAAAATCTAAACTTGTTTGTTTCTGATACTCTGTTAGTCCAAATAATTCCAAACCAATTGTTTTAGCTTAGTACTGTCATGTATTATCTTCCCTAATTTTGGTAGAATTAATTGTGCAGTGATAATTGTTTAGTATAAGGTTGAAGTTAGAACACCCTTCTGCACTAAAACAATTAAATATGTTTAATGGTTAACCCAAATGATTTAGGACCAATTTTGTTAGGTCACATTTAGTCATGGGTACTTACCCCTAAAAGGATTTAATTTTAGCATCAACAAAACTTAATTGGTAGCTAAAACTTGATTATTAAGTTACTGGATTAAAACATTTGTGTAGGGAGTTTAGTACCTCCAATTAATCCAAATCAAATTGGGTTGTCTTCTACACATCAGTAGCTTTGTGTAGAAATTTAGGTTGTATTTTTGTGACCAACAGAACTCAAGTTGTGGAATTAAACATGTTCAACAAGTTTCTGCCATAATTTAGACCTAAATAAATAATGTTTAGTTCAATTAATTTGAAACCAAATTGTATTGTTTGATGTGTGCAGTAGCTATTTGTGATGTTTATGATTGTTATGTTGAGATGATTGCTTGAGTAGTTTAGTGATTGTTTGTATTTGTTTGTTTATTACTTAGACGAGAACGCTGTCGGATTTATCGAGGAAGGAGAGTTTGTTGAATCTGAAGATCAAGACCAAGGCCACTTTGCCGAGCAAGGCAAGCTACTCTCTGAGCTTGCACCCCAAATATATGCATCTACTTTAATAACATGTTTTACTCTTAAGGCAAAGATTTATAAAACCCTTTTCAAAAGTATATGAAAATTATTTTGCCACCCTATGTAGAATTATAAGATAGACTATATGAAATTATAGGATGGGAAAAATAAAAATGGTTTATTCAAAACTCCTTTGAAAATACTTGTGTGATTATGGAATGCCGAGATGTGGTGTTGGAATGGAGAAGTGGAGAATGGAGGTGTTTATGAAAAATGCACAGTGTGTCCTTGTACTTACGTCAACCAGCCAATACCCTGTGCGACCACATTTACCCACATATGGGAAAAGGGCTTAGTCATACAATTTGCTCATATTAGTATGGGATGCCTCATCGACGGAGATGACTTCGTTATGCATGAGGGGATAGTGTGTTGATCTACCCCTGACCTGGGTCCTCGCTCAAACTCTATGAAAAGATAAGGAGGAGGATTGAAGGTTCCACCATAAACCGCCGGGCAAAACCTATGAGTCCTCACACTTAGATTCCGACGGGCTGGGTTAAGTGTTGATGGAAGTGTCATATGGGCAGTGTCCTATACTAGCATGAGCAAAGGACAGGCTAGGGTCGGTGGCTTACTTCGCATACACCTTGTATGGCGAGACATGGCAGACACGATGAGTTGTCGGATGGATGTGGGAAAAGCGTGCTAACTCTGCAGAGTGTAAAACTATTCGAATAGCCGAGTCCTCGGATATGGACAGTTGGGCGGCCTTACTTTGACCATGTGCAAGTTTTTGAAAGACTTTGAGTTTTAAAAATAAAATGAAGTGGAGAATGTTCCATGCACCTATACCAATGGATCGGTATGAGGTTGTTGGAGGAAGTGGACCATGATGGACTATGGTCGGAAACAAAGGGGAGTTTTGGAGAAACAAATACAATGGTGATTTCTTTAAAAGTGGTTATAAAACTCTTCTTACCTTTTTCAATAAAGATATAGAGATGTTTTAAATAAATAAAAGTATGAAAGTAAAATAAAACTAGTGCATACTCATGTTGGGGTAGTTTGCGAGTACATTCAAATGTACTCATATTGGTTTCGTCCCTGGCTATTGTCCTAGCCAGACTATGAGGAGGAGCACTACGCCGAGCAGGAGTACGGCAACTTCTACGCGAACTAAGGATCTCCATAAGTCAGCTGCCTGTCGGGTCGTCTTCGTTAGGATTTGATGTCTACTACGCCGTAGCTTCCGCTGATATTTTGGTTTGGCCCATGAAGGCACCTATGTAAGACTTGGTCTAGATGACCAGTTATGTAAGACTTTTAATTCGGTATTGTAATGGATGTAAACTTTGGTATCCAATTCGGATTATGTGCAACGGCAGACTGATCACGGGATCGTTGTGTTAAGCATAATCGGGTATTTCGGACAGCTAGTCCGGGGTCCCCACAGACTTGGTATCAGAGCCATCCTGACTTTAAGAGACCTTAGATTAGCATGGTCGCTAGATAGAAGTTACAAAAGTTAATTTCTAAAAGAAGTATTTTTGAAAACTGCTTATCTCCAATCCTCTTACTTATGCAAAATTTTACTCTCATTAAATATACATTATCCCTGTATCCTTAAAATTTTGCACACTTCTCATTAAGCTTAAAAATTCGACTCACTTGTTGCCTCACTACATTTAAATTTTTGATACACTTGTCACCTCACTAACTTAAAATTTTGTTAAAAATTGTAGATGGCACTCCATTGGACCGAGTTCGTTCAGCTTGAGAGGGACAGCAAGCTGACGTTCGAGAGGGACTTGTTCGAGTTGAGCAAGCTGTTAGGTCGCCCCGCTCCAGAGTTCAATGGAGCTCAGGTTGACGTTCACGGAGTCGGGAGACTGAGTTGGCTCATCGAGTCGTCAGTTCGCAGGAACATCAAGTCTCCCAGTTCCAGGACGATCATCTTCACCACCAAGGCTTCTACCTGGGCTGACGGTCTCTGTACTGCCACACAGAGGTTGCTAGCCCGACTTTGTGAGGAGCACAAGGCGGAGTTGGCAAACTCCCGTTCCGGTTCTACGGGAGGCGAAACAGCGACGGACACCCTACTCCTACCCTTTACCACCCGATGTTTGGGAGCTACATCATGGACATGGAGCTCTTACTTCATTACACCCAGGATGATCTGATGCGCACTAGAGTTCAGCTTCACTTTGATCACATCTCGCTTGTTGTGATTCGCGAGAATGAGGAGAAGCTGCTGGAGGAGAAGGTCGCTCTTCTCGGGAAGAGGGCCCAGCTAAGGAGGACCATCGTGAAGCTCCGCAAGAACGTGGCAGAGCAGGACCAGCTGATCGAGGAGCTAGAGCACCATACTGACGAGATGGAGGAGGAGGGCGAGGATCTCCGCAAGGAGAACAGCGCTTTCCTCAGTGACGATGACGACTTCCTGGAGGAGATGGATTATGATCAGGAGGATGACGAGGAGGAGTTAGTTGACGAGGAGGAGGAGCCACTCGAGGCAGTTCTCGAGAACGAGGAGGAGGATCCCGAGGAGCCACCTTACCAGTCAGATGCTGACGTCGCAGCCGAGCCTGAGGTTCCACCTTAGTAGGCGAGTGACTTGAGTATTACCGCAGGATTAGGTTGACCCCCTATCGCTAGTCGAGTCGAAGTAGTGGTTCTTTTGGAAACCAGGTGTTATATATTTCAGATGTAGGTTGATGTTGTAAGCTTGATGTTGTTGTGAACTCCTTGATGTGATGTTGGTAATATATCCCATTATAAGCCACCCCAAGAAATTTGGGATCATTTGGATCAACTTTTTCTTGTAGGACACCCATCGAACACCTTCTGCCCTTTTCGAAACCCGAAAATGTTTACACATGAAACCTTCTCCGAATTGAGTGAAACTGGACCACATTGCTCACATACCAGTAGAACATCACCAATAAAAATCCTAGCTCAATTGGGATAGTGGAAGTCCATTTTCATTTTATCGAACACCTTGAGGGCATTTGAATTTTTCAAAACTTTACTTTGGAATTTTGCTCCTATTTGATGTTTGGCTTGCTAGATGCTGTGTGAAGTGTTAGTGTAACCTTGTGACGCGACCCGTTTCCTTTTTGGTGCCCTGAATCGCCGGGAACGCGACGATGCCGACCATGTCGCGCTCTGGACATGCCGGTGTCGGCATGAGCCAAACCCAAACCCCAGCCCCTGCCCTTATCCCTTGCTGCAGCGCCCCCACGTGCGCCGCTGTACATCCAGCACGGCAGCCCTATCCCTCTCCCCCTCCTTATCCCTCCCTGTGGCCGGAGAACGTAAGCCATGACCTCAAAACTCCATTAATGGCCGCCACTGCTGCGACCTAACTCTCCCCCTCCCCGGCTATATTAGGCAGCCCAGACCCTCCACTGGAACTCACACCTCTCCCTCTCCTCCCCGGAGCCTTCCCAGCTTCTTTCCAGTAGAGAAACCCTGGCCGAGCTCCGAGTTTTGGCCGGGACCACCGAAGCTTGGTCAAGCTCGAAGTCGAGCCCCACCAGCCTCCCGCGCCCCTAGCCCCTCCCCCTGGCCGCGGTACGCCGCCGCCGTCCTTTCCCCGCCCTCTGTTCGTCCTGGGAGCGATGGTGGCGCGAGAATCGAAGAAGGCCTCCATGGCCGAGCTCGGTGAAGCTCGGGCCGCCACCCTCCCGTGGCTCCCCGGCTCCCCCGACCGTCCCCTGGACACAGCGCAGGGGCGCGGTTCCTCTCCCGCCACCGGCGCATGGCGGAGCGGTGCGGAGCACCGGCAACCGGCGCCACCGGGGCCCCTGCTTGCGCGGCCGTGCTCGACAGGAGCTAGAAGACGACCCCTTCGATCCGTTTTTATTTTTTTTCCGTTTGACTTGCTCCCCGAACCGTTTCCCTGGCCCACCGCAGCCCAGCCTGCCAGCAGCCCGCGGCCTGCCAGCGGCCTGCCCCGCGCGCGCGCGCGCGCGACGGCCCCTCTGCGGCCCAGTTCGTGCGGCCGACGCGGCCCGTGCTGTTTTTTTTCCGCGGAACTGCTTTCCTTTTTCCGGTAAGACAAATTTCAAACGTCAATATCTTTTGAACCGTAGCTCCGATGGGAGTGATTCAAATTTCTAAATTCCTATCTTGCGAGATCTGTCAAATGGTATGGATTTCACATTTTTCCATTAAATATTCCGGGTGGCGCATTTTGTGTGTAATACCACCCGTCGACGCGGTATAGGGCTACCGGTGCCCGATTCCGCGACGTCTTCACTTCACCGACGAACCAGACCTCGACCACGTGACCCGAGGCAAGCTAACCACTTGCTGTGAGCTCCTGTCTAGTCTATCTTGTTATGTTTTGCTTGCTAGTCAATGTTGATGATTGTTGATATGATTTCATGTGTATGCTTACATGCCATGTTTAATTTCCGAGCATAGATAGCGATAACTTGTTGCATTTTAAGTTGTCACATTACTATATAATTGCTTATCTGTGCCTCACCCCCATTCCCGAGGCGATGGGCTGGAGGAACCGCCACAGTCAAAGGAATGGGGTATATTACAACTGTGCGCCTCGCACTTGCGTGGCTTTGTTTGCTTCTTCTTCTTCGCCGAGGTGAGGAGCGGACGAATGTCGTCTTATGATCCTCGGAGTTGGGTGCATCTGCCAAAAGAGTTATTTGCTTCTTCTCCCTCCGTCAAACGTGGTTGGCATATGCCCGCTTGGACTGCGACGTTTGGGACATTTGCTTTCCATTTGGTTCTTTTGCCAAGATTGCTGACACCACGTCGGGTTAATCCTTGAGTGGAATGGATGCTTTCTTTCTTATGAGTGCTTTTGGTTCATTTTGGAAACTACATGCCCTACCAACTTTGGTAGTTGATCTGTGATGGCGCTGGTCGGAGGTATCTCTGCCACAGTCACCGATCGACGCCAACAAACTGTGCTAACTTTTGTATTGATCTGCGATGGCGCTGGTCGGAGGTCTCTCTGACACAGTCACCCGGTCAATACAAACAAACTATTGCTTGAAATATTACGTTGCTAATGGCTGGTTGTTTGATGATATTATATTGATATTATGGTTGTTGTGCTGGACTAATCCTTTGTTGTTTGGACTTGTCCTGATGGAATTTGATTAAGTGAAACACCCCTCCAAGCATCGATAGGGTCAGTCCATAGTGCCACTAATCTGAACATCGAAAGCACTGCCACTGACGCTCATATGGGTGGGCCTTGGCCTACGTAACCTATTGAGCCTCCTTTGATGCTACCATTTTGGCAAGACTAGTCGGTTACCTTTGTGGTCGGGGCTAGTTTTGTGAAGGTTCCGGAGCTAGGCGTCGCTCATCTGTTGGGGGCGTGCCGGATTCACTTCGTCATAAGACATAGAGTTGTGACGGTAGCTTCAGGGAGTGTCTTGGTAGCGTGAACGGTCAGGTGAGTGTATCTTGCTGAGTTCGTCTTAAGGATGATATCCTAAAGTACCGGCTGAGTGTGGTGCACTTAGATGGGTGGTATCTGCAACCTCTCGAGAGTGTCAAATCTGGATGTCTAGCCTCGTTCCAAGGTTATGGAACAACAGTTCAGTGTCGGTCACACTATTGTCTTTGTCGAGTCCGGAGGTTAAACATAAGTTTGGTTTGAAAGAAAGATGAACAACCTGATTTCACTAAATGAACAATAAGATGATGCAGGGAATGTTACTTGAGCTGTGGATGGTTACCGTGTTTAGGGGTGACGGTGTGATCGTTGGGAGCCTGGAGTTAGGCCTGAGCCAATATCAACCGTGCATGCCCAACGTGGAAAAAATAAGGCCAGGAGGCCTAGGAGAGTTGAAAAAAGAGATAAGGCCAGTGGGCCTAGTAGGGATGATAAAAATTGTTATGTTACTTGGTACCAAATGGTACACCCGTTTACTCGTCACAGGTAAGCCCTTTATATAATTGCCGGTGCACGATCCAACCCCACCTGGCTTGGACTCTGTACTGGTGATACCCCCGTTGCTTGCTTATGACACGTTTGGTTGTCAATGCCATGCTACTTTTAGGTCATGTATCTAGAGTACACTTGACATGTTGTAGGAGTTATTTCCAATGTATATCTTGTTGCATGATTGTTGGATTGTTTGTAGTGAGTGGCGATTCTTGCTGAGTGCATACAAATATACTCACGGGCCTTGTGTTTGTGGCCAGATATTGGCGAGAATTCATCTTGTACCTTAGCAAGGATATGGAGCAAGAGCGTGCTAGGACCAGTAGCCCAGCCAGATGCCTGTGGAGTGGAGCCGCTCCAAGCCGTTGCCTTAGTCGTCTTCCGCTGCCAGTTAAACTCTGTCATGAGCCATGATTGGGAAGATATTTTGTAATGCCTCAATGGCCATGTAAACCTTGTGTAGCACTTTGTGCCTGGTTGTGTAATGATTTCCGCTATGTTGCATTGTCGTAACGTGCGGCCAGATATCCTGGGCTGGCTGATACCCGATGACGTAGTTACCTGCGTCAAAAGAATATGGGTTAGGTTGAGACTCCAAGTGCAGAGTGTGTAGTAACTGGAAGACGTGTTTTCCCCACGAGGGGTGACTCGAGGGTTTAATATCGAACTCTCGGAGAATCAGTAGTGAAGATTTATCTTTCCTATCCTTCTTTTGGTTACCTACAAAATAAAGTAAATGTTTTGGTCCTCAACCTCACCTAGTGGTTGTCAAGCATAAGGTGTGAGAATGATATCAAGATAATATGCAATGCAAACAAGAAATAAATATGCAATGGTGGTAAATAAATATGCAAGGATGGTGGTAGCAATGATAAATGATATTTTTGGGTTTTATATGATGAATGCAAGATGTAAAAGTGTTTTTGTATTTTCGGATTTTTAAATGGCAGAAAATGGAAAAGTGGTAAAAGTGGTTGGAAAGGTGTTTCTTATGATTAAAAATGGACCGAGGTTCATGGTTTCACAAATGCACTCTCTCTTTAATAAAGTGGTAGACAATGGAACACTAGAGTTGACATATGAGATTGCAACACAACAGTTTAATGACAAGTTATAATTATATGGGCATCACGTCCTAACATAGAGACCTTTTGGTTACTAGCAAAATACCCGTGCGTTGCCACGGGCGAACAAAATGACCCATTGTGCGCGCGTAAAATGACTCATCACACTTTGTGAGGAAACAATGATCATGTCTTACATGTTGATAAGTTCATATAAAAATGATCATGTTTAATTCAGATAGTGAAACACAATGCACTTTTATTTAAAACAGCTGAGACACCAGATGTGCTAGCAAAACCATTGTTATTCAACTCTACCTTGACAGAAGGTTTTCCACTCGCCTCTTTGTTTCATTGTACAGCTTATTATGTTCAGAGTTCAAACATGACTATATCAGCAAACAACATTACACCTATACAGCTATACTAACGTGCACTACCTATAAGAGATAAATAAAACCATGTGTTCCTGTTGTGAAGAAGATGCCCGCGGGCTTGTCGGCGAGGCTCTGCTCCTGCGCCTTTCTTCATATCAGCCGCCAACGGCGTGACGCGTCCCAAAGTTTAGTAGTAGCTGTATAAAGAATAAACAGAAATTGGGTAGATCAGATTGGGCAGATGCGGAGCATTACATGTAGATTTTGGTCGCCATTGCTGCAGAGTTCTCCTTCTTCAACACGGTATGGCTTGTGATTGAAGAAGGCAGAGTGAAGCTGGTATTTATAGAAAATTAAAGGCTGTAGAGTCCAACTAATTAAGCAGTACATCAAACTGAGTCTTTACTCCTAAGCTATTGATGATCCTTCCGCTGTCATGGAAAGAACAGGCCAAGAAGGCTGCCAATCAGAAATGAGTGTGGCCGGTGAAGAAAGAACCTGGAAAGCACTGTAGTCTCGGACGGATGTGGCGGCTGGAGCACGTCGGCCACCAGCAACTCCCTCCGACGCCCCACTGTGAAGCACCTCTCGAAGGTCGCCAGAACCCCATGGGTACTCGCGCTACCTTCCAACCATGTCAGGCATTGCACCGAGCACCTTCTGTGCACACACTGTCATTGAACCACAATGCTTGTGCGCGTATCACGGACGGAAGTGGGCAACTGGCCACTGGAGCACGCCGGCCACCACTGGTTCTATCCCCACCTCCGCAAGTCGGCGCTAAGAGGGAAGCCAAGCCGCCGTCATGTACCTTGGCTGTAGACTCCGCGCATTGGGGACGGAGGATGGAGACAGAGAACAAGAGGGAGGAAGATATACGTAATGCTCCACTGCCTCGATGACCTCTCTCCCCTTCGTTCTTAGCAGGGAGTCCGGATCTTGTGCCCGAAGGGGAGCGCACCGGCGGCAGGGAGCGGCAGCGCGGTTGTGGCACATCGGAGGAATTGAGTTTCGCTCTGGATTTTGGATCGAAGGGGTGCGGCCTCTCTTTTTTTCTCTAGTGCCGATTACTGTTTTTCCTCGTAGCTCGTACAGACTGTATTTCAATCGATGAAGGACTCCTATTCCGATCGGGAGTAATCACGACGTACCACAAACCAGACGTACCACCGCTACGTACCGACGGACGAAGGAAGAAACACTACTCGTATTATATAGTAGAGATTAGTCTCTCTTATACTCCACCAAGATGCGAACTAAATCATAACAACTCAGTAATTAAGATAACTCAGAGTATAGCAATAAGTATCATGACATGAAGTTAAAATAAGAACATGCTAGATCTAGTCATGGAGTAGTGGCAATGGTCACACCCACATCTCCGGTATCATGGTATTTCTTTTTATCCCTAGTGAGGCAACAAAGTAAGGTAGAGATACCCAAATGGATCGCAGAACTTTCTCTCACGTTCACTGCACTAGCCACCCCCCGTTACTCCAACTAATGTACATGTTCCCCCTCACACGCTCTCATAAACATGCTTGATCATGACAAGTAAATAAGAACGGGGTACATAATATGCATCTACTTTCATAACTGAAACAAAACCATTGCAATCTCAAACATATATTAACTCATAAAAAAAGATCCACCACAAAGGTATTACATAGATGACCGTAATCATGTTCAGCAGCTCATACGGTACTAATTAGTGAAGCTCAAGAGAGAGGAGAGATACATAAATTACTTCCACAAACCCATAGTCCAGAGGTGGACTACTCCCTCTTCATCATGGAGACGGTGGAGAAGTCGTTGGAGAAGATGGAGACCACGCTGGCAGCGCCCCACCGTAGTTTTCCCCCTCCAATCTGCAGCTCCAGGTCTCTGTTTCGGTGTTTCTGTGTTTCTGCGGCACTCGTTCCAGAGAACGTCGGGGGGGCTATTTTTATAGGCGGTTTTAGGTCAAAACCGAGTCGGTGGAGGAAAGATCGACGGCAACGGAGCTCCGAGGCCCAAAAGGAGGGGTCCCACGCGGCCCATGTACCTGGCCGCGTGGGCCCACCTATCTTGACCCTCGGGTCTCCGCTTGTTTGCTTCCTTCGCTCCCAAGTCTTCTTCCTTCCAAAAATTGACGCTCGTAAATTTGCAGGTCATTTGGACGTCGTTTGGGTCCCTGAAACATTAAAATATAGAAATAGGGTTTTTTGCCTGTGCAGGGTTAATTCCATAAAAATAGGAAACATATCAAATATTCCCAAAATCATTATAAAACAGTGATAAATCCTTATATGATGCAAATATGACTGGAATATAAGTAAAATAATGCAAAAATCATGTATTTATTTTACATGCATCACTGGCGCACGGGGCGGCCGCCTCTCTGGAAATATGTGCCAGAGCGGGGTGCCACATCCACCCCAACTCCATCCTCATCCTCGCCATCTTCGCCTATCTCTGTGAGGCGTACATTGGCATTCCGCCCTCGGTGGACCTCTTCCGCAGCTTCTACGCGCTCCGGTTCACGACGAACAAGGAGCGGTCGGGTGAGTGTCCTTTTGCATCACCGATGGCATGGGGGGCGTCTACATCCCCATCGCGTGGACCGGCGATAACGTCGTGACCAGCGTGACGAAGAAGGTGGAGGACTTCCGCAAGCGCTGGTTCCTAATGAAGGTCGGGAGCCAGAGTCCTTTCTTCGATCTGCCTGAGGCGCCTCCGACGAAGAGGGCAAGCTGGTCTTCGAAAACGCTCAAGAGCGCAACACTTGGCCCCGTGGTGAGGCGCCTGAAGGACCTTCGCGAGGCAGGCCTCACCGGGCAAATGGTGGCCAAGGACTTCGTGAGGCGCCGCATCGCTCCACTCCAGAAGCATGCGGACGCAATGTGGCTGTACTCCAACCAGAGGGACAAGATGCGCCTAAGCGCTAACCTCTTCACGCAGAAGGAAGTGAACAACATCATGGAGGTTCTCTTCACGTCTCCCGACATCCCCAAGGCCACCGACAAGACCGTTCCGCTCCACAGGCTTGATCTTGGGCGTCGCGTCACGCTCGTGCAGACAATGCCGAAGTTTGACCAGTGGGGCCTGGTGCCTGAGGGGCATGTTGGGCCTCGCGAGGACCCAGAGTCAGCGGCGCAGGGGCGCCAGCTGATGGCGAGGAGGAGACGACGGAGACGCCCGCGGAGTCTGACGCAGGCGCGACCGGCGCCTCGGGAGGCCCACTTCTTCGACAGAGAACTCGAGCACCTTGAAGGGCGCGTCGCCTGACGTTGAGATCCACGAGATCTCCTCGAGCAGCGGCGACCAGTTCGTGGTCGCCCCCTCGCAGCGTGTCGAGGGAAAGGAGGAGAGTGATGATGATGATGCTT
The DNA here is from genome assembly GCA_947311845.1 of Poa pratensis. Classification (NCBI taxonomy): domain Eukaryota; kingdom Viridiplantae; phylum Streptophyta; class Magnoliopsida; order Poales; family Poaceae; genus Poa; species Poa pratensis. The sequence continues at coordinate 41,318,845 of CAMZMU010000037.1, read as the reverse complement.
CGTCGGGCCACTGTGAGCCCCGCTCCAAGGCGATCCACGACAGGAACGCCGGAGCTCGGGAGGAGGCAGGGGCCGGTGCCGAGGTGGGCTAGGCTAGGCCTGCCGAGGCTCAGAAGATCGCGGAGCCTAGCGCTCTGCCTGCGCGGCGGATGCCGAAGGGAAGTGAGGCGGAGGAGCACCACGAGGAGGAGGAAACTGAGGCGACGACGCTGCCTGGCGCTTCTCCTGGACGGCAGGAGAAGGTGACGGAGGAAGATGCGGCGAAGACTGCATCGCCTGCGAAGGAGCGTGCGGCGGAGATAGCGACGTCGGCGGAGACGCGCGCTGATGTCGAGATGGAGGAGGCCACCGCGCCGCCACCTCCACCAAATGTGGGCCCTGAGGCGCCGGTGGTGGATACTGAGGCTGCAGCGGGGGCGGCCTCAGTAGAGAAGACCGATCCTGCCCCTGGAAGGGAGGAGGATGGACCCCAGGGGCAGACGGATGGAGGGGCTGATGGTGAGGGCGCTCCGAGCCCCCAGAAAGCCCCCAGCGTGGATGAAGTGGGAGGCTCTCACCAGAGCCCCAGGCGCGCCTCCAGGCTACTCCGAGCCCAAGGCGTGATGTTCCGGAGTCCTCGGCAGGCGCCGGCGCTTCCAGGCCTCCTGGCGACATCTGGGCCTTGGTTCTGCGGGACCGGTGCCCGGTTGCGCTCGTCGAGGCGCCGTCTTTCGCTCGGCGAGGAGGCGCTTGACGGGCTCGAGGCCCAGCTCGCCGAGGAAGACCGTGCCAAGGCGGAAGAGGACGCCGAGCTCGCGCGGGGCTGGACCCGCCTCCAGGAGACTGTGGAGCGCTGCCGCCGGAAGGACGAGGCGGCCCAGGCGCAGCGCGAGGCGGTGCTACGCTCCGCTGAGGAGATCCGCATCAGCGTGGTCCGCGAGGTTGAAGAGACCCTCGCGGACCTGAGTGCTAGGCGCGAGGCTCTCGAGGCGGAGACCGAGGCCAAGCACCAGGAGCTGGCGGCGCGCGAGGCGGCAGTCACCGCCAAGTATCAAGAGCTCGCAGGCTGCGAGGCGTCGATCATCGCCGAGTCGGAGACTGTGCGGCAAAACCTGGTGAAGTTTCGCGAGGATCTGCGCATCCGCGAAGGGCTGATCGTGCAGCACGGGGCAGACCTCGACTCCCGCGAGCTTGAGCTGCGCAAGCGCGAGGAGCAGGTTGAACAGATCGAGAGAGATCAAGCCACGCAGCGGGAACACCTGGAGTCTCGCGAGAGCAAGGTGACCCAGGACGAGGAGTTCTTCAAGAAGCGCCTCGCGCAGACCAACGAGAACCTCCGCAAGAAAGAGGAGAAGATGCAGGAGGAGTCTGCGACCAAGGAGAAACTTTTCCGTGACAACTGCTCCAAGGAGTTTGCGAGGAAGGCCAAATGCAGGAGGAGCGCTTCACAAAGAAGAGTGATGAGCTCAACGCTCGCATCAGGGAGCTCGAGCAGCAGAAGAAGCGATTTGACTCCCGTCTCCAGGCTACTGTGGAGGCCCGGAAACGCGCGGAGCAGGACCTTGTCTCCTTGACGCAGGACATGCGAGATGCAGCAGCAGGTGGGGCTATTGTAGAGCTTGTCGAGGAGGCCCGACAGAGCGCTCAGGCTGCGCGGTCCTGTCGCGCCAGCGGGAACGCATGTTCCTCTCCCTGGTGAGCCGTGCGCGGACTGTCGCGGACCGCCTGGGAGCCGAGGCCCCGCACTCCCTGCCGAGGGGAATTCTGACGTCGCCACCTACCTCGGCTTCTTCGAGCAGCTCCTCACCAGCCTTGAAGGTTGTGACGAACCTCGATGACCTGGTCGACAATGAGAGCCGCGAGCTCCTTGGCGTCGCGGTCGGCCAAATCTTCGCCAACCTTGCGCATCTCCACCCCAGCTTACTTCACGACCGTGACGGAGCCTCTGGAGCAGAGGCTTGTCTCGAAGCTGGACGCCTCGGTGTGGGAGACGTGAGAAGTATGTCCAGCGCTTCAAGAGGGTCGAGGAAGACGACGTGAGGCAGGCGTGAGGAGGAGATGACGAGGCTGTCGATGGCGAGGACGACGACAGCCCTGCTGCGTGAGCTGCTCCTGTAGAGATGTGCCTGGAGCACCAGTTATCTTAGGATTTGCTATTTCCACTTTGTATGGTTTGTAAAGACACTTTTATTAGTGCAAGTGTGAGTGCCCCTCGGGAGGCCTTTTATCTGTTTCCTCATGTCTTTTTCGCTCTACGTCGTTAGGACCCTGCTTTCAGCGCAAATAGCACCGCCGCTTCGGTATGCCGGAGTCAGGGCTCGACAAGGCCGGGGGTGCGTAAGGCTTAGAGAGGTAAGAGCTCTCGAGGCACGATGCTCGGGAGCTCCCCTTTGACGTGCAAGCAGCCCATGAGGCGTAAGAGAGAAAAGAGAGGCTCGAGGGGCGACAAAACCAGCGAGAGGGAAAAACTCGTGAGGCGTAAGTTCTGGACTTAGCTTTTGCGAGACGTCTCTCGTAGAGGGTGTTGTGTTCCCTGGTGAGGTTTTCCCTCTCGAGGTGCCTGAGGCTGGTTTGGAGCTCCGCAGCCTGTAGGTCTTGTTCCCTGCGTTGGAGAGAGAGGCATACCCACAAGCAATGCACGGTTGTACAACTCATGCGCGCTCATAGGTTTCCTCATGGTATCTCACGAGGAGAGTAAGCACCAAGGTCCTTGGTGAGGTGACGTGCATGGGAGCTAGCCCAGAGTCAGAGCTCTTTGGTGAGATAACGGTCGTGGGCGGAGAACCACGAGTTAGAGCTCGGATCCTTTGGGTTTTGCGATGCTGCTGGGATGCTCCCGAGACACAGGCACCGTGCTCAGCCCCCGCTCGCGAGGTGCGCATGGGGAAAAATGTGAGCGCGAATGAACGTAAGAAAAACAACTCACCAAGCAATATTACATAACGGCGCCGAGGCGCAAAGGTTCATGATGACCTGAAATTGTTCATTACACTTGGCGAGGCCAAGACAAAGTCCGCCATGTCTGGGCATGGGGTTCCACATGGAGTGGCTGAGGCTTCTCGCGGCCCGTGGCGACGCGTTGTAGAGAGCTCTCAGTGGAGATGGCCCTCGTGAAGGGAAAGCTTGGTGAAGCTGGGAGGTGAAGATGCGTGCTTCCCTCTTGAGACAAAAAATGCCTGCCGCGACATCACGGGTAGAACTTGCGTAGATGCTCGATGTTCCACGGGTTTTTGACCGGGTCCGTCTTCCGTCTCGAGCCGTACCGCGCCGGGCCTGGCGATGTGCGCGACCCTGTAGGGGCCTTCCCACATGGGTGAGAGCTTGTGGAGGCCCTCTGGAGAGATCCTCCTCAGGACGAGATCGCCTGTCTCGAGGGTGCGCGGGCGTATGTGGCGGCTGTGGTAGCGGCGCAGATCTTGTGGTACTTTGCCGCCGGAGGGCGCGCGACGACGTAGTCCATCGAGCAGCAGCAGCGTCGTTGTGGAGCTCCTCTTGATTGTCCTCGTTGAAAGCAAGGATCCGTGGGGACCCATGCTTGATCTCGGTGGGGAGGACTGCTTCAGCGCCATAGACGAAGGAACGGCGTTTCTCCAGTGGGCTTCGTGGCGGTGGTGCGGATGGACCAGAGCACAGAGGGAGCTCTTCAATCCAGTTCTTGCCGTGGGCCTTGAGGCGGTTGAAGCTTCTTGTCTTGAGGCCTTGAGCACTTCAGCGTTCGCTCGCTCAGCCTGCCCATTGCTTCGTGGGTGAGCCACCGAGGCGAAGCAGAGCCGGGTGCCGAGGCTTTCGCAGTAGGCCCTGAAGATGCCACTGGTGAACTGTGAGCCGTTGTCGGTGATGATGCGATTTGGCACGCCGAAGCGACAGGCCAGGCCTCTGATGAATTTCACCGCTGATCTCGCCGGGATGCTGCGCACCGCTTCGACCTCCGCCCATTTGGTGAACTTGTCAATGGCGACGTAGAGGTAGCGGTAGCCCCCGCTGGAGCGTGGGAATGGTCCCAGGATGTCCAGCCCCCAGACCGCGAAGGGCCAGGAGAGCGGGATGGTCTGGAGCCCCAGTGCAGGCTGGTGGACTTGCTTGGCGTGGAATTGGCATGCCTCGCAAGCCTGGACAACGGTGGTTGCATCTTGAAGCACTGAGGGCCAGTAGAATCCACTCCTGAAGACTTCCCCTGCAGGGTGCGTGATGATGAGTGGTGGCCACATTCTCCACTGTGTATGTCCTTGATCAGCTGGCGGCCTTCTTCAGGGGGGACGCATTTTAATGCAACTCCATTTGGACGCTTGCGGTACAGGTCTCCCTCGTGAAGGCAGTATGACTTGGCCTGTCGAGCAATTCTCTCTGCTTCTGCATCCTCTTCAGGGAGGACTCCGTCCCTGAGGTACTCCTTGAGCTCATCGATCCAGCCCGTCTCTTGACGTGTATGGCCAACAACAGGCGTTCTCCTGAGGGTGGACCGCAGCTCGGTGCTCCAGATGTTGGTGGTGGGAGCTCTTCGTCGTGTCCATGCTGACTGCTTCTTTTGGCTGTTTCACCGACGCCCTGGTGAGCCTTCCTCGAACACGCCTGCCTGCTGGGCCTCTCTCTGCGATGCTCGCCTGGCGATGTCGTCGCCTCCTGGTTCTCCCTTCGCGGGATGTGCCTGAGCTCCATCCCCTTGAAGTGCTTCTCGAGCTTGCGAACCTCCTCGAGGTAAGCGGTCATGTGACCGTCCTTAGGCGTGTAGCTCTTGTTGGAGAAGTTGACGAGGAGCTGGGAATCACCCTTGATGAGTAAGTGCTTGATGCCGAGGGCGATTGCGGCTCTGAGCCCGGCGAGGAGGCCCTCGTACTCGGCGATGTTGTTGGAGACCTTGTCAGTCGTGAAGCACAGCTGGACGGCGTAGTAGAGCTTGTCGCCCTTGGTGAGGTCAGGACGACGCCAGCCCCTGCGTTCTGGCATGCGAATGCCCCGTCGAAGTGCATGGTCCAGTGGCTTGGCACTGTGTCTCCAGCTGGCGTGGTTTCTGCCTCATGAGGCTCTTCTTGCTGCGTGTCCGTCCATCGGCGACGAAGTCCGCCAATGCCCTTCCCTTGATGACCCTGGTGGTGTCGAAGCGCAGGCCAAAAGGTTGCAGCTCAATGTTCCACCCTGCGACGCGATCAGTGGCGTTTGGGTTGCGCAGGATTTGCTCCAGAGGGAATGATGTGACCACCGTGATGGGGTGGCCCTGGAAGTAGTGGCGCAGCTTCCTGGAAGCGATGAGGAGCGCGAGGAGGAGCTTCTGCTGCATGTGTACCGCTCGCGAGCGTCTCGCAGCACCGTGCTGACGAAGTAGACGGGATGCTCGACGAGCGTTGTCGATGGTGCAGCATGGGCTCCTCGGGAGCCTTGTCGAGCTCTTTGAGGCGACCCTCGGCGAGGGTGCCTTCTGGTTGCGCGGGCTCGACATGAGGCTCGGGCCTGAAGAGGGTGCTTCCTTATCGGGGATCTGGGCTTGGCGTGGCGTGTCCTTCTTGGCGAGGACTGGCTCTTCCCTTTCTGCCACCAAGGCTGCGCTCACTGTTTGTGGAGTGGCTGATAGGTACAGCTTCAGATGCTCGCCGGCCTTGGGGCAACCATGACAGGTGGGCTAGCCAAGTACTTCTTCAGGTCTTCAAATGCTTTGTCCGCCTCCGTGTCCACTTGAACGGCCAGACTCTCTCGCCGAACTTGGAGATGAAACGGCCTAGGCTGGCCATGCATCCCGCCAGGCGCTGCATGTCCTTGAGGCGACGAGGTGGCTGCATTTCTTCTATGGCCTTGATCTTGTCAGGATTTGCTTCTATGCCGCGGTGAGACACTAGGAACCCGAGGAGTTTGCCTGATGGTACCCCGAAGACGCACTTGGCGGGGTTCAGCTTGATGTTCACCTTGCGCAGGCTGGCAAAGGTCTCCTCGAGGTCCTCCATGAGGGTGTGCTCTTCGCGAGTCTTGACCACGATGTCGTCGACGTAGGCTTCTGCGTTTCTTCCCATCTGAGCCCCCAAGGCCTTCCTCATGAGCCTCTGGAAGGTGGCACCGGCGTTCTTCAGCCAAAGGGCATGCAGACGTAGCAATACACACCACAAGGGGTGAGAAATGCTGTCTTCTCCTCATCCTCCTTCGCCATCTTGATCTGGTGGTAGCCTGAGAAGGCATCCAGAAAACAGAGGAGGTCGCAGCCGGCGGTGGAGTCCACATCTGGTCTATTCGAGGCATGGGGTACGGGTCCTTGGGGCAGGCCTTGTTGAGGTCGGTGTAGTCGATGCAGAGCCTGCCGCCCCGGTGTGCTTGGGAACGACCACCGTGTTGGAGAGCCATGTGGGTGTGGAACTTCTCGGATTATGTGTGCTTCTTTCAACTTCTCTACTTCCTTGATGATGAACTCTTGCTTCTCTGGCGCCTGGCGCCGTGCTTTCTGCTTCACGGGGCGTGCGTTTGGACACACGGCTAAGTGGTGCTCGATCACCTCCCTCGGTACTCCGGACATCTCTGACGGTGTCCATGCGAACATGTCAGAGTTTGCCCTGAGGAAGGCGACGAGCGCGCTTTCCTATTTGGGAGGCAAGCCAGCGCCTATGGTGACGCTAGCCCCCGAGCCGCTGGCGTCCAGCGACACCTTCTTCGTGGCTGCCTGCTCCTGTGAAAACAGCTGCTTCTTCTTCGCGGGCCTCTCGAGGGGCTCCATGTCCTCGTCAGCGGGAATGCCACGGCAGCGGCCTTGTAGGCGGTCTCGACAGAGCGCATTGCGTCCTGGACTTGACCGTGGATGGCGATGGTGCCGCCTGCCTGGAAGCTTGACGATGTTGTACGCGTGGTGAGTGACGCCCATGAACTTCGCGAGGGCGGGGTAGCCGAGGATGGCGTTGTAGGGCAGGCCAATGTGTGCGACGTCGAAGTCGATCTGCTCGGTGCGGTAGTTCTGCGGCGTGCCGAAGGTGACCGCGAGCCTCACCTGCCCCAGAGGTGTGGTGGAGCCACTTGTCACCCCCGTGAAGGGCCTAGAGGGCATCAGCCACTCGTATGGCACTTGAAGCTGCTCGAAGGTCTCGACAGAGATGACGTTCAAGCCCACCCCCATCTATGAGCGTCTTGGCGACGGCGATGTTGTTGATGATGGGGTGCACACCAGAGGGATGGTGCCAACAGCCTTGGTCGACTTGGGGTGGTCCTTGGAGTCGAAGGCGATGGTGTACTGCGACCACTTGAGGGGCTGGGATGCCTCAATCCCTGGAAGCGCGGCGTTGACCTCGCGAGAGAATTGCTTGAAGTGGTTGTTGGACTTGGGCGCCTGAGACCCGCCGAGGATGCAGCTATTGCCCCCTGAGGGGCCTGGTAGCCCCCAGGGTTCTCGTCGGGAGATTGCCGTTTTGCCCGCGTTGTTCCCCCGAGCCCTCTGCTGGAAGTTGTGGCGTCCGCCTCCGCGGCCACCACGGCCTCCGCCGTGGCCGCCACGGCCTTGGTTCTTCTCGCGCTCCTTGCTGAGCTGCTTGAGCTCCCAGCAGTCTTCAGTCGCGTGGTTGTGCCTGTTGTGGTAGATGCAGAACGGGCGATTGTCCACTTTCTTCTCATCGCCGTCAGAGAGCCTCGCGAGGCTGCTTGTCAGGCTCTGCCGCGAGGATGGCGGTGGTCTTGCGCTTCTCGACAGGCTTCTTCTTGCTCCTGGACCCCTCAGGAGGGTCATCCTCCATTTCTTTCTTGACGAAGAGGAGGCCCTCTTCAGCCTTGGCGCACTTGTCAGCCAGATCGAAGAGCTTCACCACTGAGGTGAGGGTGTCGTGGATGCCGAGCTTCTCGAGCATCCGGCGGTTCGTGACGCCCTCCCTGAAGGCGGAGATGACGTGCGAGTCCGGGATGTTCGGAATCTTGTTGCGGACCTGGCTGAAGCGCTGGATGTATCTGCGGAGGGTCTCGTCAGGCTTCTGGCGCACCGCGCGAAGGTCGTTGTAGGTGAGTGCGCGCTCGTAGGTGCCCTTGAAGTTGGCGACGAAGACCTTGCAGAGGTCCTCCCACGTGTCGATGGTGTTCTCGGGGAGGTTCATGAGCCACGAGAGCGCGGAGTCCTTGAGCGCCATGGAGAGCCAGTTGGCCATCACCTTGTCGTCGCCTCCCGCGGCCTGGATGGAGACGGTGTAGAGCTGCAGGAACTCCAGAGGGTTGGTCCTGCCGTCGTAGCGCGGAGGGAGGTCTGGCTTGAACTTCACCGGCCAGACGCGGCGCAAGTTGCGGGTGAAGGCGGTGCAGCCCGTGGCGTACGTCACAGCGCCACCAGCGAGCGCGCCATGGTTCTGGCGGCCTGCAGCTGCAATCTCCTGGACGACACGGTTGTGGCGGTCCCGCTGGCGCTCGATCTCCACGCGCGCATCCGCTGGAGTTCGCTGCACGATCTGGCAGTCGTGCGGCGAGGATGCGTGTAACGCGGCGCGGTGGTTCCCCGCTGGAGCTGCAGCTGGAGGTGGTGGCGGAGGCGGAGGGGAGGAGGAGCGCCGTGCGCTATGTTCCCTTCGTGTCTGGAGTGGCGCACCAGCGAGCAAGAAGGGCTGGTGCTGCAGTGGGTGCGGCAGGAACGGCGGCGACGTTGATGAGCTCCTCGAGGCGCCCGAGCCAGTTGTCATGGCCTGCCTACGTGGGGCGGTAGCGCAGCAGCTCCTGCGCCATCAGTAGCGCAGTGGCTGGACTGGGCGCCACCCGGCTCTGCGTGGAGGCGCTTTCGCGCCTGGACGGGTGCTGGGAGGTAGCTCCCTCGCCGTCGTCGTCGTTGCCGCTGCCGTTGCCGACGTCGTCCTCAGGGTGCTCGACGCGCGGCTCGGCGTTGCGCTCTGAAGCGCGGTTGGTGCGTGGGCGACCATGCGGGTTGTTGTTGGCGGTGGGCTCGGTGTTGGCTCTGCCAGACGTCCGTCGCGCAAGGCGCGCAGCTCGCGTGTCAGTCATGGGCGGAGAGGTTGAAGAAGTTGAAGACGCGCCTCAGCCCCCTACCTGGCGCGCCAAATGTCGGAGACTAGTCCCAGGAACTAGGGGTGTCTCTCAAATGCCAGGAATCGAGTAAGGGGCTGAACACAACATCAAACAAATCCTCAACAACCTCGGCGACGGTGCTCGTTGAGCTCGGTGAGAAACATCACGATAGAGAAAGAACACGAGCCGCTACCCAGGTTCAGGCCCACCGTGAGGTGTAAAGACCCTACGTCCTGCTAAGATGTATTGCACTGCTTGGAGAGGTTCACAGTACAAGGTGCTTGCCGAGGGCACAGTTATGGCTATGGTGGACTATGGTGGAATCAGCTCCGTCTTCTTCCTCAGACGTAGATGCTTGAGTGTGGAATGAGCTGAGTGAGTTCGGATCCCCTCCTTGGTCGTACGCTGCCTCCTTATATACTGCCTCGGTCCTCTTCCCCGAAAACTACAGGCGGGAAGGGAAATCCACATGGTGGCAAAGGTGGAGCACAACGCACGGCGTCGGGGGTGTCCATGGATGCGGTCCATGGCAGAGAGCACGTCGTCTTGGCAGAAAAAGCCACCGCCCATCCAGGACGGTGGGCTGGCGCTGCAGAGTCTGGAGGCGTGCCCCACGGTGACGTCGCGATTGGAGCGTAGCGGCGGCCGGTCACTTTATCACCAAAATGGCAATCCTTGGAGTCCGCTTTGCTTGCCCAGCTTTGTTGACTGCTTTATACACGAGAATGGCAACTGCGGCGTCGGCGTCATCGCGCGCAGGCGCGCGCATCACTCTGCGGCGGGCGCAGAGCCCATGTGCACTCTGCAGTGGGTGCAGGAGCTTGCTTCCACCTGAAGAAACCCCGCGAGGGCCTGGAGCCTCGCCGAGGTTCTGTAGTACTTGACGCCTCGCGAGGGTGGCCTCGCGAGGGTGGCGCGGAGACGCTCCAGGACTTGGTGGATTTCTGGACAGGGGAGGCCCTCCCGAGGGAAAAGTTCCTCTCGAGGCCCCTTAGGCTGAGCGTCTGGTCCTTAGCAGAAATGCTCAGCCGAGTGAAGAAATCCTCGCGAGGGGAAAAGTCCCTCGTGAGGCTCGCCAGGCTGAACGTCTGGTCCTTAGTAGAATTTCCCGCGGAGCGTCGAGGGCTGTGGCAGGCCATCCCATGGTACCCTGGTTTCCACTGGGCCGACAGTCCTAATCATACTAGTAACAAGAAAATTAAAATTGGAGAAGGTCCCACTTCTGTTGAGAAGGGCTCCAAGTCACTTAATGACACTAAAGTTACTCCTGAGAAAAGTGCTGAAAATTTTCGTGTTGTTGGGAATGATACTCCTATTTCTTTTGATGATAATGAGTTTGATTTTGATAGTTGCAACCTTACTGAAGTTATTAAGTTCTTACGAAAGCTTGCTCAAACTCCTAATGCTAGTGAAATAAACATGGTTTCACTAAGCACATCACTAATGCTCTTATGAAGGCTAGGGAAGAGAAACTTAAACGTGAGACATCTATTCCTATAAAGTTAGAAGATGTTTATGAACCTACTGTTAAAATGAGAGTAAATGATTTAGATTGCAATGCTTTGTGTGATCTTGGTGCTAGTGTCTCTGTTATGCCTAAGAAACTTTATGAAATTCTTGATTTAGCACCATTAGAGGATTGTCACTTGAATGTTCATTTTGCTGATTCTACTATGAAGAAACCTGTGGGTAGAGTGAATAATGTTCTTATAATGGTTAACAACAATTATATCCCTGTAGATTTCATTATTTTGGATATTGAATGTAAGGCTTCCTGTCCTATTGTTTTGGGATGACCTTTTCTTAGAACTGTTGGTGCCATTATTAACATGAAAGAAGGAACTGTCAAATATCAGTTTTCACTCTGCAAGGGGATGGAACAATTTCCTAGAAAGAAGATGAAACAACCTTTCAAGTCTATTGTTAGAACAAGTTGTGCTTTCAAAGCTACTCTTGATAATACTTGATCTTTTTGCTACTGCGCCTAGCTGAAAGGCGTTAAAGAAAAGCGCTTATTGGGAGACAACCCAATTTTATTTCCTGTTATTTTTGTTTTCTTGAGTCAAGGAGGTTGTTTACTTCTGTAACAACTCATTTTTATCTTTTATTTTCGTTTTTGTTGTGCCAAGAAAAGTCTCTAATGTAAGAGGGTGGTAAAGTTTTATTTGTTGTCCAGAAACAGATTTCTGTACCTCAGGGTAAAAATTCGTGAAAAATTACGGAATACTATTTTAATCTGTAAATTTTTTAGATGAAGCCTTAACTTATTACCTATCTTTCATTAGTTAACCGTTTTCTGATTTGAGCATTGGAAGTGCCTCGAAACAATTCGTACTTACAGACTGTTCTGGTTTTGACAGATTTTGTCTATGTTTTGAATTGTCTCTTTTGCAAGTTTAGATTCACGTTCTTCGGGGGGAGATAACGATCTTGCTTAGTAACAGTAGCTAATGTGTGAACTAAAGTATGCAATGTTGATGCATGTAAAATGCATACATGAACTTTACATTTTATTACATGTTATTCCATGTATTTGCATCATATAAGGGTTATATTCATGATTTATATTGAGTTTTGGGGATAATTAACAACTTCCCCATTTTTCTGGAATTAACCCTGTGCTGTCAGAAAACCCCTTTTCTATATTTTGATGTTTCAGGGACCCAAACGACGTCCAAATGACCTGAAACTTTACGGGGATCATTTTTTTGGAAGGAACGAAACGTAGGCGCAAAGGAATCGAAGAAACGGAGACCAGAAGGCCAAAAGGGGGGGCCCACGCGGCCAGATTCCCTGACCGCGTGGGGTCCCCCATCCTGGCCCTCGGGCCTCCGCTGCCGTCGATCTTTCTTCCCGAAGCTTCGTCTTGACCTAAAAACGACTATATATAGACCCCCAGGGCTTTCGCGAAAGGGAGCGCCGCCGAAACACAGAAACCACGAAACAGAGACCTGGAGCTGCAGATTGGAGGGGGAAAACTCCGGCGGGGCGCTGCCGGGGTGGTCTCCATCTTCTCCAACGACTTCTCCACCGTCTCCATGATGAAGGGGGAGTAGTCCACCCCCTGGACTTGGGTTTGTGGTGGTAACTTATGTATCTCTCCTCTCTTTGAGCTTCACTAATTAGTACCGTATGAGCTGCTGAACATGATTACGGTCATCTATGTAATTCCTATGGTGGATATTGTGGTATGAGATGATTTGTTATGCATTTACTGTTGTGTTGGAACTTTTATGATTTGTCATACTTTGGAGATATTCTATGATGCATGTGATGGTTTGATTTATGCATAATGCCTTGTTTATCCTTGTCATGAGGTGATTGACACCACCAAGTGTGGATAGATGAGAGAGATGTGGTCATGCACACGAATTATGAATCATTGCACTAGTGTTTAGAATATTGTCCATTATGAAGTATGATGTATGTAGGTACGGGATGGCCGATGTGACACGGCATATGTATTGAGTGACATGTGAAATACAGCCCAACATCCTTTATCTGGGGGTAAAAAGAAGAGTATGATGTGGGAGTGACAGCAACCACGCTAGCCTTACGGGGTGACATAGCAACACAAATGAGTACTTCTTTCAACTATGTGTTTTAGGACATATAGCCGTCATAAAAGCTACCATTAAAACATGACAATTGTGTGTACTTTATCCATAACATGATAATCACCATAGATGAGAGAGAGAGGATTAAGTGAACCCATGAACCCATGTCCATTGTTCCTATAAGAGAAAACCTTTGTCTTGTCCTCTTGCATTGAAGAGGATTGGGACACTTTTACATTCTTGTTTTGTTGCATTAAACTTCCATCCATTAAATCAACCATCTTGTTCTTAAACTTGTTTAGTGCATAATCAACTAAAACTTGTGACACTTTAGTTGTAGGGAATAGATAACTTTTCCTTCTTGCTCCTGCGGATCGATACCTTACTTCCACATTGAGAGGTGCTACAGTGATCCCCTGCTCTTGGGGGTTATCAAGTACTTTTCTGGCGCCGTTGCCGGGGAGCGTAGCGCTTAAGTTTCTATTCTTGTGTGCACTAGACTTAGATTTATTTTATCTTGTTTTATATCTTGCAATCATCTAAGCTTGGGGAGGTTCCTTTAAACTTGTTTGGTTGTGAGTTTCTCATTAGTTTTATATATATCAAAAACCCATAAAAATTAGAAAATGGAAAACAACAAAAAAATTAGAGAGCTTTATGAAATTTATCTTGAGTTAGGACATGATGAGTTTGAGCAGAAAATTAAAAAATCTATGGAAAATCATTTGCATGATGGTAGCAATGTTATTACTATAAATTCTTTGCACACTATTGCTAATGCTATGGAAAAGTCTAAGCTTGGGGAAGCTAGTTTTTTAAAAATGATCCTTGTAGTTCCCCAGCTTTGGAGGAGAAAATTTGCTTTGATAATACTTTGTCTCCTATATGTGATAATTCTAATGATACTTGTGATATTCCCACTACTGAAAGTATTCCTTTTGAAATACCTATGGAAATTGTTGAAATGGTTAGAATGAACGTTATGCAGGGGATGGAACAGTCCATCCACATGATCACTTGTTGAAACTTACAGAACTTTGTGAGTTGTTTGAGGTTGCAGGTTTATCAAGAGAAGATGTCATGAGGAAATTATTTCCATTTTCACTTAAGGACAAAGCAAAGAAGTGGTATAGGATGCTGGATGATCGTCCTTCGAATTGGAAACAGCTTGAATCTCTCTTTTACTCTAAATTTTATCCTCTTCATGAAGTGCATCTAGCTAGGAGTTACATTTTCAATTTTTATCCTCATGATAGAGAAAGCATTGCTCAAGCTTGGGGAAGACTGAAAACATTAATACTCAAATGTCCTAACCATGAGCTTCCTAAGGAAATAATTGTTACTAATTTTTATGCAAGGCTTTCAGGTCATTACAAGGATTATCTAGATGCTTCTTCAGGTGGTTCTTTCACAAGTAAGAAGGTTGAAGCTAAATGGGATCTTCTTGAAACAATTCAACGCAATACTGAAGATTGGGAGAACGACAAAGGTAAAGAATCAGGTATAAACTTTGAGTATGATTGCATTAAGTCTTTCGCTGAAACTGCTAGTTTTCATGGGCTTAGTGCTAAATTTGGTCTTGATTCTCAAATTATTGTTGATTGCTGTAAAACCTTTGCTTCTCATATTAATATTCCTAAAGAGAATTGGGACATGTATCATGAACCTTTTAAAGACACTTGCTTGGAAACCGAAATTGTTACTAATGATTGCAATAAACATGCTCAAACTTCTGAAAATACTATTTCTTATAAGCATGTTAATTTTTGTGGAGCACTTAGACCTTGTGAAAAGAATAAAATCGAAGAGGAATATTGTATTCATCATAGGAATGAAAAAACTACAACATGGTACAGAGCTCTAAGTGATTTGGCTGAAAAAGTGTGTGCCCGCTATCCTTTTATTTGTGAACTTTGCTATAAAGAGGGTCATTTCGAATTTCAATGCTCAGGTTCTAATAAGGATATTGCGGGAGACTTTTGTGATAACATGATCACTCCTAATCAACATGATGAACTTACATTATTTTTGGGGTGTGAAGAGTTATCAAGAAAAACTTCTTCGTTAGATATGAGTGCTTTTGATATGAATAGCGTGTTACATGGATGTTATCTCTATTGTGTTAATAATTGCCATGCCAACACTTACATACAAAATATTATAAAAGATGGAATACTTTACCAAAATATGAAAGGACTAATGTTTGTTTTACTCTTATTAATGAAAAAGAGGAAACGGTATCTTCCCCTAAGCATGTTGCTCCTATTATAGTTGTTGCTGATGAGTCTGATTTCGATGATGATCCTATGCCTGTTACTTATAGTAGTGATCATGATTGGGAAAAGCATAGTACTTTTGATATTGAAAATCTCTTTGGTACTAATTCTGAAAATGATGATGCTAATAATTACAATCATCCTCATAAAACTTGTCATAGTTATGGAAGGATCACCCAAAACCATCCAATTAATATACAACTTGTCTATCATGTTCGAGTTCTTTACAATGATCCTACTTCCATTGCTATTAATAATAAGAACTTTGCTTATGTGGAAAATATTGATACTTTTATGCATATGGATCATGGTAAGAATGTTTCATGTGATGGTTATATTGTAGATTTTATCAATGATGCTACTGAAAGTTTTTATGAGAGAGGGAGACATGACTTCATATACCACAATAATATTAAGTCTCCTCTCTCTTTGTTGAAAATCTTGAAGTTGCACTTGCTTTGCCTTCCTATGCTAGTCACTTTGTGCTTTATTGATTTATTTTCTTACAAGATCCCAATGCATAGGAAGTGGGTTAGACTTAAATGTGTTTCATATTTTTCTCTATGTGAGCATCATTAAAACTATCAAGCCTAGCTATATGGCTATAAAGAAAGCGCTTTACGGGAGGCAACCCGGTTGTTTTTGTTTGAGATTTTCTTTGAGTCCTCTTGCTGTAACAAGAGAGTAGTTTGTTAGTTTTGTTTCTGGGATTTTTAATAAAGAACCAAGTTTTACCTATTTTGGGTTTGAAAAGTTGCTATTCATTTTCGGAGAGTTTTCTGCCTGCACGAAGTCTGTGCACGGTTTGATTTTTCATTTTTTATCTGTAACTCCGATTGAGCTGTAATTTGAACGTAGCTTCAACTTTTCATCCTCTGCACACGTGATTTTTGCAGATTTTTCTGACGAGTTTAAGTAGGGTAGAAAAATGCGTTTTGCTGCTGCTGTTTTTGGACAGATTCTGTCTTGATATTGTTTGATGCATTCTTTGAGCTTTTTGCTTGAATCTTTTTGATTCAATTGAGTTTATGAGTAGGCATACAACATTATATACTCTCTGGACATTCATATGAATTTTTGCCTAAGGATTTTATGCAGCAAGGAACCTATTTGTTTATCACTACTAATATCACCCCACAGAAAAGAAATGGGAGAAACGGTGTTTTGAAGTTTTTTCACAGGGATTAGAGGAGCTGCACCAAGAGCTATCCAAGGATGGTGAAGACCATAAGCTTGGGGATGTCAAGACAACCCCACTAGACCAACACACTCTCGGTTTGCACACGTCTAACTTCTGTTTTTCGATCAAAGCACTTTATCGTATAAACTTGGAGCGTCTGTTTTTTTGCTTTTGTTATTTCGGTTTGTTATAAGACCACCACTATCATTTATATATGAGAGAGCTACTGGAAGTTTGGGTTGAATTATGTTGGATGCTATTAAATATATTGGGATAGGGATGTTTGAGTTGATTTTAAAAGATACATATAGTTGCATAATTCATGTGCTTTGAATGAATGTTAATTTGCAAGTGTGTTGTCAAGAGCTATCTTTTACCATGTTTAGATGTTGAATTTTAACTTTACTTGGTTTAACATGGATTGATTAGTTCTATGGACACTTATGCATGCATTTAGATGGTCAACTTTCTCCCTATTGCTAGCCCAAAAATTACAACAAGTAAAAAGCTTGTTTCCCAACACCTTCAACCAAAGTTTTTCCAGTGAGTCCACCATATCTACCTATTAGCTTTATGCTATTCCAAGTATGTTTATCATGTTATATTGTGTTATCTACATTTCTGAATTTAAATGCTTATGTTATTGATTGTCATGGGAAAAATTGGTTAAAAGCTCTCACGAACTTGATGCACAATTTACTTTTATTGCATTTAATAAGCATGAACCATTGTGATTAAAATTATGAAGTTGTGGGCTTGACAATAGTTTTGGTTGGGAGTTAGCCCATATGTGCTGTCACATGGCAAGCTTTCAACATTGCACTTATTTATATTTAGTTGATGTCATGTACTTTTGTTTATGGATGCCTATCATGGGTGAAATGAATGTGGATACTTAGTAAGTTCAAAGAGTTTGTATAAATGGTTAGAGAAATGCCTGGGCCGCTAATCTAAGCCATGCATCATTCATGGTGGAAATTTACAGCATAACCATAATGTTCATTCAGTGATGCACCTCATAATAAAAAGCTATACCCATAGTAAATAAAAGAGTGCTGAGATTGTTCATTGTCTGTTTGTCTTGTTGTTTTGACATGGGCTTGTTCATGTCAAGGGGCAAGAGGTACCCCAGTGCAGTTCTTGATGATACTATTATTACTTGCAATGACCTTTATTTGAATTTACTTTGTGGACCAAAGTGAGTAACACATGGTGTAGGTACTTGTATTCAAGGGACATGAGACATTCAACCAATACATTGTCAAGCACACCACTCATATTTGCTTTCACTTTAAACATTAATCATTCAAGATGCTATGATAGGGGTAATGAGAGCTCCACACCAATGACTACCACATTGCAAGCATTAACTTAAGTAGAAGTGTTTGGAAGTTAGATGAAACTTATTCATGCTTTACCTCTACTTATTTATCTATCCAAAGTGTCCACCTTTTATATTCAGTTTTCATAAGAAGTACTCTATGACCACCATAGGATGTTTTTACTTTTCATTATGCATACATTTGGTCCATAGTACTTTCTTCTATGTTACACTTTGTGAATTTATCATTGAACATCTTTACATTGAGTATTTGATATCACTTCATAATTTATCTTGCATATTGTTATTCCTTTGAAGAATGAATCATTTGACTCTATGTAGCAATAGTAATCACCTTTGATATCCATTGATAGTATTAAAATGCAAAGTCCATGTTAGTTTTATCACCTTCATACTCGGGACGAGCATGGGTTAAGCTTGGGGATGTTGATGCATGTAAAATGCATACATGAACTTTACATTTTATTACATGTTATTCCATGTTATTTGCATCATATAAGGGTTATATTCATGATTTATATTGAGTTTTGGGGATAATTAACAACTTCCCCATTTTTCTGGAATTAACCCTGCGCTGTCAGAAAACCCCTTTTTCTATATTTTGATGTTTCAGGGACCCAAACGACGTCCAAATGACCTGAAACTTTACGGGGATCACTTTTTTGGAAGGAACGAAACGTAGGCGCAAAGGAATCGAAGAAACGGAGACCAGAAGGCCAAAAGGGGTGGGCCCACGCGGCCAGATTCCCTGACCGCGTGGGTCCCCCATCCTGGCCCTCGGGCCTCCGCTGCCGTCGATCTTTCTTCCCGAAGCTTCGTCTTGACCTAAAAACGACTATATATAGACCCCCCAGGGCTTTCGCGAAAGGGAGCGCCGAAACACAGACACAGAGACCTGGAGCTGCAGATTGGAGGGGGAAAACTCCGGCGGGGCGCTGCCGGGGTGGTCTCCATCTTCTCCAACGACTTCTCCACCGTCTCCATGATGAAGGGGGAGTAGTCCACCCCCTGGACTTGGGTTTGTGGTGGTAACTTATGTATCTCTCCTCTCTTTGAGCTTCACTAATTAGTACCGTATGAGCTGCTGAACATGATTACGGTCATCTATGTAATTCCTATGGTGGATATTGTGGTATGAGATGATTTGTTATGCATTTACTGTTGTGTTGGAGCTTTTATGATTTGTCATACTTTGGAGATATTCTATGATGCATGTGATGGTTTGATTTATGCATAATGCCTTGTTTATCCTTGTCATGAGGTGATTGACACCACCAAGTGTGGATAGATGAGAGAGATGTGGTCATGCACACGAATATGAATCATTGCACTAGTGTTTAGAATATTGTCCATTATGAAGTATGATGTATGTAGGTACGGGATGGCCGATGTGACACGGCATATGTATTGAGTGACATGTGAAATACAGCCCAACATCCTTTATCTGGGGGTAAAAAGAAAGAGTATGATGTGGGAGTGACAGCAGCCATGCTAGCCTTGCGGGGGTGACATAGCACACAAATGAGTATTTCTTTCAACTATGTGTTTTAGGACATATAGCCGTCATTAAAAGCTACCATTAAAACATGACAATTGTGTGTACTTTATCCATAACATGATAATCACCATAGATGAGAGAGAGAGGATTAAGTGAACCCATGAACCCATGTCCATTGTTCCTATAAGAGAAAACCTTTGTCTTGTCCTCTTGCATTGAAGAGGATTGGGACACTTTTACATTCTTGTTTTGTTGCATTAAACTTCCATCCATTAAATCAACCATCTTGTTCCTTAAACTTGTTTAGTGCATAATCAACTAAAACTTGTGACACTTTAGTTGTAGGGAATAGATAACTTTTCCTTCTTGCTCCTGCGGATCGATACCTTACTTCCACATTGAGAGGTGCTACAGTGATCCCCTGCTCTTGGGGGTTATCAAATGTGTTTTTACAGAACCAAGTGAGTTTATGTTTTGATGCACTAACCCCTCTAATGAAGTTTGCGAGTTATCTTTGTGTGAAGAAAATTTTCAAGTATTAGGAGAGGAGGATGATATAAGAAGATCAAGAAGAGAGAAAAGCTTAAGCTTGGGGAGGCTCCCTTGGATCTCCCCAGCATATATCAAGAAGACTCAAGCGTCCAAGCTTTGGGATGCCCAAGGCATCCCCTTCTTCATCAACAAATTATCAGGTCGCCTCTAGTGAGACTATATTTTTATTGCTTCACATATTGTGTGCCGTTCTTGGAGCGTCTATGTGTTTTATTTTCTGTTTTTTTTGGTTTTTTCTGATCATAACTTAGTTGGATCCTAGCACTCTTGTTTGGGAGAGAGACACGCTCCGCTTTTGCTTAGAATACTCATGTTCTTCACTTATACTAGTTGAGTATTTTTGTTTAGCACTGCTATGCTATTAGCTCTTGTTTTTCATGTATATCTTGTTCAGAGCTATTAGTTCTTTTATAGAAAGTACTCTCTTGTTTCACTTAGATTTGTTTGGAGAGTTGTATAATTGGTGTCTTGTTGGAACAAAAAATGCTAAAGTGTGTGGTAGTTGTATAATGGAAAAACTTGCATAGTCTTGTAGATCATTGAACTTTGATAACTTGATTCCTTGCAAATGTTTTGAGATATTAAGAAATTAGATGTTAAATGCTTGCTGGTTAATTAAAGTTAAAATCTGATTAGTGGTTGTGTTATTAAAGCTTGTACCGTACTACAAACTCTTAAAATTGCTAAAGGTGTAGTTGGACTTGATAGCTTCTCATGTCTGAAGGTTTTTTAAATCAACATAGTTGCGTGCTAAGGTCGAGGGATCTAGCGGGGTACTTGTGCCTCTGTGAACGACCCTCCTTGGGGTAAATTTAATCATGCTCTTAATGTTGAACCTGCTAGTTGTTTGCAATAAACTTGTGAGTTCCTTTTGACTAATGTTGAGCTACGGTTTTTGGCACTTCCACCATCCATTTTTCCTAGCCTCTTCGGTGTTGTGCATTGCCTTCTGCTCACTTTGAGAGTTGTGCATACTTCTCCAGTATATCCAACCCCGTGGGAGAACTTCATCTTGTTCTCCTACACATAAGCCAAACATCTTCCTCAAAACAGCCACCATAACTACCTATCACAGCATTTCCATAGCTGTTCCGAGATATATTGCCATGCAACTTCCACCTTACATTACATGACTTGTTGTCATTCATCATTGTTATATATTGCTTTTCATGATTCTATACAGCTGATGTGTGGTTTTACCCATGTTACGCTATATCATTGCACATCCTGCTACACTGGCAGAGGCATACAGTTTTATACATCATGTTTTGTTCATTATGAGTTATTTGTACCAAAAAAATGTGTTGTCATATTAGAGTGTTGCCCCTACAGTGAGGGAGAGAAAAGTGAAAAAGCCACGAAGGCCATTGAAAAGAGAAACAGAAAAAAGAGAAAAAAGAGAAAAAAAAAGAAAAAAAAAGAGAGATGGGGCAACATTACTATCCTTTATCCACACTTGTGCTCATGTCTAGCACCAGTTTTATAGTCATCATTTGTGCTAGTAGCACCTATGCTTCATATGAGAGAGTTCTCATGTTTCATTAGTATAACTATGTGGGGAATTTACGTTATAGAACTTGGGTTGTATATTCCAATGATGAGCTTCCTCAAAAGTGCTCTAGGTCTTCATGAGCAACCATGTTGGATGAACCCCCATTAGTTCCATTGGAGAGATTTCATACACTTATAGCTCTATGTGCATCCGTTGCATGGCAATCACTACTCCTTGCATAGCTTCGATTATAAGACTTCCTCTTGTCTAATGATCATTTATAGCTTTGTGAGCCTTACTTCCATTGGCCTTCCAAACCACCATTATTATTCTCTTTGCCATAACATCCTGGTGCCAATATCAAATGCTTACGCTCACCGGTTGAGTAAAACTTCTAACCAGTAAATTCATTAGGTTTGTGATACTTTTGCTTGACTAGATCCTTTCTATGTTTGTGAAAGATTGCTGGATGCTTAAGTAGAAGGATAACTTCTATACTGAATGTTTAAAACATCTATAATCAACTTTGTACGGTTTCATGTCTTTATAGCATCTTCCATGAAAGGTTTTTACTTGTTCAATTGTCTTGCTTTATTCATCTATGTGTTTAATATCAAACATAGACTTTTGCTTTGAATGATTTGATCTCAGCTCACATGCTTTACATTACTATATGATCAAGATTATGTTGGTAGCATGTCACCGCAAAAATTATCTTTGTGTTATCGTTTACCTACTCGAGGACGAGTAGGAACTAAGCTTGGGGATGCTTGATACGTCCAAAACGTATCTATAATTTTTGATGTTCCATGCCTATTATATATTGATTACCACATGTTTATCTTACACTTTATATCATTTTTATGCATTTTCTGAGACTAACCTATTAACAAGATGCCACAATGCCAGTTCCTATTTTCTGCTGTCTTTTTGTTTCAGAAAATCTATTCTGGAAATATTCTCGGAATCGGACGCCAAATTAACTGATTTATTTTTGTACACAAATGAGTATTTCTTTCAACTATGTGTTTTAGGACATATAGCCATCATTAAAAGCTACCATTAAAACATGACAATTGTGTGTACTTTATCCATAACATGATAATCACCATAGATGAGAGAGAGAGAGGATTAGGTGAACCCATGAACCCATGTCCATTGTTCCTATAAGAGAAAACCTTTGTCTTGTCCTCTTGCATTGAAGAGGATTGGGACACTTTTACATTCTTGTTTTGTTGCATTAAACTTCCATCCATTAAATCAACCATCTTGTTCCTTAAACTTGTTTAGTGCATAATGAACTAAAACTTGTGACACTTTAGTTGTAGGGAATAGATAACTTTTCTTTCTTGCTCCTGCGGATCGATACCTTACTTCCACATTGAGAGGTGCTACAGTGATCCCCTGCTCTTGGGGGTTATCAAATGTGTTTTTACAGAACCAAGTGAGTTTATGTTTTGATGCACTAACCCCTCTAATGAAGTTTGCGAGTTATCTTTGTGTGAAGAAAATTTTCAAGTATTAGGAGAGGAGGATGATATAAGAAGATCAAGAGAGAGAAAAGCTTAAGCTTGGGGAGGCTCCCTTGGATCTCCCCAGCATATATCAAGAAGACTCAAGCGTCCAAGCTTTGGGATGCCCAAGGCATCCCCTTCTTCATCAACAAATTATCAGGTCACCTCTAGTGAGACTATATTTTTATTGCTTCACATATTGTGTGCCGTTCTTGGAGCGTCTGTGTGTTTTATTTTCTGTTTTTTTTTTCTGATCATAACTTAGTTGGATCCTAGCACTCTTGTTTGGGAGAGAGACACGCTCCGCTTTTGCTTAGAATACTCATGTTCTTCACTTATACTTGTTGAGTATTCTTGTTTAGCACTGCTATGCTATTAGCTCTTGTTTTTCATGTATATCTTGTTCAGAGCTATTAGTTCTTTTATAGAAAGTACTCTCTTGTTTCACTTAGATTTGTTTGGAGAGTTGTATAATTGGTGTCTTGTTGGAACAGAAAATGCTAAAGTGTGTGGTAGTTGTATAATGGAAAAACTTGCATAGTCTTGTAGATCATTGAACTTTGATAACTTGATTCCTTGCAAATATTTTGAGATATTAAGAAATTAAATGTTAAATGCTTGCTGGTTAATTAAAGTTAAAATCTGATTAGTGGTTGTGTTATTAAAGCTTGTACCGTACTACAAACTCTTAAAATTGCTGAAGGTGTAGCTGGACTTGATAGCTTCTCATGTCTGAAGGTTTTTGGAATCAACATAGTTGCGTGCTAAGGTCGAGGGATCTAGCGGGGTACTTGTGCCTCTGTGAACGACCCTCCTTGGGGTAAATTTAATCATGCTCTTAATGCTGAACCTGCTAGTTGTTTGCAATAAACTTGTGAGTTCCTTTTGACTAATGTTGAGCTACGGTTTTTGGCACTTCCACCATCCATATTTTCCTAGCGTCTTCGGTGTTGTGCATTGCCTTCTGCTCACTTTGAGAGTTGTGCATACTTCTCCAGTATATCCAACCCCGTGGGAGAACTTCATCTTGTTCTCCTACACATAAGCCAAACATCTTCCTCAAAACAGCCACCATAACTACCTATCACAGCATTTCCATAGCTGTTCCGAGATATATTGCCATGCAACTTCCACCACGAAGGCCATTGAAAAGAGAAACAGAAAAAAGAGAAAAAAACAGAGAGACGGGGCAACATTACTATCCTTTATCCACACTTGTGCTCATGTCTAGCACCAGTTTTATAGTCATCATTTGTGCTAGTAGCACCTATGCTTCATATGAGAGAGTTCTCATGTTTCATTAGTATAACTATGTGGGGAATTTACGTTATAGAACTTGGGTTGTATATTCCAATGACGAGCTTCCTCAAAAGTGCTCTAGGTCTTCATGAGCAACCAAGCTGGATGCACCCCCACTAGTTCCATTGGAGAGCTTTCATACACTTATAGCTCTATGTGCATCCGTTGCATGGCAATCACTACTCCTTGCATAGCTTCGATTATAAGACTTCCTCTTGTCTAATGATCATTTATAGCTTTGTGAGCCTTACTTCCATTGGCCTTCCAAACCACCATTATTATTCTCTTTGCCATAACATCCTGGTGCCAATACCAAATGCTTACGCTCACCGGTTGAGTAAAATTCTAACCAGTGAATTCATTAGGTTTGTGATACTTTTGCTTGACTAGATCCTTTCTATGTTTGTGAAAGATTGCTGGATGCTTAAGTAGAAGGATAACTTCTATACTGAATGTTTAAAACATCTATAATCAACTTTGTACGGTTTCATGTCTTTATAGCATCTTCCATGAAAGGTTTTTACTTGTTCAATTGTCTTGCTTTATTCATCTATGTGTTTAATATCAAACATAGACTTTTGCTTTGAATGATTTGATCTTAGCTCACATGCTTTACATTACTATATGATCAAGATTATGTTGGTAGCATGTCACCGCAAAAATTATCTTTGTGTTATCGTTTACCTACTCGAGGACGAGTAGGAACTAAGCTTGGGGATGCTTGATACGTCCAAAACGTATCTATAATTTTTGATGTTCCATGCCTATTATATATTGATTACCACATGTTTATCTTACACTTTATATCATTTTTATGCATTTTCTGAGACTAACCTATTAACAAGATGCCACAATGCCAGTTCCTGTTTTCTGCTGTCTTTTTGTTTCAGAAAATCTATTCTGGAAATATTCTCGGAATCGGACGCCAAATTAACTGATTTATTTCTGTACCGAGACGGAGCAGCAGACAGGAGGACGGAGCCGGGGGCCACACCAGGCAGGCCGGCAGGCCCACGGCCCGGCCCAGGGTGGGGCCGCGCTCCTAGGCCGCCGCCCCACCTCGGCTAGCCACCGACGCCGCCCTTTCGCCTATAAATTGCATCTAATCGGGAAACCCTAGATACCCGAGCAAAAATCCACGAAAAGTTCCGAGGCCGCCGTCGTCTTCAACCCTAGTTCGGGAGGATTTCTGCAGTTCTTCCCGGCACCTTGCCGGAGGGGAAATCATCACCGGAGGGCTCTACATCACCATGCCTGCCTCCGGAGTGATGCGTGAGTAGTTCTCCATGGACTACGGGTCCATAGCACTATCTAGTTGGTAGTCTCTCCACCTTGTGCTATCATGTTTAGATCTTGTGAGCTGCCTAACATGATCAAGATCATCTTTATGTAATGCTACATGTTGTGTTTGCTGGGATCCGATGAATTGTGAAGTTATGATCAAGTTTGTTCATCTATCTATATTATGTTTTATCTATGTTCCTGCATGATCTCCGTTGTTAGTAGATGTTTTGGCCAAGTAGATGCTAATGACTTCAAGAGAGGGTATTTATGCTAGATAGTGGGTTCATGCCTCTATAAGTCTGGGCTTGATAGACAGAAACAACTAAGGCTGTAGATGTGCTGTTGCCACTAGGGATAAAATAACCGATGCTTAGCTTAAGGGTACTGCTGTTAAGTCTAATGCGTTTGTTTATATTACACACTTTGCTTAATGCTATAATCTGTTGCTTGCAACTTAATACTCATGGGAGACCCGGAAGCTATCTTGTGAGTGGATTATGAGTCATAGATGCAGCTAGTAAGCGATCTATGTATATTGTTGTAATGCCCAATAGATATAACAATGAACATGTGCTTGTCATATATTGCATTGTCATGCGTTTGCAATTTGTCAATTGCCCAGCTGTAATTCGTTCACCCAACATGTATGTTTATTTGTCTTATGGAGAGACACCACTAGTGAACTGTGGACCCCGGTCCTTTATTCCACACTGATACAAATACCGTTTTCACCACACTCTATGCTGCTACTTTTGTGTTCATCATCATATTCTACACCATACGTTTAATCCTTTGTATTCAGCAAGCCGGGAGATTGATAACCTTCTTGTTTTGTTGGGGCAAAGTACTTTGATTGTGTGTGTGCAGGTCCACGTCAGTGATCGCGTAACGGCGCCGCTGACACCTTTCTGAAGCTCTTCCAATTCCTACTGGATCTGACAGCCTTGGTTTTGTAATTAAGGGAAAACTTTGTTACTGACTACATCATACCTTCCTCTTGGGGTTTCCCAACGAACATGCGTTCCACGTCATCAGCGGCTAGGGTTGGGACTTGGGAGAGACTGCGAGTGTGTGTGAGACGGGAGTGGGGGATCTTATAGGCGCGTCACCTCGTGGGCTTACTGGGCTTTCAGCTTGGTAACAAACATCTTTCAAGCTTTGTTTACGATGAGCACAATTTTGGCAACAGAGGTAGTTTCAGGACTGTTGGCATTATATTGGCAACAGAGAAATATGCGCAACCATTGCTGATGTGTCGCTAATCGCGGGAGGCTAGCCCTCGTAGGCGGCTTTTTACACACGGAAAGGTCGATTTTCCGTCGCCTAACTCGTGTTGTTTTCATAGAGGGGTATCCAATGTGTCGTTCTGTACTAGTACTAGTGTTCACAAATGTAGACCAAGCATGATAGATATCTTCGGCAAGATAGTACCCCTTTGTGTATTCATGCCCATTGACAGTGTAGTTGCAAGCCGGAGCATCACCACTAGCTAACCTCGCAAATAAACGAGACCTTTGCCATACATTGATATCACTTCGTGTGCCCGGCAAACCAAAAAAGCAATGCCAAATCCTCGGATGCAACGGCCTCAAGCACAATTTTTGCATCACCCCACCCCCTTGCCACAATACTGCCCGTGCCATGCCTTGTGACAGATTTTCCATGTCCAATGCATACAATCAAGACTACCTAGCATGCCCGACCAACCACGAGCCTCATTTTCTGCCATCAACCTTACCGTGTCTTCTTCATTCGGTGCTCTAAGATAAACAGGACGAAAGAGACGGGTCATCACTTTGGCGAACATACGCACTGAATTGATTGTAGTATCCTCGCCAATGCGAAGATACTCACAGGCGTAGTCAGCCGGAATGCCGTAGGCAATCACCCTCATCGATGCGGATATCTTCTGATACACGCTAAACCCCATCAAACCCGCAACATTCCGGGGTTGGTATCTCGGCGAAGTAGCCCCACATGAGCAGCTCATTGCCGTATAAGCGGTTCCAGGGAATGCAAAGGCGGCCGACGGTGGATCCTCGCCTCTTCTTCTTCTTCTTCTTCTTCTTCGTCTTCCTCTTCTTCTTCCGATCCTCAAGCTCCTTCACGGCGGGAACCACCACCACCATATGCTGCCGGTCGTTGTGGAGCAACATCTCCACATCCGAGTCGTTGGACGAGGACGAGTCCTCAAGCAAAAATTGCTCACACGGGTTCAAATCCATCTAATAATGCATGCGGGAAGACTAATAAACACCAAATCCGTCACAATATGAGGAGAAATCGTCCGGAATATCACTCACCGATGGATCACGCTGGCGGCTCCCGAAACGGCGGGCGAGGTGGAACCGGGGTGGCGACGAGTCGGTGGTGGCTATCCGCCGGCAGATGTGGCCGAGAAACGGACGCAATCGAGGGCGGCAGGCTGGCGGCAGCGGTGGCGACTCGATGGCGGATTTCCGCCGACAGATGTGGCCGGGAAACAGACGGAATCGAGGACAGCATGCTGGCGGAGGTGGCGACTAGGTGGGGAAAGAAGAATGAACTCACGCGGGGCTGGAATGTCCCTCCCGCCAACTGCTTCCGCAGTATACAGGGCACCCTCGGTTCGACCTCGAAAACGGAGAAGTTTCAGTTTCGAGGGGAAATTTTTCAAGGCAGTATACATGGCGTTTGTTTTTCTGTTCGGCTGTCACTGCTAGATGCTCAGAAGCAGGGTCGTCGACGAGGGTGTGCGAGGTGAGCGACCACACAGGGACCCAAAAAATTAGGGGCCCCCAAATCCTATACATGCTGTATGAATCACCATGGAGGAAGTTTAAACTGTTCGTGTGTTCATCCGTATCTGGGAAAGATGAAGGGTGAGAGATAGGAGATGGACCTGCCTGCGGGCCCTAACAGCGAAGGAGTAATTTATGGTGCGGCTCAACCAACTGGTGCGACGTGCGTGCGCGTGTCAACCGAATAAAACAGATCGAAAGTGCGACTCAATCTCTCCCCAACTGCTATCACATACCTCCTGTGACAACTCGACAACAATTGAATCGTTAGGGCGAAGGTCATGGCCGGGGACGCCGCCAGCGACCAGAAGATTACTTTGCGCGAGCCACAAGGTTACTGCAAAAACGGCTCTTACCGTCAGCTTCATGCATCGGCTGTTCGCAAGATCTCATGTGGAAGTGCAACATCGGCAAGATCTGTGTAGCGGACCTGCACTTAAAAATTGGCAAGATCCCTGTGTATAGTGCAAACCCCTGGATCGATTCATTTGCACACACAGTCTAAGATGAATATCATGCAAATGTGTCAAATTTTATTACATCGCATGATCCAGACTTACAATTTTCATTACAAATTGCATAGCTCAAGGCTAGCATTTTACAAAGTTCAGCACAGCGGAATAAAAATAGCAGTGAGTCTCCATCATCTTCATGTGCCACAGGCGAAACATGTTGGTTGTAGACTCGAAATCCTTATACGAAAACTCACTCATCGTCTGAACATCCTGCAACAGGAAAAAATGTTGCAACAAGGTGGGTCAGAACCATATAAAATGGAACTGGCAAGTGACACTCTGTGGACACTTAGTGGAATAACTCTAATAACCTATATGCATATTTGGCTGGTGGAGCTCAAAGGCTAATTTGCATAAAGCTAGTTTTATCTTATCACTTTGTAAAACATTTTGCATCTATTAAATTGGTAACACTGGTAAAACCCCAGTGAAACCGTGACAACACATGGTAAAACCCCAGTGTGTCAGGTGACTACCTCCGGTAAAACCCCGGGAGTCCCTAATGTTGTTTACTAACAAGTTTTATTTTGAAGTTGGCATGTTGGGATCCTCCGTTGACGTCCTTGATCAGCTGCTCAGAATTGTCCGTAACCGGGGACACGGCTAAGTACTTAGTTTTTGACACTCTCGAGAGGTTGTGCACTTTCACCATTTGACCCAATCAACCCAAACTATCCTCTACACTCATTTAGTGAGAAGGAAAAGGAGAAGATCGAGACGAGACTTTTCAGAAGTTGTGTTCCCATGATCACCAGGAGACCACCGCCCACCTATCATCTCTACATCTGTCGATCTCCGGACCCAGGTTCACACCAACGTACTCCGTCAAGACAGAGCCCATATGACAAATGGTTGCACGGGAAGCAATCTTCACTTGGAGTTCTTCAGATCCCTTTGTTCCTGGGTGGCCATCCACAAGTGAATATCCCTCAGGTAAAACCCCTGGGGACAACACTCAACTCATACATCTTCTTATCAAAACCAATTCCACCCAGGTGTTTCATTTTAACTTAGTAGAATTTAGCTTTTCATAAAACATCTTTTGCATAGCACTTCAATAAACTACTAAGTTAAAATGGGATGCTAGAAACCTAGTAAAAGGGGAGCTATTCTAAATAGTTTTAGCATAGCAATTCAACTAAGTCCTACACATGCTTAAGAAAAATATTCTACTCATGCATAGACAAAATACTTAGGAAATTTATGAGGTGTGCCACTTGCCTTTGGAGGTTGTCGTTGCTCTCACACTCTTTTCAACAAGGAACAACGTTGCACTCCGTTCAATCTATACATAGAAATCACACAACAATAAACAAACAAAACAACAACTCATAGCATATCAAAGCAAACATACAAAACAAGGTCTCCACAAGGTAATTGGTCAAGGATTATCACATAATTCAATATGCAAAAAGAATTAATGTGGTGGTTTTAGGATTTTCCATTGTGGTTAAAGGTTGGTCAAACAAACAAATTTGAACCTATTAGAATATATTGATGTGGTGTTCAATAGTTTTTAATGGTTGCTATTGATCAAAATTTTAACACACATTAATTGGGTCAAAAGTTTTTAATTTAACACAAATTAAAATTAAAGGTTTGCAAAGCAACATTTTAAAAGGCTTTTAACACAAACTTAATTACAATAAATTAACAATGATGACATTTGGTCTCTCTGGTCAAAAGCAATTATTTATGATGTTTCTCAAAAAGGAACATATTAAAAAGAATTAATAGAATTTAAACTATGCCAAATATTAAACTATGTCAAATAATTAAAACTAGTCTCTGATTTTAAATCATCAAAATAATGCTCAAAATTATTTTATAACAGAGGAATAAATTTACACATATTCTAAGGTTTCTAAAACTATTTTATATGAAATTTTTGGAATTGTAGATTTAAAGATATGCCAAATTTACTTAAATTGTCCATTTGCAATTTGAATAAATTTAAACTACTAAAAAATGAAAACAAACAGAACCAAAATATTATACAGGTCAGGGGCTTTCCAAAAATATTTTATTTACAAATTTTGAACTTATATAATTAAAACTATAACTAAAATAATGTTTTACATGTTTCTGTAAATAACATGTTAGTGCACGACTAAAATACAAGTTTTTATTATACCACTGTATTCTACACGTTCATACGAATCTATAGACTACAAAAACATTGAAAACGGAGTTACGGTTGATTTACTACGAATTTAACAAGTATTAACCATTTTCTGGAAATTTAAAACGATTTAAAACAAAAGCGGAGCGATCTGATTGGTCCGTACCGACGGGCGTACGCGGGCGGTCGCGGGGCGGACACGGACGCGGGCGGGCGTTCGCGGGCGGACCTGGACGCGGGCGAGATCGCGGACAGAAGCAGACGCGGGCGTGGGCGGACGGACGCGGACGGCGGTCGCGGGTCGCCGGAAAAATGAAGAAGACGGCGATGCAGCGTCTCGGATGTCGACGTTGGCGGTGCTCCGGTGATCCTCCAGGCCTGGAAAGGTGACGACGAGGCGAGGCGCGGGGAGGCGGAGACGATGGTGGCGACGGCGTCGGCTCGGGCGTCCTGGGCGCTCTGCTCCTCCTCGGATTGCATCGCCGGAGTTGGCTCTCGTGGTGGTTGGCGTCGGTTGATGATGAAGGCGTCGACCTGGTGCACGAAAAAATGCCGAACCGTGTCACAGAGATGCACAAGACGAAAAGAAGAAGAATGGAACAGAAAGGAGGGCTTGTGGTCGACGAGGTTCGCCGGAAGTGAAGCTTTTCGCCGGCGGCGATGGCGGAGCTCCGGGTATCGTGTGCGCAGCCTGGTGGCTCTCGGGTGGTGTGGTCTGGGGCAAAAGAAAGAGGAGGACGTGTAGATTTTATAGAGCTAAACAAGGAAGGAAACGGCAGAGTAATTCGCCGTAATCAAGAGGATTGATTTGGTGGTCGTGGGGCGCGATTTGGGGAAGAAATTCAACGGCCTTGGCGCGTTTCGGAAGGGGATTTTGGGGAAAAAGGATGGAGGAGATCCAGGGCTTTGATTGGAAAGAAACGGCACGTTAATTGGTGTACTAAAACTCCGGGAATCAAATCGGGAAGAAAATGGATGAATCAATGGACACGGGAGTGATTTTCGTCCGTGCTGGAGGTTGATGACGACCAGCACTCGCTCTGCTGGGCTTGGTCGGGCTAGATGGGCCAGAATTTGGCCCAGGAGAAAAATAGGAAAAGGGAAGAGAGAGAGAAAAAAAGGAGAAGAGGGGTGCGGGCTGCTGCTTGCTTCGGTTGCTGCTTGCTTCGATTGTTGTCAGAAAAAAAAGAAATGAAGAAGAAGGATTAAGTGTAGCACGTACGGAGTACATACTAAGAAAAGAAAAGAGATTAGGAACGGATCGTTCAGTGCATGCTAAGAGCACTGCTTGCACGTGCATGGCTATGGACAACCTTGCAATGAATTTTTGGAGAGGATAAGACACCAGATCTAAATAAGCAGAAAATTGGAAAATTAATTCCAACACATAAGAAAGAAAAGATGCAGATTTTACTTTTAGGAAAATCCCGAATACGTGTAACGCTCCAGAAAAATATCAAAAGAGTTCTAAAACGAAATAAAAATCTAGAGTGGCATATTTTAATATCCGAGAGCTATTTAAAATACAAACCAACTTTCAACGACAACAAAATTAAGATTTAAATTCCCGTTGGTATTAATTCAAATTAAACCGTTCGTGTATGAAAAATTCCAGTTAACATTTATTATTTGAACAAAATTTTCTAGTACTCTTTTCTTTTTTGGATTTCCTTATTTCATTATAACCTTTGTTTTCGGGCTCCAAAACAAGTCAAATAACCTTCTAAAATTTTATAAAAATAATATTTAACTTTTAAAACATTCATGGACATGTTTTTAGTATATTTAAATTGTAGAGATTTCAAATATAGAATAATTACTTAAGTGACACTTTATGTCAATTTTTAGATAGGGTTTTAATAAATTAATTTGTGGCTTATTAAAATCCATAAACATAATACCAAAAACACCATTATTTAAAATAAGAAACTTCAAACATATTTTTAAAATCATACAAGCGATTCAAAACCAAATTTGAAAAATAGAGCATGCTTATAATAATTTATAACAATTTGTAAATAGGGTTTATTAAGCAATGAAAAATAATATTTTTAAAATCATTTTGTAGTTTTGAGAAAATTATTTAATCAAAAACAAGAGTTTCAATTTTTAGTGATTTTTAAACATTTCAAAATCTTGGAATGTTACAATCTGATATTCTGATGTGGAATCAGGCATCGCGTGACGGCGTGACCTGAACAAGTGAGGCAGAATTCCCCTATCCCCCGGCAGTCTGGCCTCACCAAAGCAACCTATCCTTAACTCAAGGTGCACACTTCCTATTGTTTTCCTGATCGCAACTAGTTAGAAGTTAGGTTTGTAGGAGAATGTCACGTGTTAATTATAATTCTTTCAGATTTTGGTGATGCAATATTTTCTGCCTTACTGTAGTTCGATCTTGTAAATCGGTAATGGTAGTAAGATAGAAATAAGCTTTCTTCTCAATTGAGACTAGCCAGTAAACTAAAAGGTTTTTTTGACGGAAAAGGCAGTCGAGCCTGCTTTTCATTCAATTAGAAGAGAGTACAAGAGTACAAAGGTAACAAAAAAAACCGGAAAGAAAAGAACTAAACTAAGTCTACAGCGAGGCGCCTGTAGACTGCAAAAAAGACAACTGCAACCAGCTAATCAGGTTCCCTTGGTCTAAGGATCAGGTCAGCAGCGTTGGATTTCCCAGCATCTCTCCAGCATCTTGCTTCTTCCAGAATTCCCAAAAGAATCCGATTAAGAGGTTCAGCTTTATTGTTGAATATCCTGGCATTTCGCTCTTTCCAAATAGACCACCAAGTTAAATGTATTACAACAGTCCAATTTTTCTTCATTGTATTGGGGAGCCTTTGACGAGTATGAAGAAGCCAGGCCTCCAAGCTGGCAATGTTGGCGCTAGGCACCAGGTAGTTGGGGAGGGCATCTGTGTGGATGATTTTCTACCAAAGCCTTATAACAACAGGGCAAGAGGCAAGAAGGTGAAGTGCACTTTTCGGCTCGCTGAGGCAGAAAACACAGGCTGCATTGTGTGGCCAGCCCTTCTTCTGTAGACAATCAGCGGTGTGACACTTGCCTCGGATTGCCAGCCAATTGAAGACGCGACACTTCAGAGGCACCCCACTGGTCCAAACAGTCCAAATAGTATCCCTGAAGCAGAAGCTGATGGAACCCTCAAACTACATATCATATGCAGAAGTGGCTATGTATTTACCATTGGTGGTCCAGAGCCAGGTGACAGTGTCCGGTGTATCATGTTGAAGCTGCACATCAGTTAAAACATCACAAATTTGCAGGAATTGTTGTAGAGCAGCAGTGGAGAGGTTCTGCTTGAAATGCCTCATCCACTTGTTGTTGGTGATGGCCTGAGCAACGGATAGGTTACGCTTGGTGCAGTATTTGAACAGGTCAGGCGCAACACTTGCGAGGCTGCTGTGGTTAGCAGTCCAAGGATCATGCCAAAAGCTAATCCTTTGCCCATTTCCCAGATTGAACCTGACAGCAGCATTGAACAGTTTTCTAGCGCGGTCATCCATGCCAAGGGGCATCCCAGTCCATGATTTCTCGTAGTCTGCCCAAGTAAGCCACAACCATCTTACCCGCAGCACGGTTGCTTTTCGCTGTAAATCAGTGATACCAAGACCTCCAAAGTCCAGTGGCCTACAGATTGCATCCCATCTCACCAGGCAGCGCCACCGGTGGCCAGCTCGTCATTGCACCAGAGGAAACCGCGACGTAGCTTATCGATTGCCTTAATCAGCCAAACAGGAGGGTCAATCACTAAGAGCTGGTGAATGTTCATCGCTGACAACACATGCTTGACTAGGAGCAGCCTAGCATCAAGAGAAAAAAACCCTTTGTTCCATCCCTTGACCTTGCTAGCAAGCTTGTCCAGGTAGGGTTGCAGATCTCCTTTGTGAAGCCGCTGGTCAGAGAGTGGTAGACCGAGGTACATGGAAGGGAAATTCTGGACAGGACACTGAAGGATGGCTGCAAGTGCTGTGGTGTCCAGGTGCGAGCAGTGAATGGGAATGATAGAACTTTTCTCGAAATTAGTGAGCAAGCCATATGCCTCCCCAAAGCATAGCATCAGCAGCTTGACAGATTGGAGCTCCTCTTGATCAGGTTCAGCGAAAATGACAACATCATCAGCATACATGGACACACGATTTTTAGCTTGGAGAAGTGCGTTGGTTTTCAGGGCACCCATGCGGTCAGCAATGGCGAACAGTTCATCCAAGATGTCAGTGGCAATGACAAAGAGTTGGGGTGATAGGGGTCCCCTTGCCGTAGCCCACGCCCGTGGTAGATGAACTCTGAAAGCTCCCCATTGACAGTGATTTTGGTGGATGCAGTGAACAGTAGACAAGCAATCAAATCCCTCCATTTCTGTCCAAAACCCTTTGCTTCCAGCACCTCAAGAAGAAATTCCCAAGAAAGAGAGTCAAAGGCTTTCTGCAGGTCTAGCTTAACCAGTAGTGCCGGATTTTTTTTTTTGCCTGAATAGCTTTGCTTGGGCACCGACAAACACAAAATTGTCATGAATGGCTCGGTCTTTGATGAAGGCACTCTGGCAAGGGTTTACAAGTTCGTTCATTCTTGGACGCATGCAGCCGCAAGGCCATAATTTTTGTGAACAGCTTTGCAAAGAAGTGGATCAGGCTAATCGGTCTGAACTCGCTTGGTTTTGTAGCATCTGGGGACTTGAGCAGTAGAATCATAGTGGCCGAGTTCAGGAGGTGGAGGTTGCGGGAAGTGCAACATTCGAGAGCACCAATGGCACGCATGACATCGAACCTGATGATGTGCCAGCACTTCTTATAAAACAGGGCAGAGAAACCATCGCTGCCAGGGGCTTTGTCAGGGGGCAGATCCATGATAGCAGCCCGGACTTGTTCAGATTCATGTGGTTAGGTACTTCCGTACTTGTATGAGTTTCGTACATTGAACCTCTTAGTTCTAGTCTGTATAGAGAATTTAGGTTTCGTAACACAAAATTTCATTATATATGTAGAAAAAATATCCAAAAGTTGATTGATATAGAGAAAACCCGATCGTGCATAGCTCGTCGTTTCCACCGACACATACTAATTTTAGGGCCCCATTATGTATTTTTGCACTGGGGCCGAAATTTCTGGAGAGGGCCCTGCTCAGAAGTCCAAGATTTCAAGACGCGGCGTAGGGGCAACGCCCGAACCAAGAAGCATCTTTGCTCCAAATCAACGTATTGTAATCACCGCAAAATCGTGGGCAACGGTACAAAAATAATCTAAACAAGAGGGCCATGAAATAGATTATTAAACCAGGAGCACCTATTCGAGATTCTAGTACCAACGCGGCGACTTAGAGCTGTACATGTCATCGATCCAAGGGTGTCGTCGCCCGTCCAAAACGGCACGAAGCCGCGGGGAAACTGAAGCTTCCTGTCAAAGTCGTACATGTGATATAACCATGTTACACTAGCTGTAGGCACAACGTTGATATAACCATGATTAATTAGCTTCTCAAAGCAGTAGGTTTACTACTGCATGGCCTACCCTACACTAGTGTACAGTCACATTGCCGAGCCGTGCGTCTGCAATGGAGGAGGCAAGGAGTAGTGGCGACATGCATGGTTCTGTTCCGGAGCTGTTGCTCAAGCGATGTGAGCCAAACAGATCGACTGTTTCAGTCGCTCGCTCGATGCCGCCTATTCGGTTTGAGCTTTCTTTGATCGCTAGCACGCACAGGCCTACAGGGGCACAGTAGCCTCGTGGATTCGACTCCTTGGGCAAAGAGGATTTGGGACGGGTAAGCATTGTGACAATGTTGCCTAGTCGGACGAAACCACGGAGGAGACAGGCGCCGAGCAATGTTTCCCCGTAGCAGCGTTGAGCTGAGCAGGCGAAAGAGCACAGCTGGAGCGCGAATCTCGATGGTGTATCAAAGGATTCGAGGCAGGATATATTCCCTCCACGCGTACATGTCAACTACACTTGACCCGTACAGTCAGGGCTACACGAGTGTCAGATCGACTGTGATTCGATTCGCGGCGGATCCGGAATGGCCGTGGAAACCGCGCCGAAACATCGCTGCTTCTAACTTCGTTTATTTTATGAGCTTAATTTGGCAGGCTTACAGACAAGAGTGCCTAGCGTTGTTTAGTCAGCAGGTAAAACCTAGAGATCGCCGGCTTTTCATCCCGTCCGTTCTTCGGACATTATATGACCGGGTGCTGTTCAAGTCAATGAGTCGCGTAGTATCATCCATTTGTCATATGCATTGGTTAGAATTCAACTGGCAATCAGCTTGTGGCCGCTACTGTATTTTGCTTCTGTACAAGTACAGTTCGCTAGCCGGTAGCCGCGCTCTGTTCGCTACATGTGCACGTTATCGCTGCCTACCAAATCCATTATAGATAGTGCCGTTGAGTACAAGACACCTACCAAATCCATTATAGATAGTGCCGTCGAGTACAAGACACAGCCACGGCCACCCCAATAATCGAACTGGACACTCATCGGTCCTAGATTGTTCAGAGGTTCACGTACCAACGTACGCCCATGTAGCCAAATCATGGACCAAGAAATAATTCCTGCTAGGCTCGTAGCACTCCCTGGTCGGTGTGCGTTAAACCTGCGCATGGGCAGCCCGGCCCGTCAGCCCGGTCCAGGCTTAGGCCTAGAAATACAGCTTGAAAGGAAATTTGGGCTGTGTTCGGGCTTCTATTTTCAGCCCCAAAAAAGCTTGGCCTGACCCGTGTGCACCTACTGCTGGAAGTTAATGGCCAAGAAAACATGTCAGAAAGCAGCAACCTCCCCTCTTTTTCCACGCACGAAAAAACCCTAGTCCCTCGCCCACGTTTTTAACCCTAGCGTCACATTCACCCCCATGTTCCCCGACCCATCACTGCCGGCGGCTGTGCTCACCATAGACAGTGATGGTGCTAACCGAGGCCGGCGATAGGGCTCTCCGTAGCTTTCATCCGCCGAGACCACCGACCCGGTCGTGCTCTCGTACTCTGGCCGCCGTCCTAACGAGGTCCCACACTCCGGCCACCATCCCCGTCGAGATCCTGCACCCAGGCTCCGTCCCCGTCTTGTCGAGCTCCCGCAACCCAGGCCGACGTCTGCCTCAACGTCGTGTGCTTGTGCACCCACGCGCGCCGTAAAGCGGTTACCGTTGGATTTTGCTATGGGCATTAGGTATTAGCCCAGCTAAAATTCAGAAAATTCTCATTGGCCCATTCATGCATGGCAATGGGCGAGACTTGTCGCACATTGCTAGTTGGGAGGGAGTTACACCACCTTATAATGTGAGTTGTTCTACCATTTGTATGAGCATAAGATGAGTATGCCTACACGCGCTCATACTCCGCCTCTCGCCTTGCTATGATGCGCCGGGCTGGGTTTCGGGAATAAGCCGAACTGAAAATAAAACTATGAAAAATAGATGCTTGAATGGTTTAGTTTACTATATCAAGCTGCAAATGTACAAATGTGGACTGAATTGTCTCGCTTGTGGTTGGGCCTCGGGCCAGGCATCACGCTTCGGGCTTTTGTCTCGGACCAGGCTTTCGCTCACATTTTGCTTAAACTTCGGGCTTGGAACGGGCTCAGGCTGTACGTTTTCGATCAGATCGGGCTTTCTGAAGCCCGGCCAGAAACCCGGCCCGGCCCTGGAAATGCCCAGGTTTAGTGATTCGTGTATGCCATTCCAGTATCCAACGCCTGTTTTTACATTCGGAGACAGTAAAACTTCCACACACCCGACGCCGAGCCGTGCGTGTATTTAACCCGCGCCACGCCACAGTCCCACCTCCACCTGCTCTCGCATCGCATCAAAACAAGCTTCAACTCGCGCAATTTTCTATCCGCCCATCGCACGAGCACCCGACGGCCGAACCTACCACGCAAGCCGCGCTCGCACGTAGCTAAGTACGAATCAGTGCGGTACTTAACAGCTGCTAAGCGCACTAGTTACGCGGCACACACAGAGTCGCCGGCCGGCCGAGATAGCTCACTGAGAGTGACTCGACCAGTGTGTTCGTATTTCGCTTTACTCTGCTCAAGTGAGTGAGAGATCCGACGCAGCAATGGCGATGGCGGCCAAGCCGCTGAGGCTGAAGGATCTCCTGGAGCTGGATTGCGACTCGTGCAGCGCCGCCGGCTTCCGCTGCTACCCGCGCCACCTCTGCGTCGCCGTGCCCCTGCCGACGCGCCACGAGGTGGCCGCCGAGGCGCACAGCGTTTTCGGGCGGTCGCGCTCCCTGCACCGGCGCCCCAGCATGCTGGCGATCAGGAGCCTCTCGCGCCGGCTCAGGGGCAGCTTCAGCAGGATGCGCCGCGACGAGGAGGCGGCAGCGCCGGTTCCCACCGCGAGCATCAGCTGCAGCTCCGACGTCTCGGAGGCATCAGAGTCGTCGGGGTCGTCGTCGTCGTCGACCGAGAGGAAAACATCAGAGTCGTCCGACTTCTCCTCGTCAGCATGCTCGGCGGAGAGCCTGCACGCCGGCGTGACCACCGCCGCCGACGGACAAGAGCACGAGGTAATTAACCGATTAGTGTTCCGTTTCTTGCATAATTTGGCTCACCAGCTGCTATCAATGGTGGTTGAACAATTGGGCGTTAATTCGGTTGCGGGCGCGCCGGCTTTATTCGGTTCGTTGCATGCATTATTCGCGTAAGCTCTAAATTGCCATGAAACATGAACCCCACGTATTCATTTCGCAAACCAAAGCAAGCACGTTGGCAGGATCCGCCATTACTACGTACGCTTCAGCCTTGCAAGCATGGAAGCATGTACGAGTATCCGATGCATGGAAGCTACTACTCCTGAGCGTAGGCAAGTCCTGTGCACAGTAGACTTGTCGTGCTCCTGACTGTGAATTCGTGCAGCCGTGCATGACGCTACCCAGTTTTGACGACTGGTTGATTGATGGAAAGGAGCGGTCTAGATTGTAGCATGACGAGCTAGTTATGCTTAAGGCCTTAGCTGTTGACATTTCTCCAACTGGATTGCTCTTAATCACCTCTTAGTACTCCTATAATGAAGTTTATAGTAGTACCTACACTAGTCTACACGAGTAAACAAATCCATTAGAGTGTACATTTGACGAGTATAAAACTATGCTGACAGTAAAGCGCTGCTCTGTGGGACGGGCTTTGTGTCTAGGAGTTATGGTTAGCAAAACGTACGGGTGCACTGGTGGTGTGCCAGTGCCCCTTTCTCAAGTCAAAAGATCTTGGTAGGTTGGTGAAAAATGAAACGGTACAACAGCTAGCGTCAACTGTTGCCACAGATTTCTGTCTTGAGCTCTTTCTGGACCTCTTTGTTCCTGTTCATGCCGGGTGTGCTACGTACAGTCGTGCCTACGTGGGTAGCTGTGGTCACCGAGATGCAGTGGTTGCCGAACGAAGCTTGCGGTTTGTGCAAGTTTCGTAATCAAGTGTAAGAATCGGTTGCCCATTTTCTCTTTCGATGCCGATTCACGTTTTGCGTTTGGTCTACTTTGAAGACATGGCTTGGGCTACATGCATTGAAAATGAGCTTCTCCAACCTATATGGCGCACAGCCCGTATCCCGGCCATCCATTTTCGGGATTGAACGGTCAAGGGATTTGCACTCGGACATCATGCATACCGTCAAGAAGTGGTGGGTTGAAGCAATCCACAAGAAGCTGCTTTGTGGTTCCTCGCGAGGGCAAAAGCTCTATGTAATATTATGCTGTGAGAGTAGGCTTTTGATTTTGTCGCCGGGTCGGAGTGACTTGCTCCCGCCGGTTTGCTCTGTCCGCCCTGCATTATTTCGCTGCACCGCGAGTGTACCAACCACTCAGCCGTACCGAGCCTTGTCGCCGTGTGCAACGGTCGCATGTGCCCTGGTTCAGTGAGCAGATTAACAAATTGCTGGTGAGGCGCCGCGCGTACGTTATGCTAGCTCGACGATATGATGTGGCATGCAACGTGTTTAATTACTTTGTCTCATTGGCGTTTGTCTCTTGGGAAAGAGTTGAGATCGCCGTGCGGCAGCACACCGGAGAAGCCGGGCGCCGGGGCCACGCCGGAGAGCGGCACGCTGCTCCCGTGACCCGTACCTCATCGACTACCTGTCCTCCTTTGGCCTGTCGCCGCGAGGTCGGCCGACCATGGCCGTGCAATGCCCCTCATTCCTACCTTAACCAGCGGTGTTTCTACATTTTCGAAAAGCTAACCGGGGTGCAATTACTACTATTGCAGGCGATGAAGAGGGGGTCGACGGCGACCGGCTCCGGCTCGGAATCAGACGACAAGGAGCAGCTCAGCCCGGTGGCTGTCATGGACTTCCCATTCCACGACGACGACGACGCCATAGAGGACGGCGCCAGCGCGTGCTCGCCTTCGTTCGGCGACAGCCTCGCGCAGCTCCACCAGAGTAAGTCTTCCTCGCCGCGCCACGCACGATATCATACGGAGATTATTCTACTGCTCTCCGCATGTGGGATGTGTCCATTCGACCGGAAAAGGCCAACTGATCCTTTTGCAGGACCCACTCGACCAGTGACGGTCGGGCAAAGGCAACGGAGTAATTTCCGGTTTGACATGCAA
The DNA here is from genome assembly GCA_947311845.1 of Poa pratensis. Lineage (NCBI taxonomy): Eukaryota > Viridiplantae > Streptophyta > Magnoliopsida > Poales > Poaceae > Poa > Poa pratensis. The sequence continues at coordinate 41,277,947 of CAMZMU010000037.1, read as the reverse complement.
TTATTTGAGTTTCTACCGTACTCACTTGTTTCCCTTTGTCATGGTGCAGGGAGAAATATACAGCTCAAGCACAAGATCCGACGGTTCCGGAGCATCGGGGAGGTAGCCGCCGCCGTGGACCTTCGCGAGCGCTTCGCCGCCGCCTCGGAGTCCGATGATGGCCTCACCAGCGCCCCGGTACAGTACTGCTGCACCGACACCGATGTCGCAGAAGCACCATCACGCCGGAGCGTCGACGTACGCCAATATCCCGACGAGCACAACTTCATTGCTCTACTAACAAGAACCTTCTCGGCGGTCGACGCTTCCGAGCGGCTCCTGCTCGACTTCTTTGCCGAGACACGAAAGCAAAATTGTGATCAAGCTGCGGTGAAACTGGCCGGGGACTGGATACAAGGCACGGGGGCTCGATGGGGCCTCAAGGAGGTGTTGTGCGGCCGGGAGGACCTTGTGGCGGAGATTCACCGGGGCCAACAGTGGTCGTCTCATGTCGTCGGCGAGGAGATCGGTGTGTTGGTGGCTGGCTTGGTGATCGACGAGCTGCTGCGTGAGCTAGTCGACGATCTGCTTCTGTAGGTTAGACAAGTATATACGTGTTAACTAGAGTGTAAGCGCCAAGGGCTGATGGAGAAAAAACTTTCTTACAGTTTGTAGTTGATCCGTTCAGGGGTTGACAGAATGCTATGCATAAATTACCCCGATGTGTGATAATGTTTTTGACGATTTCAACAAAGTGGCAGTTCAACATGCATATTGTTGCGCTCGAAACGCGTCACACGAACACGTCCTCGTGTATCCGCGGTGCCGGGGGAGATACTCCGCAACTCGCCCCGCGGGAGGCCGGCTTCCAGCGCGATACGCAAGACAGTAAGCCGGCGCTTTTGATACCAGACGCCCCAGCCCCGTTTGAGGAAGCCGGCGACGATTGACTGAGCTAAGCCGGACTTGGCCGCTCTTAGCTCGGTTTTCGATCTCCGGCGAAATCTAGGCGAATCGCCGAACAACGGAAGCATGAACAAGGGTTTGAGGAGATAAAAATAGGTTGTATTGATAGGTTGTCGATTGTTTGCTTAATTTCAATCGGCCATCACCTCTCACATATATATGAGGCGGCTGGACTTCCCGTACAAGTATTAGACTTTACAAGACTTACAAATCATAGTCTAAGTCGAATCCATCTAAAAAAATAGGCAACTTCTTGGCCGGCAATGTTGGCTTCAAACTTTCTGGCTACTTTGGAAAGTTGCCTTCTGACCTTCCGTGTTGCCTTTAAACTTGCTGACTATTTTGGAAAGTTGTCTTCTGACCTTCCATATTGGATTCAAACTTGTCTTCTTTCTTAGAGATGTGATATCTTGATCGGCTTCATAATGGACCTGGACTTCAGCATCCGTTCGGGTTCTTTTTAGAAAATTGCCTTCTATTTTTCAGCCTTGATCTTGCAAAGTTGACTTCTCTTTTTCCGCCTTTATCTTGACTTTGAAAGTTGTCTCTTTCTCCGCCTTGATCTTGACTTGTCTTCCTAGGTCTTTAGGCATCTTTGCACACCCTGAATCCGGCTTCCGCCTTGTTCCAGTGTTGCCGGATTATTTGCCGCCTACTTCTGGCCGCCTTTCCTGGAAAGCTTCCCAGATCACCATTTTAGCCTTCTTTGTCACCTTTTTCGAGCCGCCAAACCTTTCTTGAACCTGAAACTGGCAATCTGCCAAAAACGGGTGCTAACACATGCCCCCATGTTTTCTAGTAGAGCTTGCGTATTAGAAAATATTCAATGTAGAAGTTTTTGTTTAAGTGCGATGCTTAAGCTCACCGGCCATATGATAAGGGCGATATAGGTATATCGGCCATACGTGCAACCTATGCAGTTTGCCATACACTCGGGTGGAACTTCTTCAAGTATTTCCATCGGCCATACGTGCAACCTATGCAGTTTGCCACACACTCGGTGGAACTTCTTCAAGTATTTCCCATTGATAGCTCGAGGCAGCATGCCGCTTTCCAATGTCTCCACCAGATAAGAGTTGTCGGGTACTATCCTCGCGACTCGCAGTGGCCCTTCCCAGTTTAGGGACCATTTGCCAAATTTTTGACTCCTGGAGCTAACTAGCAGTATAACTTTCCAGACCAAGTTGCCAATTTGAAAGTCTTTAAGCCGGATCTTCTTGTTGTAAGTTTTTGCCACCCGCAACTTCTCTTTCTCGATTTCTCGCAAGGCAATAACATGCTTATCGGCTACTTCATCAACATTGTCCATCATCAAATTGCAGTAGTCTTCAGCCGACAAATCATTATGTTTAGCATACCTCAAGGCAGCCAGATTTACTTCTACTGGCAAAACGGCTTCTTGTTCATATACCAACTCAAAGGGAGTTATCTTAGTTGCTCCATGCATTGAGATTCTGTGAGCCCACAATGTTTCGGACAATACTTCGTGCCACCTCCTTGGATGGTCCTGTACCTTCTTCTTGATCAGCTTGATCAAGATTTTGTTTCTTGATTCTGCTTGTCCGTTGGCTTGTGCATAGTAGGGAGATGAACTGATCATCTTGACTCCAAGTGATTCGGCAAATTGCCTCACCTCCTTAGCCATGAAGGAAGTACCTTGATCTGTGGTAAGAGTCTGCGGAATGCCGAATCGATGGATAATATGTTCTGTAATAAACTGAATCACCTCCTTGTGGGTCATGTTCCTGAGAGGTACTGCTTCAGACCACTTGGTGAAATAATCAGTGGCAACCAACACGAACTGATGCCCCTTGGATGAAGCCGGGTGGATCATGCCGACAAAGTCAAGCACCCAACCCCGGAAAGGCCACGGTTTTATAATTGGATTAAGTGGGGAAGCCGGCACCAACTGAATGTCTCCAAACTTCTGGCAGTGTCGTGGTATTTCACGCGGCATATGCCAAAGATGGCTGATTTAAGTGGTTCCTGACAGCGCGAGCGACGGCGTTCCTGCGGGATTAGGCACAAGCACGACTAACACCGAGACGTACCTAGGTTCAGGGCCCTCGTCAGGAGGTAAACCCCTACATCCTGCCTAGATCGTGTATATGGTGGAGTATATGGTGTTACAATGGTGCTCCTTGAGCTGTACATGCTCTTAGCTTGAAAGTTTGAGCTGCCTACATGGTTGCTTGTGAGGAAGATGAGCTAGTACGTGAGTGATTGAGTGGAGGGAGGAGCTAGCTAACTCTTGGCCTTCAGGAAGCTGCCTAGAAGAGGCTCCCTGGTGAACCTTATAAATTGGTGCCCAGGGGACAAGGGGTGGCCCGCACTGACGTGTGCATAATGGCACCCTGTACCTGGTCTACGTTCGTTTGTCTTCTAGTCGTTGTACACCTAGAATAGGATCCAATGTGCCAGCTGGAGGGACCCGGAGTCGGGGACACGGAAGCGGGCGCTGGAGTCGGCGAGCTGGAAGCGGGTGCTGGAGTAGCCGAGCCGGAAGCGGGCGCTGGAGTCGACAACCCGGAAGCGGGCGCTGGAGTAGGCGAGCCGGAAGCGCGCTCTGGAGTCGGCGAGCCGGAAGCGGACACTAGAGTCGGCGACCCGGAAGCGGGCGCTGGAGTCGGCGAGCCGGAAGCGAGCAGCCGGACTTGCTTCTTCTGTTCTCTTGTCGAGCCGTGGACTTTGGTAACCCGGGGTTTTATTCCCCCGACGCTAGCCTCCGAGCCTCCGGGTGACTCGAAGAGTCGGGCGGAGGTTCATCTTCTTGTCTTGCGGTCATGCTTGCCCTGCGGTCGCGGACGTCGACTCCTGCCAGATGCGGACGCGGGTCCGCCGGCCGAGGGGCGTGAAGCTCTGCTTGTTTTTCCTGTTACATCAAGTAAACAAACTGAATTTGCAACTGCGGTGAATAAAATATTGGGGATGCCAAGTGAACATTTGTATACGGCTGTTGCCAGCTCGCTGTTGCCCGGTTCCTTTGATATTTTTCTCGTGCACTTAGCCGCCCGAGCGCATGCTCTTGCCAAACGAACAGCCAGGTTGCGGTCTGCGGGTGGAACCGAAGAGATGCCGGGGCGCGAGTGGCACGATACTTAGATCTAGAAGCTGGATAGAGGCGACTCGGCAAAACGGCGGTTACTCCTTTTTTAGTGGTGAGAGTTAGGACCAGCCTCCGGGTGTCTCCCGAGGAGGGTCCGAGCTAATGCGTTAAGTAATAAAAATGCAGAGACGAAGCGTCACTTAGCTATTTTTAGGCCGTAGTCGGGGATGCAGTTCGGGTCGTTGAAGCTGGGACATTGGTACAGTCGGAGGAGGGCGACCGGACTGCCAACCGGGCAGCCGGACTGGCCTCTAGCCGGGTCAGGACGCAGCCGGCCTGGCATCCAAACGTGGCAGCCGGGTCGGGATCCAGCAAGCCGGGCATCCAAACGGGACACAGCCAGCCAGGTAGGGACACAGCCGGCCAGCCAACCAAACGATGGCGGCCGGACAAGTCGGTACTTCTTTCCTTTATCTCTTTTCTTTTCTTCTTCTCTCTTTTTTCTTTCTTTCCGGGCCGCCGGCCCGATGGAGGGCGTCGGAGCCGGCCACGGCAGCCGGGTGCGCGGGTCGACGAGAGGAGGGGCTGGCCAGGGAGGCGGAGCCGTCCAGGGCGCAGCCGGCGGGCGCGCAGCCGGCAAGGGCGCGGCCGAGACGGAGCCGACGCGGGGCCTGCCGGGCGCGGCCGAGGCGGAGGACGGGCGCGGTCGGGGCGTGGCCAGGGCACGGCGAGGCGGAGTGGGCGCGGCCGCGGAAGCGAGGACGGGGCCAGCCGAGGTGGGAGAGCGGGAAGCCGGGGCCGGGCAGGCAGAGGCGCGGGGAGCCGGAGCCGGGCAGGCGGAGGCGCGGTTGAGGTCGAGGCGGAGCTGGCCGTGGCACGCTGGGTGCAGCCGGACGCAGGCTGCGATTGTGGCGAAGCAGCCGGCCAGAGGCGACGCTGGTTGCAGATAGACTGAAGACGGCGCTGAAGTAGATGCGGGGGTGGACGCAGAGGAGAGGTCGCCAGAGTTTGCTGGGTGGAGCTTGAAGAGACAGAGCCGGAAGCAGCCAGGCGGAGCCGGATGCGGTCGGCCGGCCGGCTTGATTCACGCGGGGGCCGCCGGGCGTGCGTGCAGCCGGCCAGGCGTGCACGTACATGGCAGCCGGCCGCACTAGCACGAACGATCGATCCAGCTGCCTTCTTGCTTGCTTAGCTCCCTCGAACCAGCTGTTTGTGTGTCTGCTTAGCTATCGTTGCGGAGTGACGGACGCCAGACCCCGGCGACGAGCGCGTTGGAGAGGCTCGGGCGGAGGACGACGCGGAGGAGATGCGGCTGGGCGCGGGCGGAGGAGATGCGGACGACCACCGACGCGCGGGCGCGGGCCGGCGCGGAGGCGCATGAGCAGCCAAGGAGGCCAGCGCGAAGCACGCGGTGGCCGGCATGCAGCACATAGGCGGCGGGAAGGAGCGGGACGGCCTGCATGGAGTAAACGGGCGACGAGGACGGCCAACGTAGGAGATGCAGAGGAGCTCACCGGTGAGGAAGAGGCAGGCGTGGGCGTCGGCGAGCACGCGGGCACGGCGCCGATGGACGCACGGACGCATGCGCCAACGGGAGGCAGAGGAGGCCAGCATCGCACACGAGCGCGTGTGGGTGAAGCCAAACGAAGACGACGCAGACGTGCATCACGGGAGCCATGGCGGCGTCAAGCCTCCGAGCCTCCGAGTTTCTCCGGGAGAGAGCATGGTGAAGACGTCGAGACTGCAACGACGATGACGACGATGATGAGTGGTCCCGCCAGGAACGGGACTCCGGTCGCCGCTTTGCCCCACGGTGGGCGCCAAATGTCGTGGTATTTCGCACGACATATGCCAAAGATGGCTGATTTAAGTGGTTCCTGACAGTGCAAGCGACGGCGTTCCGGCGGGATTGGGCACAAGCACGGCTAACACCGAGACGTACCCAGGTTCAGGGCCCTCGTGAGCAGGTAAACCCCTACATCCTGCCTAGATCGCGTATATGGTGGAGTATATGGTGTTACACTGGTGCTTCTTGAGCTTTACATGCTCTTAGCTTGAAAGTTTGAGCTGCCTACATGGTTGCTTATGAGGAAGATGAGCTAGTACGTGAGTGATTGAGTGGAGGGAGGAGCTAGCTAGCTCTTGGCCTTCAGGAAGCTGCCAAGAAGAGGCTCCCTGGTGCACCTTATAAATTGGTGCCCAGGGGACAAGGGGTGGCCCGCACTGATGTGTGCATAATGGCACCCTGTACCTGGTCTACGTTCGTTTGTCTTCTAGTCGCTGTACACCTAGAATAGGATCCAATGTGCCAGCTGGAGGGACCCAGAGTCGGGGACCCGGAAGCGGGCGCTGGAGTAGGCGATCCAGAAGCGGGCGCTGGAGTCGGCGAGCCGGAAGCGGGCGCTGGAGTCGGCGAGCCGGAAGCGAGCAGCCGGACTTGCTTCTTCTATTCTCTTGTCGAGCCGTGGACTTTGGTAACCCGGGGATTTATTCCCCGACAGGCAGGGTTCACATCCCTTGTAGTATCTGAACCAGTCATTGATCATTGTCGGCCAATTAAATCTTGCCCGCCTGAGCATCCATTTCATCTTGTGGGCCGACTGATGTGTTCCACATAAACCATCATGTACGTCTCCCATAGCAAATCTAGCTTCGTCTTCATTCAAGCACTTTAGAAGAAGACCATCAGCTGTTCGGCGATATAAGGCGGCATCCACCAATGTATATTTGAGAGATAGGCGCCGAACTGCTCTGTCTGTTTTTCAACTTGGATCTTGTAAATAGTCAATATAAGGTTGTCTCCAGTCGTCCGCCAAGTTATCATTTGACTCCTCCTTAGCCGGCTCCAACAAGCCGGCTTCCTGTTTGGCTTCCTTCAAGTTGGCAACATGAGTTGTCGGCTGTTCTCTGATAAAGAATATACCACGACTGACGTGATAGCAAGACGCCTGTTGTGCCAACTCATTTGCAATCCAATTGTCTTGCTAGGAACATGAGATATGTGGAAATAATCCAACGTTGAAATCATATCCAGGCATCTGTCAAGGTACATATTGAGTGATCCGCTGTTGCATTGACAAATCTTGGCCACTTGCTGGACAATAAGCAACGAATCTCCATATGCCTTGATATGAGTTACCCCTGCGTCAATCAAGATTTGTAGCCCGAATAGAAGTGCTTCGTATTCGGCTTCATTGTTAGTGCACAAATAGTCAAGACGACAAGAGGCTTCAAAAACAGTACGTGTGGTGAGATATACACAATGCCGACTCCTTGTCGCTGCTGCAAACTGAGCCGTCAAAATAAAGCTTCCACGGTACATCCAACACAATGTTCAAGCCGGCTTCTTGCTCCAAGTCAATCCGATGTTCGACAATAAATTCGGCCACAATTTGGCCTTTCATTGATTTTAGGGACTCATAAGCCAAATCATATTCAATCAACCATGTCGAGGTGTGCCCTCGGCAATTCCCATGGTTGCTATACCTAGGGTTGATTGTGTGGTAGAGAACGCGTAGTATTGGTGGAATCGACGGTTGACAAGCTGGATTTACCCAGGTTCAGGGCCCTCGAGTGAGGTAAAACCCCTACTTCCTGCTTGTCTGTGTTTATGGTATGCATATGGAGGTTACAAGGGATTGACGAGCGGCTAATCTTGTCGAGGTTTTGGTGGCTATGGATTGCTTGCCTTGATCGATCACCCTCCCAGCCCTTTTATACAGGAGGCTGGGTCTCGGGAAACATAACCGACTAAGGTTACATGTATGGAAAGTTTTAACCGACTATAACTTGATCTAACTTGGAAAACACTCTTCGTCTCAGGCCTTCCTTCGTGGGCTTCGATTAATCTTTGGACTTCTTTGATCATTACGTGCACCAGGTACCCTTAAGCTGGGGTACCCGCAGAGTATAACCTCGTCATTAGCCCCCGAGTACTTGCTTGACTCGAAGAATCGAGCATGTGCTCCCTTCATCATGCACGTCATAGTCTTTGCTTTTATACTCCTGATCCGACGTAGTCCTTCTACTTTGAGCAAAAACCTTACTAGTCTTCAGTCAGACTCGAGTCCCTGGATTCGAGCCTGGAACGCAGTCGAAAGATTTTGCCTAGGGATATTGACATAGTAGGCCTGACTCACTCGAAAATCGAGCTCAGTTAACCGCACATTTGGGCGAAACCATACTAGCCTTCAATCAGGTTCGAGTCCCCGGACTCGAAGCTGGAACACTTTTGCAATTTTTGCCTAGGGATATTGACATAGTAGGCCTGATTTACCGAAAATCGAGCTCAGTTAACCGCACATTCGGGCGAAACCATACTAGCCTTCAATCAGGTTCGAGTCCCCGGACTCGAAGCTGGAACACTTTTGCAATTTTGCCTAGGGATATTGACATAGTAGGCCTGATTTACCCGAAAATCGAGCTCAGTTAACCGCACATTTGGGCGAAACCATACTAGCCTTCAATCAGGTTCGAGTCCCCGGACTCGAAGCTGGAACATACTGGACAGACTCGACTCAGGCCGTTGTAGGTCTTACTGATTCGTTCTGCAGTTTAACTTTTGATACCTAACGCGTCCGTCAGGATTTTCATCATGTCTGTTGACACGGAAAATTTCAAGGGAAAACACTGTTGGAGCGTCCCTCGGCCCATCTCGATTGCTCGGCGGGTCTTACCTTTGCATTTGCGTATGCAGCATCCGAAACATCTGCGATTGGCATAGTTCGGGAATTTATGAAGTTTGATTCTTTGATTTGTGAAGTACTTAATGCATTTTAATCGAGTCTAGTTGAGTGAATTTTCTTACCTTGTTTTGAAATCTATGGGAGCGCGACAGCGCTCCCATGGGAGTAGCCCCCGAGATTGTGGTTTATTGTCTTGCAATAGAGGACAATCTCAAATCATCCTTCTATACTGCTTTTTGTCAATCGAAATATTTTGTCTTTGAAATCTACAGGAGCGCGTCAGCGCTCCCATGGGAGTAGCCCCCGAGATTATGCTTTATTTTGTTTGAAGTAGAGGATAATCTCAATAATTTTGCTCCTTTTTGATCAATCGAAAGAATTTTTGATACGCTCCCATGGGAGTACCTTTGCTAGTCGAATCCTTTTGTCGATTGTAATTTCGAATCCCCAATCGAATGTGAATGCTATCTTTACACCTGACGTCAATCGTGACATCTTAGGCGTGCACTCGCTGCTTTGACAAGACATGTCTGTGTGGGCCCAATGTTCAGATTTTTGACCGCAGAAGACGCCGTTTTTATTTTGGACCGACTTATCATGGTATAATCGCAGTCTCGGGTAACACATCTGTGTTTTTGATTTGTGCCAGGTCCCAGTTTTTCGAGTGGGTTTGTGTTTCCTGTTTGACTCAGCCCCCGAGCATGTTTTTGGGTTTTCTGTTTGACCCAGCCCCGAGCATGTCGAGTGGAGTTTGGGTTTTCTGTTTGACCCAGCCCCCGAGCATGTCGAGTGGGGTTTGGGTTTTCTGTTTGACCCAGCCCCCGAGTATGTCGAGTGGGTTTGGGTTTTGTTTCACTGATTTTTGAGCTAGAATTTTGATGCTTATGTTTTTATGATCGAGTCCCGATTGTTTGAGTAGGTAAAAGCATATATGAGAAATATGGAGGAACATGTATCTTTATTCGAAATATGTGTTCGATCAGCAAGCCGCCTCATTAAAACCTTCCAGTCCCCTTAGGTACCCTGGTAAGGGAAAAGAGTGCGTCTGAAACTTGCTGATTCTTTGGCCTTATGTGCTATTACATATGAGGTTAAGAGATCTATGCATAGAACCGACGCAGGTGCGCCACGTTCCATGGGTTTGATGCTACTTCGCCCGTCTTTGCGTTCTTCAATCGATAGGCTCCTCCTTCGATGACTTCTGTGACAATGTAAGGTCCTTCCCAAGGTGATGCAAGTTTATGGACTTTCTTCTGTTTCTCCCGCAGCACCAAGTCTCCCACCATGAAGGACCGTGTGCGTAATCGACGACTATGGTAGTTGCGGAGGTCTTGTTGATAAACGGCTGTTCGTGCCAAAGCCGTATTGCGTGCTTCTTCCAGCAAATCGGCTGCATCTTCGAGTGCCTTGTTCGCGTCGTTTTCTTCATATGCTTCCACTCGTGGTGCATTAAACTTGACGTCGGATGGTAACACTGCTTCCGCACCATAGACCATGAAGAACGGTGTATACTGTGTGGAGGCGTTTGGGGTGGTCCGTAAGCTCCATATACTGATGGAAGTTCATCTACCCATGCACCCGCGGCCCTTTTGAGTGGTACTAAGAGTCTCTTTTTGATGCCACTGCATACGAGTCCATTGGCCTTTTCGACCTGCCCATTGGATTGTGGATGTGCCACAGAGGCGTAGTTTAGTTTGATGTTTTGTTCCTTGCAAAAGGATTTGAACTCTTCCGCCGTGAAGTTTGTACCATTATCAGTTATGATGCTATCCATTACTCCAAATCGATACATGATCGATTGTATGAAACGAACTGCCGTAGAAGCTGTTGAGCTTGTGATGGGATAGCTTCGATCCATTTGGTGAATTTGTCGACTGCCACTAGTAAGTGAGTATGACCTCCTTTTGATGATTTCTTCAGTGGTCCCACCATGTCAAGTCCCCATTGGGCAAAAGGCCATGCTAATGGTATGGTTTTTAGCGCTGATGCGGGTGCATGTGGCTTGGAAGCGAACTTCTGGCAACCAATACATCTTTTGACTATGTCCTCTGTCCCTTAGCGCTGTAGGCCAGTAAAACCCTGCTCGGAAGGCTTTGGCTACGAGTGATCGACTGCCCGCGTGGTGCCCGCAAGTACCGGCATGAATGTCCCGAAGGAGATCCTTGCCATCTTCGAGTGCAATGCATCTTTGGAACATACCTGAGGTGCTGCGTTTGTACAACTCACCGTTTATGATGGTGTATGCTTTTGCTCGTCGAGTGACACGTCTGGCCTCGTTTGTATCTTCTGGTAGTTCATTGCGAAGTATGTATGCGAGAAAAGGTTGAGTCCATATTGGCTCAATGAGAAGTACCTCAATCGGAGGATCCTCTGTGCTTGGCGCTTTGCTCTTGTCTGTAGCTGCTGTCGTAGTCGATGGTCGTTTGTCGATTGACCTACGTTCTATTCGTTCAAAGAAAACACCCGGCGGGACTGGTGCTTTTGTGGAAGCAATGTTGGCTAATTTGTCAGCCTCTTCATTGCTTTCTCTCCCTATGTGTCGTAGTTCGCAGCCATCGAAGCTGCCCTCCATTATGTTGTACAAATCCCGATAAGCGATCATGTTGTCTGCGATTGCATCACAGCCTTCATTGTTTGCTGCACAACTAAGTTAGAGTCGCCATAAATCATTAGTCGAGTGCATCCCATGGCTTTTGCCATGCGCATGCCATGGATTAGACCTTCGTATTCGGCCTCGTTATTTGATGGGAACTCGAAACCCATTTGCAAGATATAGCGCAGTTTGTCGCCTTTTGGTGATATGAGTATGACGCCCGCTCCTGCTCCTTCATTCTTTTTGGACCCATCGAAATACATGGTCCAGGAATTTGATACGTCAGGTACCCCTGGCAATTGAGCTTCTACCCACTCGGTGTGAAAATCGGGTAGGACTTGTGATTTGATGGCTTTCGGGTGTTCGTACTTGATTCCTAGTGGTCCCAGCTCGATGAGCCATTTTGCTACGCGCCCGTTGCGTTGGGGTTTGTGAGGACGTCTCCAATCGCTGATTTATTGACCACCGTTATCGGGTGTTCTGTGAAGTAGTGCGCCAGCTTTCTTGAGGTCATAAATACGGCGTACGCCAATTTCTGATATTGTGGGTACCGCTGTTTGGACGGGGAAAGAACTTCACTTACGTAATATACTGGCCTCTGTATGCTTTGACTATGTCCTTCTTCCATGCGGTCAACCACCAGCACGGTGCTGACCACTCGATTGGTGGCTGAGATGTATAGGTAGAGTGGCTCATTTTCCTTAGGTGCTACGAGGATTGGCGGGCTTGTGAGCATCTTTTTGAGTTCGAGAAAAGCGGCTTCAGCTTCATCCGTCCACTCGAACTTGTCTGCTTTCTTCATCAATTTGTAAAATGGAAGTGCTTTTTCGCCTAGTTTGCTGATGAATCGACTGAGTGCTGCTACTCGACCAGCTAGCTGCTGTACCTCATGGAGTTTGGTAGGTCTATTCATTGTGAGTATAGCTTGTATCTTTTCTGGGTCTGCTTCGATTCCACGTGCAGATATCAAATAACCCAAGAGTTGTCCAGCTGGGACACCGAAGGTGCATTTCTTTGGGTTAAGCTTGATGTTGTATCGATTGAGATTCTTGAATGTCTCCTGTAGATCACTGATTAATGTGTCCTCCTTTTCAGTCTTGATGACGATGTCGTCGACGTAGACCTGAACATTGCGTCCTATCTGTTCTTGTAGACAGTTTTGCATCATGCGCTGGTAGTTGCGCCTGCGTTTTTGAGCCCGAAAGGCATGGTTGTGTAGCAGTAGACCCCGAGTGGGGTTATGAATGCTGTTTTGTCTTCGTCTTCTTCTTTCATCCGAATTTGATGGTATCCTGAATATGCATCCAAAAATGATAACCGAGCGCATCCTGCTGTTGAGTCGATGATCTGATCGATTCGTGGTAATGGAAAGTGATCTTTTGGACAGCATTTGTTTAGGGCTGTAAAATCTACACACATCCGCAGGGTGTCTGAGTGCTTCTTTTCGACCAGTACAGGGTTAGCAACCCAGTCTGCCTTTTTGATTTCTCGAATGAACTTTGCAGCAAGTAACCTATCAACTTCTGCCTCGATTGCACCTCTTTTGGGATCGGAAACACGGCGCATAGTTTGCTTGACTGGTCTAGACCCTGGCTTGAGTTGTAGAGAATGCTCGGCGAACTCCTGGGGACACCTGGCATATCAGCTGGGCACCATGCGAATATTTCCCAGTTTTTACGGAGAAATTGACGAGCGCATTTTCCTGTTCGCTGGTAAGACTCGATGATATGTTGACTGTTTTTGAGGGATCAGTTGGGTGCACTTGATGCTTTTTGTGTCGTTGGTTGCATTGAATTGTCTGTCGGATGCTAACCTCTTGTGTTCCGGCAGAAGTGTGCGGTCGTTAGAAACCTCGAGTTTGGCGAATGATTGCTCCATCCCATACATCTCTGAGATTTTGCTGAAGTCACGGTCACATGAATCTGACCTTTGAAAGTTCCCGTTGATCGTGATGACTCCTTTTGGTCCTGGCATTTTGAGCTTGAGGTAGGCGTAGTGTGGGACGGCCATGAATCGAGCGAAAGTGGGGCGCCCAAGTATTGCATGGTATTGTGACTTCCAATCGACCACTTCGAACTCAATCGACTCGGTTCTGAAGTGAGTAGGATCTCCAAACGTAACATCGAGTTGTATGGTGCCTTCTGGGAGCACTGCTTTGCCTGGGACGATACCGTGGAAGGTACTTGCGGACTTTGGCAGATTTTCGACTGATTTGTTCATTCTGCGTAGCGTATCTGCAAAGATTATGTTGAGGCCGCTACCTCCGTCCATGAAGACCTTGGTCATGGCGTAGCCTCCGATTTGGGCGTCGAGTACCAAGGCTGCATGCCCTGGTCGATATACTGCGGGTGGGTGGTCCTCTCGATTGAAGACAATCGGAGTTTCTGATCCTTTCAAAAAATTGTGATGGCTGGGGGTGCCATGACCGCCATATTGACGTGTCGAGTGTGTAATTTTTGCTCTCTATTGGAGGGACGTCCTCGCTGGATCATGTTCATCTGCCCGCGAGTTACGGGATATTTTTGTTCATCTCCTTGCTGCATCTGGTGCACGGCTGCTGCCATTTGTGTTCCCGTAACGGGTTGTGCTGGCACCATGTACACTGGCGTCGGTTGCGCTGGTGTTGGTGCAGTATACACCTGAGTAGGCTGTGTTTGCGGTGGTATGGAATATACTGTGCTTGTTGTACTTGTTGCGGTGCTGGATATGCCTGAACAGGCTGTGCTTGTGATGTAGTCGATGGATCTGCACTAGTTGAGGAGGTGCACGTCCATCTCTTTGCAGTCGCAGTATATGTTCAATCGCAAGTTGATCGAATTCCCTGCAATTTCTCAGCGAGTGGCTAGAGCGAAGCTTACCATCATCCCCTTGTAAAGATGGAATCTGCAATAATCGTCCATCCTTCTTCGATTGAGCGCTCAGGCTCTTTGTCTGCTCGCCTGCGCCATTCGGCCTCTGTAGCTATCGCGGTCGTCGCGTTGTTTCTCGACTGTCACGTCGATCGTCTGTGCGATGGTCTCGATTACCTCGGCGGTCGTCCATACGATGATCTCGATTATCACGATGATCGTCGGGTCGTCTGTCAGTTTGGTCGCGGCTGTCCCTTGACTGGACAAAGCCTGCTGCGATGAAGTTTGGATGGTCATCGTCGTGATAACGATTCTTGCGTTTGCGCCTTCGATCATCTCTGTAGCTATCTCTGCGGTCTCGACTGCCCCCTCGTGATTTTCATGTGATGCTACGGGTCGAGTGCCTCGTACGGAGTCTTCTCCATCTGCCCACTTTGTTGCGAGTACCATGAGTGCGCCATTGTCTTTGGATCTTCTCGACCAAGTGTTTCTTTGAAGTCTTCTCTCCAGAGTCCGTTTTTGAAGGCGTCGATTGCCCTATCTTCTGATACGTTGCCTACTGAGTTACGGATGGTGGTCCACCGCCGTATGTACGATCTCAGAGATTCATCTGACTTTTGCTTGCAGGTCCGGAGCTCCTCGAAGTTTTGGGGCGCTCACATAGAGGCTCGAAGTATTTGATGAAATCACCTTTGAAGTGCTCCCACGAATCGTAGTATGATTCGGGTAGCGATTTGAGCCAATCGCGAGCTGTTCCTTCCATCATGAGTTGTATGTACTGCATAGCTGTAGTTGTGGTGCCGCGCTGACATCCGACTGCCAGCCTGTAATCTTCTAGCCAGCCTGATGGCTCTTGTTTGCAGTTGAACTTAGGCGTGGTAGCTAGCGAAAACTTTGGGCATACGAGCCTCCCGGATCCGTCGAGTGAAGCATAGCGCTCCACATGGCCCGATTTCTGCTTCCGAGTCTGAGCTGTTGCTGTATGACCTCCTCGAGTGGCTCCTGCTGGAACGATGACGCGTGAGCTTTTTCGACTGCTCCTTCCCCGAGGACTTCGACTGCGACGGTCCCGATCTGTATCTCTCCTTGGAGTTGCTTGTGGATGCTGTATGGCTTGTGCTGCTATTGCCAGTTGTTTGTACAGTTGGAGGTGCTGATCCCTCTTTGGGTCTCCTGCAGGAGGTTCGATTGTTCTGAGATAGGTGCCTAGCGTCATCAGCGCCCCGGCTGGCTCAGTAGGTATGGGACTCCTTCCGCGTCGACTGCCATAAAGGCTGGGTTTAGGTTCGAGTGACCGCTGCACGATCTGCGTCTCCGAGGTTTATGAATCGTGACCTATTCGCGGGGTCGTTTCTGCCGTTGAACTCGTAGACAATGCTCTTCTCCGAGCACTCGATATGCTGGCTTGCTTTTTGCGTTCTTCGAGTACTGCTCGGTAGTTCTTCAACCGTATCGATTCTTGCCACTGGAAGTATTGTAAGGTCAATACCTCTTCCGGAGTTGCGTTTGCTGGTAGCATTGTGCAGCTTTCGATTACTTTGCTCACTTTTTCCGCCATCTCTGCGGTGATGGTCAGCGTGGTTGTTCCGTCTGGCATGGTGACTGTGCAAGGGTATTCTGTAGGTCGACGGCATGTTGCAGCTGCTGACGTTTCTGCTGTACTCGCGGTGTATACCTGATACGGTACCACCCGATCTTCTGCCCATGTGTTGCTAATGCGCATTATGGATTCGGCGTCGTCATCCAGGCTCATGTTGGAGTTGCTTTGCTTGTTGGGGTTTCTGCCACAATCGAGTTGATCTTCGAGTGCTTTGTCCAGGCTATTGCGTCGCAGGTGAATATCTCGTGGCTGGCACGGATTTCTGGGCCGTTGAGATCGGCGAGGTATATGTTGTCATCTATGTTCTCCTTGTTCCCCGCGACGTCGTTGCAGTCGACGACGTTGTCGAGTGACTCGATTGATTGTTTGGGCGGTACGCAGATTCGATCTCGCTTCTTCCAAATCTTTTTGCCACCTCGTCACGGAACTCTTGCGAGGTCATGGATGTTGCAGAGTCGCTTGGCGATTGGATCGGGACGATCTGTGACGATGTCGCGCCCAAGATGGATGGTGTTGCAGTCGAAGCGTTGTCGATTGTCTCCATGTTGAGTGTCTCCATGTCGAGTGGATCTAACAGGTCCTGCACACCATCTTTATCGACAAAGAAGTTAAATTTTCCAACTGTAATATCCAAACCTGATTCGAGTCCGGCAAAGGCTTGTTGAGCTTCCATCGAGTGCGGCGTGAGCCTCCTTGGAGATTTTGGCGAGTGATCGCTTTTTGAATTGATGCTGGTGGATCTTGCCGGCGAGTTGCCGTTTGCAACGGTGGTCGGTGATTTGCTTTTTGATGATGTAGTAGGCGAGTTACCTTGTGCAGATGCGATCGGCGGGTGGCGCTTGATGATGAAACCGGCGAAACCGTGAGCCCAATACTACCTTTTCCCACAGACGGCGCCAATTGTCGAGGTGTGCCCTCGGCAATTCCCATGGTTGCTATACCTAGGGTTGATTGTGTGGTAGAGAACGCGTAGTATTGGTGGAATCGACGGCTGACAAGCTGGATTTACCCAGGTTCAGGGCCCTCGAGTGAGGTAAAACCCCTACTTCCTGCTTGTCTGTGTTTATGGTATGAATATGGAGGTTACAAGGGACGAGCGGCTATCTCGTCGAGGTTTTGGTGGCTATGGATTGCTTGCCTTGATCGATCACCCTCCCAGCCTTTATATAGGAGGCTGGGTCTCGGGAAACATAACCGACCAAGGTTACATGTATGGAAAGTTTAACCGACTATAACTTGATCTAACTTGGAAAACACTCTTCGTCTAGGCCTTCCTTCGTGGGCTTCGATTAATCTTTGGGCTTCTTTGATCATTACGTGCACCAGGTACCCTTAAGCTGGGGTACCCGCAGAGTATAACCTCGTCAACCCATATGCCCACTGATGATGTGGGACACACGTTCGTTGGGAGACCCAAGAGGAAGGTATGAAGCAGTGCAG
This sequence comes from Poa pratensis, assembly GCA_947311845.1. Lineage (NCBI taxonomy): Eukaryota > Viridiplantae > Streptophyta > Magnoliopsida > Poales > Poaceae > Poa > Poa pratensis. The sequence continues at coordinate 41,260,789 of CAMZMU010000037.1, read as the reverse complement.
CAGCAAGTTTCCCTCAGTAAGATACCAAGGTTATCAGATCCAGTAGGAGCAAGAAGCACTTCTGAAGGTTGTCAACGGTGCCAGAAAAATGCTTGCGTGTGGAAGGGAGTTCGGCTGTTGACGTGGAACCAACACACATCACAATCAAACTACTTTTCCCCAACGAAACAGGAAGGGTGTCAATCTTCCTGGCTTGCTGAAAACAAAGGATTAAACATATGGTGTGGAAAATAGTGTTTAATTGCAGAGAATGAAAAGGAACAATGATTGCAGTTGGTTGTATTATCAGTGTAAAAGAATGGACCGGGGTCCACAGTTCACTAGTGGTGTCTCTCCATAAAAGATAACTCACATGCTGGGTGAACAAATTACAGCTGGGCAATTGACAAATATTGAGCGCATGACAATGCATATATATGACATGATGATTACTATGATATTCATGTGGGCATTACGACAAAATACATAGACCGTTATCTAACAGCGTCTATGACTAATAATCCACCTCCAGGTTGTCATACCGAGTTCCCGTTGGTATTAAGTTGCAAGCAACGGATAATCGCATTAAGTAATGTGCGTAATGTAAACAAATGCATTAGACCTAACGGCGCACCCTTAAGCTAAGCATCGGTTATTTTATCCCTAGTGGCTACAGCACATCCACAATCTTAGAAGTTGTTGTCACTCTCCCAGATTACTGGAGGCATGAACCCACTATCTAGCATAAATACTAACTCTTGGAGTTACAAGCATCTACTTGGCCAAAGCATCTACTAGTAACGGAAAGCATGCAAGATCATAAATAACATATAAGATAGATTGATAATCAACTTGACATAGTATTCAATATTCATCGGATCCCAGCAAACACAACATGTAGCATTACAATAAGATGATCTTGATCATGATAGGCAGCTCACAAGATCTAAACATGATAGCATAAAGTGGAGAGACAATCATCTAGCTACTGCTATGGATCCGTAGTCCAAAGATGAACTACTCACGCATCACTCCGGAGGCATGCATGGTGATGTAGAGCCCTCCGATGATAATTCCCCTCTCAGGCAGGGTGCCGGGAAGAGCTTCAGAACCCTCCCGAGCTAGGGTTGACGACGGCGGCGGCTACGGAACTTTTCGTGGATGGAGGCTCAGGTGTCTAGGTTTTTCCCGTGAAGATGAATAAATAGGCGAAAGGGTGGCGGCTGGAGCGACCCGAGGGGCCCACACCCCACCACGGCGCGGTTGGAGGGGGGGCCCGCTGCCTAGGGTGTGGCGCCTGTCCAGGTTTCATCCAATTCCGAGAATATTTCCAGAACAGGTTTTCTGAAATACAAAAACAGCAGAAAACGGGAACTGGCACTGTGGCATCTTGTTAATAGGTTAGTCCCAGAAAATGCATAAAAATGCTATGAAGTGTATGTAAAACATGTAACAATTGGTATAATATCAACATGGAACATCAGAAATAATAGATACGTTTGAGACGTATCATGCATCCCCAAGCTTAGTTCTACTCGTCCTCGAGTAGGTAAAACGATAAAAACAAAATAATTTCTGAGGTGACATGCTACAGCCATAATCTTGATCAAATAGTATTGTAAAGCACATGTTATGAATGAAGTGATCCAGGTCAATGGTCTATAGTTTGCTAGCAAGTAGATAATGAGCAAACAACTGAATCATATAAGCAAAAACTTTTCATGAATATTACTTTCGAGACAAACATCAAAGAGTTTTGCATAAGAGTTAACTCATAAAACAATAGATTCTAAGTAAAGGTATTTAAGCAACACAAAGGAAGATTTAAGTTTCAGCAATTGCTTTCAACTTTCAACATATATATCTCATGGATATTTGTCAACACAAAGCAATATAATAAGTGCAATATACAAGCATATAAAAATTGTTGCACCAAAGTTGACACTAGTGTTTGCTTCTGAGATAGAAAGAAGTAGGAAAACTGACTCAACATAAAAGTAAAAGAAAGGCCCTTCGCAGAGGCAAGCAGGGATTAAATCATGTGCTAATGCTTTTTATGTTTTTGAAATCATATAGAGAGTAAAAATAAGTTTTGGGAGGTGTTTGTTAATTGTCAACGAATCAGAAAATGGAAAAGTATAATATGACCCCTGCCAACCAGACTTTTAAGAGCGGCTCCCATGAAGGACATTATTTCTACCAGCAAGGCAGATCATCCCTCTTCTCTTTTGTTTACACATACAGGTATTTCACTATTTTTCATTGCTTGACTGATAAATCAGGGCAAAAATGTGAACAGAATTAAGCGGTTAAAGTTGTAATTAATTGGGACTGGGCACCTGATGCATGTAAAATGCATACATGAACTTTGCATTATATTACTTATATTCCAATCATATTTGCATCATATAAGGGTTATATCAATGTTTTATAATGATTTTGGGAATATTTCATAGTTTTCCTATTTTTATGGAATTAACCCTGCACAGGCAGAAAACCCTATTTTCTATATTTTGATGTTTCAGGGACCCAAACGACGTCCAAATGACCTAATATTTTACGAGCATCAATATTTGGAAGGAAGAAAGCGTAGGAGCCAAGGAAGCGCATGAAAGGAAGTCCGAGGAGGATTTTGGTGGGTCCCACGCGGCCATTCCCTGGCCGCGTGAGGCACCTCCTTTTCCCCTCGTGGCTCTGATGCCGTCCGTTTTCGTCTCCGTGGATTCGTCTTGACCTAAAACCGACTATAAAAATAGTCCCCCGAGGAGTTTCGCGAGGAGGCAGCGGAGAAACACAAAACCACGAAACGGAGAGTCAGAAGGCTGCCGCCGGAGAAGATCGGAGGGGGGAAACGCCGCCGGAATCACCTCCGGAGGGCTCCACCCCCCTCCGGCGTGTTCATCATCAACATCTACAGCAAGATCATCTCCATCTCTCCACTGTAAACTCTTGGCAAACATGATATATGATGCAATATACTATTCCCTTGATCTATTGTGTCTCCCCATCTATGTTTGAGAAGTGATTTGTTCATGGCAAAAGTGAAATAGTTCGTTGATTGGTTGCATACAAGTTTTGTTATCTTTTATGATTGTCTTGATGTACAATGTATGAGTGCACGCATATGTTGGGGAATGCATGTAAGGTGATCACCGTAGTGTAATGGATTGAGTAGGATGGGTCGGAGTACTAAGACAGAAACCGTGGTCTGAGACTTGAAGTTACATTATGGGGGATATATATGGGGGACCCTAGAACTTAAGGCTATGGTGGGACAATTATGTCTTAATAATTCTTGTGCGCACATTTACTTGGCCATGAAATCCATCATAAGAGTTGTGTAATTTGCTCATTTACTTGGCTACACCTATTTATGGCTCCCACCTAAAAAACAACTAAGACTGAAACATGTGCTTCACTAATTGTGACAGCCACACGAATGAAATAACAATTGCTAGAACATTTGCTCCCTTGAGATATTTGTTACTTGAGATATTTGCTACTTGCTACTTTGAGAAACTTGCTTGAGAAAACTGCTGAGAGAAACTTGCTCTAAGAAACTTGCGTTTGAAACTTGATTGAGAAACTTGTTACTAGATAAACCCATTCCACATCACTTGCTTTCATTAGTTAGTTCCTTTCATATTTAAATTTATTGCTTTGCATAAAAGGCCATATAAGAGGGTTATAGGGCTTTAGAGAATAGATAGTTTACCTTCAGCTCCTCGTGGGTTCGACAGTCAAATACTTATCGAATTGTGCTACAGTGATTCCTTGCTCTTGGGGATTATCAAACACTTTTCTGGCGCCGTTGCCGGGGAGCGTTGTGCTAAGCTTTTATTCTTGTTTGCATTGCATACTAACATATAAATCTAAAACACAAAAAAAATTATAAAATGGAAAACAACCAAACAATTATAGAATTGTATAATATCTATCTTGAGTTAGGACATGAAGTGTTTGAGGAGAAAATTAAATTTTATTTGCATAACAATCATGTTTGTGGTAGTACTAATTCTTTGAACACCTTTATTGCTAATGCTAAGGAAAACCTTAAGCTTGGGGAAGTTTGTTTTGATGAATATGATATTTTTAGTCCCCCTACTATTGAGGATGAAAGTGATTTAATTGAGTTTGATGATCCATTATGCTCATTAGATGATAAGTCTTTATGTGGTGATTCTATTCAAAACTATGTGGTTATGTTTAACTTTAATGCTTGCAACTATTATGAGAGAGGAAGAGATAAGAATCCCCTTTATGTTTCTATGTTATTTAAAATGCAAGCTATTGATTATTATATGCATTGGTTACCTCAAATTTGTTGTTATTTATTCATATATAAAATTCCAATGCATAGGAAGAGAGTTAGACTTAAAAGTAAATTGTTTAATATTCTGTGGTGTGTTCCTTATGCTTTAACTTCCTATTCGGTTTGAGCACACCTTTATATCTTTACAACATGTAAAATATCTTTACCTACTGTTTTGTGACAATTAGTTTAAGATTTTCATTTTATATAAAATTTGGGAAAGTAAATGAGAAGGATGAGTAATGGAGAAGTTGGGGTCGACCTTGAATGTGTGTTGTTCATGCCAATGGAACCATTGCAAAGTCTCTATCATTAAAACTTTTCCCAAAGCTAAAACCAAATAAAAAGAGTGTTTATGTTGTATATATTTGCTTCTTCTTTTGCCTTTTTGCTAAATCAAAAACAACAAAAATATTTTCTTTCTTCTTTGTTTGTTTCTCTTAAACCTTTCTTGGTTTTGCTTCTTTTTTATTTCTTCAGTTTGATTTTCGGTTTTTGAGTCAAGGTGCTTGTTTACTACTATAACATCACCTTTGTATCTTATTTTTCATATTTATGGAAAGAATAACCTCTTTTGAGAGGTAGGATCAAACAATAGTAATTTGCTGTCCAGAAAACAGATTCCTAAGCTTTACTGCGAAAAATGTTAAAAATCACAGAAAAGAAATTTCACGTCAGCAATATTCAGTTATTATTACACATTTCATTAGTTCAAAGTTTTCTGATTTGAGCAACGTAAGTGCCTCTGAAAATTCACTCTTTACGGGCTGTCCAGTTTTTGACAGATTCTGTCTTTATTTTGCATTACTCTCATTACTTATGTTTTGTGTGGTTCTTTGGATCAAAGAACAATACACAACCATAGTAACATTAGTTAATGTTTAGAATCAACTCATGATATGTCTTTTCTGTACTTATGTGGATTTAATTTATGGAGACACTAACCCCTCTAATCAAGTTTTATGATGAGTTTTGTGTAAAGAGAATTTTCAAGTGGAAGAGTTGAGGGTGATGAACAAATATCAAGAGGGACAAACACTCAAGCTTGGGGATGTTACCCCTAGGCTCACCCTACATATATCAAATAAGTACAAGAATTTAAGCTTGGGGATGCCAAGCCACCTCACTCCAACCATCTTGATACCAAGTAAGAAGCCTAGCTATATGGCTATAAAGAAAGCGCTTTACGGGAGGCAACCCGGTTGTTTTTATTTGTGATTTTCTTTGTGTCCTCTTGCTGTAACAAGAGACTTAGTTTTTAGTTTAGTTTCTGGAATTTTTAATAAGTGCCAAGTTTTACCCATTTTGGTTTGAAAAAGTTGCTTATAGCATTCGGAGATTTTATTCCTGCACGAATCTGTGCACGGTATGATTTTTAATTCTTATTCTGTAACTCCGAATGAGCTGATATTTGAACTGTAGTTGCAACTTTTCATCCTCTGTATGCATGAAGTTTTTCGGAATTTTTCGACAAAGTTAAGTAGGGTAGAAAAATACGTTTTGCTGCTGCTGTTTTTCTGGACAGATTCTGTCCCATTTTGTTTGATGCATTCTTTGAACTTTTAACTTGAATCTTTTTGATCCAATTGAGTTTATAAGTAGGCATACAACATTATACACTTTCTGGACATTCATATGAATTTTTGTCTAAGGATTATATGCAGCAAGAAATCTATTTGTCTATCACTACTAATGTCACCCCACGAAAAGAAATGGGAGAAACGGTGTTTTGAAGTTTTTTCACAGGGATTAGAGGAGATGCACAAGAGCTATCCAAGGATGGTGAAGACCATAAGCTTGGGGATGTGAAGACAACCCCACTGGACCTACACACTCTCGGTTTGCACACGTCTAACTTCTGTTTTTCGATCAATGCACCTTATCGCATAAACTTGGAGCGTCTTTTGTTTGCTTTTTATTTTATTTGGTTTGATTTTTATTTGTGAGACCACCACCATCATTTATATATGAAAGAGGTACTGGAAATTTGGGTTGAATTAAGTTGGATGCTATTAAAAGATTGGGAAAGGGATGTTTAAGATTCAAAAAGATACATATAGTTGCATGATTCATATGCTTTGTTAATGAGTGTTAATATGCAAGTGTTTTATCAAGAGCTATCTTTTATTCATGTTTTGATGCTGAATGTTACTTTACTTTGTTTAACATGGATTGGTTAGTTCTATGGACACTCATGCATGCATTTAGACGGTCAACTTTCTCCCTCTTGCTAGCCCAAAAATTCCAACAAGTAAAAACTTGTTTCCAACACCTTCAACCAAAGTTTTTCCAGTGAGTCCACCATATCTACCTATTAGCTTTATGCTATTCCGAGTATGTTTATCATGATATTTGTGTTATCTATACCTCTGAATGAAAATGCTTATGTTGTTGATTGTCATGGGAAAAGTTGGTTATAGAGCTCTCACGAACTTGATGCACACTTTACTTTTATTGCATAAAATAAACATGACCCATTGTGATTAAAATTATGATGTTGTGGGCTTGACAAATGTCTTGGGTTGGGAGTTAGCTCATATGTGCTGTCACATGGCAAGCTTTCAACATGCTCTTCATTTTATTTAGTTGATATCATGTACTTTTGTTTATGGATGCTTATCATGGGTGAAATAAATGTGGAGACAAAGCAAGTTTAAATGAGTTTGTATAAATGGTTAGAGAGACGCCTGGGCCGCTAATCTAAGCCATGCATCATTCATGGTGGAAATTTACTTACATACTATGGTGAACCTTCAGTGATACACCTTACAATAAAAAGCTATCCAATGGTAAATAAAAAGGGTGTTGAGATTGTTCATTTTGTTTGTTTGTCTTGTCATTTTGATATGGGCTTGTTCCATATCCTGGGACAAGAGGTACCCCAGTTGACGCTCTTAATGATGCTATTATTACTTACAATGATATTTAACTTGAACTTACTTTGTTTCCCAAGTTGAGTAACACCATGGTGTAGGTACTTGTATTCAAGGGGCATGAGACATTCAACCTATACTTTGTCAAGCACACTACTCATATTTGCTTTCACTTTAAACTTTAATCATTCAAGATGCTATGATAGGGGTAATGAGAGCTTGACACCAAGGATTACCACATTGCAATCATTAACTTAAGTAGAAGAGTTTGGAAGTTAGATGAAACTTATTCATGCTTTACCTCTACTCACTTATATATCTTTCCAAAGTGTCCACCTTTTATATTCAGATTTTCATGAATACTCTATGACCATTATAGGATGTTCTTACTTTTCATTATGCAGGTCCATAGTACTTTCTTTCTTTCATGTTACACTTTGTGAATTATCATTGAACATCTTGCATTGAATACTTGATATCACTTCATAATCTATCTTGCATATTGCTACTCCTTTGAAGAATGAATCATTTGACTCTATGTAGCAATAGTAATCATCTTTGATATCCATTGATAGTATTAAATGCAAAGTCCATGTTAGTTTTATCACCTTCATACTCGAGGACGAGTATGGTTAAGCTTGGGGATGTTGATGCATGTAAAATGCATACATGAACTTTGCATTTATTACTTATATTCCAATCATATTTGCATCATATAAGGGTTATATCAATGTTTTATAATGATTTTGGGAATATTTCATAGTTTTCCTATTTTTATGGAATTAACCCTGCACAGGCAGAAAACCCTATTTTCTATATTTTGATGTTTCAGGGACCCAAACGACGTCCAAATGACCTAATATTTTACGAGCATCAATATTTGGAAGGAAGAAAGCATAGGAGCCAAGGAAGCGCACGAAAGGAAGTCCGAGGAGGATTTTGGTGGGTCCCACGTGGCCAGATTCCCTGGCCGCGTGAGGCACCTCCTTTTCCCCCTCGTGGCTCCGATGCCGTCCGTTTTCGTCTCCGTGGCTTCGTCTTGACCTAAAACGACTATAAAAATAGTCCCCGAGGAGTTTCGCGAGGAGGCGGCGGAGAAACACAAAACCACGAAACAGAGAGTCAGAAGGCTGCCACCGGAGAAGATCGGAGGGGGGAAACGCCGCCGGAATCACCTCCGAGGGCTCCACCCCCTCCGGCGTGTTCATCATCAACATCTACAGCAAGATCATCTCCATCTCTCCACTGTAAACTCTTGGCAAACATGATATATGATGCAATATACTATTCCCTTGATCTATTGTGTCTCCCCATCTATGTTTGAGAAGTGATTTGTTCATGGCAAAAGTGAAATAGTTCGTTGATTGGTTGCATACAAGTTTTGTTATCTTTTATGATTGTCTTGATGTACAATGTATGAGTGCACGCATATGTTGGGGAATGCATGTAAGGTGATCACCGTAGTGTAATGGATTGAGTAGGACGGGTCGGAGTACTAAGACAGAAACCGTGGTCTGAGACTTGAAGTTACATTATGGGGGATATATATGGGGGACCCTAGAACTTAAGGCTATGGTGGGACAATTATGTCTTAATAATTCTTGTGCTGCACATTTACTTGGCCATGAGATCCATCATAAGAGTTGTGTAATTTGCTCATTTACTTGGCTACACCTATTTATGGCTCCCCTAAAAGAAACAACTAAGACTGAAACATGTGCTTCACTAATTGTGACAACCACACGAATGAAATAACAATTGCTAGAACATTTGCTCCCTTGAGATTTGTTACTTGAGATATTTGCTACTTGCTACTTTGAGAAACTTGCTTGAGAAAACTGCTGAGAGAAACTTGCTCTAAGAAACTTGCGTTTGAAACTTGATTGAGAAACTTGTTACTAGATAAACCCATTCCACATCACTTGCTTTCATTAGTTTGTTCCTTTCATATTTAAATTTATTGCTCTGCATAAAAGGCCATATAAGAGGGATAGGGCTTTATAGAATAGATAGTTTACCTTCAGCTCCTCGTGGGTTCGACACTCAAATACTTATCGAAGTGTGCTACAGTGATTCCTTGCTCTTGGGGATTATTAGCACCCCATTTGCCAGCTCTTTTTGCAAAATTAATGGATAAGCGGATGTATATGCCGCTAGTCCGGTGGTAAAGTATGTTTGACAGTTGACATAAGGACATCCACCCCGTCGTCATGAGCTTGGTAAACATTGACACAAAATAGGAATAATAATTTTTGAATAGTTTGAAGGTAGTAGATGAAAAATTTACTTGGAGTGGCAAGGAAATACCACATATACATAGTTATGGTGGACAAAGATGGCATTGATTTTGGCTCAAGGTTTTGGATGCACGAGAAGCATTCCTCTCAGTACAGAGTTTAGGCTAGCAAGGTTATTTGAAGCAAACACAGGATATCAACTGACACAGCAAGACTTATATGAAAACAAATTGCAAGCATTATAAGACTCTACACTGTCTTCCTTGTTAACCAAACCCTTTTACTAGAAAATATCTAGACCTTAGAGATACCAATCATGCAAACCAAATTTCAACGAGCTTTACGGTAGTTCTTCATTAATAGGTTTTAACTACATGATACAAAGTTTAAACATGAACTACTTGATAACTCAAAACAATTGACAAGTATCAAATTATCCAATACAGTGATCTACAAGAATATGTAAGCTTTTTCCATTATACCATCTACCACATGCAGCATTTTCTGTTCCAACCAAACACCAATCAACTTATTTCAACATAAACTCTCCAAACAATTATAAGTGAAGCAAGAGAGTACTTTCTTTAAAAGAACTAATAGCTCTGAATAAGAGATGCATGCAAAACAGGATCTAAAAGCATAGCAATTGCTAGATAAGAATACTCAACAAGTATAAGTGAAGAATAAGAGTATTCATATGAAAAAGCGGAGCGTGTCTCTCTCCCAATCAAGAATGCTAGGGTCCAATCAAGTTGACCATAAGAAAAATAAAATACTGAAAATAAAAGCACACAGACGCTCCAAGTAAAGCACATATGATGTGAAAGAATTAAAATATTGTTTCACTAGAGATGACCTGATAAGTTGCTGATGAAGAAGGGGATGCCTTGGGCATCCCCAAGCTTAGACGCTTGAATCTTCTTGAAATATGCTGGGGTGATCCATGGGAGCATCCCCAAGCTTAAGCTCTTCACTCTTCTTGATCACATTATATCATCCTTCTCTCTTGACCCTTGAAAACTTCCGCCACACCAAACTCAGAGTAATTCTCATTAGAGGGTTAGTGCACAATCAAAAACTCACATGTTCTATAAGGACACAAACATGACCGTTACTTTTAATATTAACTACTGCCACTGATGTTATGTGAAGCTCTTCACCCTAAAAAAGAATTCCACTCAACACTAGTAAAAGAGAGAATGCGAAAAATAAAAGACAAAATCTGTCTAAACAGAACAGTCTGTAAAGACGATTTTTTTCGAGACACTTACGTTGCTCAGATCAAAAAACTCAAAACTAAAGAAAGATGCGTACATATCTGAGGATCACGCAATTTTTTTGCAGATTTAAATAATTTTTCTGTGATTTTACAGAAGTAAAACGGTGAACAGCAGAAATCTGTTCCTGCGCAGAAATCCAAATCTAGCATCATCTTCCTATTAGAGGCTCCACTTGGCACAACAATGCGATAAAATAAAGATACAAAGGAATTGTTACAGAAGTAAACAACTCCTTGACTCAAAAAGAAAAGAAAATTTGCAGAAATAAAATAATGGGTTGTCTCCCATAAGCGCTTTTCTTTAACGCCTTTCAGCTCCAAGTGAAGAAGCATCAACAGAAAGGTTGGAAGTTTTCTCAACAATGCATTGTATCTTATCTATATAAGTTTCAGAAACTTCTCTTTCATTACTTTCAGGCACACTATCCTCATCAAATAAATTTTCAGGAACAATCCAATCAAATTCTTTTCTAGTGCCTCATGCATTCCTACAAGTTAAAAGGTATTGGTATTAGGTTCATAATTGGGTTCATTAGTGTACTTAAGCCTATCTTTTTCAAGCTTCTCAAGTGTATTAGCAATATCAATAAAATAGCCAAGCATCTTATAACGAATGAAAACTTTTCTAGCCTCCCCAGCAACATCACCAAATTATTTAAGAAGAGTTTCTAAAAAAAAATCTTTCTTTTCACCCTCTTTCATATCATGAAGTTTAAGAAACATTTGCTGCATTATAGGATTAAGATTAACAAACCTAGCTTCCAACATGTGAACCAAAGAGGCAGCAGCAATTTCATAATTAGGGGCAAGTTCTACCAAGGATCTGTCTTCAAAATCTTTAAGTCTACTAACATGACTAAACAATTCTTCAATGTTATCTCTTCCAATGATAAACCACTTCCCACCGGTATATCTTTTAAAGTAAACTTAGGGAGAAGCATGATGAAATAAAAAGAAAGTAAACCGAAATAAGATAAATGCAAGTAACTAATTTTTTGTGTTTTTGATAAATAAAGCAAACAAGACTAGATAAAAATAAACTATGCAAGACAATAACAAAGTAAAGAGATTGGAAGCGTGAAACTCCCTTGCAGAAATCCTCTTGCTCCCCAGCAACGGCGCCAGAAAAATGCTTGATGACGTGGGACACACGTTCGTTGGGAGACCCCAAGAGGAAGGTATGAAGCAGTGCAGCAGCAAGTTTCCCTCAGTAAGATACCAAGGTTATCAGATCCAGTAGGAGCAAGAAGCACTTCTGAAGGTTGTCAACGGTGCCAGAAAAATGCTTGCGTGTGGAAGCGAGTTCGGCTGTTGACGTGGAAGCTGCACACAACACAATCAAACTACTTTGCCCCAACGAAACAGGAAGGGTGCCAATCTTCCTGGCTTGCTGAAAACAAAGGATTAAACGTATGGTGTGAAAAATAGTGTTTAATTGCAGAGAATGAAAAGGAACAATGATTGCAGTTGGTTGTATTATCAGTGTAAAAGAATGGACCGGGGTCCACAGTTCACTAGTGGTGTCTCTCCATAAAAGATAACTAACATGCTGGGTGAACAAATTACAGCTGAGCAATTGACAAATATTGAGCGCATGACAATGCATATATATGACATGATGATTATTATGATATTCATGTGGGCATTACGACAAAATACATAGGCGTTATCTAACAGCGTCTATGACTAATAATCCACCTCCAGGTTGTCCTACCGAGTTCCCCGTTGGTATTAAGTTGCAAGCAACGGATAATCGCATTAAGTAATGTGCGTAATGTAAACAAATGCATTAGACCTAACGGCGCACCCTTAAGCTAAGCATCGGTTATTTTATCCCAGTGGCAACAACACATCCACAATCTTAAAAGTTGCTGTCACTCTCCCAGATTACCGGAGGCATGAACCCACTATCTAGCATAAAAACCAACTCTTGGAGTTACAAGCATCTACTTGGCCAAAGCATCTACTAGTAACGGAAAGCATGCAAGATCATAAATAACATATAAGATAGATTGATAATCAACTTGACATAGTATTCAATATTCATCGGATCCCAGCAAACACAACATGTAGCATTACAATAAGATGATCTTGATCATGATAGGCAGCTCACAAGATCTAAACATGATAGCATAAAGTGGAGAGACAACCATCTAGCTACTGCTATGGACCCGTAGTCCAAAGATGAACTACTCACGCATCACTCCGGAGGCAGGCATGGTGATGTAGAGCCCTCCGGTGATGATTCCCCTCTCCGGCAGGGTGCCGGGAAGAGCTTCAGAACCCTCCCGAGCTAGGGTTGACGACGGCGGCGCCTACGGAACTTTTCGTGAATGGAGGCTCGGGTGTCTAGGGTTTTCCCGTGAAGATGAATAAATAGGCGAAAGGGCTGCGGCTGGAGCGACCCGAGGGGCCCACACCCCACCACAGCGCGGTTGGAGGGGCGGCCGCGCCGCCCTAGGGTGTGGCCCCCTCCTCGGTCGCCTCCGTCTCTCCTTCGGACTTCGTGTACGTGTTGGAAAATAGGAGGTCCTGTCTAGGTTTCGTCAAATTCCGAGAATATTTCCAGAACAGCTTTTCTGAAATATAAAAACAGCAGAAAACAGGAACTGGCACTGTTGCATCTTGTTAATAGGTTAGTCCCAGAAAATGCATAAAAATGCTATGAAGTGTATGTAAAACATGTAATAATTGGTATAATATCAAAATGGAACATCAGAAATTATAGATACATTTGAGACGTATCACCCACTTACCGATTCGTCCGCTGAGAATCGGCCTTTGTATCATGTGTTTGAGAACATTGGTCTGACCAAAGACTTTGCATTCGCTGCAAAGCAGATATGGCGCAATTTGGTGCAGGCAAAATAAAGAGACAAACACAACCTCTCCACAAAGTTGTAGCTTGACTCGGCGTCCAGCAAACGTCTACCCAAATATGTGATGACATATTCTTGTCCTTCGGCTTCGTGGGTTAAGGCGGCTCCGATCACTTTTTACTCAGCAGCAATGTAAAGCCGGAAAGGCTGACCTCGAGCCGGCTTCCTGAGAACTGGAGCAGTAGATAGGCAATTTTTAATCTTGTCGAACGCCTCTTGCTGCCTTGCCCCCCAGGTGAATTCATCATCGTTCTTGAGCCGAAGGATCTGTGTAAATGCATCAACTTTTCCAGACAAGTTAGCAATGAATCTCCTCAAATAGTTTATCTTGCCTAGAAAATTTCTGCAAATGTCCTTTTTGCAACCCGGCGCCTGTATTTTCCGGATGGCTTTAATCTTTGCCGGGTCAACTTTTATGCCATGTTCATGTATGATAAAACCAAGGAACCTCCCAGCCGACACACCAAAGGTACACTTCAAAGGATTAATCTTGAGCCCGTACTTTCTCATTCTTTCAAACGCCAGCCGCAAGTCGGCCAAGTGATTTGACTCGCCGTCCGCCTTAACCACCACGTCGTCAATTTTACACCTCCAGTACGACTCTCAGAAGATCATGAAATATAAGATTCATCGCTCTTTGATATGTGGCTCCAGCATTTTTCAATCCAAAGGTCATCACAGTCCATTCAAACAAGCCAACAAAGCCTGGGCAGCGAAACGCCGTCTTAGCCGAATCTTCTTCGGCCATAAATATCTGGTTGTAACCTGCGTTGCCATCCAAGAAGCTGATAACTTTGTGGCATGTGGCTTCGTTGATAAGCATGTCGGCTATTGGCATAGGGTATTCATCCTTTGGCGTGGCGCGATTCAAATCTCTGAAATCTATGCACGCCCTGATCTTGTCGGATCCTTTCTTTTCGACCGGCACAATGTTGGCTATCCATTCGGCATATTTGCAAGCCCAAATGAAGTTGGCTTTCAAAAGCCGGCATATTTCAGCCTTAATCATAGATCAGCGGATTAAACTTGTGAGCCGGCTGCTTGTATGGTCTGAAGCCGGCTTTAATAGGCAACCGATGTTCGACCAACTCTCGGCTTAACCCAGGCATCTCGTGGTATTTCCATGCAAAGTAATCCACGTACTCCTTGATTAGCGTGATTAATTTAGACTTATAATCGGCCGCCAACTTTTGCTTGACAAATGTCGGCCTAGGGACAGTGCCATCCCCAATGTCTACTTCTTCAAGTAAGTCAGCCGATGTGAAGCCTTGTCCCAACTTGTCCATATCGTCTGGTTCTTCAATTGCTTCGTACATATCGTTCCTTTCGACCTGATACTTGTCCAGACACTTCTGCAGCCACTCGTTGTTGATCCATCTACTTGAGAAGCAGCCGATTACCACCAATCGGCTTTAGAGACACTGGCACGAATCCGTCCCTGGTAGCACTCAGGAAGTCGAACCCGGATAGATCACGCCCAGAAAGGCATGTGACATTAGAATGTTGCCAGTCAACAATCGACTCGGCTAATGCAATGCACGCCGATTCGTCAGGATGGATGACTTTGATTTTGTCGTCAACCCATTGCACGAGTTGCTGGTGCATAGTAGACGGAACACACTGGTTAGCATGAAGCCAATCCCGTCACAGCAGCACATTGTAATTTCCCTGCACCTCAGCAACAAAGAAGGCGGTAGCCAAAGTCTTGCTTCCTACTGTGTGCTCCAAGCTGATAACGCCTTTGGCTTCTACTCCTTCTCCTCCTTCGAACCCATTCAGCACCATATTTGTCTTCATCAAGTCGCCATCTTCTAACTGTAGTTTCTTGAAGATAGAATACGGCATCAGGTTTACCACAGCGCCGCCATCAACCATCATCCTGGTGACCGGCTTACCATCAATATGCCTCTGACGTACAGAGGCTTGAGGTGTTTCACCGGCTTGTCAGGTTTTTTGAAGACAACATTTTTGAGTCCAAAGTTGATTTGCGCGAACTCGCCTTCTTCTTCAACAGCACGGAACTCAGCCGACAAGTAATACACCATGTTGATATCCATGCCGTTCGAGCCGGCAATTCTTCATAATCTAGCAGATCTTCATCATCTATCAAATTACCTGACTTATCCATTGCCGACTCCGACATTGCTGGTTCTTCTTCTGCCTTTTCTTGTATGGTCTTTACTTGCCGGCTTCTCTGTGGCCGGGTCTCGGATTGCCAGCTCCTTTGCCGGACATGCCATTGCCAAATCTGCTGCTTCCACTTCGTCAGCCCATGAAGAGTAGGTGATAGCCAGCGTAGCTGCCGGCTTTATTTCGCTGTTGATAGCAGGATTCAGGGTAGTTGGTGTGGAAGCCTAGGAATCCACATTTGAGCTGCAACATTGGTCGCTCAGCATTGAATTTGACGTCCCTGGATCGCTCAGCTCCTTCTTCTGCCTTCTCCCGGTTTCTACCCTTTGTAGTTTCCGCTTTTGTGTTTTTGTTATACCTGGCGGGCACCACTTTGGCTGAGTGTATTTTGGATCCCGGGATTGGGCTGTCGCGGATTGACTGGAGCTGGCTTCATGATCGTTGGTTGTTGCCTTTGCGCGATGGCAGGCATCGGCTCGCTGTTCAACCTTCTAGCCGATCCTTCAACCTTAAGACATGAGTTCCAACGACTAATAAGTTGTCTGAGACCAATCCGCCTTCTGGCTCTGCCTTTTCAAGTCTTGCGCCTTGATCCGCCAATATGACGAGTCCCCGGGATACACAAGCCGGCTTTGCACGGATTGCCAGGTTATGAATAGTATTGTAAAGCACATGTTATGAATGAAGTGATCCAGGTCAATGGTCTATAGTTTGCTAGCAAGTAGATAATGAGCAAACAACTGAATCATATAAGCAAAAACTTTTCATGAATAGTACTTTCGAGACAAGCATCAAAGAGTTTTGCATAAGAGTTAACTCATAAAGCAATAGATTCTAAGTAAAAGGTATTTAACCAACACAAAGGAAGATTTAAGCTTCAACAATTGCTTTCAACTTTCAACATATATCTCATGGATATTTGTCAACACAAAGTAATATAATAAGTGCAATATACAACCATATAAAAATTGTTGCACCAAAGTTGACACTAGTGTTTGCTTCTAAGATAGAAAGAAGTAGGAAAACTGACTCAACATAAAAGTAAAAGAAAGGCCCTTCGTAGAGGGAAACAGAGATTAAATCATATGCTAGAGCTTTTTAAGTTTTTGAAATCATATAGAGAGTAAAAATAAGTTTTTGAGAGGTGTTTGTTAATTGTCAACGAATCAGAAAATGGAAAGTACAATATGACCCCTGCCAACCAGACTTTTAAGAGCGGCTCCCATGAAGGACGTTATTTCTACCGGCAAGGCTGATCATCCCTCTTTCTCTTTTGTTTACACATGCAGATATTTCACTGTTTGTCATTGCTTGACTGATAAATCAGGGCAAAAATGTGAACAGAATTAAGCGGTTAAAGTTGTAATTAATTGGACTGGGCAACCCATTTGCCAGCTGTTTTTCCAAAATTAATGGATAAGCGGATGTATATGCCGCTAGTCCGGTGGTAAAGTCTGTTTGACAGTTGACATAAAGACATCCACCCCGTCCTCATAAGCTTGGTAAACATTGACACAAAATAGGAGTAATAAAGCTGGAATAGTTTAAAGGTAGAACATGAAAAATTTACTTGGAATGGCAAGGAAATACCACATATAGATAGTTATGGTGAACACAGATGGCATGGATTTTGGCTCAAGGTATTGGATGCACGAGAAGCATTCCCTCTCAGTACAGAGTTTAGGCTAGCAAGGTTATTTGAAGCAACCACATGATATCAACTGACACAGCAAGACTTATATGAAAACATATTGCAAGCATTATAAGACTGTACACTGTCTTCCTTGTTAACTGTCGGGGGAGTATCCCCGGGTAGGGTCAAGGCTTGGCATAAGGTGGTGTTCCAAGTTGTGCCGAGGTACGGAAAGGGCCGGCCTGTTTGGGCCTGGGAAGGTCCGAGCTTCATCTTGACCTGGAGAATACAGGCCGACCTATTTTGGCCCAGAGGGGTCCGAGGTATACTAGTGGCCAGGGCCGAGGTTCACAGTCCGAGCTATGTTCTGCCGACCTAACTACCTCAGTGCGGTGGTTTGCGTTGTGGGTGCAGGAGTAGCTGTGGGAAGGAAGTAAGATCCGAGCTAGTAAAAGATATTAAGCGCAAGACCCGAGGTACGGAGCCGTCACATCCGTGTCGAGCTAACCGAGGTGGTGGGCTGTAGGTCGGGCCGGAGTCAATGCTCCTGTCACTTCCAGCCGGGTACTAGAGCGCCTGACACGGGAGCGTCTGTCAAGGAGCATGGCAGAGGCGTGCTCCGGGTTCGGCGGGCCTGCACGTCTCCGACCGCTGACCACGCGAGGTCTGGGTAAAGGCTACGAGGTAGCTCTGCCAGGCCACGTCCTGTCTCGGTCAGAGGGGACATGCTAGCTCTGCCGGTAGGCTACAGGAGATGGGCAAGCCACGTCTTGTCCCCGACCGAGGTACGGTGGTACGGTGGTGACCGTTGCAGAGGCATGGCAACAGTGTTCTGCGAGGGGCACAATGGTAACCCGGCTGGCCTATATAGTGGGCTTCACCCCCTCCTGCTGAAGGGACGGACGGATTGAGGATCGAAGATAAAGAGAGAAAGATAGAGAGGAAGCTCGGAATACCTCGGAGAGACCTCGGTTCAGGCTCGGACTGCCTTTTCCTCTCTTTGTAGCATCATCTTCCACCACGAGTTCTCACCATTGTATCATCATACAGCTCGAGGAGCAGCTTGTACTTGTCACTTTGAGCTATACACTGACTAGGATAGTGCTGCAGTAGGGGTGTTACCTCCGCAAGAGGGCCCCGAAGCAGGGTACATCGTGGTGTGTTTTGTGTTCTTGCTTTCTTGGTTCTTTGTTCGTGTTCTTGCGTGTTCTTGCGTGTGCACTTCTTGAGTGCATAAACCCTCCCCGGATTCCCCCAACGACCATTCGGCCCCATCTTAGCCATACCTATGGCATCTGCCGTGATCCCACCACGACAGTTGGCGCCCACCGTGGGGCAGATTGAGGCGTTGGAGGGAGTTTTCATCCGGACGGGCTCAGGCGAGCGTGTTCTTTCCGGGCTTGTCGCCAAGATCGGAGAGTTCACCTTCATCAGCGACAACGCGGGGTGTTTCGCCGGCAAGCCCTTCCCCGAGCACGGCTTCACCATGATGCTCGGCAGCTTCGTCACGTACGTTGCTGTCGAGGTTGTTCGCGGGTACCCGGAGCAGGTGCTCGTGGACGACGAAACTCCTCTCCTCGCGGCTTTAGGTCGGCGTATCACTCGCCCCGAGAGCTGCGTAGAGGTGATGGTGACAGGTCCGGTTGACGCCGCTGGCAAAGTAGATGCCAGCCAGTCCAAGGCAGCCGAGGTTGCTAAGGTGAGATCTGCAAAGCCCAGGCTAGAGAAGGACTTGCCTGGCACCCCAGAGCTGCGGGGCCGAGGTGCGACCCTGGTAGAGATAGTGGATACGCTGGCAGACCCAGTAAATCCAGGGTGGACATAGTGGTGACTGTGGCCGACCTAGAGGCAAAGCGTGTCCTGCTGCAGAAGGAGGCTGTAGCAATGATAACAGCTAGAGATGAGTTCAATAGAGATCTGCGCGAGTACAATGCAGCGAATGGCTTCACCCCGGTAGCGGTTGATACACATAGGGGAGCCGAGGTGCGGCAGAGAGGCAAGGGGCTCAACGATGAGCTAAACAGGGAGGCTCGACCTACCACCTCGGCTAGGAGTGGGAGTCGCGTGTCAACTGGAAGGCCGGTGTATAGTTCCCCTGCTAAGAACCTCAGAGCTGCCGAGGCAGGCAGGGCCGAGCTATCCGGATTATCTGGAGATGCATGGCGTGCGCAGCAGAAGCGAGTCAATGAGTTAGTATATGTGGCTAACCAGCAGAATGAGGCTCTCCGCAGAGCAAATGCCGGGGCTGGTGATTCAGAGATGGTTTATTCAGCTAGGCCAGTCAGTCAGGTGTCCAAGGGGCAAGCCTCGTCTCCACTCGTCGGAGGAGCCGATCGAGCCCGGAGTGTCACCTCGGGTCAGAACCAGCAGCTGCAGATGTATGATCCAGTCCTAGCAGCAAAGCAGAAGGGGGGCCAGGGCAATGCTAGCCGAGCTAAGGGAAACCCCGGCCCAGGCAATGCGAGCCGGGCTAAGGGTAACTCCGGTCAGGGAAATCAGAACGGCGGTCAAGCGGCATCGGCTGGCCGAGGTAAACCACCTCCGCCCCCGAGGTATCAGCAACAACCTCGGCAGCAGGGGCAGTATCAGCGAGAGCCGGAGTATGTTCAGCAACCTCAGAACGTCGGTCAAGGCGATGACCGATATGATGATGGAGACTCGGCCATGGCACGAGCTGGATACCACAGAGTGGATGGGGCGTTGGGACCTCGGATAGGAGGTCGGATGTTAGCTCCAGGCGATGTCCGTAACAAGCTGGATAGACTCTACTTGTCTGAGCAACTGGAGGAGGAAGGCCCTCCTGGTCCGGCATGTTTTGGACCTCGGATCATGAAGGAGCCACCACCACCAGTATCTCAGTTCCAGTTAGGTCGGAACACCAAGCCATACAATGGGAGCACCAAGCCACAAGATTGGCTGACAGATTATGTATCCTCGGTGCACATTGCGGGGGGCAATCGCCGATGGGCGGTCCGGTATCTCCCGCACATGTTGGAAGGTCCAGCTCGGATCTGGCTGAATAATTTGCCGGAGTATAGTATCAACTCCTGGATAGACTTGGAGCTGGCGTTTAACAGCAACTTTGCTAGTACATACAAGAGGCCAAACCGACCTCAGCTCCTGGCGGCATGTAAGCAAGATGATCATGAAACTGACCGAGAATTCTTAACTCGGTGGAGCAATGTTCGGAATTCCTGTGAAGGAGTGGTAGAGGCCCAGGCCATTTCCTGGTTTGCAGATGGCTGTCGACATGGCAGCATGCTGTGGCAGAGGCTCCAGAGAGATATGCCGAGATCCCTAGCAGAAACAATCCGGGTTGCAGATTCTTATGCCCTGGGTGATCCGATGCAGCCAGCAGCAGAGGCAGGAGCACGTAACAGAAGGAGGGAGCCAATAAACAACCGGCTCGGACCAAGGTGTAATGACCGTCAGGAGTTCGGACAGAAGAGGAGGGAGCCGGACTATCCCTACCTCCAACCAAGTTGCAGCGGTGAACCCGGATCAGCCCGGAGCTGGAGGTGTCCAGAGGCCAAAAATCAATGGTCCGGCATTTAGTCCGAACCAGGAGCCACCCATGACCTATGAATCAATGATAGATGGTCCGTGCTGTTACCATACGACTGACCCGCGCAAGCCAGCCAACCATTCAACCCGGCAGTGCAGCTGGAACCGCAGAATCAGAGAAGAGGGGGCAAGGGCCGGAGGAATCAGAACAGGACCACCACCTCAGAGATTTCAGCCGAGGTCCCACCCTAATCTGTCCGGAGCAAATGTTACCCCGGTAACCACTGCACCTCTTCCGAGGCCTGCAGCAGCAAGACCCGTGAATGTGGTGAATGTCCGAGGTAATAACAACAACAATGGTGCCGGACCAAGTCAGCAGTATGAATACCCCGGAAATGACTATAGAGAGGTTCATGCGAGCTATGTGGTCTTTGTGACCGAGCCAACTGACAAGAAGAGCGTGCAGAGGCGTGCCATGGAGGTGAATGCAGTAATGCCGGTGGTGCCGACCTATATGAACTGGTCTGAGCAGGAGATCACTTGGAGCAGAAAGGACACACCTCGGATCATGCCGAGTCCTGGAAAGTATGCCCTGGTGGTAGATCCAACGTTGTGTGGGCCTACCAACAATGTGAGGTTCACCCGAGTTCTGGTGGACAATGGCAGTGCCATCAACATCATGTACCGAGACACAATGGTGAAATTGGGCATCTCGCCTAATCAGTTGATGCCAAGCAGTTGTACTTTTCATGGGATTGTGCCCGGCGTTTCCTGTGCACCCATGGGCAAGATATGGGTGGATGTAGCATTTGGAACCAAGGAAAATTGCCGAGTTGAGAGTATCGAGTTCGAGGTGGTGGACTTGGAGAGTGCATACCATGCACTGCTTGGAAGGCCGGCTTTGGCCAAGTTCATGATTTCCACCCATGTTGCATACCTGAAGATGAAAATGCCAGGGCCTAATGGGATCATATCCATCTCGGGTGACTACAAGCGAGCAATTCAGTGTGCCTCGGGGGATCTAACCTAGCCGAGTCTTTGGTGATCGCAGCCGAGAAGAAGAAGCTGCATCAAGTGGTGGCAATGGCGCAGTCAACACAGCTCGGCCTGTCCGGACTGATGAGCCCGGACTCAACTGCGGCGTTCGAGGTACCCAAGGAGACCAAGAAGATCCCCATTGACCCGGAGCACCCAGAGCATGTGGCCATCATTGGGACCGGGCTAGGCGAGAAATAGGAAGGCGAGCTCTGTCACTTCCTCCGTGAGAATCGGGATATCTTTGCATGGTCGGCTAAGGACCTGCCAGGTGTTCCGAGGGAGTTGGCAGAGCACTCTTTATTTGTTAGGCCAGAGGTGAAACCGGTGAGGCAACCGACCCGTCGTCTCTCAGACGACCGGAGACAAGTGGTGCTGGACGAGCTGGCTAAGTTGCTTGCAGCCGGGTTCATAATGGAGGTACTGCATCCGGACTGGATATCCAATCCGGTCCTGGTGGAAAAGAAGAAAGACGAGCCAGCCGTGGTCAAGGTGTGGCGCATGTGCATTGACTTACTAACCTCAACAAGGCGTGCCCAAAAGATCCATTTCCATTACCTCGGATTGATCAGGTGATCGATTCCACTGCTGGTTGTGAACTGTTATCTTTCATCGATGCGTACTCTGGTTTTCACCAGATACCACTGAACCCAAAGGATCAAATAAAGACCGCTTTTATTACCCCGTATGGGGCGTATTGCTATCGTGTCATGTGTTTTGGTCTGAGAAATGCCGGGGCAACTTATCAGAGGTGTATGCAGAAATGCCTGCACTCTCAGATGGGCAAAAATGTGCAAGTGTATGTCGATGATATGTCATCAAAACTAAGGAAAAATACTCTCCTCGAGGATCTCGAGGAGACATTTGTGAATTTGAGAAAGTATCGGTTGAAGCTTAACCCGGACAAGTGCACCTTTGGTGTCCCGGCTGGAAGTTGCTCGGATTCCTGGTGTCCAGCCGAGGTATCGAGGTTAACCCGGCCAAAATCCGAGCTATTGAGAGCATGAAGTTACCGAAGTGTTTGAAAGATGTGCAGAAGTTCACAGGGTGCCTAGCCTCGTTGAGCCGATTTGTAGCTCGGCTAGGAGAAAAAGCCTTACCTTTGTACCAGCTCATGAAGAAAAGTACCGGGTTTACATGGACCCCGCAGGCCGACGTGGCGTTTGGCGAGCTGAAAAAGATGTTGTCCACTGCCCCGGTGTTAGCGTCACCATTGCACAATGAGCCGATGTTACTTTACATTGCGGCCACAAACCGAGTTGTAAGTGTGGCAGTGGTGGTGGAGCGCGAAGAAGGTGGCAGGTCGGTGCAGAGACCGGTGTATTACTTGAGCGAGGTGATCTCTACCTCGAAGCAGAACTATCCTCACTACCAGAAGATGACGTACGGTGTTTACCTGGCGGTCAAGAAGTTGAAGCATTATTTCCAGGAGCATCCCATGACGGTGGTGTGCGAAGCTCCAATCTCGGAGATCATCGGGTGCAAAGATGCAACTGGCCGAGTTGCCAAATGGGCGATTGAGGTGTCTCCATATGCACCACATTACGAGAGAAGAGACGCAATTAAATCCCAGGCGTTGCCGGACTTCTTTTGTGATTGGGCCGAGATGCAGTATGAGCCACCCAGGCCGGACTATAATTATTGGAAAATGCATTTTGATGGGTCCAAAACAAAGATCGGGCTGGGGGCTGGTATAGTCCTCACCTCGCCAAAGCAAGATCAGCTGAAGTACGTGCTGCAGATTCATTTCTCAGCATCAAACAATGTGGCGGAGTATGAGGCCTTAATCCATGGCCTCAAGGTGGCAAAGGAGATCGGTATCCGGCGTGTAGAGTGCTTCGGCGATTCCGACCTGGTGGTGCAACAATCTTCTGGAACTTGGGATGCTCTGGATGCCAACATGGCGTTATATCGGTTCCATGTGCAAAAGATATCCGGGTTCTTTGAAGGGTGTGAGTACAGGCATATACCTCGGGCAGAAAATGATGCTGCCGACGTGTTGTCAAAGCTCGGTTCATCAAAGAGGCAGTACCACCAGGGGTAGCCCTGAATCACTTGAGAACTCCTTCAATCAAACCTTCTCCTGAATCCGAATCTATTTTCATCCCGGCGGAGCAAGAGCCCGGACCTGTTCCAATGGAGGTAGACGTCGGATGCGTTTGGTCGGACCCGGGGACTGCGTGGCAGAGCTCGGGGACTGCACACCAAACCTCGGGGACTGCTCATCCAGACTCGGGGACTGGTCGCAGGATGGTGGAGGAAATAATGGAGGAGATTATGGTGGCCGAGCCAATGGAGGTGGATGAGGAACTTTTTCCTTTGCACCCGGTGCCGGAGTGGGCGGAGCAAATTATGAAGTTCATAACGGAGGGAAGCACGCCAAGTGACACAACCGAGGCTAGGAGGATTCAAAGGAGGGCCAAGGCGTACACCATCATCAACAAGGAGCTCTATAAAAGAAGCGTAACCGAGGTGTTGCAACGGTGTGTTGAGCCAGCTGAAGGCAAGGAGATGCTTTTGGAGATCCACCAAGGAGATGTGGTCATCATTGCAGCACAAGAGCTCTGGTGGCCAAGGTGTTTAGGCATGGGTTCTATTGGCCCACTGCTCTTGCGATGCAGAGGCCATAGTCCGGAGATGTGAAGGATGCCAAAGATTTGCCAAGCAAACGCATATGCCGGCTTCGGCGCTCAAAACAATTCCTATCACTTGGCCGTTTGCGGTATGGTGTTTGGATATGGTGGGAGAGTTCAAACCAGCCCGAGGTAACATGACACACATATTGGTGATGGTGGACAAATTCACCAAGTGGATCGAGGTGAAACCAATCCGGAAGTTGGATGGTCATTCAGCAGTGACTTTCTTGAAGGAGATTATTCTGCGATATGGCTACCCCCATAGCATTATCTCGGACAACGGCACTAACTTTGCTGTTGGAGAGTTCGCTCGGTTTTGCATGAACAAGGGAATCCGGCTGGACATAGCCTCGGTGGCACACCCGGAGTCTAATGGACAGGTGGAAAGATCAAATGCTCTAGTGTTGGCCGGCATCAAGGCTCGGCTCATTGAACCACTGCTGAAAACGCCGGGGTGTTGGATAGATGAGATACCAGCAGTACTGTGGGGTCTAAGGACCACGCCAAATCGATCGACTGGCTATACGCCATTTTTTATGGTCTATGGGGCAGAAGCTATGCTACCCACTGACATCGAGTATGATGCGCCCAGAGTGGCAATGTACACTGAAGCCGAGGCAAAAGAGGCTCGGGAGGATGCAGTAGATCTGCTTGAGGAAGCGAGAGAATTGGCCTCATCTCGGTCAGCAATTTACCAGCAAGGTCTCCGACGTTATCATAGCCGGAGTATCAACCCTCGTGTGTTTCACGAGGGAGATTTGGTGCTGAGGTTGGTGCAGCGCAAGAAAGGCCGGCACAAGTTGTCACCTCCATGGGAGGGACCGTTCGTTGTGAGCCGAGCTCTGCTCAATGATTCCTACTATCTTATAGATGCGCAGGAACCAAGGGAAGATGGGCTGGACAACCCCGAGTCAGAGGTCAGGCGACCATGGAACGTAGCTCTACTCCGACCTTTCTACTCATGAAAGGCGCAATGTATGTACCTCGGTTAATCCTTAATAAAAATGTCGGCACTCCGAGGTAAAGCTCGGGGACTGCCTCGCTCTTGTGCTTATGTTTTATCTCTGTTTGTCAGTTTTGTTCATATGCCGAACTATTTTGAACCTCGTCTCAAACTTCAAGTAATGTGTGCTATGAAACTAATCTTGTGACTCGACTGGCATCTGCCTAAAAGGTAGTCAAGAGCAAAGAGGAAAAAACGTGGGAGACATGAAAATGAACTCGGGGACTCGGTCCAAAATTATAGTTCGGCATGTGTCGTTTACTAACCCCTGTCTTTACCTTTCGTTTATGTCGGATGATTTTGAAACATACCTCGGAATTTACCAAGTACTGTATGCTATGAACAACAATCTTGTGACTCGACTGGCATCTGCCTAAAAGGTAGTCAAGAGCAAAGAATGCCAAACATAGTAAACACGAA